>JAECXD010001328.1:0-1200000 GCA_018151445.1 Zaprionus inermis | reverse complement strand
CAGTTTGAGCAAGGAAAGTGGAACTGAGAGAAGAATTAGTGATTTTTTTATTTGATATTCAGAAGTTTAATAAATTTATTTTAATTTTATATAACTATACAGGATCTATAAAATTTCGATATTTTAATTCTCCCATGCATGAGACTTGCACTTGCGCTCTTCTAAATCTCATCGAAATTCCTCACACAACTTTTGATTTCCTCTCCCGCACCCGTACTCTCTAGTGACTTCATAGAAGTCGTTGTCGAGTCTATTAAAATTCAAACAAACTTCCTTTTCGCTTCCTTTTCATCTTGACGCCTCAGCGGAAAAGTATGCTACGCTTTTTGGGTTTGCCCAACGACATAATTACATTTTAATTCCCGCAGACAAACACGGCGCAAATAATACTAGAAGTACAACTGCTTCCAGCAATAATAATAATAATAATAATAATAATAATAATATATAAAGTTTGTCAAAGTTTGCCACCTTGCCACGAGCACACACACATACATACACGTACTGGAAATCTGCATGAATTATAATTATATTTTTCATTAAAATTCACCTTGGATTCGCGAACAATTTTCAACTTTGTGTGAGATTTGATGTTAAAATCCAAGAAAAACTTTTATCCAACGTTGTGCATTGTATGTCACGATGGCGGCGCGTTGCTAACAAGTTTATTTACCTATCTGTATGAGAGTATGAGTGTGCGAGTGTTTTCCTCGTTTTCCACAAAATTTTAATGAGCTTCAATTCAAATGTTAAGCATCCAAAAATGTTCTGTGCTCTCGTGTATTAATTGAATTTGAAGCTTTTAATTAAGATGGCAAAAAACAATTGAAGACTAAGTAGTGTGTAAAACGGGAAAAGAGAGAGGGAGGGCAAAGGTATGACAGAGAGAGAGAACAAGATATACTGAGACTCACCTGGCAGCTGAGACAGAGCGACAGACAGATAGACTGGCAGGCAGGCAGGCGCAGGTAAAGTTTTTGCGTTCATACACACAAACTACAAATTTAATTTAACTTTGATATTCTTTGTTCTCCAGTGGCTGCTGCCATCATATCATTTGTGGAAGTTTTTGAGCAGCAAACCAGCTGATGGCTTGTGTTGCATTTCCTGCTCATGATTACGCATTACCAATGTTTTCTACCTCTCTCTGTGTCTGTTTGCTTTATCACTCCTTTTACTGTTGTTCTGCGTTCGAGCAGAGTTCTTTTTTTTGCTCCGTTTTGGTACTCTGCTCTCAGTGTACAAGTTTATCTTTGCAAAAGTTTACTTGAAGTTTCTGTTGAGTTCGTTGGTTTCATTTCGCTGCATTTATTATTGCCATGCCTTTCTTTCGCTGTTTTTCTTATTATATCTTTCTCTTTTTGTGTATTGAAAAGCACTTGTAAAATGTTCATTTTTCTTGCAATTAAATGACCAATGTAAGGCGAAATTATAATAATAACAATGACAATAATTTTTTAAAGATTTAGTTGGGCCTATTCTTGTATTTTTCAACACCGCTTTGTAGTTTACATTTCGCTATAACATTTAGTGGTTTTGCTTTAGAACACGTTTAAATATTTTATGAAGAGTCTGGTAAAACATATTGAATTACAAGTGACTACACAAATTGCAACGTCAGCTCTCTGTCTTTCTCACTTGGACAATGGAAAAAGTAAAAAGGGTATATTAACTTTGTTTAAGTGTATGTAACAGGCAAAAGTAGACAAAGCAGATCCGAAAAAGTCTATATTCTTGCTCATAATTAAATATGGAGTCCATTGAGTCATGCCTGTTTGTCTGTTTGGCTACTGAAGTTTAATTTAAATTAAGAAGCCAAGCCCAATGCCCTCTTAAATTCCTGCAAACTGCTGATGACTTTGTAGGGCATCAAACTGTTAGGCACGCAGAACTTTAGGTTTTGTTACTTATTCTATTTATTTGCGGGCACACTCTATATAGATTTGCCAAAGGCAAAGTTATTTGGCCACAAACCTTTGAAAATCACCGGCCACAAAAGTTTGGTCACACTGCATTTTGTATGGTAGTGCAGGGAAAGGTGGAGGGGCAACCTTTTCAGCCGTGTGTTCCGCGGCATTCCGCATCCGCCTCTCTCAGACTGCGAGTCTGAAGCACCAGCGAAAGCTAAGCTAAACAAAAACTACAATTTATTTTGGTATATTTTGTTGTTGAACATTTTTCGAGTACTTTTTGGAAATTGAAATCCGAGTCAGGAAACAGGAGGAGCCCCAGATATCAGGCAGCAGCCACCACCAGTCTGGCCACAGGACTAATTGCCCTTTGTGGTAGAGCAAGCAGGATTTTAGCCAACAAGTAGTGTGGTAGATACAACATAATTTGCAATTAAATTAAATTTGATTTGAAGCTTGTAATATATAAATATTGTTTGCTATTATTGTTGGTCCTATTTGATGTATTTGAATTTTAAGAGAGAAAGAGTGTTTTGCTCTAAGTGACGCACTTTCATTTGCAGCTACACTTTTCTTCATACGATTCTCGTTGCAGCTGTTTGTGGGTCTGTCTTAAACTCTCTCTCTCTTTCTTCCTGCCTGCCTTCCCTCTTTCTGCTGTTTACTTACATTTATTAATATTATGCACATGTTTCATTTATGAAATGCAAAAGTTGCAACAACATTATGCAGCAAAATTGCGTCAGCTCAAAGTCAAGAAGTTGATGCTGATGCTGATGGTTCTTTGTCTTACAAGATACCCTGTAGGCAAGGTGAAAGAAAACTCTGGATATATACTCTTTGATAGCTTGTAATATCACAAAAATTATTTAACCATGATACCAACTTGTGTTTATTATATATATATTATATATATTATTATTTCTTCGACTATTTCGTTTTGAGCAGTTAGGTAGAGCATCTTCAAGTCGTTGCTTTCATCATGTTTGTAAGCTGCCTTCTCTGCTCATTTGCAATTGTGTTTGTTCTTGTTCGTGTCTTCTCGTCGCGTTGCGTTGCATTTTTAAGTGCCACACTGCAAAAGTTTCTCATCACTTGATATTATTATTTTTTCATCAGACCATATAAGACTACGGCAAGAGCAGCATCTTAATCAGGCAAACAAGTGTGATGTGATGTGTACAGCAAAGAAATATAGTAATATATGAGCAGGTTATTAGTTCTAAAGTAGATTCAGGTTAGGCAAAAACTTGTCAAACGCAATAATTAAAACAGTTGGTATAGAATATGATTGGATAATAAATATATAAGTAAATTAAGAAATAGTTTTTAGTAGTCGAACAAGTCGCTAACGAGTATATAACAGTCGAGCAGACTTGTTTGTGGCTTTCATCTACTGGTTTTTAGTACATTTTGTCTATTTTCCTGCTCATTGCCCTCTGTTTCACTGAGCAATTAATGCACTTAGCTTCCTTTTAGTTAACTTTCTCGTTAAGTTCATTTCTCTTGAGCGAATTCTTCCATGCACCTTTCTCTTTTTTTTTTTTTTTTTTATTTATTAAGCTGCGATGGCCCGTTAAATGCACTTGTCTTTGACAACGATAAACGGTGATATTCTTTTTTTTGTGTCGTTACAGCGTGTTTTACATAGTTGCAGCTGCCTCTCTGTATGTGTGTGTGTGTTTGCTTCATGAAGCTGCAATAATGTTCTTTAATAATTCTCACTCGTTTGGAAAATAACCGTACAAAGCCGAGGTCATATCTCACGTGCCCACTCTCAAGCAGCCTCACTTTCACACACACTCTCCCTCTTTTGCTGTTTCTGTTAACATTGTTATTGTTATCGCTATATAGCCTTTGAGCCATGCTCTTTGCTGAACTGGCCGCTCCCGATTCGTGTCGAACATGAAAATTTGTGTAGCGTGTATATTTTGTATTTTGCTCTCGTTCTATGGGCTGCTGCTGTTGTTGTCTTTCTTTTTGCTTCATTTTACAACTGTGTTCCGCTAGGAGGCGCATTTAACCAGCTCCCGTACAAGGGAATTTATTTCTTTTTTTTTTTTTGCCGATTAACCTCCGATGACATGAATATCATTTATTCCAACTCAACGAAGCTCTATAAAAAAGTTGCTTAAATATAAAAATAGATTTTTAGATACCAAAACCATAACTAATAGTGTAATTTTCTCTCTTGCTTTCAGGTAAGCTCACCTCATTCCATAATTTTAACTTTGAACATCGAAACAAATATATAAAAAAAAGGGTACGTAAAATGATACTTTTGCAGCTTTTTTTTCTCTCTGCTTCTCGCTGTGTTCGCTTCATTAAAAATAAGACTGAATTGAGCCGCAAAGGCGCGCAACTCATTAAAATAGAATTATTATGGTATTCTTCCCTATAAGTGTGTGTGTGTGCGTGTGTACCGCAAAGTATGCAACAGTTTGTGCAGCCGCAAAATTTCCCAGCTGACTCCTTGGCTTCAGACTGACTGACAGACTGACAGACTGACAGACTGACAGACTGACAGACTGACAGACTGACAGACTGACTGACAGACTGACAGACAGACTGACAGACTGACAGACTGACAGACTGACAGACTGACAGACTGACAGACTGATAGACTGACAGACTGACAGACAGACTGACAGACAAAGCTAATTAGGTTAGCCAACAATCAGGCTGAAAGGTTCCGACAAACGTTCGGCGAATGATAGGTGGCAGCTGCAGCAGCAACAGTAACGGCAACAGCCATAAAAACAATGACAACACGATGAACATGTACAGTATATGCATCAAAAAGACATTGCAACATAATTAATGCAATATTTTCAAGCGTACACACAGGCGCAGTGGCACTAGGCGTATGCGTAATATGATTAACAGCACATCAAGTGCAATTATAAAATGTCCTTCCATAAAGTATAGTGAAAACCAGTTATGAGGAACGAAAATAAGGGGAAATATGAGGACATCAAAAAATCTTAAAAAGAAAAGAAAATTTAATTTAATAAATAGATGAATTGAAAGCATTTAAAAATAAATATATATGATTCAGATTCTATGCAGGATTTACACTCATCTAAAATTTATAAGGCATTATTTCTATAGTATATTTCTAATACTTAACCTCTATTCCTTATTGAGAAATCTCTTTAAAGTACTTTCACCTTCTACAGTACATTAAAACGATGTTTGATTGTATGGTTCATTTACTATCTAGTAGTCCTATCTCTACCGTTATAGCTGACTGCAGTCGGGTGTGTCATACGTTGTGTGTGTCTGTGCGTGCTGCAACTAGGTTTAATTCAATTTTCGTTGCACAGTGCACAGAGAGAGAGAGAGAGAAAAAAAAACTGGGAGGGAAAGTGTGAGAGAGAAACCATGCGAGGAAGAGAAATGTCTGTGCTGTAGCCTGCACTGGCGGCCAATGTAGCTGCTAAGTGAAAACATAATTAATTGAATTAAATTTTCTATTTTCTGACCCTAGCTGGACACGTTGTTCACAGGCATGCTTACCTTAAAATATCCTGTAATTGTGCCATTGCAATTGAATATGTGAAGCAGAGGGAAAGTTTTTGTACAAATAGAAAAATATTTCACTCCCGGTACCATCAGGTCCTTCTCACTATACTCGAGCTCTTCTTCGAATAAATCTGCTTCTGCATTGCGTTCGTTGTTCGACAATATGTGCGCTATTGATTTATCTGTCGTTCTCACATTGGCCACAAATTAACTAACCTTTTTGGCAAATTTTCCAGCTGACTTGGCAATTATGCAATTAGGTGCAAATGGCAGACCGAAAAGCCGAAACCAACGAGAGTCGGTTGCTTGCAAGAAAACATTCAATATTCGATTCGAGATATTTCTCCTACCGCTTTCCCCTCTCCTGACTCTACAGAAATGCAACAGCAGCAGTGGAGCAAGTTGGGGAAATACTCAAGGCAACTTGTTGCAAACATAGAGCAGAGGGGAGAGTTTACATCCTGTAGAGCTGTCACCCCTGTGGAAGCGTGAGCGTGCGCATGCGTTTTTCCTTTATAAGAGAAGCAAGAAGTGGAGAGAAGGAGAGTATCGAATGGAGATGCCGGGTGTTGTCATTTATGCATGACGTAACGTTTCTAAAAATAGTTTCAGCTGACAATAGTAGATGGTAAAACAATGGCTAACTAATTATGTATACTTCGACATTAGCATAGACAAACCTGTATATAAACTTACCTCAACATGCTTTCTATAGCATATTAGCAACTGCTTCATTCAACAGGCAGGCTCGTTTTGTGGACAGTCTTAATCTCCTTTTCTCTTTGCCGCTCTCTTAAACTTGCTTACTTTCGCTCTTTCATTTGTTATGCGATACATTATAAATTGCGCTTTCGTTTTCAGCTATTGTAGTGCGTTTTTATTCAGGAGATTTATATATATATATTGTATATTTAAAAAATAATTTAAAATTTGTTTTTTTTTAACCGAAATACTTAAAACCCCACTATCCTGATAATACCTGTAATTATACCTAATTCCTAGCAAATTTCCAGAATAAAAACGTACTACAATAGCTGAAAACATTTATATACATTTCGCCCTGCATATTTAATAGTTTTTATTCGAATAAAATAATTAAATAAATAAATCGATACTATCGGTAAAAAATTGTTGATATTCAATGGTAAATCTGTTCAATTACAAATAATTTATTTGATCTGCTTGAAAAAGTATATTATTTCTGAATTCAAAGCAGAACTTGCTCCAGATATATCTCTCCATCAATATTAGCCGAAGGCAAAGCAAAAAGAACAAATAGAAAGATGGTAGTCGAAGTAGTAGGTGGGAGGGGGTCGCTCTCAGTAGCCAAATAAAATCATGATAAATCAACACAAAAGTCTACCCCGAAAAGTGGTTTGGAAAATGTGAGGATGATGAGTAAATATAAACAAAGAATGGAAACCGCAAACGGCGGTCACGACGACGAAATGATTAAAAAACGAAGTAAGAAAACGCGAAAGCAAAACTCAAGTGAGAAGGCAGCGAAAAGCAAAGGCAAACAGAGGAAAAGCGACATTTGCTTTTGTTAGAAAATTTTGTCTCTTAGCCTCAAGCGACGTTTGGAGGCAAAGAAAAAAGCTGAAAAAAATATATATAGAAGGCAAAAGCGAGCCAAAAGATTTGAAAGATAGAAAGAAGGCGCACTTTTGCCTCTGCCATTGCTGGTTCTCTCGGTCCTCGTGGAACCTCCAAAGAAGGGACAATTTGGGGACAAGCGAGCAATTTGTAAATGTAAACAATGACGAGTCAAGTGGTCGACGCAGAAGAAGAAAGAAGGCAGACCAAAGTGAGGGACGTAGGAAGGAAGGAAGGAAGCGTTACAAACAACGACGATGGCGCGGCGACTGTTGGGCAACCGATAAGGAAACAGTTCAAGATTCAGTCAGGAAGGGGAGGAGTGAGCTAGCGTCCTCTCTCTGTCACGGAAAGTGAAAAGCTCGCGACACAGAAATAAAAAGTTAAACGAAGAAACGATTAAAAATTCAATTGAGTGGTAAACAATAAAGAAATGAAAGAGAGAAACAGGAATGAAACGCTTGCATTCGACTTCTTGTTTTCACCTCCCTACAAATGCTTCTCTCCCATTCTTCCACACTTGCAAAACGTTACAAATTGTGAACCATTTGGGGGGAAATTTGCTAAATTGTAATCGAACCTACAATGGTGCGACATCTTGATGATTTTTTCTTTTTTGCTTCTTTCCTTTTTGCTCTTGCTTTTGTTTTATTTCGCTTGGCACAATCATCTTGTTCGTTTTTCTTGTCTTCTGTTCGAGTTTATTATTTTTTTTTTCATAATGATTTTCTTTGCGCCTTGGGTCAGTCAAGCAGGATATCTTGGCAGAGAGAAAGAGCTAGACATATTGCGTGGGCGTGGCATATGGCAAAATGGGGCATTAAATGAAATATTTCGATTGTATATTGCTTGTTGATGGGGCACTCCCTGTCTGTCTTACTCTTTCCCACATTGTCTGAGATTTTCGTAAAATGATATAAAATTACTCGAGGTGATAAAGAAAACAATTTGGGTCTGGGAATTCAAAAAGGGCTGCAATTATAAAAATAAATTAGTAAACTGATATTATAAACGCGAAGAAGGTCCCGAAGTGCATTAAATTTTCATTTTCTTTTTCTGCGTAACAATTCTTTAGAACTTGCTGGACACACAGACAATTTGCAATTGCACCGCAATTTACCATCTTCACAAGCAGCTCCTATACTCCCCTCCCGCTCTAAAATGTTCTGCTCAACAATCAATCAAATAGTCTTTTTCTTTATTCCTTTTTTTTTTAAGAAAGCTGCTTTTATTCCCATTACTCACAGGGTCTGTCTACATACCTGTCTATCTTTTGCTTCAACTTGAAGTTCTCTCTCCCTTCTCACCTTAGCCCCCCCCCCCTCCGGGTGTGTAACAATGCAACATTAAAACATTTTCTATCATTTCCGCCTTTTGTGCAGCGTTTATCGTCGTCAACTTCTTGTGCGATTTTAATTTTATTTCCAATACTCTCGAGTCGTGTCGAAGGGAAATGGCGGCATGTTGTAGGAAACAGGAAACGCCACTGCAGTGCAGTATGTGAAATGCTGGCAAGGGAAATTGGTGGGTGGCGGGGAGGTGTCGGTAGTAAGGTTGAATGCATTGACTGAATGTGAATGGAAATTCTACAAGTCGCGAGGTACCAAGTGTGGGGAGGGAGAGGAGTTCGCTGCGAGTTGAGTTAGCGCAGCAGGAACGCCATAGGAAACGCCAGCGGACCACGCTTCTGTTTGCTTAATTGAGTTGCCATTATGTGGCTCGGTTTCGGAGAGTGAGAGGGAGACCCTCTTCTCCTGCGGACATAGATGAGAGTATAGAGGCAGATGCAAGCGGAAGCATTTGAGCTGATGCTCTTTGGGGAGCATCACAGAATGTACTACAGTTGCGCCTTCAGGTGGATTTCTTTGGGGGGAAATGGGGAAAAAGGGGGAAAATGCAAAGAGTTAGTGTGTGTGCGCTTACACTGCAGTTAACTAACTTTATTGGAAATGCCACTTCCGTTTTTGAGGAACTTTTACAAGTGTTCTAAAGAAAAAGATTGCTTTAAGCATTTGTAGAGAGATTTTTAGCTAAAAGAGTTCTTAAGCTAGCTATAAAAGAAGATTAGATTTGGACTAGATTTTATCTTGTAATGAAATACAAAATTTCACTCGAAATTTGTTCCAACTTGTTTAACATTTGAACAGGAGGAACAACGTTTTATCTACTAAATTAGTTAGATCATAGGTCATTTCTAGATTATTTTTCAAATCATTCACAAAAAAGATTTCTCATCTTGCGTTTTGGTTAATTTTGACATGAAGTTAAGCTTCATGTTTTATAGTAAGCCGGTATATAAACATATAAATTGCTGCTATGCCAACGATATTTTCGAATAACAAGGACATTTTTCAAAAGCACTTTCGAGTTGATTTCTAAGCAGCTTAAGAAATCTTTGAACTTTTTAACACGCGATGCAATAGCATATTTCTTCTCTCCCCTTCCCTCTCTCTTTCTCTCTTATTCCCTCTCACACGTAGTGGGAGCTAAACTTTACATTTATGGCACCTGCAGCTGCTGCCCCACTAAGAAGAGTGGGGGAAAGGAAAGAAGGAAAGCAAGCTTGCTCGCGTTAACCTTCAATCTTTTGAGTCGACAGCTGCAGCAGGAGGAGGAGTAGTAGGTGGAGGAAGAATCAGGCGAAGCTCAAAGTAAAACATACAGAGAAATATATAAGCAGAAGGATGGGGAAAATAATGCAAGATAGTCAGCTGGAGGATAGAGAGAGGAGAATATTTGCCGGCTGGCATTGCTCATACGCAACGTGTGCCGCATTATGAGGCAGTGTGTATGGCGCTCGTAATATAAATGTTTATATTCTTGTATTGCGGTTATTATTAAAAACTTTTACTGCCACAGCCACAGCCAGAGCGCGCAAAATGTACAACTTTTACAGCAAATATCTTGCGGATCTCTGTAGCAGTTGCTCTTGTTGTTGCTGTGCACGAGTATGAGTTGAATGTTGAAGTTTATTTGCCTTGCACTTGGAGAAGAAGAAAGAGAAGAAGCAGTAGAGCGCATCCTCGCTCTACAAGCCAAACGATATGCTCAACTTTTATGTAGCTTTGCCTAAGCAAAGCCAAAACACGTTGCACTATTAAAAAGTTTTCCAAAACTGTTTCACATTCGAATGGTTAAATTGGATTTATGAAAATCCACTTGCCACCTGGCACCACCAACCTTGTGAATGAATAACTTTAGTAAATTGAGTTGAAATTGAGCTGAGCAATCGTAACATGTTTGATAATTGCGAAAGTTTATGAGAAATAGTAAACAGATATTAAAGAGTGAGCAACTAACACTCTGTTCGAGAAGGAAACTTGCTTTCTGTTCGTGAAACTTACACGCTAGTCGTGAATAAAACTATCTCACTGTTTGAGCATAAAACTTCCACTCTGTTTATGTAGTTCAAAATGAAACTTCCTGCGAACCCCTGCGTAGGATTAACCCTTTTATGGCTTAGCAACAACTTGAGCCATTAAGTTCTTTTGTTGTGGTATGCCTCGTGATGGATTTACGCTCTCTTACTCACTCCCCATCTCTCTTGTCTATTTCCGTTTCCTGTTTCATATTCTCAATTTAACCCGATGTGTGTTAATAGATTTTCTGGGCCACTTGATTAAGTTTGTTGCTGCGCATCGATTGTGGATTTGCCACGCTTGTACTGTGATTAGCAATCCAAGGCGAGCATAGGGGAGGCACCAGTTAATGAGTTGGAGAGCACCACAAAAGCTTTGGCAAAATTACACGTGCAACAACTTAAGACTGTATACACCACTCTGACTCTATACACCACTTACGAAGGAGTATGCTATGAATTTTCAATCGGTTTGTAAACTACGAGATACTTTTATATACTAAAAGAAAAAATAACAAAGCGATTAATTTATTTTGAAAATTTGTACTAGCTCCAGAGAATGTTTCTTTTAGAAATGCATTTCAAAAATCTTTATGTAGTATAAAAATCATAAAGTTTACAAAAATTCTATAGGCTTTAAATCAAATTGAAATATATGTTTGTAATCTCCATCAGTATAACTTTATTATAAAGTAAATAGAAGCGAATCCTCTCGAGTTTCTAAAGTTTCTTATGTGGTTTTGTAAGGGCATTTCAGGTGCTACTCAGCCATAAGCTGTAACCTCTACCTCTGTCGATAATATCTTAATCTTTTGCATGGCCATGTACAAAACCTCTCAAGCACAGACAGACAAGAGGCCGGGATAGACAGTGAGAAAGAGAGAGAGAGAGGATGAAGAAGAGAGGGAACAATTGAGGCGTGTGTGTTTTGTTCAGGTAGCATCCACACTCACAGTGACTATTGTTATTTAATCCTTTTGTATAAAGTTGTGCTTACAACTCATTATTGTTGCGTCCGTCTGTCTCTTCAACTCCTCTCCCCTGTCCCTTACTCCATATGCCCCCTGTCCTTTGTATGTATCTCTGTGAACTTCCTTTTTTTGTGGCAACACATTTCGTAGACATTCTTGTTGTCGTTGCCTTTCTGGGTCTGTGTGGCAAAAGTTTTCCTTCCTCGCCCTTCACTTCGGCCAAGTTTTCCATGTGATTTTCATGTTGCCGGCAATTTTGGCACTCGCTTGACTGCGCACACAACCGCCAGCCGGCAGGGAAACTTAAACCGAATCGTAGCTGATGCTACGCACCTTTTCTTTGGTTCTGCTTGGACTTTTGTTTTCAATTTTACGCTTTAATTACCTTGATGAACAGACCTGATGTTCTGTTGGACATTATCGCGTTTAAAATTCATTGAATGACCAGAATTGTCCCTGCTTCTGTCCCTGCCTCTGCTCCGCACCGCACCCTGCTTTCCCCACATTTTCTGCGTCCTTATTTAATAATGAACTGCAGCTGGTTGGTTGATTAATAAGTAATAAAAAGAGAGGACAAAGAACGCAAAAAAAGAAGAATGGGAAATCAACGTTATAAATAAATATAATATAATTAATAATTTAATAATGCATCGATTCGTGCTACGTGCATGGGTGTGGGTGTGGGTGTGGGTGTGGGGTCTGCGCATGTTTGTGCATGTTGCATTTTGGGATTTCAATTTAATTAACATTGAAATATTTTCATGAGCTGACGATAAATGAACAGGCATATTGATTATGCCATTAAATTATGTAGGAGGTGTATGTGTGTGAGTGGAATAGAGTGAAAGAGAGAGTGTTGAAAAAAGAGTATACGAAATATGTTATATGATATGCCTAAGAAATACTTAAACTGAGTTCAATCGAAAATTGCTTACACACTTAAATTTCAGTGATCCAGTGATCGCAATATGCGTCATCAAGCAGTTCCTTAAACTTGAAACAGTTGATGAACTTTTGCTGCGTGGAACGAGTTTTTTTTTAGGTGCCTTAACCTACATATTATTAAGCGCATAAAGCGGCTATATTTCCTAAACTGAACGTAACTGAAAAACGCAACCTGTTGGCAGCTTTAAAAGCAAGTTTATTAATTGCTTCTCTTTTATACCATTATTTTCTTTTAAATCCTGTTCCACCCACCCTTGAGATATTGTTATTTAAATGTATATATGCATTTCATACTGAGATAATTTCAGCACTTTTTTTCTTGTCACATTTTCAAGATCATTCAACGTGCAGCGAGGCTTGCAAATTATTATTGAATATTAATTAATTACAATTTTAATGCGATTTTTCAACTTGTGCCGTAAATTAAATAACGGTTCGACAACGAGGTTCGTTTTTTTCCATAGGAATTACGAAATATGTACATGCGTGTGGATAACTCGTTGCTCGATGTGACCTCACATTGTGGGGGTTATCAGTGGAATTAAGGCAATTTCCGATATACATTTAATGGAATTTGTGAGTGTGGAACAAGTGTTTTACTGTGGAACAAAAACAAAATATATAAAAGTAGATAGGTAGAGATAACTTTGATTTGCCTTATAAAAAGCTAATATACACAAAATTTTGGGTAGATGATATGACATTGCTAATAATAACTTAAAACTTAATGAGTTATCACAGAGTTTATGAGTTTACAAGCTTATAAACTTAACTCGATTTATATATATTCTTATTCAGCATAATAAGCAGAGTAGATTTTTAGCGGATTTTTTCCAACATATCTCTTGGAAATGTGTTTTTTTATTTAGCCCCAAGGGAGCCTCTCATTTTTCTAGTCAACTTTAGCAATCAATTATTAAATGAATGAATTCCTGCGCCTTTTCGATGCCTGTGCCGTCAGGTTTCGGCTCTGCTACCGGGGATTTTCATTTAATTTCGTTTGTACTTATTGTCACCGCTGCCGCCGTCGATGACAGTAGAAAGCTGACACATTTTATGATTGATTGATTTCTGTTGTCATCAATTATGCATTACATTTTGCACGCTTCGCAGACTTTTGTGGAGCTCCTTTTTCAATCTCCGTCGCTTCTACGCCCACGCCCACGTCATGATATTATATGTGTGTATGTTATAATTATTTTAATGAAATTCCAATGTGATATTTGATTTGCCCTCGTACACACCATCACACACACACACGGCCAGGTGAAATACGATATATTCAATAATTCATTCATTCATGTATTCCACATTCATTTGTTTTCATTTGCCCCACAACAACAGCAACAACACTAACAATAAACGAAACTCATCCAGGTGAATAAGAAACATAAATAATTATTTTCTGAAATTGTTGATAACGGAAACCCTCAAACAGATTATGAGGTTAATACTATATGCTTCTGGACAGATAATTATGCAAGAAATCAAAGGCAGACAGATGAGAAAGATGTAGAGAGAACTTAGCATAATAGAAAATTTCATAATTAATGGATAACACATTTGAGAATTATTGCAGTTACTTGAGGGTAAAGTAATTTCAAACTTAAAGCTTTAAATAATTGAAGAAAACCAAAACTACTGTTTTTAAATTTAAATTTACTATTTCTAACATAGCTCTTTAATATTGCATCTCAAGCTTTACTGTATTATTAAGAGACTTCCTTGCTCTGTCTGACTCGTTCTCTTTCCTACCTTCACATTGACTGATTGAGTGCATTAGTCATCGGTTTACTCAAGGATTGATCCCAACGTGTGTTCGATTGTCGTCGACGCTTGTCTCATTAGTTGAGCATCTTGATGGTCGCCAGTTTGTCTGGCTGTCAGTCGGTCTGTCTGTCTGCCTGTATGCTTGTATGTCTCTCTGTTTCTCTGGCACCTGTTTTGCTCATTCCAATAGAAAATAAATATCTACGCATAGCTAGAAATGTAATTAAAATGATTTTTCGCCGTTTTTATATCTGCCTTTCGGTGTTTGTTTTTGCCTCTAGTTCATTTTCCTTCTGAGTTTTCATCGCACAGAGAAAATTGCTTGAAATTATGTTACGTGTTTCTAATTAGATGCCATGCTGCAGGCGATGGTAATGATCAGGTTAATCATGAGAATAATTGTGTTAATGATAATTATAAAAAAGATTTTTCACATTTTTCTCTTGTCCAATTGGAAAATGCTTTAGTGTCGTGTTTAAATTTAAAACGAGAGAGCGAAAGACAAAAGAGAGCGAGTAGAAAAGTGAGAAAAGGAGAGGGCGAGAGAATGAGTAAACATTTTGGGTGTTGCGGTGGCCAAAAAAGAATTGGCTCATTTGGAAAATATGTTAATAAAATTTGATGGCTCAAGGCTGACGTGTGTCTGACTAAAATATACGCTATATGTATGCAGCTATAGCTATATATACCTTCATATCTATATGAGAAATAGATTTATACCACAAACATTTGAAATTGACAATCAAATAAGCTGAAAGAACTTATGAAATGCATAATTGAATTAATTTTATGCGGGATTTTCGATATAATAAATCAGTCAATGCGAGAATGCTAAGAAATTTCGAAATCTATTACATTTAAGTACTCTCTCAATTTAAGAATTAAAAATGAATGTTATTTGTAAGTTAAATAATAAATTTGTTTCTACGATTCCTATATAATTTTGGTAATAAGCAAGTAATCTGATTGAAAGCATTGAATTTAATCCTCTTATTAATACAATATATTGGAATTATAGTATGCAGGCGAAATATTGTTGTGTTTGGTTGTGCTTAGTTGAAATAAGCGCAAATTCAAAATCAATGTGAAAATTTCTGCTCAATTCAGTACACACTCACACACACACTAAATGCATATGTCAAGTCCAACTTTCATGTCAAAACTGCAAAGCCCGCAAAACCTTCAAAACAACATTTGATTGACCACTCAAAACTGACCCCAAACTCCCCGAAAACCAGCAGTCTGCTTGACACTTGTGTGGCAAAGGGCAGTGAGGAAAGATGTGAAGTTTGCGTCATGATGATGATGATGATGATGCTGACTGATGCTGATGTGGATGATGATGATTCGATAGGCGTAGGCATGATTGCGCAACACTACACACAAAATACACAAACGCGCACTATCGCAAAATAATTGATCCCATTGTGCATGCATTGTGAAATTGCGGGCGTTGCGTTGACAACCCTGCCAGTGTGTGTGTGTGTACGTAAGGGACATACCACTGTGAGAGAGAGATTTCGAGTGCGGGGAGGGGGGGTACATAGGCAGCTTGTCCTCTCAGGACATGTGACAGCAGCAGGCTCACACACACACAAATTTGCTGCTCTTGACATTTGCACTCACTCTCTCAAATTGGCTTTTGTTTGGCGTAAAAGGCGTAACACCTACGCACATACAAACACGCATACCCAGAATTTTCAGTTTCTGTGCGTCAGCTGAAAAAAAAACTAATGAATGATTTGTTTTGTTGCTGACATTTTTATTGATTTATCTTGGGAACCGATCACAGCCCAGAAGACGTAGATTTTTTCGGGATTTTAGCTTCCCCTTTCACCCGCCACTGCTATACGGTTCATTGACTGAAAAACTGCTGCACCCAAAATGCTCGTTAAATTGCATAAAAATTACATTTATATAAAACGTCTGAGGCCGCCACCATCGCCGCCAGACAACAAAAAGAAACGCAAAGAGGCAAAGAAATTGGCGGGGCAGGTGGCAAAAGGGTTGCAGCAGCCCAAGGGCCACAGTTACCCTCAGTAACGCTATCAAATCTGGCTAAAATGTGTTTAAACGGCAGCTGTGTGCATTCTCTCGAATGTGTCTGGAAGCGCAACGTAGACGTATGTGTGTTGCATACAGAAAGGCGTTGGGGCAGACGCCCTTGCCAAATGTATCAATTGCTTGTGGCTATAGCGTTTGCTTTGGTAAATACCCTGTACTTGGGCAGCTGAGCGAGCAGGTCGTTGCTTTTGTATTAGAAATGTTGGATTACTTTTCCATTTCAACCAAAAATCTTTTATAAGGTAACTGTGGCTGTGCTGCAGGGTAGAGCTCTAAACAGTTTCTATATTTTATGCATGATGCAACTTTAATAGCCAAATTTGTTGGTTTTTTTTTCTTTGTTTTTGAATACTGTTCAGTCAAAAGCACCGTCTGCATTTTATTAGCTGCATTGCCGGATGGACTATTCCTTCCCCTACTTCTAGTAGTATTATTGTTATTATTCTTTTTGTGCTTAGGCTGCACGATTTGCTCCTTTTATCTGTATGAATTGGACAAGCCGCGGCGCAGCTGTGTTTAGTCAAGGACTAAGCCAATGTGAGTTTACTGCAAAATCGACAGAAAGAACAACAAATGTCTGCTTTGGTATGAAATACATGGTGAGCTTTAATGCCGAGAAACCAGTTGAATAATTTATGCAATAGGGAAAACTAATGAATATAAGTTGAATAAAAATGCGAATCTGATATACGATCTGAATCGTATAGCCTAGTTTTCTTCTTTCACTCAGTGCAGGAAACGGAGCTCAATCCTAAATGTACACACTCTTTAAATTCTCTTTTAAATTAAGATTCCCATTTTGCTTTTCTGCACAACAACAGAAACATGATCAGGCTGGCAAACGGAAATATAAAAGACGCTTTTAAACTCATCAAAAATGCATTAATGTCAGCACACCGCAACACAAAAATATATATATAAAAAATACAAGTAAAAGAAGAAAAAATGTGAAATATAAATCGTTATATCGCCAATATCGTATCGTATATATATATATTGAAGTACTCGATAATGCTGAGCTCTCTGCTAACAGGAGTGGGGAAAAGCGGTCGGTAAGGAAAAATCTTTCAATAAAACAATTTACTCAATTGGCTCAATGACTCGATACGACTTTGGTGTTGCTTTTTCGTTGCCACCCTCTCAGACTTTTTGTTTGCAGTTTTTATGAGCAAACGCAGCAATACAAAGGCAGCATAAAAGCATGTGAAATAGAAAGAGAGAAAGAGAGAGAGAGAGAAAGTAGGAGGAAAATGTTGAGCTCTAGAGTGAGGAGTGTACAAGACAAAGAGAGCGAAAAAAAATGCTGAAATCTATTTAGTTTTGTGGCTTGTTCGCGGTGTTACAACAGCGACAAAAGCCCGTGTTGTAGGCGGGGGAGGAATGGCAGCCGGGCTAGGGACTCTGGGAAGCCAAACTGAGCTGCAGTTTTTATCGTTCACATTTCCATTTTTGTTTTTGTGTTTTTAAAAACCTACATCTCCCCCCACCCC
The DNA here is from genome assembly GCA_018151445.1 of Zaprionus inermis. Taxonomy (NCBI): domain Eukaryota; kingdom Metazoa; phylum Arthropoda; class Insecta; order Diptera; family Drosophilidae; genus Zaprionus; species Zaprionus inermis. Next base: position 1,182,371 of record JAECXD010001328.1, on the reverse strand, counting down.
CACCATCCGCCCAATACAGCTGTGCATTTAGTATATTCTATGTCTGTCTTTTCCCAATATTATTTCTCTGCTTGCTTTCTCTTTTACTCCCTTTTTCAATTTCACCAATATTTTCTAGTATTCTTTTGGCTTTGTTTTTTATTTTTTACCTGGTCCCCCATGGCGTCGCAGTGCATGTGTCGTGTCGTCGCTTGGCGCCAATGCGGGGCGCCTCGTCCTTGTCACAGCGCTGTCGGCTGCCTGCCTCTTGCTCGTTTGCTCGGTCTTCCTTTCTCACTCACTCACTCACTCTGTGTGGACTGTATCAATTTAGCGCATGTCGTCATAGCAGCCATTGATGCATAAATAATGGTGATGGGAGCCTAAGGGGATGCAAGGAGGTGCGTGAATGTGGACGTTTGTTGGACTAGCTTTAACTGTCAGTCAGCCTGGCGCTCTTCTGTTTGTCCAGTTGCGCTCTCTCCCCCATACCCAGTCTGGGTCTCTCTCTGCAATCGCTTCTCGTGCTGCATTTCGCCTATATGTATGGGGTGTGTCTGCTCCTAACTAAATTTGTAGGTATATTTGTTTTGTATAGTGTTACTTTCATTCTTTGTCTTCCTACACATTCGTTTGTTTTTTGCGCTTTACCACCTCTTGTTGTTGTTTTGTCTTCTTCTTCGTGCGCTTTGTTCGTTCGACCATTTACAATTGTCGCTTTATTTGCTATTCAAAACTATTTTTATCGATTGTCGACGAGACGCCCAAACTGCATAAAAAGAAAGAAACAAACAAAAAAAAGAAGGAAAAACTTCTGTTATGCATGGCTAAATTCGTAGTTGTAAAATAAAAGAGTCTAAAAAAACAACGTGTAGAGAGTAAATAACTGTAAAAGTTATCGAAACTGTACGTTGTTAGTCGATTATCGGATTAGCAAGAGCAAATGTTGAAGTTTTCTACAGATGTTAAGGGAAAAATTTGATTCTGAGAAATTCCCACTGCGTATACGTACTATTTCCCACTGCGTATACGTAATATGTGCTCACGCATCCGAAAACTGAGCCGATTTTCAATTTTGCCCTACTCACACAGACACACTCTCTCGCTCTCTGTGCCTCTCCTGAGCTACTTAGATAATGGGTCCACAAAGCTGCAAGACTGCCGATAGGCCAACTCAGTTTAGCATACCCCCCAAATGAGCTGCGTCTGTGGAAGCCTGAAAAAGCTGTTGCTGCCTGAAGAACTGCTACTGCAGCCTATTAAATTTGCCAATATAGTTTACTATTTCAAGCACAGGCACAGATCGAATAGAGATGATGAGAGAACCCTTTTATAAGGCTGAGTGAGTAATGGTATACAAAACTTAATTATGAATAACGTATCCTCGAGCATATTTGTGAAATTTCTTGCACAAGCTTGAAAGTTGGCATTTTCATCCCAACAACAAGAACAAAAACAACTCTAAGATGAAAGCATCTAGGCTCACCTTTTTGAATACAGCAATAAAATATTCATGCACAAGAACGAAGCAATTTTGTTTGGAGATATTTGAGATATTCAGAAAGGTTGTTTAGTTGGAATCTGTGGGTATTTAGAAGGGTTGAATGCATATTACTTGAGGGATTAGAGATTACTTGAAGAATGAGTAAATTACATAATTCCATGTATGTAAAACAAATGAAGAACAAAGAAAGTACTTTAAAAGTTATTGATAAAATCAAAGATTTATTTTATAAAAGTGGTACTCAAAAAAAAAAAAAGGAAGAAAACGTATTTCTTAATTATGCTTCCACTTTCGGCTTTGTTCATTTGCCTGCAACACTTGAGTTTTGTGCCATCATCAGTTATTTATCGATATTTTCTCGAACCAAAAGTCAAACCACATTTATCGAACCACAACATCTTGAAAAACACTCAACTTGTTTACGACAAAACAAAGAAATGTGATAAACTGGACAACAGTAGCTGGTTGCAGGTTTCAGCATTTACCGTTATTGCAGCTATCTGACCAAAACTTTAATTAGCCCTAAGGAGATTTTGCATTGAGTGCATGCCAATTGACCATTTTAGCCATCTGCAATATCAAATTGCCTGTGGCACTTAATAAAACGTTGCAACTGAACAACAAAACTGGCAATAAACATTGAAATAAAGATGAAAACATATAACCACAGCAACACGCCCACACACACTCACATGTACGTACGTATATTTGTTCGCAGACATTCAATTGTTATAGAAATGTACAAAATGCTAACTGCAATTAATTATTACAAATCCGGTTTACCCAGGCAGCTGGGCAAAAGTTTTCAAGTTTTGCCAGTGGAAAATAATTTGAGGAAACTCGAGTATGGAAAGGTTTTTCTCGAGGCAAACCGTACAGTGAATGCGCTATAATGAGGGAGTTGTTGTATAGAGTTATTAGTATGTTAAGGCAGATAATATAGGGATACATATTGGTTTATAGTTTCAATAATATTTTAAATAATTTAACAATTAGTATTAAGCGAGTTAATAGAGCTAGCAGTCTAGAGAGCATTTTACAAAGTAAATTTAGGATATATAGTATATATAGCAATACTATAACTTATACATACAAGTAAGGTTCAATTTATTCTGCAGTAACTTTCATAAATCCATTTCTGCTGAATAAGAATATATATTAAGCATACTTTTGCGCTAGTTGAACGAATTTCCTAACAAAATCAAACTAGCCTAGATTAACTTTAGTAAAATCTCCATAAAACAGTGTCACTAAAGGAAATCTCTACGTATGTGTATATAAGTAATTTAAATACATATGCTTGTTCGTTCGTGTGCATGTATGAGCATTATTCACATGTGTACAAAGCTATTTACACTCCCCAAACAATTGCTAAGTGCTGGCAAGTGGCAAGTGTTATATTTGCTCTGTTGCTTAAGCAACACTTGAGAATCGTACTACAGAGACGTTCTCAATGTCCCAGATGCGCTTTCCTCCTTCTCTTACTTGCGTGCGTGTGTGTAACTTGTGCTTTACTTTTAATAAACAAAATAAATTTACAGTAAATAATTGTTTGGAATTTTGTTTGTGAATTTATTATACCATGCAGTCTTGTGGAACTTTTTCTCCTCTCTATACGCATTTTATTTACCTCACCAACGCCATACGACCTGCGACTTAACGTAAACTGTAATTTCCTCATAAATTTTCTTTTATTCTTTTATAACTTTTGATTGGCTTTCAAGGAAAAATGAATGCGTACAAAGGGAATTGCAAAAGGACTCAGCTTCTTCTGCATTGCAAATCGAAGCAGAAGTAGAAATGTTTATGTTTATGCCAAATGCAATACAATAAGCTGTCAACAAAGGATGATGATTACGAAAATGAATTAATAGATTTAAGGAAATATTTAAAGGCACCCAAAGATGAAGAGAGAGAGAAAGATAGAGAAACATGTATAAAAATAGGAGATTTGAACGTCGAGATCTCAGCAACTATTGTAGGTAGAGTCACTAAATTTAACATGAGGGTTCCTGCTCACAATAAACATGCAGTGTTTATATCGAAACTTGGATGCCACTTTCACCGCCGACGCAAATAGTTATTTTCCGATTATTATGCAAACTATTAAAGCCTTAACCTTATGCTTTAACTTACGCATGGATGAAATCGAAATACAAACTTGCCACTTGACTGTTTGTTTAACAATCTGTTTTTATTGTTGTTCTTGGAAAGCGACAAGCTTCCCTGTCAAACCTGAAGGAAATTATTCAGACTGTGCTATGTAGAAATTGTAATCGCAAAAGCCAGGCAAATGGGACTTTAATAGTAACAATTTCCAGAGAGAAAACTTAGACAGTTTGCTGATAGAAGGAGGGAGAATTGAGTAAGAAACTAGCGCGAATATTTGCAATTTCAAAAACGGAATGGGAGTATTTTCGTATATGTATGAGCGTTCTGCAGTTCTATTACTGAAGTTGTAAATATTTAACATCATACATTTTCTAATATTGCAGTATCTTTCAGATAAATGGTCTGTAATGTTCTACGCCTTCCAACACTGGGTACCCATCCGCCTATTTCACTTGTGTTTGATGCTTTCTATTTATTCTAGTATTTTTTATTACTACTAAGCTATTTCTATCCCTTCTTTGTCTCTTTCTCTCGCTCTTCACCTTGGTCTCTTATCGCATCGTGCTGCTTAACCGGCTCTTTCAACGGAACTCACAAAATCCGCTTTTGTTGTGTCACCGTGCGGTCGCATAAATTAGCGCAACTTTAATCTGATTTTAATTGTGGGTGGATGTCGTCGAGTGCATTTGTCTGTGTGTCTGAGTGTGCCTCTTTGTCGTGCTTAGAACGTAAAACTGCCGTCCCTGACTGTGAAATATTAATGACAGGCGGCCCCGGCATAGCAAACCAAGCAGCTAAAACAAGCTAAACCAGGCAACTCTAGGGCAGCCAAAAGGGCTAAATTGGTCGCTCTTCCTTTGTGTTTCATTCTTTATTATTGTATTTTTGCTTATCTCGATGGTATTTATTCTCTCTAGCTTAAGCACGCCGCCTATTTGTTTATTTATTATTATTTTTTGCAGTATTCAACAAGATTATATAATTTACGTTTTTAATTTTATGTCCTGGGATTTTTAAGGGTTATTTTCCATTATAGATAGATCAACATAGTTTTTAAAACAAGCAACACAACCTTGTATATCGATGTTTTAATAATTTTAGCGATACATAGATTAAATTTTCATTTACATTCGATTGTTTTTAAACGTCTTTCAACACTGTTTAAAAAAGTTTAACACTTGAGGTAAGCAAGGATTATATACATTTCAAAACAAGTTTAGCCTAATTGATGGTTTTGTCTTAAAAACATTGTTGAATCGATGGTATCGATAAACGAATATTTTACATGAGTGCAGATTGTAGCAATTAGCTTCTGTAATGTACCATATAATAGATAGATGACAAAGATATTTTGCACTTTACTCTGGAAGTTTCGAAAGCCAAAAAGGCTTGTTAAATATTTTCTGCCTAATAGCTGAGAGGTCCCTTTACCGACGCGGGCACTCCCCTTCCCTTGTCTCGGTCAACGTGGCAATGAATTAAGAGACGGGGCGTGGCAACCAAAAGGGCGCCGACTGAACTGTGCTATGCGATAGACTGTTCTGTTTGGTTCTCTGAATGAAGTAAGCGCGTTGCTGGCATGCAACTATCTGCGTGTTTAAAGGCGAAATTTTTGTCGAAATAAAACCATAAAATGCTTGAAATGCCAAGCGAAAAATAGTTTTGACTGCCAGCGCCAACGCCAACGCCGCTTGTGCCGCGTTTACCAGCGAAAGAGGGATAGAGCAACATGCACGCGTGTGAGTGTGTGTGCGAATGTGATGGGTATGGTTGGCTGCGGCGGCTGCGTATGCGTTGTCAGCATAGCACACCAGCCGAATCAGCTACCTCTCGTGCCCAACCCCAAAGCCAAGAACTTCTCTTGCCGAGGAGGCTGCCATAGTCAAACACAATGCCATGGTATGCGCAAATTTCGTAGCTGTAATGACGACGCATTTATGTGTGTGCGCGCGTGAGTGTGTCATGGTGTGTGTGTGAGCGTATGTGTGTTATCAAAGCGCAAACAATGTCCTGCAAAGTAGCAGGATGCGCATATGTCTCTCACTACTATGTGTGTGCGTGTAAATTTTGCAGCTTTTGTATGCGCACCGTCGTGCGGAAGTGTTGATAAACCTTGAACATAAAAAAAGGTGAAAAAAATACAGCAAGAATAAAGTATTAAATGAGCTTCATTCGCAGTGTTCATTGCAGCATAGTTTTACGGGCGGCATAGATGATAACATAGTCTGATTTTCGTTTTATGAGTCGCAGGAAAGGAGGTATGAAAAGTTTTTCAGTGTCAGGCAGGTTTTCCTTAGGCTGGTTATTTCAATAATGGTGTAAAGTTAGACTTGGAAAACAGATGAAAAATCAATAGAAATATGCATTTCTGCAAGGATTTTAGATAGTTGCTTTTTATAGCTTAATTTCTGCTTTATTCTGCTTCTCACAATATGGCATATATCATATAGTATTTACCCTGTCGGTAAAAGTATTTCCAGTGAAAATACTAATTATTTTCTTTGTCATTCTTTGTCCTTTGCCTTGGGGAAAGTGCAACAATAATTTCAGAGTTTTTGGTATATTTTTATTTGGTTTTTTTCGGATTTAATTAAATTGTTTAAATATTTAAGTGCGCTGCCAACCAGCAATATTTTTCGCATGCACTTGACACAGTTACCCTGCACAGTTGTTGTACGGACTGGAAGGGAGAGAAAGGGAGAAGGGTATAGACTTAACCTGCAACTAGAAAAACAACAACAATAACGCGCACACTTTGGCACTATCAGCAGAAAAACTTTCCACTGCTTGCATATTTTCAATTTCACTCGACGTGAAAAACTTTTTCCACACCAAGGACAAGTGTCCTCAGTGCCCCAAGTAGCAATCTATGGGTGTGTATGTTGTGCGCAAGTTGAACAATTTCTGTTGCATGATATATGGTCAGGGCACTCGAAAACACACGCTCTACCACACACACCACACACATGCAGAGTAAGGGCCTGTCAGCTAGGTCTGTATGTAGCTATTGTCAAAGTCGGATATACTATATAGATTGCATTTCATGTTATTTATTTATTGTTTCCATACTCTTGCTCCTTGATATACAACTTTTTTTGCCCATCGACCTTAGACAACGGTCAAATAAAATGGTAGACTTTATGTAAATGATCGCAGCTATTATAAAAGCTGGAGACATTATAAGCAGCTACAGTTTATTTTAAATATTGTATGCCACGCTTTAAAATCATTTATTTGCCATAAATACCATAAAAATATCATAAAAACAGAAGATATTCAAGTATATATTTTTTCACAGTTACAAGCAATTTTTGAAGGGTAACCCATTGTCGGGCTCGCTCGATTGTAGATTTCTTTGAGTAAACAATACTTCAAGGTCTTTCGCCTGCGCAGGATATAGAACAATTTTGGTTTGTGGGGAAAACGAATTGACTTTGATAAAGTTGGTGACAGCTTGGGAAAGGCAACAATTATGGGGCTAAAATAATTTTGCGTAAATTTTGAGATTTCTTTCAAGATAATCAAAATCCTACAGCAATCAATGTTAAGCATTATTATCGTAATAAAATTCAAAGAGAATTTTTGCAAAATGCTCAATTTCTGAAATTGCAACTATCTCCTGCAACAACAACAAAAGAGTAGTCAATCCATACAGCATTGCATTATAATTCCAAAGATTGTCATATCTCTTTCTTTTTGCCTCGATGCATTTTCCATTTTGAAGTTTTTTGTATTTAAAGTGCTTCGCTTTGTTGCAATATGCAATAATAAGTGGGCTAGGGAGAGGGACAGGGGAAGGGAGCAAGTTTGTGCATGTGTGTGTGCGCCCACATTTTTCTTCATCATAACTGTCAAAAACCGACAAAACCCATTGCACACAATTACAAAACATAAACAGGCAAGTTGTAATCACAGCTGTCCAACTCGACGAACCAAAAGAATTTTCCACCAGCCCACTCTCGTAGCTCCCTGCAATGTGCCCTACTGCGCTCCTGGAACAATGCTGGCTACTGCTGCTGCTGTGACGTCGTCGTATGATGATGCTGTGATAATCAGAAAGCTGCCAGAGCCCAGTAAAACGAATGATGACGTACAACCGCAGACGACGACAAGCGGCGAAGGGAGCAGCAGACAGACGGACGAGATCTGACGGCAGGCAGCAGGCGATGACGACGACGACGCACTGCATCATCCACTGTATGCTTCTACGCATTTTATTTCATGCTTTCCGGGCCAACAGCCGTTGTTGACGTCGACGTCGTCTCGTCATCATCGTCATCCGGTTGGGGCAAAATCTCATCAGCGTCAGAGTTGGGTTACTGCGCCTGCCTGCCTCCCTGGCTGCCTGCTTGCCTGCCTGCGTTCCATGTCCATTGTCGGTTGCAGTTGCAGTTGCCGCATTGTTGTGTTGATGCACTCATTCGTTTTAATTGTTAAAAATGCCAACTAAAATTTAGATCTAATTGTAAGTAGCACACATATATTACACACGCACACAGAGATAGAGAGAGATAGAAAGAGGAAGACAGAGAAAGCCAACAGCTGTTGCTGTGTGACTGACAATATGCGATGCGTTGCGGACATGAGAACCACAAAATCGTTAAAAGTTTGTCCGAAATTGTCTATTGCCTTTGACTACACCGTGCAAAAATGTTGCGTACAAGTTAATAATGCAAATATCACACTGAGTGGAGAGAAAATTTCATTTTGTTTTCAAACTATATTAAAATAAATTGTTTGAGCTGAGCAAAAGTGTCTGTGATATAATAATATAATTATATTTTTCGTATAGTTTCACATTTTCACTTTTAAACAATTTGTATACTTAATTAATTTGCATTTATAAAAGCCAAAAACAAAATTTTTAAACTTTTTCTTAAGAAAATTTGTTGCTGCTGATATGGGAAAAATATTTTGAAATGTAAATAAATAAAAACTTCTTCAATTTGAAAGCTGAATTAACTAAATATGTTAATCCACTACCATGTTAATCACTCGAAGTCGAAAGATGACAGATCTCAGCTCTATGTAGAACTTTTTTCGCATAAAAATTAGTGGGTGAGTTTAGTAGGTAGCTGCAACAGCCCACAGCCAACATACACACAAACACACACGCAGACACAAATGTAATTTCACTTAATTGTCGCAAATAGACTTAAAAATTTGTGTACATTTTATACGATGCACTTGAGAGCGCGCTACAACAAAAAAAAAAAACATAAACGAAAAACAACAAAAACAGAAACAGACTACAAACCCCTTTTTTTTTACGTTTATGCCATGTACCGCCCCTGCCACGCTCTTGGGGGTTGCGATTACTGCGGTTCCACATTCAACGAGGCTTGGCCCAATTTGATGGCATTTAATTAGCATTTTGTAATACATTTGCAATGCCCGCGAGTGTTTGCCTGCCTTCTCTCTCTGTGTTTCTGTCATTGTTGTTGTCTGCTTATGTGGTTGCTGTTGCTGCTGCTGCTGGTTGCAGTTGTACTTTTAATTTTAATTAAATTGCTCAGCTGTCCAGTTCCAGTGTCGACGATGAGCTGAGCAACTTGTGGGCGTTTGCTTATGCAAATGACAACGCCCGAGCTAATCGTTTCGGGGCCATGAACACACCCTGATTGCATACGTTATAAGCAAAGGGAATGGAAGTGGCAGGGGAGGAGATTCATGTACTAGAAGTAGGTTAAGGAGTACCACGAAAGTGGAGTACTACTTAAAACTTGGTAAGTACCAAAGCCAAAGTTAGTTAATGAATAATATCGGTTAGCAGGTTAAAAGCTTTTGTTATAGAATTTAAAATAACGTCATAGTGTTGTGATATTCTATATAAAAAAATTTATTATTAAGGCTACTGGAGTTTAAACTGGAGTTGAAATTTCAGATAGGATATTATATACGACAGAACGTAATTTTTTTTTCAATTTAGTACAATTATTTTTAGCTCCTTTTTAGTTCCCTATTTCATCTGGCAACACTAAGCACAATGAAAAGTAATTAGTAGATAGCCTAAGAAATGTATCCTTTTGTCTGGGTTTTGTTGTATTACTTATTCATCTTCTTCGTCATCCGCTGTTTCCATTGTATCCTCGTTTGTGGATCCGGCACACGTGCTTAATAAATGTGGTTGTGCTGGCCTTCGCAACGGTTAAGTGCGACATTTCAACACCTTTTCAACAACAATGGGGACAACGTTAGCTTATGTCTAGTATATACCGTATATATGTTGTACATATGCCCGTTATCTGCACTTGAAACGGACATGGAACACGCTTAACCCATTTTGTGGGGCAAGAAGAATATAACAAGTCACTGTGCGGGGCGTTGTTCATAACGTTCAGGGGAATTGATGGCTCTCCTGTTGATGACCAGTTGGGCGAGGGAGCACAAGAGAGAGATATGTGTATATAACTAATGACCCGTTTGGTTGAGTTGATGATGACTGTGCGGCTTTTGGCCCCTTGTGGCAACCCAACCAAAAGAATATGGCTGCAGCATTGCCATTTAATTGCCACAAATTAATTAAATTAATGAATTGTTTGCCATTGCATTTTTATGCCAAAAATTGAACATGAACAGCAGAAGCTACTGCCATCGCCATCGCCACCGCAGGCAATTTCTAGTCATTTATAGCAAAATTAGTCAAGTGGTTGCCACAGCTATCTATCTCGCTCTGTTCCTGCAGCATGACTAATGCCTTTGGCCTCTGCTGCTGCTGTTGATAATGCCATATTATTTGTTTATGGTACATTTTAGTTATTACATTTTGTTTGGGATCGTTTAAATTAATTTCGTATTGACAAAATAAATGTATGTATTATATTACATATTTACCAAATATAATGAAAATGGTATGAGGTAATAAAAAGATGTTTATAGCGCTTATAAAGCTGTTGCTGTAAAAACTGTTTTGTTATGTGTTTCGTTCTGCCGTCAGTTTTGATTACAAGAAGCCTCACTAACGTGGAAATTCTAAAGTATTGCTGGTATTCAGATTTATAATAAAATGTAATATAATTTTTTAGTTATCTTCCCTTTCTTTAAACGAGTGAAATTGAAATTCCTTGAACAATTTGCTAGACTTTTATCGCCTTAAGTCACATTTTCAAAATGTCATCGCATAGATCATCGGTTTTATTGCTTAAAGATTATTCCCTCAGATTTTATATAGCATATGAAATGGCCATAGATCATGAGATTTGCATTTCTAGCGAAAGATATTGCTTCATTTCACCATAACGCTGTCTCTGTCTCTCGTTTTCTTCCTATTTATATCGTGGGGGGAGTTCGAAATAAATCAAATGAAATGCCAAGCAGAAGGCACCCACAGTTGTCTCCATCGTGCTCGGGGTCAGCTTCCAATGTCCTACATGCATGCATAAACAACTGTTTTTCCGCTTGCCGCGTCCCCCCTCCTCTTCCTCCTTTTTGGTTTGCCACTTGTTGCCGGCGCGGCAAGTTGACGCCACCAGCTGGCGGCAATAATAAATGTCGCTGCACTGCAAAGAAGGAGAAGGGCAGTGAAATGTCCCCCTAAACAATAAATGTCATATGGCTGACACATCAACACTTTATGTGTTGCCACGCCCACTGCGCCAGCCCCCCGCCGCCCCTGCCTGGCACTCGAAAGCAAATTGTAAATGAAAATCTTGCACGCTTTTAATTTCGCCTGAAAGTATGCAGCAAATGAGAGGGGGTTAGACAAATGTGTTATATAGAGTGGGATGAAGAGAGAGAGAGAGAGAGAGAGAAAGGACTTGCTGTGTTTTGTATGTCACATTTTTATGGCCAAGGCACAAATAAAATAATATTATTGCCAAAACGAACAGAAGGATGAGATAAGAGACGAGACGGAGAGAGCAAGAGAGAAAGACTGAGCAGAGTGTCGTGTGGGAAAGTGAGTGGTGTGAGTGCTGCTACAGCTGCCAGCAGATTGCCTTATGGCCAGCGCCCCTCAGCTTGTCCCTAACCCATAACACGCTCATCTGTGCCTGTATTTGTTTGACTCTCCTTTCGTCACTGGATTTTTCCTGTTGCGTAATTTATATTTCGTTTGTATGTGAGTGTGAGGTGACGTCAGCCTTGTATACTGATTCTTTGCAGCCATCTCCCTTCCTATTTTTCCCCGCTTCCTACCCTGCCTACACTTCTTTTTGGCCATCTTCCACACTGGACCCCTTGTCTGGCTTTCTGCTTCGTAGTTTATGGCTTCAATTTGCCCAAATGAGTCGTTAATTTTGACTTTTCATGTGACACCCCGTGCCCAGCAACAACATCCCTACTCTACACTTACTCCCATCCCGCCCCTCCACTCAGCATTCCCAGTCGTCATTTCCGTACGTAACCCGAAACCAACAACCTCCCTGGCAGTTAGTTTTCCAGCCACTTTTATTGTAATTTTGTGGCCTTTAATTGAATTTTATTAGCATTTCTACTTATTATTTGCTCGCTTCTCTCTGGCTTCTCTTCTTCCTGCTCCATTCTTTTCCTCATTTCTTCACGCATTTAATCGTATACTTTATTTGCTTGGCATCCCGTTGATGGTGAGGAGGGAGTTCGGTACGTTTATAGTTCGTATTGTTTGCAGGGAGGTTTCTTCATAGAATATGCTATTTGTTTTAGATGAACGAACATAGCAGCGTTAGTGGGTAGGGGGAGCATGACGGAGGGGAATACGACATAGCTTCATGGATGTTTTTTTTTTTTTGTAATTACCACGTGACTTAAGTGGTTTCATTGTGTGCTTAAGTCGATATAATATACTAGATATTAATGCGCATATATCTTGAATTTAACTAACTTTTGCCTCTGTTTTATTCTCTTTTAGGTAAGCACAATAACTGATGAGGTTTAAAAAGAATAGGTCTTTCTACAATTGGGTAAGATATCTGCAAATATGGTCAAGAAAAAATCATGTCAAATTAAATGAGAATCAGTTTATTATTCAACTGTTAGGATTATAAACTTAATTTCAGATCGTAAACCAAGAATTAATTAATTAAACGGTTTCTTTTTTTCTATAAACTAAAGTTATCGAAACTCTTATTTATTCAAAATCAACAGAACTCTACAAATTATAAGTAAAATACTACATAAAACTTTTGAAATCACTTCAAGACTCACTGTGCTACACTTTATCGACTTGGGCTATGATATTGCAACTATTGAGACTACTTTATTTTATACGCAATTTATCTAAATGCGATAAATTTTGGACTTGATACGATTCTTGCGTTTTCGCCGATTGATCAATTTGGGAAAACGCATATGGTGATGGTGGGTGCCGCCGGCACCGCTGTTATGTCCGGATGCGGTGCTGCTGCTGCTGCTGGTGCTACCAATCGATGATGAAGGTGCCCAGCCAGTACCGTCGCTTGTCATATCCAAAGCTGGTCGACGACGCTGCCGATGGCGCAGCAGTAACTTGTTGCTCGTAGACGTTGGTTTTGTTAGAGTTTTCCAGCCAGTTCCGGTTGGTCCATAATCATCATCATCATCATCATCGTATAGATCCGCATAGGTATTGGCAGCATATGAGTTGGGACCATTGATATCATTGAGAAATTCATCGGGTGTGGGTAGAAAAGATAAACCATTGTTGAGTCTACTAAATGCTGATGCACTATCGTAATTGCCACGTGTGGACATTGCATTTTCTTCATCTTCGAAGAAGGGATTGCTACTGGAATCTTCCTGTTCGTATTGCTCTGCATAGGATGCGTGGGATGGAAACTCTTCCTCATCCTCTTGCTCCTCATCAAAGTTTTCGGAACTGCGGAAATCCTGCAAATAGTTTGATGCATATTCCTCACTCTCTCGTTGTTGTTGTTGTTTGTATTTTGATTTAGTTTTCGATTTTGGTTGCGGTTTTGGTTTCGTTTTTGGTTTCGGTTTCACTCTCAAAAAGCTGCTTGGCTTTTGGCGTTTCGTTGTAGGTTTTGAACCAAATTTGGTAAAATATTCGCGTTGCAATGCAGCCAAAAAGTTTGAATTGAGCAGCTCATTGTGTTCCAGTGACGGTTCCGTTTGGCTATGCGTTGCAGCTGTTTCATCCGCTATATTTGGCTGGAAAAGTTGTTGCAACAATTTGCCAGCTGGTTGCACCGCTTCCTTCTCTAGATCACTGTGTGCGAGCCTCTCATTGGGCTGTGACTCACTCAGATATTTATTATCAAACAGCGCTGGCCCATAGTTGGGTGTCAGAGTTGGTGTGGGCGTGGCTAAAAGCTGTGTTAGATCAGGCATCAAGTGGCCAGTGCCACTGGCTGTAGTTGTATAGCCCAACAGGGATATATGTGGCTGTGGCTGCCATTTGGAGTGCAGTACTCCGTGTGAAGTAGAAGGCTCCACCAGTTTGTAGACCTTGTGGACATGCGTATGTTTACGCACTATTTCGGGCATATGCAGCCGTATGTGCACCCTACAATTACAATCAGATTATATCCTTTTTTGGCCTTCTTTATTTTATATCCTTTTCTTACCTTTCACCGCTGCCAGCGTAGGCGTGAGTGGCAAGTGTGGCGAGCAGCAACAGTAGGCAGGGCGGCATGATGTGTGTGATAATCCTGGGAAATAGATGGCTTACGATGTGGCGACCATTGACGTTGGTCAGCTTATGACAAGCCACGTTGCGTTGTCTTCCACTTTTATTGGCTCGTCAAAAGAAGTGAGAGACGACCGCGTCGCATTCCAGATCACATTTCGTTATTGCCCATGGGGTGCAAGTGGTAAAGGTGATGTTAGGCGCGCGGACGGGGGAGGCCTGTGTGTTTCAGCTGGTCCACTCCTCACGTTGTAAATGCAATTTTCATTTCCATTTGCCAGACGTGAACGCTTCGCTCGCGCGCTTCGGTTCAGCACTTTGTGTTATTCGATAGCTTTGAAAGAAAAAGCAGCAGCAACAACTGCAGCAATACCATCCTCCCTCTTTCTTCAACTTATCGCCTAACTACTTGCATCCCTCCCCCTCTCCATACCCATTTTCATTTTCCCCTATAAAAAAGCATTGAAAACGCATGCGTAACGTTTTCAATTTCATTTTCAAAGTTGAGTTTTTTCTTTTTTTTGTCTTTCTCTCGCACTCATTGACTCTCAGATGCCATAAAAGTGAATAACCCAAGCAAAGAAAGACCTTGACAGCAGCACTTGAAGAAGAAGAAGAAGTAGTCGAAGCAGCAGAGGTAACTGAAGTAGTGTTTATTTTAATGCTTATCATATTGGAAAGGTCAGTGATGAAATGGTAGCTGCAGCAGCGCAAAGTTGAGGAAGTGCGTAAACTGGAATTGGAAACTGCAGTGAGAAAAATGAGGAAGCTTTTAGGGGAATCAGAGAACAGGCTAATGAACGTTAAAGATATGAGATGCAAAAAAAAAACTAGCCCCGAAAATGATTAAGGGGAAAGTTTTAATGTCTGTTGCTAATAATAATTACAAAAATTAAAAGAATCTATGAATAGTATCAAGATATTATGTTTGTAGAGAACAGGTATCAAAAAGATAACTTTCTGAGGTTTTTGGATAATTTATGATATAAGTAGTACAGAAAATCAACAGAAATTAAAAAAAAAAAATAAATAAAAAATGGAAACTATGCAAGAATCAAAACAATTTTTAATAAGAAAATGTTGAAAATTAGCATTTTACTCCATTTAAATTTCAAGTTCTGTTTGCATTTGAAATAAATAAATTATTTTCTTAATAAACTAAGATCTTTTTTTTGCCAAGTTACTTAACCTTGGTCAAGTGCCAAAAAAAGTTCTACCAAAGATATTTCCAAGTCAATAAACAGCAGGGGAAATGGCCAAAAAGGGGAAAGGCGGAAAAAACTAGGAAATGGAATACAGTAGCGTACTGACTCTGGCAAGCACCTACGATAAGAAAACTTCTGTGCAAGGTTGGTTTTCCGGAAAAGTAACAGAAAAGTAACGCGACGACAACTATGCCTTGGCAAGAAAAGTGTTTTCGCAGGAAA
This sequence comes from Zaprionus inermis, assembly GCA_018151445.1. Classification (NCBI taxonomy): domain Eukaryota; kingdom Metazoa; phylum Arthropoda; class Insecta; order Diptera; family Drosophilidae; genus Zaprionus; species Zaprionus inermis. Next base: position 1,166,806 of record JAECXD010001328.1, on the reverse strand, counting down.
ACTAGCGAGAGGGAAACAACTTTAAGAACAGAAACATTTAAAAACGGTTTTTTACTACTTATGAAAGTTTACGATGGAGAGAAATAGAAAGAGAAAGACTGTTAGCACTTATATCATCGATAAACCAAGTGATGATGTTGGCGATGATGATGTGCTTGGTAATAAAGTAGAATAACAAGTGAAGCTTAACGGAAACCGTTAAATTTTGGCTTTTAGCTAGCACTTTATACCGTCTACATAATCTGCACAAAACAGATAAAATGCGGTGGAGGCAGAGAGAGAGAGAGAGAGGGTGCAAAGAATGGAAAAGTATATAAAGATTAACAAGTCATGATTATTAGTTGTGATGTTGCTGAGCAAGTAAAGCGCTAAAAATAAGTTGCTGAGAGAGAGAGGGTCGAGGCAAATGAAGCTTATTTCTTTATGTGTGGTGGCAGATGGTCTGGGTTTGAGTGTGAAATTGCAAAGTGTGTTGCAAATTGTTGGTGCATTACTCGCTTGATTGTCTGCACAGCTCTTCCTCTCTCTCTGTCTCTGCCTTACATTGACCTCAAATCTTAAGTGGTTTTCCGGACACGACGCACAACTCTTGACCCCAGCTCAGATAGGCAGCAGAGTTGCACGTGACTTTGAATATGCATCATAGACAGTCTGTATTTAAAGTGCACTGCATTTTCTCACACACACAGCAGGAAGCGCAAGCAACACGCAACATGCAGCTATGTATGTACATGATGAGCAATTGCAACATCTCACGCTATGCACATGCTTGCGCTGCTTGTCAACATGTTGCCAAGCTGACCTTGGCCTAGGCAACAGTTGATCATGGTCGGGTCTGTCTCTTTTTCTCTCAACATGTTGCTCGCACCACAACTAGTTCATGCTAATGACGCTTTGTTAACTCTTTCTCTTTCCTTCTGTCTCTCCATCTTTCTCTGTGTCTTGCTGTCTCTTTGTGTTAGGTCATTGTCTTGTACGTATCATTTCTGTAACATCATTGCTAAAGTGTTTCGTTACGCATTTGCTTTTTGGTTTTTAATTGTTGTTTACTTTTAGCATTTGGCTTTGCCATTATTTTAAACGCTATTATTACGCCTCATCATCGCATTGTGGCGTTGGTAATGCTCATCATCAGTTACGCCCCTGGGTCAATGGCATTTGGTTTGGTCAGCCAGACTGTTGCTGCTTTGCCTCTCTACGTTTCGAATCGTGCCCTTCTCTCACCAACTGAGTTGACTGTGTGTCTCTCACTCTTTCTTACTTCTTTCTCGAGCCTAGGCCCTTTGAGAGAATAGTTTTTTTTTTGTTGCCCTGTAATAATTATTGTGGCAGGGTTTATGGTTAAACAGAGTTCAACTTGATTGGGTTTATTTTTAATAGGTAGTAATTAATATTTATTCATCTATAGTTACGAATTAGCGATTTTTTTTTTGAGAGTTTAGGGATATGAAAAATGATTGTTTTCCAATTCTCAGATCTATTCGATCTGCGTAGAAAATTTAATCGTTACAAGAGTAGAAGATTAATTAAGTAACATATACTGTAACACGTGTATTTTATATACATTTGTAATGATTTCAAATTATTTCCCCTTTAACAGAGTATAACATAGTCGGGCAATCAAGCATTTCAAGCAACACAATTGCTTTTTTTTAATATTGTGATGATGTCACGTTGGGTGTAGCCTAACAGCGTTTCCTATGGCTTCCTGTCTTGCTAACTTGTTGCTGCTGCCGCCGCTGCTGTTGTTATTATTATTATTATTTTTATTTGGGTATTATATTTGCCATAGTTGTTGCTGTGGTGTTATTCCATCATGTTCCCTGTTGCCAGCGTGTTGGTGCCAATTATATTAGGAAGCCCATTGAAAGAGAATGTTCCAATGATACATTTGGGCTTACAACTTGTCGCTGTTGTTATCTGAATAGTTCTGGTTGTTGTTACGGTAGTCGTCGTTGTCGTGGAGTTATTAGCCAGCGTCATTATAAGTACCGTTAGATCTAATCATATAACTGTAAACGTAACAAGCATTTTCCTTGTCGCGATTGTAGCACAGTTTTAGCTAGAAGAACTGCGATTCTAGTTTTCTTCTCCTCCTGTTTGTCTAACAAACAATTTGCATAAGCAATGAGAAGGTTGTAGATGAAGAAAAAAAAAAAGAAAACGTAGGAAGCGGAAAGAAAAAACTGGAAAATGTTTACAAACTGCACAAATTGCAGTTGCAAGAACAACTGCAACACCAGCAAATTCTCGGTCAACCAGATGGAAAATAGAGCAAAACTTTGATTGCGCAACACACGGGCCGCTTGAATAATTACAATCGATAACAATAAATTTTGCAGTTGAGAGTTTTACAAACTTTAGAGCATTTTCCTGTGTCACATGATGCACAATTTTTCAAAAGATTTGTTATTATATCCCCCCAGGGGAACTGAAATCTGGAATAACTCAAGAAAACTTGTTGCCATTTAAATTATTGTAAAGCTTCAGTAACTTAGGAAAACTGCAATGAATAGGGTTTATTGGTTTATTATTTAAAATCTTATGATTATATCCAAACTAAATTTGCAAAGCTGTGGCTTAGTGGTGCAAAAATATAGTACTTGTTTTTAAATATTTTTTTATCCCTGCAGAAAAGAATAGAATACATAGGATAGTCTTTCCAGAACATGCCTATTCTCATGTTGCATCTGTCTGGTGTCTGTTTTACCTGTCAAACTTTCTCTGCACCTCAGAAGCAGTATCAATTTCGAGTGCAATTTTCTGCTTGCAAAACTTGCAACCAAGTCGACGTGCAACAGTTGTTTGTGGCATGTACAATCTTCCATGTTGCTGTGCCTAGCTTCCTGGTTTGCAGCGGCTCCGCTGAGATTTGCAATGCCAAACATGCAAAGACATTATCTCTCCATAAATACAAGAAGACCCGAGTGCAGCAAATGCAACTACAACCGCAACAACATCTCCACTTTGTGGTACGAAACTCCTCCTCTGTTGGCCTGGTTGCTGTGTGTTGTGCCCGTTTTGTGCGGCCTCAGTTGGAAGAGTTCTTTAAATGATGTCAGATAACTCGATGTGGCCATTTTCTCCAACTTCTCCCTCTCCTGCTCCAACTCTTCTCCTTCTACTTGTGCTTGGGCCATGTCCAAGCTGGTTTTTCCGTATGTAGCGATTCTGGCATTTTCTTCTCGTCGTTTTTGGGTCAATGGCCAATGTTTGTCTTAGCTCTTTTTTTGCCAGCTTCTCATCTCTCTCCTCCTTCGTTTCTTACATTTATCCGCTTTCTATTCGGTCCAAAATTGGCGGATCTAGAACTCAACAAGTCTCTACACGCGACCGAAAGTCAGAGTCGGTCTATATTAATATGATTATCATTTTAATTGGCGATTATTAATAGCGTATTTCTTTTTGATTTGTTATTTTTTCTATTGGGAGTTCGTTGAACGACAGAAATGAATGAAGAACAAGTGCCGTTAGTTTTCTCATAGATTTGATTTAATTGACCCAAGTCGAACCCGAACACAAATCCGATATTGAATGGTTTATTGTGCGTGATGTCATTAATTAAATTAATAACTTCCCCCAAATTTATGTTGATCTATAAAAAGCTTATAGAAAATGATAACATACCCTAATGAAATCTGTTATAGAAAGGGAGAAAGGTCTGTGCTAAACTGTTGACATTAATATTCGGGCATGATAATGTCATGACGACTTTATGCCCAGAGAGGGAAACAGATAGATTGAATAGTAGTATTACGGGCCTATTACGTCAGCACACATCGCGCAATATGTACAACTTTTTCGCTAATATTGTGCAAACAAAAAGAGAGAGAGGGGGAGATAGAGTGTGTGCATGCGGCTTAAGAGGATTATAAATGATGTGTATGATTAGAAATGAATGTAATTAAATTTAATGTCACATATGAAGTCATAATTTACAAGTTATAAACGGGAATATGTTTAATCGTAAAACAAATTGTTGTAGTTTCCAAATTTGTTGAATTTATTTAGAAATTATATATTCCTAGCGATTTTCTGATTTATTTAAATATTTTTCAACATATTTCTCATTTCTTTTCGGAGATGCTAAATTTTCATGGAATTTCTACTCCTTTTTCTCTTCCAGTTCCTCTCTTTCGCCCTATCCATTAATTTAAATATTTATCACTTCATTTGCTTACAAATCTACATTATCTGAAATCAGCATTATCACCTTTTCGTAGTACATTCCTTTTTAAAGAACTCTTTGCACACTGATTGGTCCATTAATGTGCCATGTTATTCCTAATAGATGACGACATTATTTCCGAGCTATTTCCACAAGCACGTGCAAATTTGCATTCAACAATCATCAAGAAAATGCGAAACGAACGAACCAACGTTGACGGGTTAATGTTAACCCATTATGGCTCCATGACGCTCAATAGAAGTCAAGTCTGCTCCGACTGTCTATTCACATTTTCCAGTTGGCTACGCGTCGCGTGGTGTGGACAACTCTGAAATGTCGCATTAGATGTGCTTATAGCAATATCATAATGAGGTTGCTGTATTTTTATGCACTGGAAAAATCGTGGGTTAGCTTGAATGAGTTGCTTAAATGAGATGACATAATGTAATAAAATTTAATACAATTCTATATATAAAGTAGGAAATATAAGGAAATTTAAATGATAATATATTTTATTATTTTATAAAGAATTTCTCTGTCTGTATTTGTGTCTAGGGTACATCAGGCTTTAAATATCGCTTTCCCCTGTTTAGATTTTCTCTTAAACTTTATCAACACTTTTTTTTTTGCTAATGATGGCCAAGCAAAAACTCATTAGATCTACACGATATAAGAAGAGTGTCAATGCACAAAAAGTTGATGGCTGAAAGAGAAAAATAAAGAAAGATATAAACTCTATAAATACTATAGATAATTATGCAGCACATCAATCAAATTATGGCGTGAAAATGTTCGCATTAATTGGAAATCACCTTCATGAGCAGAGGCGACGACGGCTTGAGAAGAACGCATACGAATATATGTGTAAACCAGTTCTATTGATGCTGCTCGCACTCGACCCATCTCTTGATTTGTCACATTGTGTGTTCCCCCTATATCTCCCTATCTTCTGCCCCTCTATACGCTCTGCTGACCATCTTTCACACCCCATCAAACTATTTTTTTTTTTCGATTTCACATTTTTTTTTTACTCTGTTTCGTTTGTCGGCAAAGTTTTTTGATAGCATCAAAGTATGGTGCGGTTGGGGGTTGGGTAGAGGGATTGGAGACTGTCAATGGGTCTACAAGTGTCACAGCATAAAAGTGGAATCCACTACGCGGTGTGCGCTCATCATCATGTCCAGCAGCAGGAGCAGCACACTTGAGTGTGAGAAGAACGTGTACGCTGAGAACCTTCTGCCATTTGCGAAAGACTCATGTGTGTGCTGGTGTGTGTGTGTGTGTGTGCTGGGCCATGCTCTCTAGCTTTTCGTAGAGCCAGTAAGCGTGTCTGTCTGGTCTGTCTGCTTGGTCTGTCTCTCAGTCTGTCTGTCTGCCGTGTCATTCACACTGAGTCGGCGGCTTTTTTGGTCGACAACTTTTTTGTCGTGTATATCTGTGTGTGTGTTATGTGAGTTTTTAGCAAACTCATTTATGTAGTTTTCGCTACTTGTTTACCTAAAGTTCAAGTCGAGTATGTTGTTTTTACAAATTGTTATCCATGTGTGTGCTAGTGTTGGTCTTGGTGTCGCTTGGTGTTAGCCGAAAAGTTGAGCAGACAGTCTGCTGTCACAATCGAAACAAGTATAAAATTTCGCACAGTCTCCTCATTCTTTCTTCCTTTTTCACTGTCACTGTCTCCCTGTTGACCTTAGTATAGGTTCTTTCTCTCTTTTTTACTTGTATAACATCAGAGTTTTGTAATTAAACTTGAATTGATAATGCACATGAAAAGGGAACTGCAAATGTAATGTGTACTGTTTGGACAGATTAGAGATGTGCTATGAGCAGTATATACTGTGCATAGAGATTGCCCGAAATATTTAAACATGCTGTGAAACAGATAAAACTACATAATTCTATAAATATTTTACATATATTTTGAACAATTTCTGTTACTTTTATTTATAAATATAATATTATATTCCTTCGAAATCATTCGATTACAACCATTAAAGACTCTGTGATTAGTATAAATGCATTTTTCACAAACATTTACTTCTTTTCCCTTAGCTATTACTTAACACAATTTTCCGTCTAAACTTTAAGCCTTAAATTAACTAAAATGAGAGATGGAGTGAAAAGAGTTGCTGTTGTTTCTCTTCTTCTGCTTAATCATATCAAATACAATTAGAAAACTATTAAACGCGAATCTTACTCGACGCTGAGTCAGTTTTGTCGCGCACTGTCAGCAGCAGCACAGCGTGGAGCGTGTCACAGGGGGAGAGTAGGTTGAGGGGCTTGGCTAAATCACAGGCAACCACACCGCCCTTCTTCACCCATCTCCATCCTTTTCGGCCGCCATTGCTGTTGCTGCTACTGCTGCTGTGTTTCCCATTAAGCTGGTCATCAGACGTTACAAATTAATTACATTCGCAGTTCAGCTCAGTTTCGTTTCGTTCCGTTCCGTTCCGGGTTCTGTACGCTCCATTAAAACTAAAAAATGCAATTACATATAACGCCTGGGGGTATGCAATGGAGCGGCAGCAAAAGGAGGAGGAGAGCAGCGATGACGATGACAGCGGCGTCTGCGTCAACGTCAGCGTCAGCCTTGCGCTTAATTTGCCGCCTGCTTTGCTATTGGAGCTGGGCGTGGCATTGGATTTGGCCAACAAATGAGCGCAAACTAGATGGAGGGGACAGGAGAAGGTTGGACCACCAACGGAGCGGGAATAATTCGGCTGGAAAATGGCAATGCGATTTTGCGACACATTTTTAATTTCATTTGCCCAATTTTTTTTTGTGTGGGCTGCCGCTGTGCTGCGACTTTTTGGCAACGCGAGCACAATTAGGACAAGTAATGTTGGGTTTACACGACTGTTTTATACCTTGCATACAAAGATTGCTTTAATTTCTTTGATAAATATATATCAATTATTTAACTCAGTTCATTATTGATTTATTATTGTAACAAAAATTAAGTGTAAATAAAGCATGCTGTTATCAATAGTAGTTTAAATAATTGAGTAATCAAAGTTGTGCGATCGCTAAAAAAGGAAAAATTAGCACTGTGGAAACCATAAACCAAGTATTTTTAGATTACTAAGGTTGAATATCCTAATTCCTAGAATCTCTAATATCTAAATATAAACTGGTTTTCATGCTAAAATTCGATTAAAATACTATGTAACAAATAAGAGAATCTAGAAGGAATCATTTCACAGTTTTTAATTAACTAGTTTCAAGCCTTTCTCCTCGCTTCTTTTTTATTTTCTTTCTCTCTCTCTCTCTCCCAGGATTGTTATAGCTTCGTTTGATAAATTTAATAATTCTTGCAACATTTTAGCCAGTTGTTGCCTTGTCCAGCAGCAGCTTTTGACATGCATTGTGGCACCTCGAGCGCAGCGCCGCCTTGACGTTGTCTCCGCACTCTGCCCTCTGTCTTCTCGCTCTCCTTCTGACTGTGCTTGACTCTGTCCAGCTGTTCAGATGCTACCTCTCTCTCTCTCTCTCTCTCTCGACTGCATCTTTGCGGTTGACGTTCACCTCACTTGGTGGCAACTCAGCTGCAGCAGCAAATTGAAAGAAAATAACTGGCCCTATCCACAGCGTCACTGTTGCTGTCTCTCTGTCTCTGTCTCAGCCTCAAGATAAGACAAAATGATTTCGTTGAAGGCGTCGTCCGACAAAGTGACGACACTTGTGGCCTACCGCCTCGACCCCGAACTGTCACCTCGCCCCCTTCCTGTTGTTTCTTCTGCTCTCTTCCAAGCTTAACTTGTGCCTCTCCCCCTTGCCAACTGCCTGTTGCCTGGCGGCCCCCTCCCCTCATAGCCTCCCTCGCTGCGGTTGCCGTTGTATATGAGTTTATCTTTTGGAGTTTATTATCATTACGTTGCCATATGGCAAAATATTCAGCGTCTGGCTGTGGGCGGGGCTGGATGGAGGAGAAGCTGACGTCAGCCCTGTCAGACAGGCGCCAGAATTGTTGAGCTTGTTGTGTGTGTGTGCGTGTATGAGCGTATCCTCCCTGTTTTAGAGCACTGCTCGAAAAAGTCTAGCATAATGATAAGAATGGGTTTGGATAGTAATGCGCTATTAAAGTCAAATTGGATAATGTTTATATACTTTTTAACATAATTTTTTGACACAATCCTTTCTTTAAGTTCGTTATTCACTTACTAGTTCACTCAATATTTTTTCGCAGTGTATTTACGCTGTTTCTCTATTACGCTACCGCACACACTTCTAACGCCAATGTTGTTGCCTTTTCACGATTGTTTTGGTCTGGGGGGCATTCCCATCGTCATCATCATCATCAGCATACGCGTTGTCATGCTCAGGCTCTGCCTCGCACACTCTTCGTGTCTCCCCACTCTCTCTATCTCTCTTCCTCGCGCTCATCATGAACGTTATCTGCATAAGTGCGGGTTCTCGCCTTGCCGTGCCGGGTTAACTGGCAGCTCACATTTTGCATGTTTTTAATAGTTTCAACTCAACTTAGTGCGTTACAGCGTGTGTGAGAGTGAGAGAGAGAGAGCGACAGAGAGCGAGCAACCAGTGGGGGCAACCTAGTAACGGCGGGAGTAGGGTTGTCACGTTGCGCACATTTTCTAAAACGTTTTTTGTGCAAATGTGGCGCAAATTTCTGCTCGCATTTTTGTTACTTCTTTCCATACACCCGCTTGTGATATGGATAGCTCTTTCACTCGCTCACTCTATCTCTATCTCTCTCACTCTCACTCTCTCTCTCTCTCTCTTGCTCTAGCATGCGCTCGCTTCATGCTACCATATTCCCGACTCTGTCTTTTAGCGCGTGTGTTTTCATAATGCGCCATAAAGTATGCAATGTTATTTTGCGCTTGATGAATTTTTCCACGTTGTACAATTTGTGTTTTTGTTGCTGTAGCTGTTGCTGCTGTTGTTTTTGTTGTTGTTGCTGCTGCTAGTGACTTCAGCTGGTGTAAGAGGCGTTGTTGTTGCTGTAATTCGCGCAGTGTAAAGTGACTTTGCAACGCAAAGTGAATTAATGTGGAACACTTTGTGTGTGTGCGAGTGTGTGTGGCAACCCTTTGAGCAATCTTTAAAATGGCGCCCATAATAATGAGAGAGAGAGAGTGAGACTGCAAGAGCGAGGCCACCAATTTAGTTAGCCCCGCTAATTGTGCTCTTTGTAGAGCGTATATTTAGTTTTCCTATACTTAAATTACAGTTTATCCTTGATGTGAATATTTATAACTAACTAAGAGGTTTGAAAAAGGTTTTATTATTGAATTTATAACTAAGTACAAAAGTAAATGCAGTTAAGTTGATTTACTAAAACTAGATATTATAGCTAATTACATCAGAGTAGCCTAGGCAAATCAGGTATCAAATCTTTACCAAGATTTTTTAGATTTATCATAAAGCAAGAGATATTAAGACTCCCTTTTTCTTTTATCCAGGATTATATCACTTGTTTCTTGACTGATTTTCTTAGTTTTGTCTTTTCTTTTCTCATTTTATTTACTTGTTCGCATTAAACTCATTGCACTTTGTTCACTTCACTCAATTGTTTGTTTCCACACACAAAGTCTTATCAGTTGACAATTCAATCTCGCACCTCATTATCAGCAAGCGAAAAAACAATCTTCAGTTAACTGGTTCGCACGATCCTGCGGTCTAGTTAATGCCTTGTCGTGCTGCAACGTGTCACGAGAAAAGAGACAAGTAGTGGGTGGGAGAGTAGAGAAGAGTCAACAATTTGCCAAAAAAAAAGTGATAAGAAAAGTAGAAGCAGAAGCAGAAAAGCCAAAAATAAAGTCATGTTTAATGGCGCACAAAACACGCCGTAAAAAGAATGGAAGAAAAGTAAAGTAAAGTGCAAAAAAGGGAAGAGAAAAGAAGAGAACGGGAAGGAAAAGTGTGCGGAGTGGTGCATGGTGCCTGCTGCTCATACAGACTGCGAATGCAAAGTTATTTGATTAAGTCACTTACAACAAGCAGAACCACGATGCTGCTTGTGCAGCAGAAACAGGGCAAACTCTTTGAGAGAACTGGAAAACTAATGCCACTCTCAGGATGGCCAACGTCGTGTTGTAATATTGACATATTGAGCAAACGTGCGCCAGCCACACGGCCAAAGCTCAAATTGGCGTACGGAGAGACGAGAAAATAGCAAGAGGGAGGGAAAGGAAACGAAGAAAAGGCAAAGGCTTAGGCGAGCAGACAGGAGGCCAAAAGAGGAGCAGGAGCGTAACGCAGCACCCAGAACAGACAGTCAGGGGTATTGGCGAAGACTTAAAGGACTAAATTCATATTAAAAGTACGCGCAGACATGACAGTGGCAAAGGCTGCACGCTCGACGCCCTCCTGCCCCTTTTGCTCCTGCCAAAAAACTGTGCCCGCCGCGGCACAAGCGTAAGCAAAGTGAACCCGCATACTGCAAGTGCAAAAATTCTAAAATATATTGCACAGAGCGAAAGAGAACCCTCTTCATAGACGCACGTACCATGGGCGCACGGCGCCAGCTAAAGCCCCCACTACACGCTGGTCCCTCCTCCCGCTCCCTCTTCCTATTGCCTGCGCAATGAGTGCCCTCGTGGTGGTATTGGGGCTGCTGCTTCTGTTGCTGTGGCAAGTAACCAGCGTCGAGACACATTTTCTAATAATGTTTCAGCGTCACGTATTAATGCGTTTGTTTGTATCTTCATTTTACCCGCTGGCATTTTAATGTATTTATTTTTTTTCTAGACAACCCCCCCCCCCACCGCTCTATACTACACCCTACAGTCTGTCTGTCTCGCTCTCTTGTGGCAAACAGAGCTGTCGCAGTGGCAGTCGCAGCACCGTAGTGGTTTCTCTGGGGAAGTTTGTCATGTTTGTGCATGCGACACACACTCGCCGGGATAATAATGAAGTACGTTTACGTGTAAACTCTATCCTAATATGTATGCTAAAAGCTCGAGAGAGATAGCGAGACAGGGACAGCCGGATACATGGAGTCCCAGGACCCCAAAAAACTTTTGCCTTTCTTTTTTCTACCTTCCTACAGGTGCGACAGGGCGTGAGACTGGGGAACCATCTGCAAGTAGTTAAAATTAATTAGAGCTTGTAGTTTCAAATTAGGTGTTAGTGGCAGTGTTGCATACACACACACACACACACACACACATACAAATCAAAAGAGTGTTGGAAAACCCTTTTAAATGTTGTGCAAATGCTGTACATAATATAATAATGGTCGAATAGATGTGTGGGCCAAAAACAAGTGAGGGTTGCTAAAGTTTTTCGTTCGTTTTATTGTGCAAAGGGTGTTCAAACATTTTAAGGGGTGTAGTATTATTTACAACAATAATACATATTTTAAAATAACTTTTAATATTATTTTATTTATATATTTTATAATTTTTTATATGGTTTTACTTATACACTACTTTTGCTAAGAAATTTTAAAAATTTAAATTATTCAAGATTTTTTTTTTCGAATTTTTTTTAAAAGGAAAGCAATTCAAACCCGACTTCTGACCGAAATTGTGAAACTCATGGCAATTTTTGCTATCTTTTAGGGAAGTTTTCTTTTGCCAATTCTGGCGACTGATATTTACCTAACTATCATCTATATATTTTTACCCCCTTTATAGGGAAATTCTATATGTTTTTTATGCTTCAAGGAACACTTAAATCAACCATAGATGCTTGCTTGTGGTTTGTTGACTTAACTCGAGGCGTAAGACTGTCTGCTCCTTTAGCAGAACTTGCTTAACCAAACAAACTCGTAATACTCTGACCCATTTTACTATCAATCTAAAACATATGTGTGCGACAGAGAGAGAAAGAGAGCGAGACTCACTCATGGCAGTATTTTTATCAAAAAATGCACTGCCTATTTTTTTGGGGCATATAATCACGACGCACCCATGAAGCGGCGTGAGTGACCCCACTCAGTTTACCAATTCTATTAAAATTCTTGTGAAAAGTCACACGCAAGCAGAGAGAGATGGCTAGAGACAGAAAGAGAGAGAGGGTGGTAGAGGGAGGTAGCAGGAGAGACAACTACATATTAGAAAAGTATTAAATTACAACGCCATGCAGAATCTACACGCCTCTGTTTGCACAGTGTCCTTGCCCCAGCTGCTGGGCCTCGGTTGCTCTGCCCCTTCCCCTGTGTGTGTGTGTGTGTGTCCGTGTTCTGTGTTTTCTCCGGCTGTGTGTCCAGCATGTTCTGGCTATCCTTTGCTCGTTTTTTTTTCTGTTTCTTTCGTCTTGCTGTGTGTTGTCCTCTTTGCTTTGCGCAGCAGCATGAAAATTATAGGTCCTATGTCCTTCGTACAGCAATGTGTGAAGTCATCGCTTTATAATCAAGTTTTCCTTTCAAGTTTCCTTTTCCTATTTCTCTCACTCCCTCTTGTTCTCCGTATGCTTGCACAAATTGTCGCCTGGCTGCAAGAATATGTGACTGTGAAACTTTGCCTCCTTCTGTGGACCATGTGTGCCAGTGTATGTATGTGCTTGTGTGTGTGTGTGAGTGTATGTGTGCTTATACTTTACTCCTTTGCCATTTACTTACTGCTTGCGGACTGCCAGCCATGAAAATTAAATTGACCGTAGCTGCTTAAAGTTATTAAAGTCGAAGGCGCTTCACTGAGTTCTCTCTCAGCTCAGCTCAGCTCATTGTGAACTAAGATAACGTTTAGAAAAGGTCAAAATAGGCCGCAGACGGGCATAGATGACTATGGTATACGCTTTCAAAAGAAATACCCATGGCATAATGTGCAGAAAGTACAAATGAACTAGATAATAGCTGATGCTGAGGTTGACCGATAATCTCTGTTAACAAAAAAAATTACAATAAATCAACTATAAGAAAAGCTCTTAAAAATTCACATAACCTCAAAGAAAATACGCGTAACTTTAAAATTGCAAAAAATGCAAATTCTTCAACTAAAAGAGCATTTCGAAAGTCGCATATCTCTTCTAACAAGGCATCTAGTCTGTTGATTGGTTGAGTCAGCGAAATATATAGACTATGTGAGATTTTCCTACCTACTACAAATCTCCCAAAAACCGAGTGTGTCAGAAGCGGTCAAGGGGGTTTGTCACGCTCTATTTGAGGGCACTTGGGACGATGCTGATGTCACCAGCAATGGGTTTCCTTTTTCGGACGTCGTTTTTGCTTGTTTGTTGCTAATCAGATTGTAATAAGGAGGCGACAAGTAATGGACATGAATAGAAAGAGTTGGGAGTGTCGTTACGGGAGGGGATTACATAGAAATTAATAAGTATGGATGCAGAGATAATAGGAAAAGAATATACAAATACATATACATATAATGTGGAATTGAGAAGAGTTTGATACTTATGCCTCTTTACAGATCCCAGATCTGATAACCAATTATATGGCGTAAAATTCGGGTCTCTCTCTCTCTCTCTCTCTCTCTCTCTCTCTCTCTCTCGTATATTATCAACCTTGACATCATCAAGCTTATCATCATTGCGAACTTGGTTGGAATTTTTTTTTAGCGTGTCGCTTTCACTTTCACTTTCTGCCTTTTTCGCCTGTGTTTACCCGTTTTCATAATATTCCATTGCATACCTTTTGCGGTTGGGAAATTTTTGTGCTGCTTTCGTGTGCTGATTAAATCTTTACACACGTACACACACTCGCACGTAAAAATTCTTGGGTTCTGTTTTCCACATTCTTCTCAACCTTGCTTTCTTTGTTCTTTGTGCTGTTCTCCTGCGCTTTTCTCTTAGTATTCCGAGCATAACGTTGGCAATTTCGCCTCGTGTTTACTTTTAATTTGGTTAAATGAGGCATAAGTGAGCAAATTTTTTAAGTGCGTTGTAATTTTTAATGAACTTAAAGAACAGGAGAAATCCAGAGAGAGAGAGAAATAGAGAGAGAGCGAAAGCGAGTGAGAAAATGTGCATAAAATAATGAAAAAGATAATATGAAGAAGAGCAGAACAGAAGCTTTTGTGGTCGACATTTTGCTTTACTGTGGATTTCCTCCCACACTCTGCTGCTCAATTACACCTTGCTCTCTATCTGTCCGTCTCTCTCTTTCTCTTTGTTCGCTTAGCTACCTCGGATTTTGTAATCCGTGTAGCTGGAGAGGTGTCGTTAATGCATAAGATTCGTATAATATAACACCTGCTAATTCCATTTTATATTATTCTCTTTGCAGGTAAATTTCTTCTTTGGCTATAAAATACCAGGCATGACTGTACTTTACAGTGATGTAAAAGGCATTGTTTAGCCGAACAATTGCCTCCCTCTTAATTATGTTAAAAAGCTTTAAAAGGAGGTGAGAAGTGTAGTCATGCCATGATACATGTATGAGAAATAAAATATATAATATCAAGTATATGTCCAACAAAAGTAATTAAGTAAGTAAGTAAATTAACAGTTATATTGATATATGCACAAAATACTTAGTAGTAACTAGCTAAATTGTTCCAATATGTGACAATTTTCCATGCACTCACTGTATATTTTAAACTATTTTAGCGATGCTTTTTTTCTTACCCTGCAGCAATCTCATTTTAAATATTCTCAACCCGTGGCTAGGGTTGACACATATTTTTTCTCGTGTGTCGGTTTCAATTAAATTGAAGTAAAAGGTTTTTCATTGCGCGTTGACTTCTCATTGTCGACACAATGCTTCGTATTGTGTTGTTTCTCTTTATTGGATTCTTGTTTGTATATGTTGTTTGTTTCTATTTTTGGCCGACTTCCAGTTGGCAAATAAATTGATAGTTAACGTTTTTGTAAATTCTCTTTTACGTGACTTGGCAACCCTAATTGCAAATTGCCATTGAAAATTTCCATTAAAGTCAAACATCGTTTTCGCTTATAGTACGGCTAATTTCAATTTTAAGCTACATTTTACATAAATCGCAGAAAAAAAACGGTTTTATCAAATTGGAATTAAATTAAAAAGTAAATATATATATTTATCGAGAAAAATTGTGTAAATGGCAACCGAGAATTTTGTACTTCTATAATTTCATTTAAAATTGTTTTTTTTCCACATTCAGTAGACAACAATAAATGAAATCAATAGCAATGTTGTCGGCATAATTGGAAAAGTCGTATAAAAACGTGTGCAACAACTGTGGGAAAGCACTGCTCAGAAATACCCTATACAAGGAGAAATGAAAGTCTGTAGATTGATTGCTTGATGAGTTGTTTTTCATATTTTAGTCTATTTCTGCTTTTTTTTTCTTGTTTTATCGGGATCTAAAGTCTCCTGCTGACATTTCCATTTGAAAATTCCATTTGGATGCTCGGGTCGGGTCAACAATTCACATTGTGCAAATGCCCAATCACGTTTCTCAGACGACAATACACAAATAGTATGCGAATAAGTTGATAGTAGAATGGATTGAGCAGCGGGTAGCGGGTAGAAAAAAATAGAGAAAAAACAATGCAGGGAACAGGGAGAGAGAGAGATGGACAGTGTGTGCACACAGTTTGCAGTCAACAATCAAATTCAAATTGATTTTTAATTAATTTTCGTCACATTTTTCTGATCTCTTGGAAAATGAATGCGGAATTCTTGTCAATTGGGTGGCATACTCTCTTGTTTTTTGAATTGCTGTCTGTGTGTGAATGTGTGGGTGTATTATAAATTAAAATTTAACGGGGAATAAATCAAGTCGATGACACGAGAAAATTTAAGATAAACCCAATAATAGCGAAGCAAAGTTGCCATAAGTCTGTAAGGTGTAAATATAGGATATTTTCTTTTAAAAAAATTGAAAAAATTTGAATCAAAACAACGATTTGGTATTTTTCAGTTATATAAATATTTTCATTAGTGTTTAAGCTACATTTATTAGGCAGTTGTGTATCTATCTTTAATGTTGACCCTATTCCTACAAAAAAACGTAGCGCATTTCCCTGTTTAACTAAGCCGAATACAATTACATGTTACAAAAAAAAACAAAATAGTTTGATGCGAGAGCGTAGTATGACAGCATCGCTCAAGTGTCCGCAGACCTACATTTACAAACACGCTCATCTCATGCTCTCACCCACTCTCTCCCACACACACAATGCACACTCCCCACACACACACGCAGCTTGTACACTTGAAACTTCATTGCCTCCGTGTCTGCTTGGACACTTCACAGATGCTTTTTTTTTATTGCAAAACGAATTTAAATTGATAAAGGAGTAAAAAAAGGTTTGGGATGCACGAAGCAGCCGCATGTTGTACATGTTATAGTTATCGATAAAATGTGCATGTACATGTACAGTAGTTTTGCGTGTTTACGATCTTGTAGAGCACAGCAGCATTATATGCTGAAATGTAAAAGAAAATGTAGGTTTATAATATTTCATTGCAGTATTAATTTGGAAATGAAAAAAATACCATCCCCACTATAGTCTAATGATTTTAAGCATTGTGATAAGTGCCGGAAAGCGCAAAAGAAGTTGGGCACATCGATGTTGTTAAACATTCGCTCAGCAATATTTATAGGCATGTTGGGCAACATAAACGAGTCGACAAATTGACACGGACATGTACTAATTTTAGTTAATCTAAGCTGCACTAGTAACAACAACAACAAGAACAACTAATTGTCCAGGAACAACGTAAGTAGAAAAGGCAGGGAGGGGTCAGAGCGGAAGGGACTTAACTTTTGCAACATGTAAAAGCGTCACTAACGAGCGGAGCGTCGCTGCCGCAGCGCAGCGATAGCGAGAGATTAACATCTTGACGATCGCGGCTCTCGCTGTTCATCTTGCTATTTCGCTCTCTCACCAGCTGAGGCAGCATGCGCGCTGTCTTTGTCACCCTCAAACATCGAGTCAAACTTGTTGTGCAGTTAGGCAGGTCGTGGCCGGCACTGAAACAATTTTAGGCCAAGCACACAGACTGACTTACTCTCTCTCTCACAAACACACACAAGCAAACGTGTGCTTAGATTTGAGAACACCTTGCTGTCGCAGTCGACGCTGACTGCGTCGCGTGCGGTGAACGAACTCAAAGCTGTTTGACGAGAACAGCATACGCTGCTAGTAGTCTGTGTGTTGGAGCGAGCAGAAGAGAGCGCGGAGAGAGCGTGAGTGTTGGGGGATACGGCTCGCTTGACTCTTGTCTCTAAGCTTGACTTGCAGCTTTTTTGAATGTCATTGCCGAGGTGAGGTGAGCTGAGAGAGCAGCGGCGGCGACGGCGGCGTCAGAGTTAAAGTTGAGAGCACGCTCTCTCTTATGTTTTTTTTTTTGCTGGCTTAGTTTGCATAAGCTTCGTTGGCGGCTTGAACGAGTTGTTGCTGTTGCTTTTGCTAGTTGCTTGTGTGCTAATTTCTCATGTGATTGTCGTGCATTGAACTTGTGCGCTAAAAACAAAAAGGCAGATACAGACACACACACACACACAGAGAGACGGACAGACAACAAAACGTTTAATTATTGCTGCTGATGTAATGTTGCTGGCAACATGTTGTTGGCAACACACGACACACTCTGTTGCCGTTAACCGTTAGAAGTTGATGAACTTGGCTTGCTTGAAGAGAGAACGAGAGAATGTTCACATTGTAATGCGATCTACATGCAGCACTTGTTGCTGCTGTTGTTGCAACCGATAATGATGATGATGATGATGATTTTCCATCATGTTGCCACAGCTTATGAGAGAGATTTTCTGGAAGAAGCAACCCAGGTCTAAGAAGGCAGCAGCAGCCTCCTGCTTCAATTTCATGTTCTCGTGCATGAAATCGTCTCGGTTGTTGTTGTTTTTATTATTATTATCTGCCTTCTTTTGACACTACACAGATAGCTTTGGTATGGTTTGGTATGGCATGGGGCCTGCTCGAAAGAGTACAAGCTTAATATGTAATTTAACGCCTTATTGTTGTTGCTAGTTTCGTTTTGGTGCCTTATAAGATTGTTTTTTTTTTCTTGTCTTGTCTTGTCTTTCGTTCTCGTTTTAGTCTCAGCCCAGCTCGTTTTTGCCCGCCTAGTTCTCTCGGCTTAATTTGTTTAGTCACACTTTGTTGCAGAAGTCAACAAACTCCACATGGGTTCAACGTTACCTAACCATATTTCATATGTAGTGTGCCCAGGCAGGAGGCAGTTTTTTCGGGTTTTTTTTCCTTCTTGATTATCATCATTAAAGTTGTTCCTACAACAACAAGGCGTGCTGCTGACGACATGTCGTCTAGTTCTCTAGTTTTGTATAATTAATGAACATAATATTGGGTTAGCACGATCTTGCTACTTGAGCAAGTTCTGGGAGGGGTAAAAGTTGAGCCTAAAAGACATTGACAAGCCTCTTGATGGATGATGAAGTGCCGTTATGGCTTAAGAAACATAATAACTGTGTGAGAATGTTTGTAATAGCTCTTTTTTTTATTTTGTTATTTTAGCTAGTTTTTTTTTAAGTTGAAAGTATTTTTTCAGAATATTTTCTGCGAATCTTTATAATTGTTTGAGAAGGCATAAAATAATAGATTTTATTAAAATAAAATACTTTGAATATTTCATACATAATTTTTTAAATTTATAATTTGATAATATTGTCACTGATATTCTCTATAATATTTATTTTGCGTAATTTCTCTATGTAATTTCTCTTAACGTTTTTTTTTTTTTTTTTTTTCATTTATTATTTTTCTTTGGACTACCTGTTTAGTTCCACCACAACAAGTACACGCATAAACCTGCATTAAAACTCTCTTACCTAACCTCATGACCAAAATTGCAAGATATTCTACAAAGATAACTGCGCTTTTCCTTCCACGCACAACGCGGCCCAAACGCGGCCCCAAATGCAATACACAACACAACAGAAGGCAACACAATATGCTGGCAATGCTGTGTGCTGTGCTACGCGCGTATAAGAGCTTAGCCAAGAGAGCGCAATGCGCGCAACAGTTTTCTCACGCTCTGTCTCTCCCTCTCTCGCTACGGCATTTATTTTGGGGTGTGCGCTCGCTCGTCAGTACGTCAACAACAAGTGTTTTTCGCTATGCGCTGAGTAAACTCTCCACGAGTTGCTGCGCTCTCTTCTACAAAACAGAGAGCGCCGTAGCACAGTGTAGCAAAATACCAAACTACTTGTAGTTCATCGAGTGAAAAACTAAGCAAGTGTAGCAAGTAAAATGTGAAGCATGCTTTTAAAATATTAGTTTAATATGCAACTGCTAAGATAACTTATAAATATACCCTACAAAATATTAAAAATACGCTGTTTTGCAAGCAACTGCTACTGCCCACTGTTGTTGCTTCGGCAGCAATTGCATTCGCTTCGTTTTTGTACACACGAGCGAGCCAGCTCTCCGCCGGCATCGCTGTGTTCGTGTTTCGTGCTCGTCGTGTGTCGTTCGTTTGTTTCGTTTCATTTCGCGGTTCGGAACAATTCGTAGCGCAGCTTGAAAATCAGTTCGCGATGGAACTTTGAACAGTGCGGTTCGCTCTTCCGTATTTGTATCGTATTTCTCGTATTAACGCCATCGCCGTCATCGTCGTCGTTTACCCGTTAATCGTAACGTTTTCTGAATTGTGAACAAAGCCTTAAACTCAACACAAAAATTCAGAAATTTATTGTAGTTCGTCGTGTTATTATTGCTATTATTATTATTATTATCGTCTAAAGAAATTGTATGAAAAAATATTATTATTGTGCAGTTTTTGTGAGTGTTTTTTTGTGAGGGGCAGTGCAATAATAATAATAATAAAGATTGCTTTCCAAAAAGTATTTGAAATAAAATATATATACAATATATGATATATGGTATATTGTGCCTGAGAAATAAAGTTATGAAAGATATTCCGATTGTTGTCTGTTCTCTGATGTGCGTGTCTTTTAATTGATTTTAAGGCTTTCCCCAATGCAATTGAAATCGAAAACATCGTCGCAGTTCTCCGTGTGAGGATTAAAGGTGCAGATTATACGCGCACACGTACATACCTTTATACATACATACATATGTACATACATTGAGATTCATATATAAAGCGAGCAACCCATCTTCATCTGGCTGTATCGCTCACATATCGCTCTTGTGGCCAGCGAGGCACGTTTGACGAATGCGGCTTAAAATTAATTGAAACGCTCTAAGTTTGAGCCTCGTCTAAAACCGAAAACCGTAAACCCCCATATAACCCAAAGAGTGGTAAATAAGAAATTCAATTTCTCAACTATATCCACAAGTGTTTAATCACATTGCAATAACGTATATAAAAAAAAGAAACCGCAAAATCAGAATTCAAAAACCAAAGTATTTTCAACTCAAAGTTGATAAAAAAAAAAAAAAAAAAAAAGTTTATAAAGAAATACGGGCCTTTGATATATGCATATTCTTATCGCCGGATATATACACAATATACAGAGTGTGCTGTGCAAAAACAACAACTAGAAAAATAACAAAGAATTAATAATAACAACAAATATTAATATAAACGATAACAAAATGGTGGTTTTAGAAACTACCAGCACCCTTTTAGGCGGGCCCTACGCTCAGGGTGCACCAGCCCTGAAAATGGTGCAAAAACGCTACATTGGATTACATCAATGGCTGGGACCAATACGCAAAGAGCTAAAGGAGCATATTGTAAGTTTGAATATATCAGAGCATATCCTATGTGTGTAGGGTGTATTATTATCATGAACAACAACATTCAAATGAAATACGCATATTTCTTTTGAAAATCTTTCCTTTGACTCATAAAATGAGCAAAAGATAAGAGTTGTTTAGTGCGTAATATATTAAGGGCGAGTCTCGCATATTTCTGTATGAACTTTTTATAGGTTATGCTTAATATCTCAAGACGTTTTCTCAGAAAACTTGTTGCACAGACTTGGTTGAATGGAATACTTTTAATAAAGTGATATAGTTTAAGAGGGTTCTATGGATTAAAACCATAAATATTTTGAGTAACGATGACTTATCGCTATTTCAGTAGCTTGTTCTAGGAATATTATAATGTTGGAAATAGTATTTTCTTATTTCATTTAATTTGCAGAATTTAAGAAATATTTCAAATAAATTCTTGATAACCCCTTTCATAATAAAGTTCCCCTTGAGCTTTGCAGATACGCAATATTTATCTTTTGAAAAACAATTTGCTTGCTGTTGTTTTCTCTCTCCCTGTACATGTCTGGGAGTTTGTAATCTATTTTCATTTTAGATTTTGATTTCGATTTCGATTACTATTTGGATTTGCGTATATCATTTATTTTTCTTCATCTAGAGAGAGAGAGTTGTTCCCTCCCTCGCCCTTTTCCTGTATTTCTAATTATTTCCGTTCATTGTTGTTGTTGTTGTTGTCGCCGTTGGTGTTTTTCTTGTCACACACACTCTTCAGCAAGAGCCCTCCTCCCCCTCCTAATACCCCTCTCTATGCACCCCCTCGCTGTTGGCCCACAATTTTGTTGTCCATTTCAATTTCGTTTTCAAACATTTTCACATTGATTGCGTGTGCTTTTGTTTGTCTCTCAGTTGTTGTTGCTGCTGTTAGTTTGCATTGATTGATTGACAATTTGATTGATTATATGCCAAAATCCCTTTTATACTCCTTTATATATATATCCCCCCTATACATTCGTACGTATATCCAGAGCGGCGCGTAATTGTTGCACAGTTTCTGCACACTCCCGTCCCCCTCGTCTTGCGATTATAAACAAAGAAAAGGAGGGGGAAAGCTAATGAAAAGAAGAAGGAAGGGGGAGGGGGCTTGATAGAGGCGGGAAGGTAACTGAAACAGCTATCGCTGAGTCCGGTTTGCCGAGCACATTTCGCGTACTATTTACGACAACGAGGTTCCCCAATGTCTGGTCAAGACTAATGAGCACACATTAGTCATTTCCAACTGGGCATGGCCTGTGGATGGATGCAGCGGCAGCACTACCACTATCTCAGTTGGAACTGTTGGAGATGAGAAGATGCGGGTAGAGCAGAGTGGGACAGCGGGAGCGGTAGCATAAGCCAGAAACATCGATGGTTGCCCAGCGGCGGCTTGTCTATTAGAAGAGTTGCAAGTTACCAAGAGCACGGAGTGAGCAGAGTGTGGAGAGTAGATAGGTAAAGGTACCAGGTAGAGCGTAGAGCGTAGAACGTAGAGCACTGCCGTAGTATCAGGGTACTGCCTGTTGCAAGTATCTTCGAGGGTTGCGGTGGGCCTAATTAATGTGTGTGCAGTAAATTTATGACTAGCGGCTTAAGCAGCCTATGAATTATGTGGCTTATATGGTCGGTGAGGGGGGAGTAGGTGTGCAGGAGGAGGTACAGGGTGCTGTGCCGGGGTGAAGAGTGTATTCTGGCACGGTTGTGTGGGCATTTTCCAATTGAGTGATTTATGCGCCTGAAAAATGCATGCAGAATGCACACACGGTTTGCACACACCTCACACACACACCACACAAACACACTTATCACACACACCTAGGACACACACCTCATTAGGCTTCAACAAAGCCATCGCATGCAGAAACCTTCTGTCTGCAGATTGATATCAATTTCTATAATACAAAAATGTATTTTGAGAATTTAGAGAATTTCATTTTCGATTCTATTTACACCATATTTATAATTGTTGACCTGTCTTAAAACATATTTAAATGCAGTCGATAGTAAATATAAACTCTCGATTCATTGAACAATTATAAAACTATGGATTTTATTGATATTATTTACTGTTTATACTAATTGAATTCTGTTTAAAGAAAAACTAAAAAACACACCAAGCCTTAACAATACCTAAGATACTATATCTATGTTCTCTCTCTCGAAACCAACTGCCAACTGTTTCTTCTTTCTTTCTGTTTTGCAACTTGTGTCACAACTTTCCAAGTTGATTATCGCCTTAAACTTCAAACTGTAAACTAGCATTTGGCATATCTACAGCTAGCTAGCTGGCTAACTATATTTGATATACTCTACTCGTATCTTGTATCTCGTCTTGCAGCTTTTGTTGACCTGTTTAAAGCTGAATAACCATATAGACAGCTGTCGCTTGACGATTTTCACAGTCCGCCTCTCTCCTATCTTTCTCTCGGACATCTCTAAAGTGCCTGACAGACTGTGTGCTTGATTGACTGACTGAGTGACTGACGGACTGACACACAGACATAGACTACTCTGTCTATGCAACTGGACAGAGTCAGTCAGGCAGTGAGGCGCAACTTGAAAACTTCACACACAAGTTAAACACTGAAAAGCGCTTCAGGCGACTTACAAGAGGCTTTTCAAAATAATAATAAAAAAATAAGAAGTAGAAGGAGAAGAAGCAGCAGAACATGCACTGAAAATGCAAAAGAAAACTTAGAAGCAAAAAAAAATTAACTTCAGTTAGTTTTTTTGCTAGCTTTTTTTTTCCTAAATTGTCGTAGAAATTTGTAGTTGTTGCATGTGTCTCACTGTCATTATCTGACCTCTCTTACTCGCTTACTATCTCTCTCTCTTTTTCTGCCTCTGTGTGTGTGTGTGTGGTCCTCTCGCTGCGCTTTCTTCGCCTTCGAGGACCTTCGTCAGCAACGCGCCCTCCTCCAGCTCAGCCATTTAAATGTTGTACAAATTGTCTCATGGCGCTTGAGGCACTCACTTGAGCTTGCCAACATAGTTATAAACTCCCCCCTTGTTCTACTTCGCTCTCCTGCCTTGGCTTGAGTCTTCTTCTCTGCTCCAAGTAGCCCCTGACTTTGCTCTTGGTTCTGCTCCACTGACGCAACTCAAGTGCATCATCTTTGGCTGCTCTGCTACTCCTACTGCTCTTACTACGGATATGCTTTATGGAACTGCAAGTGGTTGGAGGGAGTATGCTGAGAGGAGGGTGTGTACTCTCTGTCAGCCTACAAGCGCCTATATATTTTTACTATGCATGGCTGCATTGTTGTTGTTTTTCTGACTTGTTGTTGCTGTAGTAGTTTTTGTTGCTTTTGCTGTTCTTGCAACTGACAAGCATTCCAGGCATTAAAGCACGCAACTTTCTATGAAATTAGCTTGAAAAGCTTATGTTTTTAATCAGAGATCAGCAGGCAATGCAAAGTGCAGAACGAAGAGTGTAGTCTAAGATAATAATAAAGAAATATTGTGAATGGACATAAAAGATAAAGTAACAATAAATGATAATACAAGACGGCATAATAGTAAGAAAAAATATGAAGTAAAGGTACATAATAAAATTAAATAAAATAATATCAATCAATATACATATCAATAATACTACTTTCATGGTTTTTCCTCTTATATTCTATAAACAAATTTCCCTCACTTTCTTATTGCAATAATCTCAATTTGAAAATCTTTAAGGTACCCTAGTATCTTCTCAATGATTCTTGAGATCTCAGATAAATGTAAATTGAGAAGGAAAGCCCATCATGTGCGTATTAGAGCATTTAATTGTCGTGCTCTTTACCTGTGGTGATTCTAATGTGTGTGTGTGGCTGTGTGTGCCTTCTGGAGTGTGTGTATTGTATATGTTTCTTCACACACACACACATACGGTATTTTTTGTTGTTGCTTT
Source organism: Zaprionus inermis (assembly GCA_018151445.1). Taxonomy (NCBI): domain Eukaryota; kingdom Metazoa; phylum Arthropoda; class Insecta; order Diptera; family Drosophilidae; genus Zaprionus; species Zaprionus inermis. Next base: position 1,142,201 of record JAECXD010001328.1, on the reverse strand, counting down.
GTAGTCTGCTTCCTCTTGTGTGTATTCCGCTTAGCTTGCATTATTTTCTTGCTTGTTGCTTGTCTTTTCGCAAACCTCACCCCACCACACTCCCCTGCTGCATTCGTGTAGATTTTCGCGCAATTGTGTGAGGTTTTCCTGTGCGCTTTTCATAAATTAAAAGTTAATAAAAGCCGCAGGTAGCTGTAATTTATTTTTAATATTTATTTTTATGTTCGCCGCGCTGCGTGCAAAATTGCAGAAATTTGCAACGTCGACCCGCGCGGGGAGGGAAGTGAAGGAGAGTTAGCGAAAGGGGAATTGAGGAAGATTTTCTTGCTTGCGTTTCTTTTTTAGTTGAGAATTTTTTTTTTTCATTTTTTACTGTTGTTTCTCTAGCTGACGTCGTCGTTGGTAGATGCGGTGAAAATTGCAGCAAATTAGATACCACGAAAACTTCATGTGTGTGTGTGTGTTGGGTGCGTGTGTGGAAAATGTGATTTTTCCTGCCAGTTGTGTTAACGAGTTCATGCTTAGCTGCATGTGCAGCAGCAGTAGAGCGACAGATAAAGAATGCCTGAGATTGCGAATTATTTTGCAGTCGTTTTTCTTTTTTGTTTGTTTGCATTTTGGTCAGGTGAAAACTGGAGCAAAATGCATTAAGAGAAATTTTCACAGCAAGCTAACGGGATGGAGAAACTGTGTAGTTGATGGTGGAGGGGGAGGGGGAGTAAGGAAGTCATAGAGCATCTGTGAGGATATTGTTGATTTATTTGAATTTGAAAACTGCAATAATTATGATGGTTTAGTAGGCTATGTAACTTGTGTTAAAATATTCTATATACTTGTTTACTTTGCTATACTCGGGAATCTTGAGTATACTATAAACTTTTCACTATAAATTTGATCCGTTTTGGAATAGCTTCCTATACTATTTCAGCTTTTTATTATTAATCTAATTGATTATCACTTTATTTCTTATAAATTTTAAATTTTCAGCTTACGAATAGCTTCCAATAAACTAGAAATTTTCTCTGTCTTTGTCTGACAATAAATTTGATCAGCTTCCTATAAACCTTATACCATTTTCTATCGTTTCAAAGCAATTAAAAACACTTGCAAGACAGAGAAAATTAAACGCAAACTCACAAGGGGAGACTCCCACTCTCCCCCACACACCCTACGTGACTTACCTGCTGCCAACTGCAGATCTCTCTCGGCTTAATAATGACCCAATCTGGAAGCTGCATCGACTCCGACTGCTTGGCCAACTTTAATGTACTTAACCCAATCTCAATTGCAATCGGCAACGCGATAGCAATCTGCAGCATTTCCCTCTCTCTCTTTCTTTCGCTCTTTTCCTCTCACTCTTTTTTAATTAATTTTCTGTCAACGTTTGCAAAAATCAAACTTTGGCTTTAATTATGACTTTTCGAGGCGTGGCACAACGCTTGCAGAGCACGTGTTTTAATTTCAGTCATGTGTGCTGACCACAGCCAGTTAGCCAGTGATGTACAGAAGCTTTGGCCAGTCTTATGGCCTTAAGACTAGACGCTTAGCTGCAGCTTGCAACTGGCAGCTTGCCACACTCGGAGACTTGTCGTCTGTGGCAACTTGTAAGTTGATTATCTTCTGCTCTCAATTACAAAACAAAACAACAAAATTTTTTACTTTTTTTTTTGTTTGAGAGTCAATTCAAACTCAATTTGTCCTGCACTGAGAGAAAAACTATACTAAGCTTGACTTAAGTCGATTCGAACTTGGCTTTTGCCCTCATATTGATGGACAACGTAGCTTCAAAGTGCATGGCTTATGTGATGATAGGCAGGCGGGGAAGAGTGGGTAAAATTGTGTTGAAGTTGACACTAAGTGAGGCAAACATTAGCCCCCTCAACAGAACGGAACTGAACTGAAGTGAACTATAAAGCGAAACGAGAAGGACGACGGAACCAAGAGCGCAACAGCTCAAAAGAAGAAAAGCAGCACAGGAAATGAAGTAAAAGTCAGTATCTATCTCTCTCTCTCTCTGTCTCAATCTCTCTACCCGGTGTGACAGGACCGCGACAAGTTCTGTCCAGAGCAGCAACTTGTTGGGGGGTGGTTAAAAAAAGTTTACAAAGAATATGCGAGTTTGTGATGAACTCAATAAAGAAATATTTGAAATACATGTAGAGTGAAGTTAGCTAAAAATGACTTATATAACAAACTGGTATATACGGTGGTATTTTATGGTCTCTTTAAAAGATGCACGCTTTTTCTAGATAAAAATGCATATAGGAAATTGGCTCTTTATTCAATTATAGTGTAGGCATAGAAACAGTACTTTTCTTAATTTTTTTTATTTAATTGTATTTCAAACCCGAACTATACTCCTATTTTTGCGTATTCCCTATCTTGTTTTTTTTTTTTTACTGCCTGACCCTGAATTGCTTTTGTCGTGCTGTACTTGAGCAGTCGAGACTTTTCCAAGGTGACACATGAATGATTTCCAGTGACAAACAAATGTTTTTCCTAACAAATCAGTAACACACAGAGAGAGAGAGAGAGAGAGAGAGAGAGAGAGAGAGACACATAGAGCAAGAGAGAGAGAGCGTGAAAACTTCGGCATAAATAATGAGGAAAAACTTCTGAGCTCAGCTGCAAATTAGGTTAATTAAAAACCGCTCGAGGTCTCTCACGCTCTCCTTTTCCTTCTCGAGTCACACTTGAAATTTTTTTTTGAAAAAAAAAAAAATTGGCATACGGAAAAAAGAGGAAGTGAGAGAGGGAGGTGGGAGGAATTAAAAGCTGGCAGCAAGCGACAACGGCGTAAAGTGCGTGGTAAACTTTTTCAATTAAAGTTAATTTTTGTTCGTCTGCTTTTTCTACTTTCTACGTCTTTTTCTTCTTCTGCATGAAACGTTGTCAAAAAAAGCGGCACAAATTGAATTTTGATCGATATATAATGCATGCACGTAAGGTGCTGGCGGGAAGGTAGGGGGCAGGCCATAGCAGATGCCAAGGCGAGACGCTGCGAAGGACCCAAGTGGTGCTACGTACAAAGCAAAATGACAGCAAATTAGCAGGCAAAAAAGGTCACACCAAAGTGGCAATTGATGTGAAGAGCGCGTGCCAAGTGTGGTTGGGGGGTTTAGGAGTTTTAGAGAAAAGTTGTTCCTGAAGGAAGCTACTCAAAAAAAAAAAAAAACAGATAAAAGCCAAAAAGAAAATGCAAAGATTAATAAAAGGACAGCACTTTGTGTGGAGAATGAATGACAAATAGATATGGTTGCAGATGTATGCTATATACTAGATATATAGACAGCAGTATGAAGTATATAGTGCCTATAATATATAGCTTAATTTCTGCACTGTCACACACACCGTGCGAGTCACAGTCACAGTCGCAGTGAGAGTCACAGTGCCGGAAAATATATGCAGGCAGCTTGGGCAATACGAGCGATCTATTGTGCCAAAGTCACCTAGTGCAGCCTTTCCCTAACGCCCCTTCCCTTACCTAAACTGCCCGCCTGCCCTTTACCTAACTCCCCGCTATCCCCTCACTGTCATTCCCTTCCCGCATAGCTGACACTCCTCATATATAGCACCCTGGCTCTTCAAACAAAACGCAAAAATTCCGATGGGAACCAGACAGGCTGTTGTGCCCCTCCGCCCATCACTCTCTCGCTCCCTCACCCTTGACACCTCTCTCTTGCTATCTCTCTTGTTGCCCCTCTTGCCACTTCACTTTACAAAATGTTTGACACATAAAACGCAGCGCCACGCCTTTGCCGCCCGCGCCCTATGATGCCCGCACGCTCTCACACATTTTGGGTGCAATGTTGTCTGTTGTTGCTGTCTCTTTCTATCATTTTTCTGGCTGCCACTGCTGCTGTCTATGGCACATTGTAAAACATGTTGAACATTAAACGAAACGGCAATAAAAAATCAAGTAAAATAGAAAATTCACGCGCGAGTTTATTGAACCACACAGCGTGAGTGTGTGTGATGGGTTGGGGAAGGATGGGGAGGATGGGAGTGGTAGGTACTAGGCAGCAAATATCAATTCAGATGGGGTACCCTTTTTACCTAGCTATTTCTACTCCTGTTCTCTCTTTCTCACTTGCTGAGTACACACATCAAAATATTTGAATGAAAAGTAAGCAAAGTAGCTGCCTGCAAAAACCCTCTCTCCCCCCCCACCCTCTTTACATCTGCCATAAACACTTGACGTCGCGTTTGGACGCCACAAACCCAGAGAATTCAGAGAGATATACACGCGCAAAATACCATTTTTGCCATCACAGTATTTTTTGTGCTTCTCCCTTCTCTGCCTTTCATCATGTTGCCTGTGCATTATTTCCAGTTCCATAAAAAAAAAAAACAACAACCTCTCTCTCTGACTAACAATCTCATCCCATGCTAGCACTCTTCTACCCTTTTTTGGGGTATCCCTCCCAATTTGCCAGTTGATGTTGCATTTTGTGCGCTGCTTGCTGCATATAAAATCGATAATTTTCTGCTCAAATGTGCAGAAAATTACGTTGATGTTGGGGGGGATATACGCAACTAAACATGTGTATCTGATGTTTTACTGCTTATTTTTTTATAACAAGCACAAATTTTTGCCCAAAAATGTAGTTTGGAGAGATTTTTTAAAGAAGGAAATAGGTTTAAATAACTTGTTATGTTTAAAGGGATATAGTGAGAGAAAAGTGGCTAAGCTTTTTTCTCTCCCATTGATTCATCAGCTAAATATATACACCTCTATATAGACACAGCTGTGATGAAGCATAAACATTATTTACGCATCGTATCCATAAGGCGTTTAGCACACCGTGTGTAAATCAATGAAGTGTAACACAAACTTGGCGCAAATATCAAAAGAAATATTCGCAAATATGCCAAATAGTTAGAGAAACACGAAGACAGACAGATAATCAGAGGGCAAATATTATAAATAAAGGAACAAAAATATATGAAATAAACATGAAAGAAATTTTGTTAGTTTTCTCATGTCGTTTTCCTTGTCAAAGCTTTTTAACCATTTTTTTCTTTTAAATCGTTTAACGATCTTAAAATTTCATTTTATTTACCCCCAACCAAAGTCAATGACCCAGGGCAATTGTGTGTCTTGCTAACTGAAAAACGTGGAGCAAGACTTGAACAAAACTGCTTAAAGTCGCCAGATCTTGTTATTGTTGTTGTCGTAAGCTATTTGAATGTGTTACGCACGCTTAACTTCTGACTGTCCGGCTGCCTGTTTGTCCCACCGTCTCTCAGACTGTCTGCGACTTGCCCGAAATTCTTTTGAAGTGCACATGACCCTGGGCTAAAAGTCAGTGAGTCAATTGTCAACGCAAAAGTGAAGCAAACTTCTAACTTGTTTTTTTTTTTTATATATAATTTCTTTCTTTTTTGTTTCCACATTTCTTTAACCTTTTTTTTTTGGCATATTAAACCGGTTAAGACTTGAAATTTGATTGGCATGATTAATCTAGAGTTTTGTGAATTAGATTTAGAAATACTTTGGAAATTTATAGGGAATCAAGCAAAGTTAGCTCGATTAAATTAGTAGAGATCATGGTAATATTTTGCAATAATCTAGGAACCAGAGATTCGTTTGCCAATTTAAGCTCCAGAGTCGGTGGTTGACCTCATTAGTCAGGAATGATGAAACGACTGAATTCTCGACGCTGTCAGCAGACAAACACAGAAAGAGGTAAAATTACCCAGTAAACCACTGGGTCATATGATAATCCCCTAGATAAAAAATAAAAAAATTTAAAAAGAGAAAAAAAGAGAAGAGTAAACAGCGCTGTAAATAATTACAAATATTGTATTTTCCATTATTTTAATTAGTGAAATATGTAATGTACTTTGTTTGCGGTGCGGCATGTTGAAAACTCGTTGCCCAAGAGAGAAGGAGGGCGATATACAGCGAGAGAGAGAGAAGAGAGAGAGAGAGAAGAGAGAGTGAGCGAGGGGATACTGGCATGCAGCTACAAAAGAGGAATAAGAATAAAGCCCACAATAAAGTGGGAAGTGGAAACATTTCCGGCTGCCGCAAAACTGTTTCCTGGCCAACGATAAAATACATTTTTATGCCAAAGCTAATGTACGTGTGTGTGTGTGTGGACTGTATGTGTGCCCCGGTGGGTGGTTGGAGGGCTGATGATGCTGTTAATTTGCGCTTTGGAGTTTTAAAACGCAGCCGCCACAACTCATGCAGCTTCATATGTATCTGTATCTGTGTGTGTACGTATATTATAAGAATGCTCTCCTTTTTTTCACTTCTTTATTTTCAAATTGTCTACACTTAAATTGAAATTAACGAGGCGTAAATTTTTTTTAAGCTTAGACCCAGAACCAGTATACGAAAAGAAAGGATACGAAAACGAAAATGAAATGAAACTTTTGCTTTAATTGGGCGCTAAGTGCAAAAGAAACGTTGAGGAGGGAGGTAGAGACAAGGCGGAAGAGGAAGGAGAAAGAGAAATGAAAAAGTAAATAAAGCAAAGCTGTGCTAAGAACTGACTGGAAGTGTGTATGCTCTATAAACTGCATCATTAAACGACAAAGAATAAATAATATATAATAAAATATAATAAATTGTTTAATGATAAGAAAAGCTAATAATATAAATATCAACTAAGAAAGAAATAATGATGAGAAACTGCAAGCAAAAATTTGTTTAGGAAAGTTATTTTAAATATTACCCTTCTAAAAAGCCGCTAGTTAGAGTATTCTATAGTCGTAGCTGCTGTAGGTAAGTAATGTAACGGACTTCAAGCTCGTCTTTCCTTGCCGTCTAGTCGCCTCTGTGCTGTCAGTAAGAATTATTATGCTTGTAATGCAATGCGCATCGAGCAGGATAGGCGAGGAGGCGTGGCCATAGAGCATGTCACACCCACACGAGGACAAGGCGATGCCGCTGTAGAAATAAAAAGCCGCAAGGATTTATCACTCTGGCATCTTTGGTATCTCACAGATAGAGGAAACTGAAAATGGAGTGCAGAATTGGAGGAAGAGGGATAGGTAAAGATAGTGAGAGGCAGAGAACGAAGGTGGCAGACACATTTCATGCTAACAAGCTTGCCCGAGCGAGAGAGCGCGCGTTGCATGCAACTTATTTACCTCAGAGAGGCTGCTGCAAGAAGGGAAAAGATGGTGAGAAAGAGAGAGAGAGAGGCAGCTGTTGCAGGTGGTAGGCGACACTCGCTGGCTCCCCAAGCATCGCGCTGTCGTGGCATATGTAAAAGGTATTATGGCTAAAAGCAAAAATATTGCAGTCGACAGTGCAATTTGTTAGCTATTTGAATGTTGTCGAGATGCGGTGCCATGTGCTGCTCTCCCTACTCTCCCCCATGCCTTTCCCCTTCACAAATCGATTGACGATTGTGCTAAGTGCGTTTTGGGTTTGATTCAGTTGAGATACACGGTACGAGTGATAAGTTTTCTATATCAGTTGTGCCCGTTCCATTTGCCAGAGTTGTCGCTCTGATCATAGTTTGATTATGCGCAGATTTCTATGAAATTTGCAGAGATTGGAGTAGAAAATATAATTGTTTAAACTAATTTTTATTCCAAAAACTTACAAATGTTTTAAATAAACTATATCATTACCACAAGGTTACCTACTTTATCAGCTATACTTTCATTTAACCAACTTTATTTTGTTCTTTAAATTAATGAACAACCTTTGAAAACAAATAATTGGCAAAGTTATAAACAGCTGCTGGATCGTCATTATAGTAAATTCTGCTCAAGAAATTGTTTTTCCTTTAATGTTTGATGTAGCAAATAAAGCATTTGCCAGTTGAAAAACTCTAGCTATATAGTTTCAGAGTTGCTGTAAACTGCCCACTCTATCAAAGTCGGTCCTTTTCTTTTTATTGCTGCCCCTCGTTTACAGCATTTCTCTCTTTCCCTCTCTCTCTATCGCTCATCATCAATTAGCTTGCGCCTCATAATCTTAATTGTATCCAGAGCTTTCAGTTTACTGCCAAAAAGTGTTCAAGTGCAACTGCTTAACTTGGATTACAATCTATGCCAAACAAATTTTCACCAAATTGCCAGTCCCTCTCCATCACGTCACCTCGCTCTCTCCTTCGCTCGCACCAACTGATATGCAAAAGTTTTTGCTCATTTTGTGCCTTTGCTCTTTTGGGATTATGAATGTGAATGAAAATTTGCCAGCCATTTGAGGTGAATGGATGGGTGAAAGAGTACAGAGAGCTGTAAAGCAGAAAAGTATGAGCTGCAAGTAGGAGCTGGGTATAGAATTCAGTGTAGAAACTGAGAGGCGAATTGGAAGAAAGAGCTGCAAATGGGAACTGGGAGTAGAGGCTGAGGATAGAGTGGAGACTCCCCCGCGGCGCAGTGAAGTAGGAGCTGCCAGGAGTTGGGAGGGCTTAGTAAGCTGGAGCTGTGCCGCATTTTGTCTGCTTGCTCTTATTACTTGCATGATGAAGTAGCCTCGCATAATTTGCCTAAATAATTCGCAAGTGCAAAGTTCTGCAGAGAATTCACTTCTCTCACTCTCTGTCGAACCGTTTCGCATTTTCGTACTTTGTTGTGAAAATTGTTTTCAGTTTTCTGTTTATTTTTTTTCTTTTTCTTTTGGGTGCAGGCCGGAAGTGCGCTTGGTACTATAAAAGAGCCTATGGTGATTACGATTGCTAATTTAGAATTGCAATTGAAAATGTTAATTGTGCTCGTTGCCCTTTTGAGTTCATTTTTGTGTGACACAAATGTGGAAATGGAAAAACTGTCGAGCTAAAGCTGAGTAGAACAACTGCATTTTGCAATGGGAATAAAAAAAAAAACTTGCACGAAACTGGGTTACATGTTTAATGATATGCTCATAAAAATAATGATGATGAAGATAATAACGAAAACTTTGATGATGATGAGCTATGGCACTGTGGCACTGACTGCACAAGTGAATAATGAATAAAATGCATTGTCTGAGTTGGCAGTACAAAAGACACATACACACACACTCTCTCTTCTGTGGGTGAAAGTTGGCCATGGCTAGAAAATTTGTTAAATTTTCAAAACGCTCTCCAAAGTGAGTTCGAGTCATGTAAAATCTGAGCTCATATAAGAATTATGACAATTTCACTTGGTTGACGTGTGACACACTTTAAATGGGATGTGTGCTCTAGTGTGTGTGAGCGAGTGTACTTGAAGTTACTTTGTAAACTAATAAGTTATGATCATAGTCATGCATATGAGAAATCACAAGCTAAAGAAATACCTTTCTTGCTATTTTTAGTTTAAAAAAAAAAACAAATATTTCAAAAAGTGATGCGGTATTTTTTTAGCGATTATATTATTGATGACTTTTTTGCGGTGGTTGGAAATTCCTGATGTTTGTTGTTACAAGTCTTGATATATTTAAAGCAAAGTACTGCAATTTACTAAAGTTTAAGTAGCGCTTCTATTAGTATTTCCTTTCAATTATTCAATTCTTCTGCAAATCTCTTATGCCGCTCATATTATAACCATTTCTAGCACCGTACTGTAATTGTACAATGTTTAACTATACGATTCTGTATTAAATAGCTTAGTTTGCCCCTTATCGTATATTCCGTATATTCCTGACTCTGCATTCCATTGTTTCCATATCAGCCCGCATATCAATTGCTCACAACCATTGACCCTATCGAAGTCAACCACAAATACAACTCGAGGCATATTGGAAATGTTAAAAAAAAACCCTTTTCGATAGACTCTCTCCTTTCTCCACTGTCTCTCCTTCTCTATACGCATAGCAAATGGGCGGCTGACAAGCGTGTAATCTCAGCTCAATGTGGAAAACGCATAGCTGGAGGAAGAGAGTTTTTTTCACCCTGGCTGAAGGCGCTGTTCACGTGGCTGCAACACGTGGCGCGTTGCTATCAGCTGACAGACAGGCAGGCAGCGAGAGATGGAGGGAGGCCTGAAAACTGCGGGGCGTTTGCTGTCAACATGTGTGACAGACTTTTCATATCATCAAAATTCACTTACTTAGAGAGAAAGAAATAGATAGAGAGAGCTCTCTCTCTCTCTCAGGAGAAGAGAGTATGCAGGGTAACGCTTTAACCCTTGCTTAAGTTTTTGCTGCAAGTGCAAAATGTTAACTGGACACATACACACATACGCAGACACAGTTAGAGAGACATATCTGGCATTTGTCACGTGCCATTTTTGTTTGTCTGCCCCTCCGCTTGCCCGCTTTTGTGCCTCCCCTAACTTTGACAAATGGCTAAGCGCAGAAGGAAGGAGCGTAGCACAGCTGTATAGCATTGCGTTGTGGTCACACATACACACACACACAGAGAGAGAGATAGAGAGATCGAGAGGGTGGACGGAAAAACATGTGTGTGAAATCACTTCAAACAAGAGCAGAAGCAGCAGCAACAGAAGTTGGCAAGGGGAGTGCTGCACGCACTCAACGGGGGCCACGTATCTGTTAGATACAAAACATATGAGACTGCTCGCTTGCTCGAGAAACCACACACAATTTATATAATGATGTCGCGCTTTTGCTGTTTTCTGCCCCTCGCCCCAGTTCCCTCTATCCTGCATCCCGTTCAATTCTGTGTTTGTCTGTCCACGGGGGAATATCAATTTTTGCTGCCGCTGTTGTTGTATTGGCAATAACTATTTATTAGATACATAGATACAATGTGTGTGTTTGTGTGTGTTGTAGAATTCTCTTCACTCGTCTTCTTTTTGTCTCTTTTCTTTTTCTTCTTGCTTTTTTCATGTTGTTGCGCTACTCTAAAATGCAATTTTATAGCTGTCAGGGGAATTTAACGCCAAGCGCGAAAATGCAGGCACTTCTTGCCACTACCCGTTACCCCGCCACTATGTTCCCCTCCCCTAGTCACCTAGCCATTGCCTGCGCGTGTCACGTTGTGCCTGCCCCCGTTGCGCCTGCTTTTGCTTCTTCTTGCCTGCTTGTCTTTTGTTTAGCTACGTTGCGCTACTTTTTGGCTAACGATGAAGTGTCAAGATACATTTTGTTGTTGTTGCGCTGGCCATTTTTTGTTTTGTTTTTTTTTTTTTTCAGTTTTTGGAGTTATGGCGAGATGGAGGGTGGTGGGCACGGGGCACTTGCATACAAGGTTTGGGGAAGCGATTTTCAGTCTCCTTCTCTTTCGTTATGCTTTCTTTTATGCATTGCGTGCAAAGCGTAAACAAAAGGCAAGAGCGCCAATAGAAAATGAAGCGCAGAACCGAATGAAAAAAAAAAACAAAACCAAAAGCGTATATTGTTGGGTGGGGGAGGGGGTGAGGGGTGGTAAAGACCTACCCACTGCGTGTGCACATAATAAAGCTAAGTAAATTGATGGTCTTTGCGCCGAAACTGACAAGTTGCAATAGCAGCAGCAACAACAGAACCCAACACCAACAATGGCAGCAACTTTCCGATGGTCATATAAGATAGCAGCAAAGTGAGAGAGACAGAGAGAAAGAGAGAGAATTCTATTGACTTCCATGGAGTCCATATTTGCCATATTGTTGGCCTGCATGCATAAAAGAGGGCCAAATGGAACAGTTAGATAGATAGTTGGTAGTTCGTAGATGGATAGATGGATGGTTGACTGGATAGATTGGATAGCTGGGTGAGGGGTAGCTACTGTGTGTGTGTGCTATGAATGGTTGCCCTGGGTCAAGCTGGGTCATTTATCATGCCAGACGCGTGCATTGCAGGCAAAATATATATGTATATCTATCGTATATTTATGTATAAGTAATGCGAACTGTAAGATAAAGTATTTATAGGGAGAAAGTTGCAATTGGCAGAGTGTGTGTGTGTCTCAGTATAAATTATAAAACACTCTATGCGATTGCTGTGCTTTACGTGCGATAGTAATGCTCTCATTACGATAGTGAAGCACTTAATACGATAGTAACGCGTCGGCTTGTTGCGCTCTCTCACTATTTCTCTCGCTTGGCCTCAACAATTATCTAAACATTAGCCAAGACACGCACCAACCAAACACCCACACCCACACACACACACACGCACACAAACACACTCAAGCAAGAAACAGCTGGCATCTTATGGCTACCCTCAACATAAATCAACCACATAAACGTAATTAAAACATAAACAAAAACACACAAGAAAAATCGAAAAAGAAGAAAAGCTGCACAGATGTTCCATAAAATGTTTTCCTACCATCCTGCCTGACCACCCCCCCCCCCTCACCCACCCCCTTCTCTTGTGAAGGTTGTGTGTGTTTATCATTTCGATTCGATTTTAAGTTATATATTAAGTTAAAGGGGGCCTGTATACCTCAAATTTTGAAAAATCCGAAATACGATTATTTGGCAAAATATTGGAAATGTTGAAATGCGTAAATTCTTAATCTTTAATAACTTTTTCTTTATTTAAGAGAGAGAATGTTCCCAATCAGCCCCAAAACCATGAATTATTCCAAATTCAGCTAACATAATATACACATGATGTAAAGCATATAGAAAAATCATATAGAGACCCACCGAACGGCGAGTGTGAAAATTCAATGTTAGTGCCCAAAGTATTGTTGTGACTACCCATATTGTAAAGAAGAAATACGCATTTGATCCGTAATGTCCAATAATCCAATTCGCTGAGTTTAGTTTTTGTGCACTGTCATTGAAATAGCAGGGAATGGCCACGCACAGTGTGATAGCTTTAGGAACGAATAGAAAAATAATCGTTATATATATATTTAATATATATATAGTCTCCTTGTTTTTGCACTATGTAATACTTACTAAAAAATGGAGCTCCAATAGTTGCTGCAAAGGCCATTCTTTCGTATCCCTGCATACATAGGCCCACATTCAATACCATATCTTCCAGTGCACCCTCTAGCGGTCGAATATTGGCGGCAATAAAATCTTCAGATATGTTAAGGATCATTCCACAGATCAAAATTAATACCTCCAATTCGGTGGCGAAACTAGTCAACAGCAGTATCGAGTTGTTAAAGGTTAACAATATAAAGCACTATTGGGATCAACAATTATTTATGACAGAGGAAAGAAATAATTATTGAATCATTCGCTTTACCTTGTGATAATATGGCGGCCGATCGGTGCGTGATGTGCAAAACACACAAATGGCCAGAGGAACGGACACACACATCGTCCACATGGCTCTGGTTATGTTCACGTGCGGATATAACGTGGTGTTATGGGTGAATAAAAGAGCTTCTAAAAATACGACTGTCAGTATGGGACTGCTTATGATATGGAAGCAGTTGATTAGTTTAATCCAACCATGCTTGTCTTTCGAATGGTCAACAATCGGTATAAAAAATGCGCACACAAATGCACTTGGTGCCTGTGCTATAAGTCTTAATCGACGCCAGAAACCGCCAGTCATCCAATCGGTCTTATCGATGGGTATAAGATGTTGCAGGGATTCGCTCATCAAGAACAAATTCTTTGGATTGCGACGATTGTATAAGTTTAACCGCGTCACCTCCTTATCTAATGCTTGAGCCATATGTTGTAATTTCATTCGAGAATCGCGCCATCCGGATGCGGACCATCTTTTGGGTGTCTCGATTTTAGATTCCCTCTCGAATGCAAGCAATTTACGCCACAATGATTTGATTTCTTTAGCAATCTGCGGCGATGGGTGCATTTTCTGCAAATTCATGATCTTTTTGCGAAGGCCTGAAAAAAAATTAACTCTTGGTACAATCCATAAATACTTAATATAAATATGAAATACTTGTTATAAGTCGGTGAACCATAGAATTATTTAACTAAATGCAGATGTCCGTACTGGGATATGTGAATATACTTACTTTTTATGGTTTTTAACAGAAAATATTGATCCAGAAGAGCAATCGAGATATACAAAAAATACATTAACATAAGTACTTGCATGAAAAAAGGATCGGTTTAAAGGAAAGGACATAACCATCTTCTTTTTTAACTTACATATTGCATCCATCTTTGATAGATTCCGATCATAATATAAAAATAATAAAACAGTCTCCGTGCATAACACAAGGAAAAGTATGTCGCGAATGGTGCAGTATCCGTTAATACAAATTGGCTTCAAATAGCAAAGGACGCCCCCGACTATCAGCACCACGGCCAGTGAATTGCTTTGAGCAATTGTAAAAATCGGAGCATGCTCCCGAACGGGCATAAGGCTAACTAGCAGATCGGGTAAAGAGGATCCTAGGCATCCAATTGTAATGCCCGCAACATATTCGCCCATATTCATACTGGAGGCTAATATTTTTAAAATTGGAATAATGCTGAGGGAAAGCGTGAACAGTAAGTTTTTCATATATTACGTGTGTATTTTGGATGGGGCCTTACTTACTATTGATCGCTTAAATAAGCTACCGAACATCCCAGTTGAATCATGCACATTATAATGAAAACCATCAAAAATAACTCTTTGATATTAGAATCAATACCAAAATCGCAGTAAAACATTTCAAAATAGTTAAAAAAGTTCATAACCTTCTTACAGTCATCGATCGATCGTGCCAATTGGCAACGATAAGGGTAATCTACTTGCATCAGGGCGAAGCAGCTCATCTTGGTAATATTTATTAAAAATACAACTTTTACAATAAAATAAATCAACAGAACTACTTACAGTTTCTGTGTGATTAGGGATAAACGAAGCCATCGCAATAATGCTAATAACGATATCAATTATATAAAATAATTGTAACCAATTGACCGATTTTGAAGTTTAACCCGTTTCAAATTTTAAAGACTATTTCTGTTATATTATATATATATATATATGTATATATATATATACATATATTATATATATATATAAGGATGTAGTTATTCCTTAAATATGTGATATATATTCTAAAACTAGAGACGTTCATATCGAAGATCAGAACGCAAAGTCACTGCAGACTAGATGTGATAATACAATATAATATTGTACATATATTTAAAATGAACGAATATGCGGATGTTATCACTAGAAAGTGCTTGGGTTCAATGTTCAGTAAAAAATGTGGGAAAAAATATTTACAACACATACATAAAAAAAATCAACAGCAATTGAGGTTGGGAAATGCATAAAAAAACGTTGTGTTGCGTATAAAAAATGTAAAAGCTTTTCATGTGTATTTGAAAGGAGTGTAAGCACGGGCACCCACGCAGTCAGTAGAATGGCAAAGGGGTGTGGTTGAGGCGGGAAGGATTCGTATTCTCTGGATATGTAAATGATATTTTCGAGTGCGCGCGTCAAACGCAGCCAATGAAAACAGAAATCCCAATAAACTGAAAAGGATAGAGAGACAGAGAGTGAGAGAAAGAAAGACCAGAAAGCAGAAAGCGTAGTATCTGGATAGTCTACCTCAACAAACTCAATTGCAATCCCTACTCCAATCTCAACTCCCCCATCCCTACCACGCTTTAACCAACGCGCACTTTGCGGTCAAAAAACGGTCAGAGGCAAAATCTGTTTGACCTGTATGTGCTAGAGTTGCTTTGCAGCTGTCAGTGCTGACCCCCTTGTCCCTGACCCTTTTTCCTTGGATTTCTTGTCTTTTATAGGCATTTTAAAATTTCATATTTCTGGATTTTCTGCATTTTACAAGCCATGAATTTTTAATAACCGCGCGCGACAATTTTGCAGCACACGAAACGCGTCAATATTTATGAGTCGCGAGACTTGCCGCGAGTTGACCCGGTACCCTCTTCCATCCACTCCTCTAACCCCCCCCCACTCTATTTTTCGTTGTTTCTCGCCCTGTTGGCCTTTGTTTTTGAAAGAGCATACTGATTTATGAGTGGCGCTTTTGATGCGGATTTTTCGGTTATACTCCTAGCTATCTGCCTAGCCCCTCACCTTGCCGGCTGGCTCTACTACTTTTCATCAGTCTTTCGGGCCCCTGTGGCTTAACTAGTTTGCCACGTGACAAAGCCAGTGCAAAATCCTTTGTTTTGGAGTGCAGATACCCAAATACAATGGTGCATAGGTTTCGCATGAAATTCACAAATTTAAAATTGTTACACACAGCGAGGAAAATCAAAATTGACTGCAGAGTGCAAGATACGATGCTCGGGAGTGTGCTCTGCATCGAGATTATTCAACAAGGTGTACAAGCTATAAAGTTGTATATCAAAATCATATAAATAAAAAAAAAGTTTTTCAAACATGGTTTTAAGCTAATCTTGCTTAAATTGTTGTCAACCAAATGATATCTGAAAGTTTAATTGCTTTCGGATAAGGTATATAGATGTTATTGAATAATTTGTTTAAATATCTTGCTTACAATATTTTCCACACATTTCTAAAACCACATTTTCCTCTTCTTTCTCTTTACAGGTAGGTGACAATGTACGTAACTTGTTTAGGAATCAAAAAATAGAAGACCCTCAAGACCATCACTGCCTGCCCACCTCGCACACTATAAACACTATGTAGTGGAAAATATAGTTTCTTTATTGATATTAGGCACATTTTTGCACATGGCTCTTAGAGTGCAGAGGGGGAGTGCGAGGACGGCAGGGGTTTTATAACACTGGAGGAATTGTGTGGTATAAACAAACCTTGTGTGTGTTCTGTGTGTACTATGCTAACACTAAACTCGGTTTGCGTCATCGCAACGAAGAGGGCCGTCAATAAATTTCGATTGGCAATAGTGTAAGAAGTGGGAGAGACTATTAGAAATCAATTTGTGTGTTGGGTTCGGTTTTCTATTAGCTGGCAGCTAATTAAAAGTACTCAAACAACCACAATAACAACATCAACAAAGAAATACAAAATAGAAAATTACTAATCGAAGACGAAGCAGTTTCTTGGCCAAGTTTTTCCGTCAAGACGTTCGATAAAGAAAGAGATAGAGAGAGCGAGGTACGGCGGGGACACTAGGTAAACATTCTGGCATACTGAGATAGCACAACATAAATTCATTTGGTGAATTTATTAGTCACCCGATCTGCTGCTGCTGGTGATTACTGAAAAGAATAATAAATGTTTTGTGCAAGAAGTATTTATGGGTTTTAAAATGGTCTATGGACTGGTTGGGTGAGCAGGTATATTAGCTAAAGAAATCAAGCAGTTTTTTTATTTTGCTGGGTATCTCACAGTCAACACGCGGCTCACTTTCGTGGGGTATGCGTCATGCGTGGTGCTGGGTGAGACGATTAAAATAATATATAGAACAGATATCTAGCTTATTTTGGACTAGGTTTATTTTTAGCCATAGGTGGCGGGCGGACATTAAATTGGCAAATTTATTAGATTAGACAGCAATCGATGAGCGACTATGACAAACTATGTAGATACCTAGATACCATTGATATATGTATATTTATAGATCTATGTAGTATCTACACACGCATTTGATTCCGTTTTGTGGCAGCTTAACGAAATCCCCAAGCGCATCCCTTTTTTTGCCGTTATTTGCATTATAAATGATGGGCATAAAAGGGTTAACAAACCTCACACAAAAATTTGCATAATAAATGCGCAGTCACTTTAATATCGCTTACACATACAAACCCACGTAAGCCCAAAGATTGCATAGTTCTGTGCCTTATTGAATAAAGGAGGGCTATAAAAAACAGGCCGACAGCTCTTTTTTAAAAATATATAAAGGATTGTAGCAATAAAACAAGTTGCTAATTTAATTATATTTATTTTGTTCGTGCGCTCGATCTCAGGAAACGGGTCTGACAGCTTTTGTCTAAGAATTTGGAATTTGACAAACCCCAAAAAAAAAATACAAAAAGAACAAAACAAAAGGAATATTATTTCAATATATATAAAACAAGCGAGTGAGAAACTCATCAAGTTGAATTCATTTCAAATATCTCGGACAGCAAAAAGCCAATTAACTTAAAATGTCAACTTTGGAGAGGGAATTTACATATACGTATTTGTATAATAGAATTATGAACAAAACAAAACTGCAAAACAGTTCTATATAAAAAAATCGAACGAAAAGAGCAGAAAACGTTCATTTACAAAATCACTTACAATATGTAAAATATTTCTTAAAATCTCATCTACATATATAGTATTATTGGTTGCCTCTACTTGTTTTGGATCAGAACGCATATTAGATAATCGGGAGATGCTAATTTGCAAATGTAGTTCTCCTTCAGCTTTCTGCTCCTCCACCTCTTCACGTTAAACTATAAAAGCCATAAAACATATTAATTAACTAGACTGGTCTAGTCTGGTCTCATCTCGGATATTATCTTCAATCTCTAACTAACCCGTTCAAGTTTTATGTCGTCGTTAAGCATTAGATAAATATCCAAATTTCTTGATCTCTACTGCATAGCACGTTTTTGACAATAAAGGAAAATATCAAGATCATTGAAAAGGCGAGAAATGGAGTGGAGGGTTAAAGAAATATTTGAAAAACTAAGCTGTTAAAAAAATATTGCAAAGAAAGCGTAGCCAATGTTTCAGTTTTGTTGAAATTGAAACCGGTTAATTGTATTGAAGAATTGTATTCATTGAAATGAACGGTTTCAATCATCAAACGATCTTTAAGCAGACAATAATATTGAGTTATAATCGGATTTATTGTAAATTGAAGATGGTATTCAATTGCAGAGGCGTTTTCAATTGAATTAGTATTGATGAAAGTCAGATTGACGATGGAAATGACTTGAATAGAGATTCGTTATGAAAGTCAGCATAATTGATTGAAAATTGCAAAGAGAAGAAATCAATTGAAGGCAATTAATTAGAGAGTTGAACGCACATAATTGAAATTGAAACGTCGTTTATGGCATTGCAAACTTTAGTTGCGCCACTCGCTGTCGTTGCAACAGTTGTTTCAATTTGATTATTATTATAATTTTTAATTAGCAATCCAAGTTGGAAGTTTTGGTTAAGTTTTTTATTAAGTTGTTGTTGCTGTGAGTATTGAGCTCGTGCGCATATCGAATGATTTCATTAGAGTGTTGCGATCTGCGATCCGCGCAACCGCAGTAAAAACAAGAAACACAAAGAGAATATATCAAGAAGAGAACTCAACGAGCAGATACCACGCAGTTTGCATTCATTTAAATATGATAAGTTTGCAAATTAACTGTATTATTATGAGATCCCATTCACAGGGTATTCGAATAATTAATAAATAAAAAAAACAAAACTGCACGAAAATGAATATTGATAGACTCGAAACGAATTCGAAAACGGAAGCGTACAAAAAGTTTGCTTTGATTTGTGTGGATTGGGTAATTTCCGGTTTTAATACATTTAGATTTTGGTCTTATATTTCGTTATTGTTTCGGTCTCACTCTCTCTGTCTCTCCGTAGGTAGAACCTGCCCTGAAACTGTTAATGAGCGATAATGTTGTCTAATGGGTGAATCAATCAAAAAAAAGTGAATTGAAACAGTTTATTCAATGTTGTCAATTTGAAGAAGTCAAACCATCTATCTATCTATAGTGATTGTACAATGTTTGAAAGTTGCAGTCAGTCATTGCAAACCTGTTTTTAGTTCCATCCAAGAAGAGAACTCAACGAGCAGATACCACGCAGTTTGCATTCATTTAAATATGATAAGTTTGCAAATTAACTGTATTATTATGAGATCCCATTCACAGGGTATTCGAATAATTAATAAATAAAAAAAACAAAACTGCACGAAAATGAATATTGATAGACTCGAAACGAATTCGAAAACGGAAGCGTACAAAAAGTTTGCTTTGATTTGTGTGGATTGGGTAATTTCCGGTTTTAATACATTTAGATTTTGGTCTTATATTTCGTTATTGTTTCGGTCTCACTCTCTCTGTCTCTCCGTAGGTAGAACCTGCCCTGAAACTGTTAATGAGCGATAATGTTGTCTAATGGGTGAATCAATCAAAAAAAGTGAATTGAAACAGTTTATTCAATGTTGTCAATTTGAAGAAGTCAAACCATCTATCTATCTTTAGTGATTGTACAATGTTTGAAAGTTGCAGTCAGTCATTGCAAACCTGTTTTTAGTTCCATCCATGAGAAGAATCATGGCGAAGACGACGGAGAAACCCGTGGGAAGAGTAGAAGATGCTGCAGATGATGTTTTTTTTTTTGCCAAGTTCTTGCTGTTCTGCAAAATGGGTGTCAATGTTATGTCGTGCAACCGGTTCTTGACAGCGAGATGGAGAGAGACACAATCACTGAAGATTGTCTACAGCATTACCGTTAACCAAGGCGGTCAACATAACTGTAAACAGGAAGCTGGCAGTGAGAGGAAGCTCAAGAATCAAGCGTAGTTTCAGTTTGTGTTGTGCGCGAATTCTTTTTGCGGTTATATTTATTTTATTTTTCAGCTGTTTCTGCTGTTTGTTCTTAACTTTCTTTTCAGACGAGGCCTGGCCTGCTAGATGGTGGTGTTTCCTCTTCTTTTTTGGCCAATTATTCGCTCTTACCCATCTTGCTCTCTCGCTCGCACTCTGACCTAATTCTTGAAGTCTCTTTCTGTACCGTTACCTGACTGTATGCTGCATACTGCTTATTATGGGTGGCAAGGTTGGTTGGCAGAGAAAGAGGTAGAGAGAAATGAGAAAGGGGTTTATTGCTGGGTTTTTGGCTTTTGTGCTTTTTGCGGTTCTTGCTGCTGCTGCTGCCTGTTTGTATTACCCGTTTCGCAGTTGTTGGTGCTGTTGTTGCTGCTTTGTTTTGGGTTTTGGTTTAACGCTTTTGACCTTAATACCTAAAGAAAGCCGTCACTTGGGAGATTTCAGTCTGCCCTTTTCGGCTGCAGCGCTTTATATAAATTGTTTTTCCTTTCCCCCTTCACTACTCCTCCTCCCAGTCCATTTCGGAAACTACCGTTGAAGTTAGTGCAAATTGCAACTGTCAGTCAAAGACAAAAAGAAATGGTTGAAAACTGAAAAAATATGTCGGCAAAGTTCAAAGCCCAAGTAAGTGAGAGATTCTTGCAGAATCTTACGCTATAAAGATGAATTTTCTTTGTTGCATATTCGCTATTAAATATGAAAAATCTTTATATCTATGCCTATGCGTCACTCGATTGTCTGAAAATTTTCAACACAAAACCCCTAGAAATATGCCAAAATTTGCCAGTGCACACCTCTTCTCATCTTCCACTTTTCCCTCCCCGCCTGTCTAGTCAACACTGGCAAATTTATCAAGAAACTGTCAACGGGTGAGTGTGAAAATCCGCGCGACACGAGGAAAAATAGACAGACAACACACAGATGAAAAGCTACATAAATGCCGCTTGGCTCTTTGGAATTTTCACCAGGTAGCTCGAGACATGATGACCCATTGATGTTCATCATCTCGCTCTCTGTATGCGCACTCTCTTCTCGCGTAACTCATTTGCAAATGCGGTCATATTGTGGGCGTATTAGGCAACTTGTTTTTTCGAAAGCTGAGGGGGGAATTGAGACTTTTCAATCACAACTGTAGCGATTATAAAGACACAGCACAAGATCTAAATAAATATTATATATAAATTTGAACGTGACAAATCAAAAAAGTTGTGTTTATTGTTGGCAACAAAAGCCGTTAGAAAATGAAGCAAAACCCAAAACAAACGTGCGCCAAATCAATGATGAGAACTGTGAGAACGAGTATGAGAAGAAAAAGGTGTAAGAGTATTTGGAATTTTGGTAGAACGTGGGGTAAGACCATGGAAAGTACGTGAGTTTTTGGAAGTGGCCTAGTTTCTGGGGTAACATATGTAGAAAAGTTAGAAGTAAGTGGAATAGAGTTTAAATTACTGTGCTAAATATATATTAAAACTACAAAGAGAAGGCGAAACTATGATACAATGAAAGTCTAAGCATTAGACATAGTTTTTAGCTCGAAGTTTTTCTTAAACTTTCGTAAAGATCGAAGAAAACGAAAACAACTATCACCAGATTACTCACTCACTTTTCGCAAAATTGTGTTGTTTTTTTCTTCTTTTTTTGTTTTTGAGGTCAATAGTTCACATGAGCTGCCAATCAGGCAATCACTTTAGAAAGGGTTTTCAGCACGCATAAAATGGCGAACTGAAAATGGGCACAATCGATTTGGTTGGTATTATTAGGGGGGTCATATAAATATCATTTGGAAAGCCATCAAATCGAAAACTAAGCTAAACGGCTGAATGAAAGTCGAAATGCAACAAAAACAACGAGAGAAGAACGCAGAAAATCAACTGCTAAGAAAGCTACAAAGAGTCATTGAACTTGCTTCCAGAAAGTCAAGAAACCAACAAAAGAAAAGAAACAAAAAGAAAGGCTTGAGCAAGCTAAAAAGCAAAAGAATAAAATCCGAAGCGTTGTTAATGAATATCATATGAAAATTATATGTATAAACAATGATACAACGGCTAGTGAAAATCGCGGAGGGAAGTTCGGTTGAACTAAGAAAAGAAAATAAAATAAAACGCTTGAGGTTAGCAAAATGTATGTGATAATTACACAAGGTATGAAAAAGAGGTATGACAACTTTGATAGGCCTCAAAGGTGCGCGTACCTCTGCATTGCCTTCTGGTCTTCTGCTGCTTCTTCTTCTTCTTTTGCCACTCTGCACTTGGCACACGCTCGCTCTCTGAGTAGATTACATCATGACACCTTTTTGGTCGCGCTTTGTCTTTTCATTCCGTTGTCGTTATTTAAATTTATCGTCAGTTCTCTCTTTTTTTCTGTTTTGATTTCGGTTCGTGTTGTTGTTGTTCTTGTGGCTTCTTCAACGTGAATTTAATTAACAAACTGAGTTACCTGCCCTGTTTGCCTCCCTGCTCCCTCCTTAAGCCGCTTGAGTTTTGAAAACTTCTTCGTTGGGCACCAAGAAACTCTGCTTATAAAGTTTACGGCACTTGTACCCCTCCCTCGAATACCTGTGACAACTACTCGTATTACCTTCTGTTTCTCCTTCTTCAGGTTCTGCACTCTGTCTCGCGCCTGAGCTCGTCTTCTGGTTCTTTTTTCTTGTTCCCCAGTGTCGTGACTGCTTGAAAAGCAATTGACATAGAAAATACTTTCGTGTAGTACTCCTATAATGGCCCTGTTTGCCTCCTTCTCTCTTTCTCTCTCTTCCTCAGTCTGTTCCCCTTCTTTTGTTTACAACAATTTTCCGTTGATGCATTCTACTTCTCTTTGCCTTCAGAACTTTATCAAACTTTGCCACCTTTTGTGTTGAAACTCTAGACAGATACCTTATATATTGATTGGGTGTGTCGGGACTGATATGTTTCTTCTATGGTAGAATGGAGAATTCTACGCAACTGCGCATCAGTTTCAAGATTTTCAACAATGCATTGTCATAGTTTAATCTCTTAATTGAATGAAATGAGATCTTATTCGAGATTGGCAGGGTCAAGTTCATATAAATTGTGGCCTGATCTCGCATGTTTCCTATTGTGAATTTGCCAATTTTTGCTATTGTGTTAATCAATAAATTTATCGTCGCTGTTAAAACTGAGTAGATTTATTGCGGTATCGAAATGTCATCGCTTTAAATCTATTGCCAATCGACTAAGATATTCCAATGGTATTTTATATGTAAAAAAAACTAAAACTAAAGGAAATACCGTATAAATGCAGCTGTCTAACCGGGAATTGCTCTTAACTTAGTATTAACTTTGTTTTGCTGAATTCTCCATGAATCGAATATTGTTTGCAGCTGGTATCAGGCTTAAGAGAGATACAACTGAAAGATCTAGTGTCTTTAAAACTATTAAAGCAATCGCCTCCGGTCTTATGTCGCGCCGCTTGCTTTGTGCGTAAATTGTCTCCAGTCGGACAGTTCGTCTGTCTGGTTTGTCCTGCCTGGAGGGATCCAAAGCAGCATAAAGGGAGAAGAAGAAGTCTAAGAAGAGTCTTCATAAACGTTGCTGCGACGAGACGCGCGTTGCCGCAATTTTGATGGATGACATTGATTGATGATGATTAATAATGTTGCATTTTTATTGCTTTTCATCATCATCGCCGTCGTCGTCGTCCAGAGGTGGCACGAGTTGGCAACATGGCGTACGCCCCCAAATTTGTTGCGTCTGCACCGTGTCTCTCCTCTCTCTCTTTCTCTCTGATGGCAGAGTCACCTTCTATGTGCTGCCTCAGCGCCTTTTAGTTGTTTAAATACATTAGCACACGCCCCGCCCAACGACGGGGCAGGCACCCAAAGTGTTTCCTGGCCAGTTAATGTGCAACATCAGCTGCAGCCCAGGTTAGAATCTGATGATGATGCTTGCCGCCTTTGCCGAGCTTACTTTGTATACACGTTGACGCTCGAATGCATCGCAAACTCATCAAGCAACCATCGCCAGAACAACGCTTTCCTCACTCATTCCCTGCCTGTGCCTGCCCACTGAAATCCTTTTTGGCACTTAGCTCACTTCGTCTATGTCATCGTCCTGCTGCCTCTGCATCTCCTCTCCCTCCCTCTCTGTCTGCTTGTCTAGTGCTTTCTCTCTCTACCAGCTGTGTGCACATGTTACACGCATATTCGCTCAATTAAAAAGCATAAAATTACATTTTCGCTTAAATAAACTTGGCCCCCGCTTTGCTAGCTGCTGTCGCTTTCATCTGCCACGTCCCCACTCCCTCTGTCCCCTGTCCAGTGTCTGGGGGGAACTGTTTGTGTACGTGTCTGCTTTGGGTGTCCTTGTGTCTAGAGGACTACCCTCAACAGCTGCTCTTCGGCACAGCTCTCTCTCTCTCCCTCTATCTATCTCCCTGGCCCGCCAGACTTTAAACACACTTGCCACTTGCCACTCATATGCTTGCTGCTTGCTGTCTTTGTGTTTGTTTTGCTGTCTCTCTTGCAAATATCCTCTCGCTCTCTCTACTTAACAATATTTACTGCTTTGTTTCGATTCTTCCTTTAAAAATATTTTTGATTTTTCTTTTTCTCTCGATATTGCTTATTGTTGACGTGGCCACATTTGGGGTGTTTTAGTTAAAGCTTGTGGCAGTAATTGGTCATTCTCAAAAGGACTCAGAGAAAAGTATGTCAAGCAATAAAAACAATTTTGATAATATTTAATAAGTTATAAAGCAATTGTATAGTGGGTAGCAGCAAGGAATTAGCTAGCAAAATAGAAGTAAGAACAAAATAGCATGAAAAAGTTGTACTTTCTACAGTTGTTGATTTATACTATAGTATACCTTTCCATCAAGAATAACAAATTCGAGTTTTAAATTCAGAATCATCATGAAAATTTTGTATGTATAGAAAATGTATAATTAAAAAAATTTGTAGGAAAACAGGTTGTTTATTTTTTTTTTTTGTCATATATTAACTTAAGAACTCTTTAAGCTCAATAAAAAAGTTAAGAACTTTTCAAACTCACTTAAGTCACTTTACCTTAGAATGGTTAAATATCAATTTCACAGTTTTTCACGAATGGAAAAGCCACTATACTCACTGCCTTAACCCCTTGATAGGGCTAATGAAATACTTTGCGGTTGCATTTGCTGCTCGACAGTTTTCATTCGGTTTGCAAAGCAACCGCAGCAGGAGCAGCCAGCAGCTGGAAAAGCAGCATCAGCAGCAACATCTTTCCCCGAAACTAACCGCAAACATTACATTTTCCTCCCGCAATCATTCCAACCCTCCCTTGCCTTTTCAAAAAGTGCCATGAATATGTAAATTCGTGTATGCTTTATTTAATATTTATATGAGGAAAAAGTATGTGAAAAAAAAACAAGAAGGTTGCAAATTATTTGGGTACCACATGGCGTATGCTTAATTGCATTATGTTTACAACAAGGGGGCACAGGTACAGCAACAAAAACATCTCGTAGAGCATTAAACATTAATTACAACAGAAAATAACTATAAAATGTGATCCCGTATTGGGCGTGTTTTCACTAATTACATTTTCAAATCCTTCAAGCATACGCCCCAAAGTATGCTAATAATTTTGTACTTTAAAGGACACACATGACAGCAGGCTGAAGCGTGGCAGGAAAAAGGAAAGAGGAAGAGTGACTTGCAGGGAAGAGCGGAACTATAAATTTGTAGGACACATTTTGCTGCCATAGTCATATGAATTTTTAAGTGCAAACATAATAAGCAGCTTAATGAACAGAACGTTAGAGGGATAGAGTAGGAGAGAGAGGTTAGCAAACTGAACCCTTTGCAGCACGTGCCATTCTCGCACCCTTCGGCATGGAGGCAAGGGGATGTAGTGTGGAAGACAACCCACTTTGTGCATGCAAAGCTCGTGTCATGAATTTAACACGCATGTGATGTGCGTGTGTGTTTGTGTGTGTTGGGGTCATTTCGAGTGGGTTATGAGTGAAGCCAAAAGATGTCATGTGATATATCTCGCAGCTCCTTCTCCACTTTTGCGCCTCCAGCTGCGTTCAATATCATCAGCATCATCAGCATCATCAGCATCATCATCATCATCATCATCATCAGCATCATCATCATTGTCGTTAACACTTTAAGGGATCTGTTGCTGTTGTTATCGCGTTCCTGTTGTGGCTTTCGTTTTACTGTTATGTGTGACATGCGCTGCAAGAAAAAAAATAAATGAAAACAACAACAACAGACCACAAAGAACTGTCAAAGTCGTCGTCGTCATCCTTCGCAGCAGCATCATCATCATCACCAACAACGCCCCTCCTTCTCCTCTCATATCATTCGTGAAGGGGCGAGCGTGTTGTCCCACCAGCTTTGATGATGGTGACGATGATGTTCTTTGTTGCTTTGTCCTTGCGTGTCAGGGCATCGCCTGTCATTTGTTTGTTGTTATTTTTATGCTCGCGCAATTTGCATTTTAATTATTTAAGAGAATTTTGATTAAAAAACATATATATGCACTGTGTGTGCAGGTGTGTGTGGGTGTGAACATGGCAAAGTTCAAAGGCTGAGCATATCGACTAGCAGATAAAGCTTGAGAAGGTTTTCGCAAAACATTCGTGCTTAATTTCTGTAACTAAA
This sequence comes from Zaprionus inermis, assembly GCA_018151445.1. Lineage (NCBI taxonomy): Eukaryota > Metazoa > Arthropoda > Insecta > Diptera > Drosophilidae > Zaprionus > Zaprionus inermis. The sequence goes on along the minus strand of JAECXD010001328.1, from coordinate 1,115,392 downwards.
GGTTGGTTTTTAATCCTATTTTTCTGAAATTTGATAGAATAGTGCAGCAGATATGCATAAATCTGCTTAACAAATTCCCAGAATCAAATAAATAAATCATACAAATGTTTTACTTGTTTAATGCATTCTTTATAAAGCAGTCATATGTGTTTCTCTTTCTTTGTACTTTTGTTTCATCATGTCTGAATCTTATTTTAAAATTCATACGTTAAATTTCTGGAGACAGAGTTGCCATGGCAGGGTTGCTGCACGAAAGAATTAAGCCTTTATTCGCATTTTTCTCTTTTACATATTTTGACTCTTTCATCAAATGATGGATTTATGAAATTTTGATGAAAAGTGTTGAAAACATAACACAGGAGCTAATTACGCATGAAAGGAAACAAAAAAGTGAGGGAAAGGGCAGGTAGAAAAGGAGCAGTTTCAGCGTAAGGGGGAGGACTATGATCATTTCAAAGTCAAACCAATTTACGAGAGAAACGCATTATTCAAAGTGAAAGCAAAAGCGGCGACTTTTCCCCCCGGATTACCTGTCAAATGTTGCCTAAAAACTGTCTAAAAAGAGTGGGAAAGAAATAGAGTGTGTCGGCTAGAGCGGGGAGGGGAGGTCTGCTGCTGTTGCTCCCCTGGCTTCGTAACATAAAACACAAGCAATAAACATTTTTATGGTCATAAATTCTTGTACCACTTGTGTGTCTATCTACTTGCTTACGTGTCCTCTTCTTCTTCTATGTAGTTTTCCTCTACACGTTGTTGTAATTTTTTTTCTTTTGCCCTCAAAATTTCCCCCGTTTCTTACTAAATTCTTCATAAATTTCGTGGGTTTATTGCATTTCTGAACTTACGAAATTTTCTTAGTTTTTGTTTTTCTTTTTCGAAAATACTGTGTAAATTTTTAATATCTAATATGCGTTTGCTTTCTGTTTATTTCTTTCAGGTAAGTTTCCAAATTCATCGAGCCAGTGCGAGAAACAAAAAAAAAAACAACTTAAAGCATAAGTATTATTGACTTGTTTACATTTGAGAGCTTTAGCTGAAAATGGAACTATTTCTTTGAGCTTATTTTCAAAATTTGCGGGATAAATCTAGTGAGCTGGTTCATTATACAAGTTCATAGACTGTACTTAAGTTAATTGACCTCGTATTGAGTTATTTATATGCAATTATATTTGTTATGAATTATCCCACGAATTCCGAATACCCTAACGGGGTCAAGGGTTGCTAGAATATTACAAATACTTTTTCACTACTAACTGAAAATGCCTATAAAGTTATATTGCTTAATGTAACGTCCTTTGCTTTTTAACTGCCACAAAAATATTCCTTCTGCAGTTCCATACGACTCTGAGATACAGAAAAAATCGTATTGTTTACCCTAATTAACATTATAATTTTATTGTACCCCAATTAATATTAATCAATTATTTTTGATCTTACACACTTAGCTTTATAATTGCCTCAACAAGATTTCTCCTGTAGTTGCATACGATTCTGAGATATCGCGACATCGTACATACGGTTCAAAAAAAAAAAAAACGAAACAAAGCAAGAAAGATTAATAAACTCTCAGGTAGCGCATGCCGAAAAAATAAACGCCTTGAGCTAAATTTAGTTTACAATATGCGGCAATCGTAATACAACATGTGTGTGTGTGTGAATGTACAGTATTTATATTAATAATTATTATTATTATTGTTTTGTTGTTGCGCAACATGTGCACGAATGTTTACGAGTTGTTGCAGCAGCAGCAGAAGCAGCAGCAGCAGCTTCGGCTTCATATTCCACCCAAGTAGTTCAGTTCAGTTCGGTTGAGTTTGCGGCGTATAATTAATGTCTAGTTAAGTGAAAATGGCAGTCTGTCGTTCTGCCCAGTTCTTTGCAGCATTGCTTTCTTCTCTTTTGCAGTATTTTATCTTTTGCTTGTTAATTACTCACTAAACAGTCGAAAGCAAAAGCTACAAAAAAAATCTATGTAGTATATAGAGATCTTTATAGTATATCGTGTATTCATACCTCCTAAAAACAGGCGAGTGGTGCGCAGTGACTGCGCTGCCGGCGGCAAGATTACTAAAAATATATTGGCGCACACCTGCAAGCCGACAGCGCTGCTAACGTTGACGTCGACGCTTGCGCTGAGGTAAAAATGTATTTTTAATTTGGAAAAATGATTTTTCTTCTCTCGCTGCTGCTGCTGTGCGCGAGATGGGAATCTTTTGTTTTTAACGATGGCACACGAAAATACTATAGATACTATATGTATGTATGTGTACTACATGTGTGCAGAAGTCAAGAATATATGGAAAGCAATTTACACATTGTTGAATATGACTAGACGTGTTCGAGAAAAAAGAAATATGCCAGCTAAATAAGTGTATCTATAGCGAGAGGTATTTTCCCTGCCATTACTTTAGCTATAACCATACCGCAGGTTTAGTCTGCTTTTGGCATGTGCATTATGAAAACTGGAGAAGGGAGGCGGCTTAATATGACAGCTACTTAAAACTAGAATAGCATCGCAATTGGCTTTACATGGGAAATATACGAAATGGAACCCACTGAGGGGCACTGAGAGTAGCTGCCATAATTCAAGAGGGCACTTCTGAAGGAAGTGTGGGTAGAGGGGGAGCGGGGCGTACCTTGTATAATGTGTAGTTGGTTTATCAGCGAACACTCCCTCGGACTTGCCCCATTGCGTCGCCTCATTTGCATTCAGCAGCATTTTGATTTGTGCGCTAACAAGTAAATTGACCTCTTCCCCTTTTGGGCTGCTGCTGCCCTCGCTCTGACAGTCTCCCGCCTTCGTTCGTTGTTCCTCATCCTCTTTGTTGTTATCAACATCGTCATCAACATCCCTTAACATTGTGCTGGGTAAATTAAATTAAGCAAACAAACAGATGCACAAACAGGCAGACAGACGGACAGAGAGAGGTCAGCTTTCATTGTAGAATATGACAGTGGAAATCATCATCGTCCATTTATGAATATGTGTACACTGCAAGAAAAAATAAACGAGTATCTCGGGCGAGAAAATCTCGTGTCGCGATGTTTGTAGGCAAATTCCTAACGAAAGACTCAACCGATTTTTATGAAAGTTTTCATGCGAATCCTGAAAAAGATAGTAGATTGGAAGTTCTATGAATCGGACCGAACTATTTTGTATTTTCTCCAACTTTATTGAAAATTCGCCAGCGCTATGGTTGATATTTTGACTAGTTTTATATTGAGCTAAATTTCTCTCAATGTAAATACATGCACACATGTAAAATTGTAGTGAAGTCCTTTGTTACATTGCGAGAGCTTCTGCTGCTCTCGCTGGGTATCGTTAAGTATGATTGTTCCTAGTGTAAATTGAATTCTGCTCAGCCCGACTGTCGCCTGCTGCACGTCACAGGCTAATCAGCTTTTGTCCACAAACAGGTGCAGCAAACACACGAGCGCTCTGTTGTGCCTCCGCCTGCCCAAAGCGTTTCAATTAATTTTCATCTCTCTATCTGCCACTCTCGTGTTTTTGGATTTTTTATTTACTATTTTTCTCCCACGTCTTTTTCGCTTGTTGCTTATGAAAAATGTGTGATAAAAGTGACCCCAAAAAGCAAACAAATGACATCATTTCATTTCCGTTTTTGTACAGTGCATCCCGCCGACGATCGCACTGAGAAAATTCAATTAAAGCGGTCCACTCACAATGCACCCACAACGAGACAGCAATCACCCTTCTCTTCCTGTCTCTCTCTTACACTCACTTCTGTCTCTGTCGTGTGTGTGCTGGTTTTTGTATGCCTTAAATGGATTTTGATTGAGTTTAATTAAATTTTATTAGGTTTTGTCACCCTCACAGACACAGACTCGAGTGTCGTGCAGCGTCCGGCTCGACCAGACGCAAATAGAAAATATATATGTATGTATGTATTTTAGACTCGACTTGACTCGACCTGAACTCTCGATGTGCGATTCGGCTTGCCTCGACTTGCCTCGACTTGAACTGAATGGAAAAACCTTGTGCATTGTCGGCTCTTTCTGAAACTGAAATCAAAGCATTTGCTTTGGGCTTATTATGTCGCTCGGTTTGTTTGTCTCTCGGTCGGTCTGTCTGTCTGTTTGTCTCGTAGTCTCTCTGTTTATGTGTCTGTCTGTATGGGCAGATGCAGTTTTTCGCTTTGGCCTTTCATATGCTAAATGGATTTCTCACAATGAACCCCTACCACTATCTTTGGCCAAAGGAATGAATCGTATAAAATTTCACTCATTCAATTCACATTTTCACATTCAGTTTACGTAGTGTTTATTTGATTCCTTTGGTTTTGAATTTCTCTAGTCGATAAAATGAAGTTGTCTATATACACGTAGTTGGTTTACCCATGTTTGTTTTTTTTTCTTCGGACGGTGCAATTGAATGAAGTATTGAAATGGTTTTTATGGCTGTTAGAAGGTGTTGACTTTGACTATTTCACGAGATTTCTCCCACAACTTGATTTGATTTCGTTTCGGAAGATTTTTTCTGCTCCGTTATTTCTTTTGTCTTTTCATTGCAGTTTTATTTGGTTTTTATGTCCTCGTGTTAGCGAGATTCTACGCTAGAAATTGTAGTGTACTTTTCAGCGCGAATTGAAGAGCAAAATGTGGTTGAAAAATACATGTTAGATTCGTTAAGCCTTTTAAAAGATATGCAAGATTATTGAATTTGTTAAGATACAACTTTAATAAACAAGATTATTGGAATTGGAATCTCCTGAATTATTCTTATGTTTTTGTTGTGCAGCTCGCACACTTTCGTTTTATTATCCAATCTCATCTTTTCTCTACTCCAAATTTTGCCTTTCACTAACCACAGTCAAGTCAAAAATTGCTGATGTATGGTATGTCCAATTGACAGTCGGTAAACTCTCTCAAAAATCAAACAAAACGTTTTGACACTTTCTCGTCCGCTGTTGAGATTTATGATGTCTTCTGAGAGAGACCCCCCAATTCATCCACTGTGCTAGAGAAGAGGCGGCTAACCCACTAAAAGAAAACTAAGCCATGTGTTTATATTGTTATTATAAGCTCTGATACCTGCTCGAAAGTAGTTGCTCGAATAAGAGAGAGAGAGAGAGAGAGGAGAACGATACCATATCAGACTGTTGCACCTTTTGTGGCATCTGCTTAGCTGGGGCGCTTTTGTTGTTGCCTCTTTTTTGAGGGTTTACGAGCGGCAATTTTATACAAATTTAAGCTCTTAAAGATGACATTTTGGTCTGTTTTGATTTCCCCAGAGATGGTGAGAGGGGGAGTGAGAGTGAGCGAAAGAGAGGTGTGTCTGGCTGATATGTGTCCTGTTCTGCTGGGGTGTCGTGATTTCTTTTTTCTACCACGCCTCACCTCACACTCTGTCCCGCTCTCTGGCGTCAAGCTATTCCTTTTTTTTTTGTATGTCTGTGTGCCTGGGTGCGGAACTTGTCTCGCTCTCGCTCAGGCCGTGTCTGTCTCTGTCTACGGAATATCCTTAATACATAAAATATGTTTGATGGTTTCACTGCTGTTGCCTCCGCTGCCGCCTGTGTGCTGCCGCTGCTGCTGCTTCAGCTTCAGCTCATATGTCAAAGGTTAACGCACGTGCTCATGGATTCAGTATATCGCATTTGGATTCAGTATGAGGCTCAAGTTGGAGTTCGGTTTCCTCCAAATCGAAATTTAATATATTTGTGCAGTGAAGCGCGACTGTGTGAACTTTTCGTCGTTCGTTTTCGTTTTTCGTTCGTATATTTTGCGGCTTGTTTTCTCGCATTTTTTTCTTGCTACCCTGCCCCAAAAGTATGCTGTAAAATTGAATTATTTATGATAGAATGGCTACCGAAAGTTTTTCATTATAAAATAAAAAATAGCCTGGAATAACCTGGAAAATGAGCAGTGGGTGAGGAAGGCAACATTTGATTTGGGTAAACGAACAGGAAATAGAAAGCACACATGCATGGAGAATCTTTCGAGTGGAGTATTTACCCACTATCTGTCCAAAGATATACTATATATATACCCTCACCCAATGCTGCAAATAAACTCGACAACCGTATCAATCGCTCGACAACATTCAATTAGGCGACCCACAATAATGGAAATTGATTGCCATTGTCAGTCAATTGTTATTGTTATTGTTGTCCAGCTCTTCCGGCTACAAATCAATTATAGACACAAGTTTTCCTGCGTTTCATATTTACCGTTTTTTTTTTTCTGTGTTTCTCGATAAGAAACAGCAGAACTCGTATCGATCGATAAATGTGCACTCCTCGATGAGTTGTTGAGAAAAATCAAATGTTGTTAAGGGAAATCTCAACTGAAAAATCATACACAAAAAGTTAATTTCAATGCATTGTTCAAAACAGAAAGAAAGGGTGTGAGTGCGATTGCCGAAGGAGAAGCGAGTGAGTGCAAAAGGGAAGGGCTGTGGCGTGATAAGTGTGGCCGCAAATGACAAACATTGTTATCGCCACTTGACGGAACTCTTCAGATTTTCAATGCGGCGAACTGAAAGCGATGCGGTACGCTTTCTACTTAACTACAGTGGGACGACTCGCGGTCGCGGCGTTATCTTTGCCGCAATGTCGCAGCGAATTGCCTTGTAAATATTTACACTTGGCCAATTATCTATTTTTACGAAAGAGAAGAAGTAAAAACGCTAACAATTCAGATATGAAACAACACAGTCTTATAGATGAATTTCGATTGAGAAAGGAATAGTAGAAGTCGTAATGAATACTAGCTCCACAACTTAACCGATACATTTTTGGATAAAGCTAAGTTTACCGTCACAGTTTTGTATTCACATTCATAATTTATATATTCTCGGATGAGTAAAAATGCGGTGCACTATCCTAAATCAGAAACTCAATAACCTACTTGAATCGAAATTCCATGAAGGTTCCTCAAGTTCGCATGTAAAACAATCATTGCAATCTTGGCAAAGATTACTAATCTCTGAGCGTTGAGAGCTCTTAACTAATTGTTGAGCAAACTATGCAGTTGCTGTGCTGCGCTTATCAAAAGTTTTCTTATTTGCCCGTGCTACTAGTTAAATACACGTACTACTACACGTACTAAAACCGAGACCGTGAGACCGTTAGACACGCCATCTAACTGTATCGCTTTTAAGCATATGACGTGCAACTTTAAGTGGCAAACCGAGGAAGAGTGAGAGAGAGCGAAGGAGTGAGCAGGGTGCTCAGCTCAGTCTGCGGCACACCACGTACATATCACATGTAATATGTCGGCAAACAGTCCCAGAGCCGGGGCCAGGATTGTGTGTAGAATGTGCTACCGCTTGCACAGATTTCAGCACCTTTTTGCAGCAGCTTCCCCCCTTCACACAGACATGAACTGATTTAGCAGGATTTCTTCTTGGTTTTTTTCCATGTTCTGCTTCTTTTGCCAACCCTTGTCGTGATGTAATTTTCTGTAACTTTTTTTCCGAGTTAAGAGAGCGGGAGAGAGAGAGAGAGCAAACCCCAAACCCCAAAACCCTCGTCACATTAATGTCTCTATAGCTGTCAGTTTAGCCAGCTAGCTAAAGCTGAAGCTGAAACTGGGACTGCCGTGGCTGTGGTTGTAGGGGCGTGGCAAGGGGCGTGCGTTTGTCTGCGCTGCGCTTATCAGCAAAAACATTTTGCCAACGCGGCTTCGGCTGTTTAACGGGTTGCCCAGGTGGCTGCACTGCAGACAAGACTGCGATGTGTCTGTGCCAGTGTGTGTGTTAGTGTGTGTAAGTGTGCGTAACTTGCCACGCTTTCAACACCTTAGCGCTTGTCAAAAGCTTTAAACTTTGCCACTATTTTGGCTGCCTTACATGTTCACACGGGGCGTATGTGTAATGTGTAATGTGTAATTTTTGCTACTTTTCTTGCTTCTCGCTTGATGGCAAAACTTTTGGCATTAAATTGGGCACCCGGCTGCACTTTAACAACAATTTATCATCATGAGGTTGTGCCCCTTTTGTTTTCGTGCCCTCCACAATTCCTCCCCTTTCCTTTCATTTCCCCACTTTTCCGCTGTATGTGTGACATGACAAAAGTGTCGTCTGCGTCGTCTCTGACGCCTGACTAATCGCTAAACAATTGTTTAACATTCAAATGGCAGCATAATCACATTAATTAGCATTTTCGTTGCGCCTCGGTTGAGTTGCGTTTTTGTTGTTGTACTCCTTGTTGTTGTTGCTCGTGTAGTTGCCAGAAAAGTTTTTCATTTCGTACACACGACAAGACGACAGTGGCTTTTCTTCGCTTTTGTGTGTTCCCCAGTTCGTATTAACTGATTGCTATAATATATTTTAGCACTTTCTTTACAGTGCGAGGAAAGATCTACATGTGTAAAATTTGTAACAACAGCTGTGAATTAATATCTATACAGTATTTTCATATATATATATATATATATAGACACACTAATCATGTCTAAATACTCGATTAAAATTTGCACCTCATATAAAACGATTTGATTTTCTGCAAGTATTCCAATTATTGTTTCAATAATGTGTCGTACACTTAATATATATTATTTAAACTACTGCGTATACTCAATATAAAATTAATGAATTTAGCAATTAAATCTTTATTAAATAACCAGCTCTATACCATGCACAAGTTATTATAGCCATCGTTTAGTCATGTCAAAAGAATGAATTATTTAGATGAATAAATGAAAAAATACAAATGAATTTTCGCAAAAGAATTATAACCAGTTTGTATCAAATTTATTATTGCATTTTTGTTTGTGAAATTTATAAAATATGCTGCACTCATGACTGACCTGTTAGAGTACTCGCCAAATTGATTCAAACGCGCTTTGCTCGTTATATGAGTTGCTAAATTAGAAGAACTATTCATGTTGCTTATTTGTTTATGCGCTGTTCATACATTTTCATAATTACCGATATAATTTTAAGTTAATTACAAATTAATTTCGACATAAAACAAAGAAACAAAAACAAAACCAGAAAAAAACAACAACAAATATTTTCTATTGGTACATCAAATCAACACACAGCTCATTACCATTATCTACTAACCCCAGCCCCAACCCATATTTATCTAGCTGCCCATTCCGACAGACTGGCGGGTTTTTTGGGAACCAATCTATTTCATTGCTCATCATTAGAGAGCGAACCGCATATAGACAATGCTCGTGCTCATGCTCGCTTCAAAATAGTTGTTTAAATTGGCCTTTAATGTTTGTTGTTGTAATGTTTTGTTTCTTATTTTTTCTTTCTGTTTTATGCTGTTGAAAGATAAATTATGCACAATTTATTTGTAGAGCTGCGAGAGAGTGTGAGAGAGGGGCTTGGGAGGGAGCAAATGGATCGATACATTCTGTAAACATGATGGATAATAATGTTTTGCGAACGAAGCGGTCGGTAATATGATGAGTCTGCTTGCTGTGGCCGCATGTCCAAAACTCGGACTGCTTAAGCTTTATAGATGGCGGCTCATTACAAGTTATCTCGGCTATTTAATTTGCTGGATACATCAAACGCGAGCGAGATGTGCTGGGCTGGAAGATACTCCCTAATCAAAGCTTTGTAAAATAATTATCTTCCGACAGATAATCTTAAATGTTTTCTGGAAGATACGCAATAAGGCAGTCCGAAAGGCAGTCTCTGTATGGTCTACAGTAAAAATTATGAAAAAAAAAAAAAAAACTAAATTTGACGTATCGTTTACAAGATTGTACAGATTAAGAATATATAACATTTTTAAAAAGCTTTTGAATATTTAAGCATTTTTGAACCAAATTAACTTAACCAATGTTTAATGAACAGGTTACAATCGCATTAAACAACGTCGCCAATGCCATAAGATGCGACGCACTGCCTTAAGCCCCTTTATGGACTTATCTCTCAGTGTTTCTGAGCTAATGCGCGGATCTAAAGCTTAATTAAAGTGATTTATTTGCCATATAAAGTTGGATTTTCGCAAAACACTTTGCGCAACTTTCATATTGTAATTTGTAATTGAACATAATTAATGCGCAATAACCGCAGCCCCCAGACCGACACGAGGACACGAGGTACGGGCACTCTCACTTAAGCGTTAAGGGGTTAGCTAACCGCGCGCACACACGCAGAGAGAGAGAGAGAGATATACAGAGAGCGAGCGAGCCAGCAAGCGAGAAACATATGAGATTATAAATAATTGAAACATTTATTGCAGTCATGTGCAATTTTGTAGCTAATTATAATAAACAGCGGCACTCGGTACCGTGCTCGGACTCTTGAGTTGAGAGTGGGAGAGAGAGGTGGATAGGTGCCTCTCTTACAATCATAACAGTCATAAATAATAAGAGCCATATATGTTGTCGGCTTGTCATTTACCCAACACCCCCTAGAAATACCATAAAATGCTTGTTCATTTCTTCCTTTAAATACCAACGCATTCTTACATACCTAGCCTAGTTTTGGGTCTCTGCAGCTGTCATTTCAGGGATTTATTTGTGCACTACACGAACTGACTGCACTGTCAATGATTTATAATTAGGTATTATTTATGAAACCTTCTTACTCCTCACATATGCCTGTTTATATCTAATTGCAACGATCTGCAGCAGCAGCTGTAGCAGAGACAGCAGACAAAATGGGAATATTTCGTAAATTTCGCAAAAATTCGGTGTATTTCTTATGTGTAGCTACAGAGAGGTATATAAACAGTGTCTAAAAGAAATTTTAGTTTTTTTAAACTCAAATATCCCTAAGATACGCTGCCTGTTTTGCAACTTCTTTTTGCAATACGCTGTCTGTCAATAATTAGTGTTTGTATAATGATCATTATTTTAATTTCGTTCATACATTTTGAATTAATAATATTTTTATTCATTTGCAAATGATTTTCCTTTGTTTTTGACCGACTTCTTTTGCTTTTGGTTTTGTTCTCGCATTTCTGTGCCGTGTTCATCTGTTCCATCTGTCATGTTTATTTATTGTTCTGTTGCTTATACCCAAACATATTTCCTTCGTGTGATGTGGCCATAACAAATGCCTTGTTGGCCAACACTCACCACGCCTCACGCGCCTATTAATATGCCTCGAACGTGGCCAAATTCGTTTCGTTGATTTATTATCTTATGTTGTTGCACTTAATTAAGCTTCGGTAGCTCCCAAAGGGCGGCACAAGGCAGGTAGGTGGGCAGAGGCAGTTAGGTAGCAGTGTAGAGTAGTCGCCTTAAAATCCAAACTGAAAAATTGTGCTAGAGATTTAATTGAGTTGCTGCCTCAGCTACAATGTTGGCTAAGGCCCAACAAATATTTTTGCTGGCCAAAAAGGAAACTGCGTTTGTGAGTTAAAGGTCACGGCAGATGATAAAACGTAGCCGAAAAAAAGTTTTTCTGGCACTCGGCGAACTATGCAAGCGATATGTGAGGCAAGTGTATGGCCCGTGTGTATGTGTGTGTGTGTCGTTGAATCTGTTAACCTGGCTAACGATTTGAACAGTCGACTGAGCTTTTGGGTTTTCAAGTTGCAAACATAAACTCGCACACAACTCTTCTAGCAGTCTCTCTCTCTCTCACTGTCTCTCTCTCATAGATGCATTCACTCAAACAACTTTGAATGTATTCGAGCAGACGCATTCACACACTCACGTTATGCACACACTCACATATTCGTATTCATTTCGGGCTACTCGGACGGCGATTGCTTTGCAATTTGTTCTGGCCCATGCGTTTGGTCTGGCAGCAAATTGTTCGGGTAGAGGCAGATACGATGGAAATGGCGATGAAGAAGAAACGTGCTGTGGAAGAAGGGTGGAAGAAGGGGGGCGGGCTCAGTCTTGTAGCTTGTTGCTTCATGTTCGACTGCAATTAATGTAGACACTTAATTAATCATAGAAATTGGGGAAATGCGCTTATGGCTCATTTAAATTGACAAATGTTGTGTGGGCTGCTCGCAGGGACGCGAAGAGGGAGAAGAAAAAGAAGAAGACGACGCCAAAGAAGCAGATAAATCCTAGAGGAGACTCGCTCTCTCTCGATTTGCGATTACATAATAATATCGTACATCATCAGTTGACGCAAATGAGATCTGACCTGATAAACAATTTCAAATACAAGAGCGAGCGTGCTCGTTTTCGCGCCCGCCCTATTTATAATGTTATGCATACGCAGTGCTAATAATTTTCTGATTATGATAACAAACTCATTTATTTGTCAAGCTCGGAGTCGAGTCAATCATCATCTCATAACATTACAGAAATAACAACAACAATAACGCAAACACCGAAACGGGCAAAAACATCTGTCAGTCTAGTCTCTTGCATACTAATTTGTTGATTTTTGATGGAGTGTGTGGCTGCGAATATCTCGCTCTCTCTCGCTCATCAGTTGTTACTCCTTCTCTATTTTGCACTGTATTTATTCTATGATTTTTATCAGTAGATTAGCTACGCAGCTTGTTGGTTTCTTCGCGCTTTTCAAGCAACTTTTGAAACTGGAAACATTAATAATTTATAAACTATGGTGATTTTTATGATTATCGCGCTATAAATAATTAATGGAGCACAAATGAAATGGATTAACCACTAGTAAAGCTGCTGTTCAAAGGTATTTATGGAGAGGATCCTGAGATATTTTCGTATTGCGTCTTAAAGAAGTTGCTTGCCAAATTGCCGCAGCGAAAAATGAAAGAGAATATATTTTGTCTGAAGTTCTAGTGAATACAAAATCAAATAATAAATAAATAACTCATTATACGAGCATCACCCTGAGTAGCCCTGCTAAGCTTAGCTTATAACGAAGACTGCCATCATTCCAACTCTAATTACACAGTGCGGTGATTCTCATTCATCTGTGCATCATCATAAGCAGCAGCAGCAATCCTCTTTAATCTGATGATGCCCTCTGAAATTATTAGTCTTGTGCCGCCTTGGCCTTTTGTGTCCGTTGTGTTCGGAATTGTGCTCTGTGGCCCTCTAATTATGCCAAATATCACAAATAAACAAATTTTCATCTCTCGACTATGTTTGCCTAATGCCGCTCACGTACGTACGTGCAGGCTAAGGATGGGGCTGCGGCTGAGGAATTGCCCTCATCTTCCATGGTCTTGTTGCCCTCTTCTGCACGCGGCCGCACTAATTTTATGGCTTAATATACTTCTCGTACTTCCCTTCCTCCATCATCACGCCCACTCCCACTCCCATGCCCATGGCATGCCTCGCCTCTCTCCTCACCCCTAACTCAATCCGAACAACTATGAGTTTCTTTAGCGCAAAATTGGCACTCAACGTCGTCTTCGCTGTCGTGAGCTGTCAGTAATGCTTCACTCATTCGTTGATTCCACTTCACCTAACCCTGCTCCTCTACATTTCCTTCTCATCGCTCTCCCTTCCTCCGCTTGTCCAAGGCGGAAAAGTGAAGGCAGCACAAAAAATTTGTCACGGCAGCTTGGAATTCTTAATTTTATTACACTTCTCTGGCGTGCGTAACGCGGCAAGAGACAGAGCGACAGATAGACAGACAGACAGTGAGAGCTAGAGATAGAGAACGAGAGAGGGATAGCGGACAGCTAGAAAATATGGGTAGACGCCAGTTAGGCAGGGGGAATCGCTGCTCATAGGCCAAGACGCATCTAAGTCATGACAGCCTCCTCTGCGTTTTTCTTATTATTTTTTTTCCATTTTTTCTCTTTCTCTATTTCTTTTTGCCTTCCACATTCCTGCATGCAAATTTCATGAATCTTCTCCAGCTTCTGCTCCTCTTTCGGCTCGTTCTTCACGTTCTTGTTCCTCTTCTTCCCCGTGCCTTGTCGGAAATGACATTTTCATGCGTAAATTGAAATGTGAGCGACGTGTTTGGGGATTTGTTGTGCCTCTGTGTGTGTGCGTGTGTATGAAAGTAAAACCGAGTTGTCATTGCTTTTAATTATTTTTCATCTAGCCGACGCATCTAGCGCTGTGTCTACTCTGCCTACTCTTCTTCTAAGTCTTCTTCTCCAAGCCTATAGCAATTACAAGCTAAGCCCGGGGAAACTTATTAACTTTCTCTGCACAACGACGGAAATTATTAATATAAAAAAGGAATAAAAAGTATATGTGTTGTTTTGACATGTGACAAATTGGATGAAGATTTCACTGTGCTTTCAATTTCCTTGAGCTTAAATGAAAAATTATACATTTTCCAAATATGTTTAGCAAATGTTATGATTGTATTTCGTGAAGATGCTGAGATTTAAAGAAAATTCAAATTAAATATCTGTTGTATACTTTAAATAACTATAATAATATATATTTTTTTCTCTCTTTCAGGTAAGTTCTGTCGTTCATCTTATGGAAGCCGCAAGAAAAATCTTTATAAATGAATGTCGCAATTACAGCTAAGTTCGCACTTAATTTCCGGTATATTTTTTATCATGTATAGTATATATCACAGTTTCTGTCGCAGTCTCTGAGTCAGACTTCAATTATAGCAAAATACAGAAAACTGGGGACAGGCCCAAGCTTACTTACAGCTGCGCTACGATAACTACAGTCTCTATATAACATTTCCGCTGCGATAAGAAATTCTTTGCAGCTGTAATCATTACCCCATGTTTATCTAAATTGTAGTTATCTTCAAGGCTTGAAAGTTAGCAAGATCTTTGATTCAGAAAATTGAATTTCCTGTAAAAAAAAAAAGTTTTCCGTATGCGTGTGCTTCAAAAAGTAGAAAATAAATAAATAAACAGCTCGACAAATCCACAACAAGCCGCCGAGTTAGTTGTCTACCTATCTCTCTCTCACTCTGTCTCTCTCTCTCTCTCTTTCCCTCTCTCTCTCTTTCTCCCTCTCTCGATTCTCGTTTTTGGTTTTTTGCCGGCCGCCGCCGCCAGCATTCAATAAAAATTCAATTTGCAATCGAATTTGTTTTCACTTGCTGCGTGTGCACGCTCCCGTTCGCTCGCTCTTTCTCTCTCTCTCAGAGAATCTCTATACACCTCTCTCTCGCTTGGGCACACTCACTCCTTCTCTGTCTGTCTGCCTGTCTGCACTCACAGTCGCTTGCTAGCTGACTCGCTTGACAGCCGTTGCAAATTGTAAACATTGCAAAATTGGCAATAATATTACTCGCATAGCATACACCTTCTATCTCGCTCTAATGCACACACACACACACATACACGATAGTATAGCGCAGCAGGATACAAATAAAGTACGCATGCAAAAAAGAGGGCGTGGCATGCTGCGTTAGGTTTGTATATCGAATAAGATTGTATGGCTTTATAGTTTTATAGTTTCAAGCAGATTAGTGGAGAATTATTATCTATGATAATTATATTAAAGATTATGCATATTGTCTTCTTTGCTGAATATTGACACTATGCTTAATAAACGTAATGATATAAGGCTTTTTATGATAGTAACAGTCACACATATGTATTATTATTATTATTTTTTAACAAAACTGTTTCTGTTTTTCTATAAACTTTTTTTCATAGAGCATGCAGCTAGTCGACTTTGCCGTTACCCTACACTGTTCGACTGCATAGTGCATTGTGCTGTTTGCACTGTGATATTTATTGCAATAGCCCGTTTTGCAAATTGGATTTTAATGTCAACATTGTACGGCACTTTTTTCGTGTGTATGTATGGTATATGCAAAGTTTTGACTAAAAACTCTGGCTGAATAGCCTGAATAACCATAGCATGCATTTATGGGCACAAGACTCATACAATATGCAGGCGTAATATGCGTGTGTGTATGTGTGTGTGTGTGTGTGTGGGGAACCAGCCAAACTGCAGTTTAATGAAAAGTCCCGAGCGCCAGTTTGTGTTGAATGAGAATTTTTAGCCGTGGCACACACAGTTAAAGACACAATTCGAGGTCTCCTTGTAGTACGTTTGCCAAACCAAATGGGGCTATTTTATGCTGCTCAGCTTAGGGTTGTCAACGATATGCAAATTAGGCCCAGAGAATACGGTAACAAACCGCAAATGAAGAACTAGTTAACGACGACAACGAACAGCACAACGACGGCCACGTTGATGATGATGATGGCGATGGCGCCCGGCACAGTCAAAGTTGTTCACGTTTTTGTCGTCATCGCCCCCAACTGGAGCACGAGCTCGGACAGCGCAGAGTGTCACGTTAAACGGAAATGGCAATGTCTAGACTTTTAGATGGGGACCCTGACGAGCCGCAGTTTTGGGGAAGTGCAAAAAGAAAAAAATAGCAAAGCCCTTTCCAACCGCAACCAATTTTTTGAAACGTCACAAAGGTTTTGCTCTTTTTTTTTCAACACAGGAGATCACATGCAGGGTCAATGTTCAGGTGACTACAATGGGGGCATAGCTTAAATTAGTAGGCAAAAATTGAGACAAATCTGCAATCTTTTAAATAGATCAAAAATAAAGTTTCCGTACTTCAATCTTGTTGATTTCTGTAACAAAATCGATATCAAACAAGTCCTGAAAAGTTAATACTTTAATACTTTGTTTAATATTAACAAATTACAAATTAGCCTTATTTCTTTCTTGCCTATAAACTTTTTCCAACTAAGCTAACATTCAAATTGTAGTCTAATTTCGTAGTTTACTCTTCTCTCCACTCTTATCCATTGAGCTGATAAACGAGAGGATTTTTATTTCATTTTATGCCATTCTTTTTTGCATTTTGATTTCATTTCCGTTGCGTTCGTTTTGTTGCGTTTGCCTTTGCAAATGAAGAAAAGCGTGTGGTAATAAAAAAGAGAAGAAAAACAGCAATTTCCGCTTCATCATAACTCCCGGCCAGGAGGGATGTAGAATGATTGACTAAGAGAGTTCTGTGAGACGCATAGCGGCAGGCCGCAATGATAAGGCAAGAGGCATCATCACTTTTGTTACCGCAACCTGCCGTTGCTAGAAACCTCGTTTTGTTGCCATTTTTCTCAAGGCCTTCGTGCCGCCGAGTCGTGCCTTACCGTGTTGCACATTTGTCTGCGGCTAAAAAGGCTTTGCCAAGCCGCAGCACTCTATCTTCCTCTCTCTCCCCCGTTTCTTTCTCTCTCTCTCTCTCTCTCTCTCTCGCCCAGTTTCTCGGCAACTGCAACGGCAACTGTGTGCGTGGCACAATTCGCATTTCGCATGTGTTTCAACTTGTTTCATTCCATAAGCTGCACATTTCTCTTCATCTGCGGAATGCTGCAAGCCGCTAGCTGCAATTCTCTCGTGGCAACCCTCTCTGTATCTTCCTTCCTCGCTTTCTCTCTCTCCCCCACTCCCTGCAATTGTTACCGTTTCCACATGTCTGACTGTCATATTTTCTCATTTCTTGCACGTTTACCTACGGCAATTGCAGCCCAGTTTTCTCTGTTAGCTCCGCCTCCTTTGCCATAGTCTCTCTTCTCCCGCGCTGACACTCTCTCATCATCATTGTCGTCGCGACGCTTCATAATTTCACTATAAATGCCAGCATAGTCAGCGAATTTCTCTTGTTTCTTCTGCTTCTTTACCACCCTTCAAAACCCAAAGAGAAGAAGAGAATAGAGAAGAAAAATGAAAACGCGCCTGTATAAACACAGGCAGGCAACAGCAACCTGTGCCCCAAAGATATGATGGCCAGTTGTGAGCAACAACAAAAAAAAAAAAAATGGGGAAGTTATGGGGAGTGTTATCGAAGAACAATCAAATTGCATTCCTGTCCCGCCGTTGTTCTACTGCTGTGTTATGCTTTCTTTCGCTCCCTCTGCGTTAGTCTAGCTCACTCTCCCTCTCTCTGTCGCAATCTGCCTATAAGCCAGCATCATAAAAAGCCAGTAGACATTGGTCAACAGAAATGCAAACCTTGGTTTACCGTCCTAAACAAACAACGGAACAGTTGAATGGGCAATGAAGCGTGCTGGACTATGAACGACTGTTATATACCCTGCAAGAAGTGTAGGTAGGCGTGCTTGCCATAGGTAACAACACAGAACAAGTTTAAGAATGCAATTGCACATTGAAACAAGTCGAAAGTATAGTAGTTTTTTAAATATCTTACGGCTAAATATCATAGGTATATATCAGCCAAAACTTCAACCAAATCTCGATTATTTTAGCATGTATAAACAGATAAATATGTAGTCTTAATATGATAAGTATATTTCAGACATGACTAGGCAATTTTAAAGTATTTCAAGCCAATTTTCATGGTATCAAAAATATTGCTAAAATTGTATCTTTAATTTTTAGGATACTTCAGTTCTAGAACCTCCACACATGCACACACGCACAGCACTGTCTGCCTATTGTTGTTTTTGTAGCCGTTGGGCGCAATCTCAGCGTGACTTCTGTCCAGCTACAATTCAGCTCAGCTTACGTACAGGTAGCACACACACGAGACTTTCTGGGACTCAGTACAGTTGTGTGTGTGTGTTTTGTATATATGTATATGTATGTAGCTATCTATGTGTATGTGTGTCTAGCTTGTCTCATTGCGCGCATTAACAACCCGCACAGAGCGAACAAATGTGCGCCATTTTGTTGGCTCTTCCGGTGCCGTCTTGCCTCACCCTCTGTCTTTTTCTCTCTGTGTGTATGTGTGTGCGTATGTATATTTTTTCTGTTATTACTTACTCGCGCATCGTTAAAGTGACTTCCGGTGCCCTCGCACACATCTTTTATGCGAGAGTTCTTCTCTCTCTCTGTGATATGGTAATGGCGTCGTACCCATTTTGTATGTGTGTGTGCCGCAGCATACATTATGGCATACTCGTCGGACCCGACGTATGTCTGGCAGATGCATGCTCTAAATTATGCACAGCTTTTGGCCTTTCCACCTCTCTTTCTCTTTCTGTCTCTATCCCTCTCTCTCCTCTCGTTCTCTTTCACGAAGGCAAAAGGTGACGAAATATTACAACTTAACCTTTTTCAGCAAATTTCCGCTAACAAAATGATGCAAAAACCTTGCCGTCTTCCCACTCTACCCCACTGACTTGTAGCAAAGTTTTTCATTTTTCTACTGTCTACGCGTTGTACCGTTTATTTCATTTTTCCGCTTCGCCCCTCCACATGTTGGTTGTTATGATAAACTGGCGGGAGCAGGAGACGGAGAGATGCGTGTATTAAATTTTAAATTCTCACACGCGTCTCTCACGCAGCTTTCTCTGTTCTACGTTGTCAGTGATAAGGCACAGTACGCAGCTCGCGAGATACATGGTACAATATAAATTTATAGATTTACGCAAAAATACTGAAACAGACAACAACAACTACAGGCACAATTAATTGCCAGTCTCCGCTATATCAACAGCAAATGGCAAAACAATTCATGTCAGCTGCCATATAGAGCAAATATACATATATGTATACTCATTTACCATATACATATAAATATGGGCATATGAATGTGTGCCAGAAAGTATATTCATATTATTTGCGCTGCTACAGTATTTATGCTGCATGTTTTTGGCATATTTGAAAATTATTTAACACTATAACAGAAAACTGAAAATACATTCGGCTTATTCGCGTTTGCGAGTGTGTGTGTGTGTGTTTTGAGCGGATTGACTCAATCAAACCAACCCGAATAAATAAATTGACAGGTAAACAAATAAACTAACCGAAAATTCGTTGTGGATGAGAGTTAAGAGATTGAGCCAACAGAGAAGTTTTGCAGAATATTGTATACAATTTCCGTTCATATTTGCTGTAATAATTTTTGAATTAATCAAAAATATTTAGAACGTACCTTAAAGCAATAAAATAAACAATATTTTTAAAATAAAATAAGTTATAATCAGAAATTGAATGAAAATTAATAATAATGCGATTAAATAAGCCAAATGTACTGAATTAGCAAAAATATAGATAAATTACAGATTAGATAAAAATATACACATTTGATGTATTTGATATGAATCTCTTGCGATCTGAACAAAAATAATTGGATGGATTTATGACAAAATGCTGTAGGAGAAAGAAGATAAAGCCCGTGAAAATTGCTGGGGAGCAATAAAAAAGTGTTGCATACTTCTTGGTGAAGCCGGAAACAAATTGCACTACAAAACTGAAGATGAAAGGGGAAGCGAGAGAAAGACAGAGAGAGGGAGTAAGAGCGGGAGAGAGAAACCTCGAACTCGAAAAAACTCGAAACAATTAAAATTGCGAGAAGGCGTCGGCGGCAGTAGCAAAACTTTACCAAGTAGCGGAGCGTGCATGCGAAAAAGTTTGCCAAACACACAAAAAACTAGAGGAAGAAAGAGCCAGAGTGAGGGAGACAGAGACAGGGAGATAGCAAGGCCAGCGTCTAGTTACTGTAACTGCAAGTGACTTGCTTCGTGGGCGCTTTGCTGGCTTTTTTTTGTGTCGTGTGACAAATAAGCAAAAGTCGAGAAACGAAAAACCGCGTAGGCGTGTCAGCTGCGGGAAGGGCGAACCAGGAAGGCGTGGCAGTTGAACACGGAAGCATGGGCAACACACTTTACACTGCAATTTGCACTTCATTGCCAGCCTCAGCTGCAGATGCGATGGGACAGAGGGCGGGCAGTTAGAGGGAGGGACTGCCATGGGGCAGTCTGCTCAAAACACTTTATAAATTTTTTAAGTGCCATGCAAAAAACTTTTGCCCTAACGCGCTTTGCACAAAGCGAAAGCGAGCTGCAAAGACAATGCAAGGCAGAAAGAAAGAGTCAGATAGAGAGAGAGAGAGCAGGAGAGTCAGCGCCAGCAAAGTGTCCTTTTGGGCTTTAGTTGCAGCCCAATGGGCTTTGTTTAAAAATTGTCGAGACGGTCGCATTAAAATCAGCAACAAAGTAGACAAACTCGGAGTAGGCAGAACAAGGCACAGGGAAAGAGAATGAGAAGCAGAAAGAGAGAGAGCGAAAGCGTGATGTAAACCACAAAAATGATATAAAAAATATGATGACTTATAGTGTAATTAATAAATAGTTCTGCAACACTTTACACAGCAGCGACATCTGGCGTGTGCATTGTGCAAACAGCATGTGATATGTAATTGCATTTTTGCATTGCGGCAATTGAATTTCCATTTTGTTGCTGAGCGCTTTTCATTAGTTCGGCATTTGTTTAATTTAACAGCATTGTGTGTGCGAGTGTGTGTGTATTTCTGCGTGCAGAAACCGCATAATTTAATTTTACTAACAAAAACCGCAACATGTCCACTTACAACAACAACAACAAGAAAAACAAGTCGGAAAGGCTACAGTCGAGCTGACTCGACTGTGATATACCCGCTACAATTCTTCGGAAAAACACGTGCCAAATGTGAACAATGCGTTCTTGCTTTTTATTTCTTTCCGTCTCTAATTTGTTTTGCCTATGCAAGTTCCACTCGATTCTTATTGGATGTTGCCCTTTGCTTTTATTACTCTGCAGTTATAAATTATGCATGTGTGATAGAGACGCCTATACATACATACATATATGCTGCCTCACAATACATCTCAACATATCTAATTAGATTTGTCGTTTGTATTTTGTGTTGCTGCTCAATGTCTCTTTCGATTCTAAGTGGCTTTAAATATACTAAAAATTTATTTTGAATTTTGCAACACACTATAAAATAAAAAAAATATAAGATACAAAAAAAATAAATTTAAGTCGCCGCGGCACACCCAGGAGTTGAACTCCGGACCTCTCGCTTAACAGTCAACTACCATCACCACTCGACCACTGCATTTCTTACACAATGACCGATAAAATTGCACTATTTATATTTTCGGTGCACATAATTATAAAAAAAAGTTGCCACATAATTTAAAAAAAGTTGCCACATAATTAAAAAAAGTTGTCTGCTGCTGGTGTTGAACTCGGGTACTAACATTAGGAAAAACCGACACAGGCACATGGCCACAAGGCAATACTATTTCTTGAATATCTTCCTTATTTATCGGCCGATCTTATTGAAACTTTCGCAACACGCCCGGATGGTGGTTTTTATCACATGGATAAAAAATGAATGCTGTAGAGCTATATTTGCAGCTATTATCGATTTATTATCGATTTTTGGGGGCGGATGGAGGCGTGGCAAAAATCCAAAATAAACTTGATCTGCGGGCATAATTAACACATATTGTCTCCAAATTTGGTAGCTCTAGCTCTTATAATAGCTGAGATCTAGGTTTTCATACGGACAGACAGACGGACAGACGGACAGACGGACAGACGGACAGACGGACAGACGGACAGACGGACAGACGGACATGGCTATATCGACTCGGCTGTTCATGCTGATTCAGAATATATATACTTTATGGGGTCGGAGATGTCTCCTTCTGCCTGTTACAAACATTTTCGGTTGGCACAAAGTTATAATACCCTTATACTCTTCGAGTAGCGGGTATAACAACTTGAAAATGTAAATGACAAAAAAACCAAAAAACTCAAAATGGCGGAAAAAAGAGTCGATGGAGCTGCGGAAAACCGCACGAAAACATGTCACAAACGCAACAGCGAATAACGAACAAAACAATAAACAAACAACAAAATGCAATTTTAAATGCTACAGCAAACAGAGACACCCATTAAAAGCAGAACAAGAAGCAGAGGCAAAACAAGAAAAATACAAAAAATATATACATATGCCATGAATTTATTAGTTGTTTTCTGCGGCATTTATGGCCAAATCGCATCTACCAAATTGATATTCTAAACGCGTAAAAATGTATATATGCTGAATATGCATACAACTGAAAATGTTCTTGTTGCTGTTGTTTCGTTGTGTGTGTGTGAGGGGGCGCATTAAAAATAAATGTTGCATACTTTGCGGGCGCAACGCGAAAAATGCGATTTTTCGGCATTCGGTTTTTATGCCTTATGAGGAGTGAGAGGACCGTGACACGCCTTTTTGCCGGATTGCCGCGGAAATTACCTATATAAATAAACATAAATGTACTTACACGACCCTGCTTACATGTGCTTTTTTTTTCCCTGTACGTGTGTGTGAGTGTGCTCAAAATGGCGATAAGAGTGACAGCTTAGTGTCTTCATACAACACGGCAGGCACGATTTGTTTTATGTGCGTGTGTGTGACGAGCTGCATAAAAATAGATAAAAAAAAAAAAAATCTGATTCAAATCGTGAAAAGTTTCTATATTTTTATCGATCATACAGGGTTGTGGCCCTCAAATTAAATAAGAATGACGCCTAGGTGAAACTTTAAAGAAATTTCGTCGAGAAAGGGAGTATGCCAGTTTTGTAACTAATTAAGAGCTGTCAATAAAAAGTACACTATATACTGTATCTCCGTAATCCTCAATACTTTTGCATGTTGTGTCTGTGTCTGCTGCAATTGTTTGAATTGTTAAAATTTGTTGCAACAAAGTCTCTTTATGCCTTTCTTTCGATTCTCACTCTGTTGCTTTTTAATTGGATTTTCGTTTTATAAGAGAAAATGTTGAGACAATTCTCGTTGCGCTTTAATTGGACAGAAATTGCGACAAAAATGGCATTAGCAGAAGAGCAGCAACAGATGCAGCCCTGCAGCCATGCAACTGACCACAAGATTTCAATAAATATCATAAATATCTTTGGTTTCTGTCTGTCTAAGGTCGGAGATGAATGCATTTGCCAACAAAATGTTGAGCAGCAGAGCAGCTGTTGTAATTTTTAATGTCTGTGTGTGTGCAACAATTATGACATTGCATTGAGGCAATTGCAATGCATTATTTACGCTCTAATTAAAGTGCTGACAGTTATTCAATTATCCCCAACACAGCAGACAGACCATGCCCCATCGTACACACACGCACACACAATTAAATATGAATTTCTCAAGGCGTTGGGCCATAAAGCCGCCACAAAAAGTTGTTGTTTTTGCTTAGCTAATTTGCCATTTGTTGTTGACTTCTTCAGAAACGCGAACACATTCCCAAATACAGCTATATATGTACATGTGTGCGTGTGCTTTTTAATGCGCCTCTAACAATGAGCACTCAAAATCGCATTAGAGGCAAGTTTCTGGCCAACATGTCATGCATAAAACTTGCAAAAAAAACGCCTAAAAGCAGGCTAGCCAGGCAGAAGGCGGAAAGAAAGCGCAATGCAAGAAAACTGGGGGAAAAGCGCAAAGTAACATCAATCAATTTTGGCTTTCAAGTCGCGTACGCGGCAATTTGTTTGTATAGAAAATACCCGGAGAGTTTTTCTTCACACAATACACCACACCACTTGCTAGCCCCTGTCCCTCCTCCGCTTACTGCCATCTAAATGTTGCTTCGTAACTTTTAATGTATTTTGGGCACGTCTCTAACCGCAGCAAGCAGCTTGTTGTAGTGTGTGTGTGTGTGTGTGTGTGTGTGCTAGCATGGCGACAGTATTGATATGCCTATTGATATAGAAGGGCATCATCCGCATCGTCATCATCAACATGATGATCATCTCTGCTTTTGCCTGTGGCATCAATTTCAACACCCTTTTGCTGCTGCTTCTGCGTGCCACAAAATGACGATGTTGCTGCTGCTGTTGGCCTGCCCCTTGTGCCTATTACTTGTAATAATATTTAAGCAATTTCTGTGCTGTGCCATGTCACATATGCGGACAGCAATAGACGACAGTTCTTTGCCTTCGCTTATTCCTTCAGTTTTGGGTCATGTTCTACGCTGCTTTAAAGCCCAAAGCTAAATTTGCATTTTTATGTCGCCTGAGGCAACGCAAGTGACATGAGAGAAAAGGGGGCTGGACAAGCAGGCGGGTGGCAGGCAGGCAGGCAAGCAGGGTGGGAGAACGATAGGCAGCACGCGGCAGCCAGGCAGCCAAGCAAGCAGGCAGCTGTCGAAGAGAAATTGATTTGATGCAAATTAATGACAGCTTCTTGTCAGTTACAAGGCAAAACAGACAGAAGGGAAACAACATCGAATACACGAATACACTTGACGAAGGTTGGAGACACAGCTCACAGACACAGAGCAAAATAAATAGTAGGTTTGCAATACTAAAGTAAAATTGTAGCAAACACACTGGGCTTTGCAAAATGTTTAAGGAGATTTTGAGTATTGAAAACAATATTAAAACAAATTTGCATAAACATATGATTCTTCAAAAAATAAATAAACAAAAGGGAAACTATAAAAATTAAAATAAATGCAATATATTTTGTTTCAGCACTTGTTTTTTAGTTTTGTTTTAGAAAATAAGGAAAAAGCTTTTAATAATCAAATCTAGTCCTAGTTAAGTCTCGATTTAATAAATTCACTAGCATATATATGCTTTATATTTGAAATTCCTCTTTCAAACACATTTCCTTTCTACCGCATTCACTTCATAGCATATCGGCAATTCGTTTTGCAACACTGTCGTCGTTTTAATCATGCTTTCTTTGCCCTTTTCTATTGGATACATGCAAATTTTAAATGGATTTTTAAGTAGGCCTTTAAATTAGGCAAAAGAAAAGCAATTTGTTTTTCAATGATTTTGACAGGATGACAATCTTGCTAGGCCAGGTTGACAACGTACTCCCACTCTTTCTCTTAACGTGTCTATTTAGCTGTCTCTCTCTGTTTGCTGTATCGCCTAGACTTAGCGTGTCACTTAGCCGAATTTACATACATTTTTGTTGTTTTTCCAAAATTAATTTAAATTTAATTTGTATTCTTCTCTCTCTCTCTTTCATTTTAGGTAAGTTTCAGCGTCATTACTGAGAAATTTCGAACTCGTTGCGTAAGTTAGCTTTAAGCAGGAATGGAATTGGAGGTTGCAGAATAGGAGCAGCTGCAAACTAAGCTCAAGTATCGGATTTATTTAAAGTGCCAGTGCTGGTACCACTTGACAGCGGCCGCATAATTATTTTCCATTTTCCACCAATTCAATCAAAAGCTTTAACCACAACTAAGCCACAAAATGCGCTTAGGTCCGAAAGTAAAGGAGGCCAGGCGAGGCTGCATGTGTCCAGTCTATGGACTATGTTCCACTATGTGCGCCCCACGTTGTCGGCGTTGCCCCTGGCAGCTAAGCCATATTGAGCTGGATTAGGCGCTAACTGCTGCCATGTGAGATTACCCGAGGAGCATGGAGAGATAGAGATAGAGAGAGCGAAAGAGAAGGCGAGGGCGAGAGCCTTGCTGTGCGGGATGGCCATAAATTAATCAACAACAGCGTGGCGAAGCGAAAAGCGAGAAAAATTCAAAAGCTTCGCGAACATGGGAAAATGCCCGAAAAAACACAACCGTGTTTTTTTGTTTCTCGTTTGCTGTTGGTGGTGGTGCCACGTAAATGGCGTTTAATTCACTTGGGCAACTAGAGGACAGTCCTGTTTGTCTTGTCCTCGGCTGCTCCTCACGTAATTCTTATTATTTACTTTATTAATTTAAGTGTTTTAGCTGCAGGTGGGTAGA
This sequence comes from Zaprionus inermis, assembly GCA_018151445.1. Classification (NCBI taxonomy): domain Eukaryota; kingdom Metazoa; phylum Arthropoda; class Insecta; order Diptera; family Drosophilidae; genus Zaprionus; species Zaprionus inermis. The sequence goes on along the minus strand of JAECXD010001328.1, from coordinate 1,089,158 downwards.
CACAGGCGTAGTCTCGCTCTGCCTTTCTCGCTTTCTCCTTCAGTGTTGCTAGCCACTTCTTCATCATTTAATTCTATTAAAGCCAAATATTTACTCACCCACTCACACCCACACACACAGTAAAGAATACAAACGCGGACAGTTGAGTGCAAACACTTTTGGGCCTCACTGTGCGTGCTTGACCACACCCATGCTCAGGCTAACGGTGTTTTATGAGAAGTAATGCCGCAGTTAGCAGGTGTAACTGGAAATACGACTTGGCCAGGCCTAACAGACCCAAATGAATGTTAACTACCGGCCCCATAAGCATAAGCCCAGCCCGCTGCGAGGGTAGTTCAATGCGCTTTAGAGGAAAGTGTAGTTCAAACTTGTAGGAGATTTGCATGTACCGAGAAAGAAAGAGAGAAAGACAGAGTGGGAAAATGAGCGCTGTTCAGCAAGGTCTCTTTATTAGTTTTTATACCCGCTACTCGAAGAGTATAAGGGTATTATAACTTTGTGCCAACCGAAAATGTTTGTAACAGGCAGAAGGAGACATCTCCGACCCCATAAAGTATATATATTCTGAATCAGCATGAACAGCCGAGTCGATATAGCCATGTCCGTCTGTCCGTCTGTCCGTCTGTCCGTCTGTCCGTCTGTCCGTCTGTCCGTCTGTCTGTCCGTATGAAAACCTAGATCTCAGCTATTATAAGAGCTAGAGCTACCAAATTTGGAGACAATATGTGTTAATTATGCCCGCAGATCAAGTTTATTTTGGATTTTTGCCACGCCTCCATCCGCCCCCAAAAATCGATAATAAATCGATAATAGCTGCAAATATAGCTCTACAGCATTCATTTTTTATCCATGTGATAAAAACCACCATCCGGGCGTGTTGCGAAAGTTTCAATAAGATCGGCCGATAAATAAGGAAGATATTCAAGAAATAGTATTGCCTTGTGGCCATGTGCCTGTGTCGGTTTTTCCTAATGTTAGTACCCGAGTTCAACACCAGCAGCAGACAACTTTTTTTAATTATGTGGCAACTTTTTTTTTAAATTATGTGGCAACTTTTTTTTTAATTATGTGCACCGAAAATATTCATGGTGCAATTTTATCGGTTATTGCGAAAGAAGTGCAGTGGTCGAGTGGTGATGGTAGTTGACTGTTCAGCGAGACGTCCGGAGTTCAACTCCTGGGTGCGACGTCGGCCGGGGACTGTGTGTGATGTGTATTTTTTCACTTTTGAAAAGTATTTATGTTTAATTCAAATTAATTTGAATAAACGGAAATTGATGGGGAGAAGAAAATAATAAGCAAATGATAAACAAAACAACGCCGCCGCGCCGCATTGCATAAATGGAAAACTATTTTAAATTGTTTGAACTGTAGCGGGTATATCACAGTCGAGCTCGATCGACTGTAGCCTTTCCGACTTGTTCTATATCGTATACTCCCTGACCTTAGCTCTGTCTGTCTATACTTTTCTCTCCATTTCTCTCTACCAACATATATTCCCCTTTTATTTCATATTTCTATCACTGTTCCTTTCTCTGTCGCGTATTGTACTTCTAAATATCCTGCATAGCAAGATTTCATTATAGTTCGGTTCGCTGCTGGGCAAAATAGTTGTTGTTAATCTTTTAACCCCTACTCGCTCACTCTCATTCCCTTTCCCTCTCATCTATCTATAACTGACCCTTATTGCCTGCTTATTTCTACAACAATTAATAAAATTCTTTGATGTTAATCCTTTACTCATTGAATGCATTTAATTGCCTGGTTCTTGCTTGCTATGTCTCTCCTCTATCTCTCTCATAATCTCCTCCTTTTTCTTGCTCTTTCTGCCTCTCTCTTGCAAATGTTTTTCTTGAAATTCATTTAATTATTGAGCTTTTTAAGTTACAGCACACTCATTTCTCATTGTGCTGCCTAGTGGTACTGCAAGTTGTTGCTGCGGGCAGCCCTCTTTCCTCTGCCCAACCATCATCATATAATGCCCCCTCCCTCTCTCCTCCCTTTGCCTTCCGGCCCGGGGTAATGCAAAGATGCTGCGCCCACATTAAACGTTCTGACAATGCTTCTGTCACACTCGAGCGACAAAGCAGACAAAAGGACATTTTGTTTGTCAAATGTTTGTCATTTGTAAATGTCAAACGGCGGTCGAGCATATTTCACATACACACACATACACACACACCGTGAAAATACCAAATTCCTTATAAATAGGAGAGAGAGAGAGAGACAGAGAGAGAGAGAGAGAGAGCACGAGCGGAAGTGGGAAATGGAAAAGGGAGAGACCTCATGTACCGCTTCCGGACCTTTCCACATATAAAGTCAGTTCAAAAATGTTCTTTCAAGTTGCGTATCCCGCATATCTTGGGGCACACTGTGTAGCACAGAGAGAGTAGGAGAGAGAGAGAGAGAAAGAGAGAGAGAGACGGGGGAAGAGAGAAAGCCAGACAGACTCTAAGCATGTCGTCAGTTTGGAATGAATTTTCCGGGCATTGCCGAAAATTATGAGACATATTTTGCCTGCTTCTCCTGCTACTGTTATTATTGTTGTTGTTTGCCGGTCTGGCGTGGAGAGGTGCAGGTGGTAGGAGAGCAGGGCAGCCTGTGTCATATAGAAATCTGACATTTAAATATTTACTTGCGTCAACTTGTGACATTTTACTCATTACAGCAGACCCCATGAAGACTCCGGGAAGGATCATGGCGACACGCGTTTCGTTTTCGCTTGATTCCACTATGGGTTTGAGTTAAGATGGAGTCGGGTTTGTAAAACTTTTGTCATGCTTTAAGAGCTTAGACAGGCGAAGATTGGGAAAGACAAGGGAGTCGGGGAGGGAGAGGGAGAGAGAAGAGAAAGAGAGAGCGAACAGCATTTCATATTCATAAGCTGACGCAATTTTGACAGTTTTTAGTGCCGTTTGTCGTTGTCCTCAACTTCCTTCTAATGTTTAGATTTATTTCCTCACTCAACTTGATGGGGGGAGGGGTCACAGTCACAGACTGAGGTATGCCTATAAATACCGCGGGTGTCTGCAGAAGGGGACTGAGCGGGAGTGGGAGGGAGTTATCTCATTTATCAAAGCTTCCGGGCGGTATTTTGTTCTCTCTTGCCTTGTATTTTGCTCACATTCAATTGTTGCTCCCCGACTGCTGCTGTTGTTGTTGTTATTGTTGTTGCCTCATCACCAGCTTCATCTGCTTCTTCCTCTTCATCTTCTTCCGCCTGCCTTGGCCTTGGGGGCAGGTATAAATGCTGTTGTAAATGTATTTTTAAATGTAATGAGATTATTACGCAATTAGTGAAACTTTTCTGCGGGCATTGTGGAATGAAGTGAGGCGGGACAGGGGAAGCGATTGCTGCTGCGCCCTGCGGTAGGCTTTTAACTGTTTGGATTTTATAGCTAATTTATTTCTCAAAGTGGTGGGCGTGGCAAGGCTTAAATAACACGCCACTGAGATGAGGGAGAACCCCTTAAGTGGTTTTTGCAAGCTGATTAGGTTCGTTTTTTTTCGACAGTAAATAAGGAATAAGAAAATTTAATTAGACTATGTATTTAAGCATTTATTATTTTTTGGCATATCTTAAAACTAATTATAAATATTTGTCTGCGCATGATGTAAAATTGTTGTGAGAGAATTTAATTAACGTGCCAGAGAGTTGAAAGCCACAAAAACCTGGTTACACAGCCAACTTGCCAATTTGTTGCTCATGCCTTGCTTATGCACCCTGTGGCCTTCTCCATTCGAATTTATGCTCGCCTTGCTTGCCAACACATACACACATACAAGTAAAACTTGCAGCTGTTGCAGCACACACACACACACTCGCACTGAGCGCTTAAGGGCTCAACAAACACAAAAAGTCAAGACATTTACACTGCACTTCATGCTTCAGTTATAGCAGCAGCAGCAGCAGCAACAACTGAGCAACTCTTTCAGTGTGCAGGCAAATGAACCTTAACATAAAATCATTATTAAAGGGAGCGAGTGAGAAAGAGAGTGGTGTAGAGAGGGGCAATGGCAACTGCTTCATATTTCTAATTATGTAAAAAATGCTGCAGCATGTTGCATGTTGCATGTATGTGTGTATGTATGCCCAGCGGCAATTTGTAGTTAAGCATAAGAGAAAACTCACTGCCTCTGCCTGACTTCATGGCGATTGCTTGCTTTTCTCATCTTCCCTCTCACTCTACCTCTCTGCCGCAACGCCCCTTTGATGAAGGAAAGTGAATTGTAGAGGGCGTGTCTCTGGCTGTTTTGTGCTGTTGACTCACCAACGGCAATTTTCTTTCAACCACGCAGAGCTGCGAAGCGTGTGTGTGTTTCCGTATGTATTTGTGTGCGCCTGTGTGCGAAATGTTAACTTGTTGCAGTCTGGGCTGGTAACTACTACCTAAGCACGCTTAGAACTTGCACCCTTAGGCATGCAACATGAACATCTACGTAGGGGCAAAACTCATATCTCTGCCGCACTCGCACTTCCCCCTTTTTCTCTCCTTTTGCGCTTGTCTTAAGTCCGCGTAAGCAGCGTTGAAAATTGTTTTTAATTGAAATTTTAACAAAGGCTACGTTTTAGACACTCTCGCCTGCGAAAAAGACAACGAAATGAGGAAAATGTGTGAAAAAGGTTTTTCCAAGGAGTATACCATAACTATAGCATCTTTTATAAGCATGAAATATGATTAAAATGGTTTATATCGGTATTTACTAAAATCGCTAATGATTTCTAAGCAAATATGGTAGTTTGGTGATTTACAGGCAGTCTCGTGAAAGTATACAAAAATCATAGCATACATTTCAGCGCATTCCGTTCAGTTTCTACGAAGATGCGCGCATCTTCGTTGTGTTTTATTACGCGTATGTGTGTGCGCAACGAGACTGTGTGTATGTGTGTGTGTGTGTCTGATGCCTGTTTGTAGGTTGTGCGAGACTCGCATCGAAGTTTGTGTCGAAGGCGCAAAGCAAGAAAAACGAGTAGGCAAGCGGCACCAACTCCCCCAGCAGGCAACATGAAAGCGAAATTCCTTTTATTACACTTTGTTCATGTTGTTGTTAAGCATCTGCTTCAAATGAAATTGTTTATCAAGTTGAAACTTTTTAAGAATTATGTAAAATATGTTTTGCGGGTTTCGCCTTCATCGTTTTGTTGTCTCGCCCTGCCTACCTCCGTGTCCTTCTCCCTCAGGGTTTCTTGTCTTTTGTCTTGTAAAATGTTTTACATAAAAATTAATTTTATGCTTGAGTTATTAAACATTTATGTCCTCTATCCCATGTCCACTTGCATTCTCTGCCAGTCAGTCAGACTGTTGTTTACCTCCCTTGACAATGCGCCCTCATGCTAATCCCTAGCAACGGTCAATCTCCAATCTGGACTAGCTCTTCCTCTCTCTCTCTCTCTCTCTCTCTCTCTCTCTCTCTCTCTCTCTCTCTCTCTCTCTCTCTATCTATCTCTGCCTCCCTTTATTTGCTCTGCTGCTCGCTGCAGAGTCTGCAGAGGGATCACTCAGTTGGCAGCCCAGTTGTCCAGAACTACTTCCGTTATACCGTTATATCGTTGGAGCAAAGCGCATTAAATTTACCCAGTGCAAACCACCTCAGTCCCGACGAAGCGCTAAACCGCTTAAAAGAGGAGGCGGTTGCAAGGGAAACTCTCTGGCGCTCGAGCTCTGCGAATGACCCTCAACTTGCATATTTATAACTATTATGATTAGCCTTCTCCGCACCCAACTAACAGTTAAATACAGTGGGGCAAGTACGTAAATAAGTGCACACAAATGTCTTTAAATATTTAAATTATCATTATTATTAAATAACCTTTGCGAAATAAAACTCGTTTAGAAACTTGAATAAATATAGCATATAATAAAGTATATCAACGCATAATACAAATTTAAATGATTTACAATTTTTACACACAACTCGAAATTAAAGATAACTTTAGGAAACTCGCAGAATTTTTCCCATTCTGAGCTGATCGAGCTTTGTTCGCATTGTTCGATTGTGTTTGTGAATACTTTCACTGCTGTTGCCAAATGAACAGTTTTGCCATTGAAATGAAATGAGTCATGAATCCATTTAAGCCACACGATGAGCGAGTGAGTCATTTTATCATTGATGTTATTGTTGCCCCTGCTTTTTGCAAAATTGTAAAACAATAAAACAAAATGTGACACGTCTCCCACACTTCCCCTCGAGGCTGGCGTTGAAAGCGAATGGCATAGCCTGGTCGCAGCCTCTTTCATACGCAGCAAACTCCTTTCTGGTCAACTGAGCAGCAAAATCCAGCACATTCATTGAAGGTCATCATCATCAGCTCGTCCAGCAGCTGTCCTGCTTTTTCCCTCTCTCGCTCTCTCATTGGTTGCAGGCTGCACTCGCTCGCCGGAAGTTGGCAGCCGTTTGCATTGTTTTTGGCCATTTCATTTGGCGTCATTCCATTGTTGCTTCTCTGGTCAGCATTCCCCAGTTGCCTGCTCAGTCTACAGCTTCTCCCTGCTGCTCCTACTCCTGCCTGCTCTGCCAGCTCTATGATTGTTCAGCCATTGGGTTGATGATTTCCGTATGCATTGCCCATTTTATGCACAACTTCCGGAAATTTCATTGCGGTTTTGCAGCGGATGTTGAATTGTTGTTGCTGTTGTTTGTTGAGTCTCTGTTTCGGTATCCTTGTGCCTCCGCTGTGCTCCCCTTGTATCCCGCTTTACCTCTTCCCTCTAAAATTGTCTATGTGCCAAGCTTAAACAATTTCCAAAGTTAACTTTTTAAATGCCTTTGCTCTGGTTTATTTTTCGCGGTTTTCCCTCGGCTTTTTTTCTCTCTCTTTTTCCATAAATTCCATTTAATTTCGCGTACTTATAAATATTCATGGAATTATCGGCGTTTTGCGATTCCCAAAAAATATGCCAAATAAAAATGCCGACACATTGGAATAACAAACGATGACGGCGATGGCGACGCAGCAGTAGCAGAGGGACAGGCAGATGATAAAAATTAATAATGCACCACGAAGTATGCTACAGATTTGTGCTGCCAATTCTGTGAATATCACGCACTCTCCCCATCTCTAGCTGTATCTATCTCACTCACTCGCTTTATAGTTTTCTGTGTACAGTTCTGGATGGGACACGTAGATTATGTAACCACATTTCCGGCTCCCTCACTCAGCATTTCGGGCTGAATCTGACGTTTATGTGTGGCTCTGTGCTCGCGTCTGGGTGTGTATGTGTGTGTGCGAGTATGATTGTGTGTGTGTGTGGCTTGGAAATATTCAGTATAAATTTACTGCATCTGAAAGCATCTGCCATTTCTCTTGCCTTTTCATACTGCTACCTCTCTCACTCCCTCTTCTTCTACCTCTCACTCTGTCAGTGTCGCTCGCTGTTTCTCTTTATTCCTGGCTGCTGCTGCACGCATTTCAATTGCTTTGCGGTCGACTCGGTTTACACTAAATGTGCTTCTGTGGCTTTTGCGCCCGATAGCACGCAGCTCGCTCCGCTCTGCGTATTCCATCCGAGTTCTGCCATTAAATGTTGACTGAAATCATCGATCATTATATTGTTGAGAAAATATGAATACCAAAAGGTAAATGATGCTTATTGAAACGAGCTTGATGAGTTCAGCGTAGGGCGGAAATATCATATTAAAGCGAGAATTTGGAGAATAGGTTAGTCTGGCAGTTAAAAAATGAAGCAAAGGCAGAGGAATATTTTTAATATGAAATCAATATTTATGTTAGAAAAATATTTGGGCTTTCGAAATAAAAGGTATAAGACTTACACAGGCTTACAGTATATGTATAACAAATTTAATCATAATTGATGAGCTGACCTCTGTAGTTATTGTCATTCATTAAATTTGACAACTTCCATTTGAGTTCTTCTCAGGGTTTCGTACAGTGAAGTTGTTTTATAATTGGAATTTAAATGCATTCTTAGCCAGGCAATTTATGATAATATTTCAGCAAATATAATCCCCGTCTATTTCAGCAAAGTTTCATCTTTCAACTCTTTCTTTCTCTCTCACACTCGCTGCGTTTATCTTTATTTCATATTCTTCGCTCTGATTTCAATCTTTGTCCATTTTACCCCGACTCCGGGCGCCATTTCTTTTCTTTTCTTAGCTGCTGGCTTTATTTTTGTTTCACCTTTTCTGTTTGCCGTTTCGCCTCTCCTCGTCTGCACCTCTCCCTCAGGGCACCCCGTTTAGCCCCCTTTTGTGAACAAAAGGCTCTGCAACATTTGGGTGTGTGCTTCTGCTTTTGCTGTTCTCCATTGTTGTTATTGTTATTATTATCATCAAGTTGTCATGTTAAATGACATTTGCCATATTTCATTCATGCAAGTTATGTGTATGCTAGATTTATGTGTGCGTGTGTGTGTGTGAGTCTTTGAATAGAAAGCGACAAACGCAGTTTTGCCAGAACGAGAAGAATACGACAGCATAAAGAGTACTTCTATATATCCTGTCTGCCAGGCTATATATCCTCTCTCTCGCTCTCCCTCCCATTCCCTTTGACCGTTATGAGCCATGAGAATTGTTGCGGCTGCTCGGGCTATCAACAATAGTTTCCTCAGCTGCCCTTTCTACTTATTTTCTGCTTCTCTTTACGATTCTCGCGCATTTCTCTGTAACGTTTGTGGCATGTGTCAGCAACTGAATTTTTCGTATTTATTTTCATTTACATGGATTTTCATCATCATTTGTCGTCGTTCTGCTTCCACTAGCCACCCAACCTGCTGCCTTCTCTTTCACTCCTCAGAGGGGGTCGTTGTCTGCTTAAAAGTTTAATTGTACTGTGAAACATTTGCATTATGTCTTGGAGGGAGAAAGAACGCTGCCTCTGCCAGGTGGCAGCGACAAAGGGTAAGCACTCCCTACTTGTCTTCAGCTTGCAGCTATCTCACTCACAAATATCTACTATTCTTTTCTTATCACTCTTAGTTCAGGCTCATTCTTTTGCTGTCACTGCCAGCAGAGTCAGCTTAGTGTGAGCAGCCTTTTGTCACACACTGTGCTGCTTCTGCTACTACGACGACAAGGCAATTACACACACACAAAGATAAGCAGGCCACACACACACTCAAACACACACAGAGCTGAGCGTAAAAAGCAATTAAACTATGCACATATGGGACGACGGTCTTTTTCTACTTGTTCCTCTTCTGCTTGTTTTATGCCCTTGCTGCTCTTTCTTTCGGCTCTTTCTTCGTTTCATTTCAATCAACTTTTCGCATATTACATTTTAAGCCGGATATTACAAAATGGCCGCTCGATTGATTGTGCGCCCAGCCATATATAATTGCCTCTCCCCAGCACAGATTACGCTCTCTTTTTCTCTCTCTCTCTCTCTCTCTCTCTCTCTATCTCATTCTCGCTCTCGGCCTCCCTTCAACACTAAAAAATACATCAAAAGAAGTTACAAACATTTGCATACTTTTCGAGGCGCCAGCCAAAATGCCGCAAATTAGTTTACACTCACTGCCAGAAGTTGGTGTTCGCATCAATTTTTAAGTTGTCAAACTAAATCACGTTTATCTCGATTTAAATTCTTTAAAAAACACTTGAAAATTATATAACTCTTACATTTATTTAACATTCATTTTCTCAATTTTCACGCAGGGTATTCCCTTTCGAGTCAGTTTATTGTCATATAAAATTTGCTTGTTTAAACAGTCTGCTAAAAAACGAAATTTATAAAGCTAACTGACATTTTTTTAGCACACATCTGCTTAAACTGAATTTGTCTTGTCTTGCCAAAGAGTATTTGCACTTCGAGCTGCTTTATTATTGTATTTGCTTAGACTTTGCCGCCGTCGCCGGCAAATGTAATTATCCAAAAGTTTTAACTATTTGCCAAGTGCAGAGGAATACCGAAAAAACGTAAAAGAAAAAGCAAGAAAGCAGCTTGAAAATGGCTAAACAAAATTATAATAAAAAAAGGAAAATAAGGAAGCTGCGCCCCGCAACCGCCGCCGCTGCTTGTGTTGTCAGCCGCAGGCGTTGCTTGGCGGCAGCGGCGGCTTTTGCGGCTTGTTGTGCTTCTGCTGCTGTGTGTGTGTGTGTCTGGCAGCCGCCAAAAAGTAGAAAATTAAATTCGTTTCAACTGCAGACATCGCTCAGGTTTTCCGCTCTAAGGTTCTCTCGTGCAGCAGCAGCAGCAGCAAAAAGCCGGAAGCTGATTTTCCACTTGTCAAAAAAAAACAAAAAAAAAAAAATAGAAGCAGCAAAACAAAATAAAAGCATAAGCGAAATAGCAACAACAACAAAATAGGCAGCGCGACTTGTGTCTCTTCCGCTTGCGCCCGTTACTTTGGCTCAGCGCCATTTTGTTTCGGCTTTTCAAACAAAATGATGAGCCCAGGCCAACGATTGCTCCCATTTTTATAACAGTTTAATGTCAATTTGACGCTTATTAATCGCATGGAAATGACTGGGACGTGACCAGCCATACCCCTCTATAGACAGTCGAAAAAACCGCCCCATTTTGTTGCAATTTTATTGTTTTGCCCTCAATGCGTCAAAATGTGACAGAGCAGCACAATGTAAATTTACACACTTTATCAAAATGTTAGAAGGGAATATATAAATGTGTCATATGATCAGAAATTGATTGGCGATTATGTCAAATTTGTATTGAGGTTTATTCGCTCTTCATATTTGTGTGTTACGTGACACTGTCTCAAATTGATTGATAAGGATATCTAATTACGCACATGGCATATAAAAAAGAGCTAAAAAATCGAGTTTAGTGCACAATTTATCAATTAATTTGAAAGTTGAAAGAATAACTTATAAGTTAATGCATAATTTAAAGCCTGTTTGGATAATCCTGTTGGCGTTTTCTTTAAGTTTGTCTTACAAGCTCCTTTAAAATGTGTAAACTATGCTGAGCTCGTAAATATACATGATATTTTTATTATATTATGTAGTACAATATTGTTAACAAATAATGTGAATAAAAAGCGTGCATACAATGCAAATGAACTGAGTGACAGAGCAGGAGAGTGAGGTGGTGACTGAGAGGGGGGAGAGTGAAAGCAACAAAATGAAATTGAAATGAATATTTTGTGCAATTCGTTTGCGCTGCATTTTAAATATTCATGTATTCCCGAGAAGACTTTCATATGTATAAGCTACATATACAACTGCGTGTGTGTGTGTGTGTATGTGTTGTTTCTGTATTCTTTGTATTGTTTTTATTGCCATCCATGCTGTAGCATAGTTATGGGCCTCAATTCTCAGGAGACGAGCATACACACGCTTCGCACACACACATATGCATAAAACTGATGCTCTGTGCATATTTAAGAAACCATCTAAAAAACCTGCGTGCCTGGAAATCCTTACATTTCATTTTACTTTCGCATGAAAATAAAAATTTCCCTTAGCAATGCCGTCGTCGTCGTCGACGTTGCTTTTTACATATTTCCTTGAGGCATGATTTTTAAATATTTTATAACAATTTGTGCGAAAAGTAAATAGCAATTTTCTTTCTTTCAGGCACCCCCTTTCGCCCCCCTTACATTCTTTGTATTCTATCTCCGTTTCGTTAGAAGCTATTAGCTTTAAGAATTGTGTGCTGATTGAAATTGAAAAGCGACGGCGGCGGTGGCGGCTGTGTGTTTGAACAGGTTGGTTGAGCAACAGCCGCCCTGTTAGCCAAGTTAAATGATGTGTGCCCTTTTGCAACATTTATGAGCATGTGCGTGTGATCATGCCTCCGTGCCTGCTTTAGACCTGAAATTATAAAGAATTTTGACAATCAATCAAAAAAGCATGAGAAGCGAGGGCGAACTTGGCTCTTCATTTGCTACATTAGAGTTGCACCTCCACCTACACCTTTAGGCAGTGAAAATTCACTTAGCCATTGGTGTGTGTTGGTGTGGGTAGCTATGCATCGACACCTGTCCTTCCGTCTGAGCCGCATTTTGGCATGGTAGCACTGCAGCCAGAGGGTGCAGCAGACGTGGAGTGGGAAGCGACAGGTGTGGCACAAGCAAAGCACATGCTGATGCTGCCGATGGGGGATGCTTACAAATCGTGTTAGCAACCGCGCTGTGAGCACACTTCAACACACACACACACACACACAGAGTTACGCCTGGCAACAGGCAAAGCTTGCCAAAACTGTTGTTATCGCTTATGTTGTCTCTTACGGTCTGTTGCATTTTACACATGCACACACACACTTATAGAACTGAGTCCAGCGTTGTGTTGCCTAGGAAAAAGGACAATGTGGGCTTGGGGAAAGACGGGTAAGAGGGAGCAGTAGGGCAAATAAAGAAATGTGTTTCTAATTTTCTGGCTGCAATCACTTTCCATTAATACGCTTGTCCCTTGATTTGGGTTCAGATCCAAGTTCAGGCTACCTAAATGTCTGTAATTTGCTGAAAGTTGCCTGTGGGGATAAGCCCAGCGAAACAGAGACAGGCAGTGTGAGAGAGAGAAAAAGAGGGGGAAGTAGAGAAAGAGCTAAGCAAGGGAATCAAGCAAAGTCCTCAATAAAAATTACCAATATTTACTATACAAAATGACAGTTCCACTTGAAACGTGTTTGGCTGTGCGGGTGTGTAGCAGGAGGGGAGGTTGGTGCTGTGGTTGGTATAGGGTAACCGGGACAGAGCTCTCAAATCCCCTGTCAACTTTGCTACTTAATAAAATATGAGTGCCAAAGTGGAATATACAAACGGGCGGCCACGATAGAGAAAGCATAGAATAGGGGTTAGCAGAGCCCACACTGTTTGAGGAGGCAACAAGGACATGCCACTAATGGGTCTGGCAAACTCAAGTGCCGCCGATTCGGGGCAGCCAAAAGGGATAAAGAAATAAATAGAAAATGCAAATAGATGGCAAGACATTTTTGCAAAGACCTGCAAAGCCCAGACGAAAAGTTTGTCATGTTCTTGAACGGGCGACGGGAGAAGTGGCAGCAGGAAGAGAGGGTAAAAGGCCAAGGGAGTTGTTTTGCCCCGTTACCCCCTCTGCCACTTGCCACTCAAGTACATGCGTTGGCCATAAACTGTTGATTTTTATGTTGGTTCGTGCCGCGACGGAAGCCGACAGGATCTTTGGGCAACAGCCTGCTGTTTCAGGTGCTTTTGTTCTCTCTCTCGCTCTCTCTGTCTAAATCTTTGTTTGTTTGCTCTCAGTGTGACATGTGTCAAACTTTTCCCGAACTCTGTAATTTCAGCCAAGGTCAAGGAGAGCGTGTGAGTAGTGGGGAAGAGCATTAGACTCGGAATTATAGTCTTTAGTGGTCGTGCATATATCGAAAGAGAGATGCTGCCTCTCTCCCTCTCTCTCTCTCTATGAACACAATTGTTTTCCATTTCTGTGGATGTGTGTGTGGGGCGTGCATTTAACGACAGCGCCTGCTGCTATACTACGATTTCTTTATTTGCCGCTGCGTAGGAAATTCATTATGACGCCCCAGATGTGTGTGGGAGAGGAAGGCAGAAAGAGCCTTTTGCAGTCTTTAAATCTGTTTTAAAGTTAAGCAAAATTAAACAAAAAAATGTGTTGCAATTTTCAAATTTAATTATAAGTTTTTTATTTAGTTTTAACTTACCATATCTCTTCTTCTCTTCCCTTTCCAGGTAAGTGACGATGTGCTTTCGCTTGCTTTGAGTCAGAATCAAGTAAGATATAATTTTTGTTTATTTCATTTTGTCCCTTGGTTTCTTTATACCTGATTTTATCATATTACTTTATATTATATTGTTTTCGTTTGTGGCAAGTTAAAGCATTTTGCAACACGACTTGTTGCAACACCTTGCGGCGCCAACAACAGTCGAGAGTCATCGGTCAAATCGTTGTCTGGCTTCATAAATCAATCAGAGTGTGGCATCGGCTTATGTTCGGGGTAGCGGGTGGGTGAAGAAAGAGAGGGGAGGGAAACCCAAAACTCTGTTGGGGCTCTCAAATTGTGAAATTGTATGCCGCTCTGTCTGGCTGGGTGTGTGTGAGTGTGTTGTGGTGTATGTGTGTGTTGTGCTGCTGCTGCTGCTGCTGTCGAACGTTGCAACAACATTTCCGGCGCAAAGCAGTTAATTTGTCAAATGTCTGCACTTTATCACCATATCGTCAGACTCGGCAGTTGCCCCCTTTCCCTCACTCGCCCGCACCTCCTGTCCGCTGCCACAGTCTGCAACGCCCGCCAGGGGAGGAGACAAACTCCTCGAGGGCCGACACACTGGACTGGCATTTTCTGGAAAACGCATTACGCACTCGGGGATTTTCGGGTGTGTGAAAGGGAGGGGGATGGATATAGGGAGCAGAGAGAACTGTTTCTCTCTGTGAAATTTTCGAAGCAATGCGCAATCAGAGCAGTGATGCGATTCCCACAGGAACGAGAGCGCCAGACGAGCCTCATCTGCATTTTCAGTTTCTGCAGGGAAAAACGAGAGCGCCCAGAAAGAGAGAGAGAGGGTGAGAGAGGGGGAAGGAGGATATGTGGGAGGAGACAGCTAGAAAAACTGACTGGCAAAGCAATTTAAAGTTGCATCCATAACAGAAGCAATAACAGCAGAGCCGGCAGCAACAGCAACAACATTTGGCCTGAGGGAAATCTGTCCAGGCTAATGTTGTCCTGCTTGTTGTGCTTGTCCTCACCATGCTATTGTTGTTGTTGTTGTTGACTGGATGTCAGAGTCAGCGTTGAAGTGAGGGAGAAAAAGAGACAGGGAGAGATTGGGGCGACCTGCAGGGTAACTGCAAGCGAAATCGTAATTAGAAAAGTGCTCGCCTGATAACTCACTTTTTTGGCTGTGCTGATGCCTGCCTGCCTGCATTGCATCCCCCTGCATGCCATCTACCTTATTCCTTATCCCTTCATTCGCATATCGCTTATCCCTTTGACAAATGCATTCTCCATGCTGTGGGGTATTTAATAGCTCGGGAAAAGGAGAGAGGATTTGCACGCTGATCAAATTAGGCAATCTATTTACATTTGGTCACACTAATTGCCCGTATAATTGAGCGGATCACCAGGCCAGAGGCGTCGGAGTCGTAATGGGTGGGAGGGGATTGCTGACCATATGTTGTATAAAGCTAAATATTTTTGTATGTGTGTGTGCTTAGGTTTTTTGCAAGCAGCTCTTGGCAGCAAAAAATATCATCAAAATGTCATTAGGGTGACGGGAAGGTAAAACAAAGGGGAAAAGGGAGAGCAATGAATGCAGCAAAATGTCGCCTAAAATTTGGCAAAAGTTTTGTGGTTGCAATGATAAAGATTTGAAGATTTGAAAAAACCGGTTAGAATAATACTGCATTTTATTCATATAATATAATTGTTATAATAAAAAAGAATATTCTAATGAGCATAGATAACTGGCAAAAATTTAAAAGAAAATATTCATAATTTTGCACAGTTTGATAACTCTATACGTTTTGGTTGACTGAAGTTTTGCCACCCTGCACGTGATACATAAATAAATAATGCAGCCCATACAATGCGTGCAACAGCGGTTCGTTTGAAGCTTTGCTCATGTTGCAAGCTGCAATTAAAGCTGCTATTTTTTTGGTCTCTGTTCAATGTGGACGACGGCTAATAAAAGGGTCGAGTGTGGAGTGTCGCCGCTTGACCGGCAGTAGTCTAGGGTTGCTACCCTGACCACGACACATACACACAGAGGGCAATGCAATTCTTGCTGTTTTCTGTTTTGCTCATGCTGTATGCATTTCGGTCGCTGTGGTCTCCATTTTGTCGAACCACTACACCCTACACTGTACAGCCAAGTTCCTGATGACGACGACACTGACACCAACTGTGATAGCAGCAGCAGCAGCAACAGAAGCAGCGCGGCAGCAACACAGTGGCAACACCCAACTGCGACAAGCCATGCAAAACAACAGGAAGAACAGCGGTCAGTACAGCAATAGGGCAGCATAAAGAACGGTATTAGGCTGGACGGGGGTGTGGGTGTAGGGTGTAGGGTGTAGGGTGTAGCCGGGGTTAGAGTGTAGCTGGGGATAGGTTGTGCTAAAGGGCGCCACAACAACGTCATCAACAGTCGCCAGCAGCTCTAATGACAACCACACGTCATCAGTTGTTGTAGCTGTTGTTGTTGCTTCTGTTGTTGCTTCTGTTGTTGCTTCTGTTGTTGCTGTCGTTGCCGCCGTCGCCGCCGTTGCTGCTGCCGCTGCCACTGCTGTCAACGCCCACATTTGACACGCCCGTGCACAGCCAGTCGCATACATTATAAACATGCAGATACTGCAAAGCGGAGACACGAACCATGCAGCAGCACAGTGGTACAAGGCTTTAAAGAAATGCATTTAAATGTAGAAAAATGATTAAATAAAAAAATGAATGCATTGAATTGTGTATAATAATAGTAATAATATTTCATAAATGTTGATTATATTTATTATTATTTTTGTATTATTATATTTATTAATTTGTATTATATTATTTATTTAAGCTTGCAAGCAAATATTTATAGTTCATTTAATTATTACCTCAAATCGTTGTTTATTTAAATATAACAATAACGAACCACAGTGGCGTGTGCTTGGGTTTTGAAAAATGTTTCAAGCTGGGTGCTTCTTATTCTGCTGCTGCTTCTGCTGTTATTGTTGTGCTGGCTGCCCATATATCATTGGCATGCAAATTTTTTGCTTTGCTATTCCCTTTTTTGGCACAGTGCACGCAGGCAGCAAAGGACGTCTGTTGTGTTTAGCTGTCTCTGTCTCCGCACTGTTGCTGTCGCAGTTTCTAGCTGCCTTCTTTCGTTCTCTCTCTATCTCTCTCTCTCTTTCCGTCTCTCTGAGTTTGGCTTTCTCTGTCCCTATTCGTACGGTGTGCCCGCCTCGGACCACCAGCTGCGCGTTCATTTGCATTATCGCATCTAATGATTGTCATCATCAAACAATGTTGCTCGTTAGTTTTGCAACGCGTCGAAAATACGACTAGCAAACAAAGGCGGCACAAGCCGTAGGGTTAACGGGGCTTATAGAAGGGAGGCACGGGGCAACGGATTGTAAATTAGTTAGAGGAGTGAGGCAGTTAGATTTCGACTAGACTCGATTCGGCTCGTCTCGCCTCATTTCAAGCCCCTCCTGTGTTAATCCATTGACAACATTAACCCCAACATGCAGGCACATTTTAGAAATATGTGTTTGTGTGTGTACGTGTTCGGACTTTGTCATTAAATGCGATTTCATTTTTAGGTTAGGCTATTTTAATTTGACGTCAATTGGCATGCAAATGAGGCAACAGCCGCGTTGCACGTTCCGAAATTGCAATTAAAATGCATTTAGTAATTTGTTGCTGTGTCGCAGCGTGATGGTTTTAGAAACTGACAGTTTTCTCCATACGTGTGTGTCTGTGTGCGTGTGTTTTTAGGACTAATTTGCGCAATTTGTCAGTGCATTTTATTGGTCAAACAGCGGGGTTGGTAAATAAATCACTTAAAGGAACATTAATAAAAGTGTTGCATACATTTTGGGGTTGGCTTTGAGCAGGCATCTAAAACGATCTATGAGAGCCAAATATGCATAACGAAAGATATTGTAGATAATATTAGATATTGACAATATTAGATCAAATAAAAAAGGAGTTCAAGTCACAATTTGTGGCATAAATAATATGAACCTTTTATGGTTTCAACAGGAATATCTGATAATTTGCAGAGTTTACTAAACTGTTTAAACATTTAAATCAATTAGGTCCAATTATCAAATATATAATTAATAAATTTAAACCTTTTTTTTACAATACTTGCTGCACTCACTGCAAATGTCAGCTCATTAGTCAAACAATAAGAATATATAAAACTATAATGGTTTATAACATAGTATAAACTAAATGTCGCAACCTTTTGCTCAAGTTCTCTCAATGTCAATGCAATTAACTGGGCAAAAAAGGAATTTCAAAAGGGAATTCCAAAGTTCCAGCAAACAAGCGCAGGAAAACAAGAAAAAATAAAAGAAAACTGGAAAAGGAGAGCAGCATGAAGCCATGTGGGGCGAGAAGCGCAAGCCGAAGGTCTCGCGGCACATAATGCCACTTAATTAGCGCAAACAGCGGCAACAACTACAACAGCAGCAACTACAACAACAACAACAATAACTTGCAGTACACGCTTAATGCACATTAAGCCCAGGATATACAGCACGAAATCGAGGCGAACAAAACTCGCCGCAAATCAAGAAAAGCGCAAAACTGGCGAAATATGCGAGTGTGTGTGTGTGTGAGCGGTGTGCGAAAGGGATGCACAATGTGGGTCAACTGTGTTGGCTCATTGTGAAAAATGAACATAGCGAGCAGAGCATAAGGAGGCAAGATTAAATGGACGTGTGTGAGTGTGAGCGAGAGAGGGACAATCATACATATGTGCAGTGGGGTCCGTTTGGTATTTTCGTTTAATGTCATTTGCATTTTTTTTCTTGCAACTGGGAACATCTACAATGTGTGTGTAACGCGCTCTCTCTCTCTCACACCCTTCTCTTCTCTCTTTACATGCTGTAAATTTATTCCTTCCTTTTACTTGATTTAATTGTGCATAAATATTTTGCCATTGCCTCTGCTGCTCGTGCATGTAAATTAGGCGAAAGGCAGCAGCTCAGAACAAAGCGCAGCTTTAATGTGTGTGTGTCCTGGGTGTGTGTGTGTGCGTGCGTGCCACTAATGTTAATGAGATTCTGTTTTTTTAGTCGCTAAAACAAATGACTTGTGACACAGTTTAAAAAAGAAGAAAAATGAATAAAGTGGAAAGCAAATATTGTCAAAGTAAATGAATCTGTATAAGAACAATAGAAAAGGAAACCAGTATGGAAAGAAATCAGTAAAACAGATTTACCTACACTAAGTGAAAAAGTAAACTAGAAATGTACTCACATTAGGTTCATCCACTCCATGTTCCCCTCAAAAATAAAACAATTGAAAAAAATACACCATAATTAGCCAATTCAGATGGCAAATTTGAAATAAGCTTGCATAATGCGCCACGAATTGTGTCGCTTATCGCGTTGACCTCGCACACAATTAAATCCCTTGACCCACGACACGCCTGTGCAGCCAGCCCCCAACCAAACTGTATATCAATAGTATTTTACAGTAAATACCCTGCTAATTTTTTTTATTTTTGCAATTCAATTTCATTTGCATCGCGTAAAATTGTGCGCTTAAAGTCGCATTTAATATTAAATTAGCATAAATGAATTTGATTGCATTAGTGAGTAGCGCGAATTGCACTAAATTGTTGCTGTTGTTGCTGTTAATGAACTTTTTCCGCTTGCCAGTAAATCGCATTTATGTTTAGTATGCTGCTGGCAGAGGCAGGTGGAGGGGTGGGTGAGCTGTCTGAGAGTGGTTGCATGTGTCAGCTGCCAAATGCCAAAGTTCAACAAATTTGAAAATAATTTTACATGGCGCGCACACACACACACGTCATATTTGCCATATATTCGAATTAAATAATCGACAACAATACAAAATGGCGGCTACACCCTGTTACAGAGTGTACAGGTTCCGGGGTAGGGGAATCTCTGGCATTATTGGATTTTCCCCGCCGGCTTTGCGTTAATTTATGCAGCAGTTTATGTTTTCAAATAATAATGAATTGTACCCTGCAGATCTGTGGCAAAACAAAATATATAAAACTGCAGTTCTAGTTGGATTGAAATATAAAATTTTTCATGCGATGATTCCTGAATTTAAATAAACTAAATACGAACTGCATTAGGTTCTACGGCACTAGCGAATTTTCCAGTTTTCTGATTTTAATACATAAGATATGTGTACAAAATTTCATTAAAGATGATCCGGCCTTTTCAAAGCAAACACCATGTTCTTACCAGTTACATCGGGCATATTCGATTTAATGTACCGCAAAATATAATGAGCTTAGAAGCTGATCATTCCTTACCATTTCCTTATACCGTATGCATAACAAGCTAACCTAATTGGTCAAGTTGGAAGCTTAATTAAAAACTGATACCAACTGATGAAGGAAAATGCATTGTTTATTTGCCTTTTCGCTTGAACTGAGCTGAGCCTCAAGTTAAGCTAGCTCTGCCTGCATCTCTGCCATGTGGCCGAAGGCCAAACAGCTGTATGAACTTTGCCACATGCAGAGCATGGCTAGAGGGGAGTAGAGGAGGCGGGAGAGAGAGAAACAGAGAGACAAAGAGAGAAAGGCTACAATGTGGCAAGTGTGGAGGCCTTTTGATTTGCACAAATGTTTTGACACAAACTGCACAAATGCAAACTTCAATTAGTGTGCAGCTCGCTCTCACTCTGTCTCTGTCTCTCGCTCTCGCACTCCTCTCTCACTCTGTACTGCGGCTCTGCTATGCTATGGAACATGGTATATATATATATTCTGACTAAACCGGACTGCTGCTGCTGCTGTTGCTTTTGCCTGCATGCAAAACATATTTTAGGCTGCTGCAACGTTCGACATATTGACAGGCGCATAATTAACACTATTATCAACACAATAGAGAAGGCGATAGGCAGATAGAGATAGCGATAGACACACACAGAGAAAGAGAGAGACACCGTGAGAGAGAAAGAGGTGGAGATACTGAGCTCGCTTGCATGCAATGTATCTGGTTGACCATTAAAATTGAACGAGCCAGACCAGAGCTGACCAGAGACATAAGTTTTGATTACGCTGCGGCCTGGCTACATAAGCCTAGGGCTTTAAATGTCTGCCTGACTGCGTAGCAGTGTGTTTGTGTATGTGTGTGTGCGTGTGTGATCCCTTTGCTTGTGTTAGTGTTGATTGCATTTGGCTCCATCTAATCCATAGGTATTGCTAACTTAATGTCGCATGCACAACTTGAGCTCAATTCAAGTTGCCAAAGCAAGGCAATGCGATTAATAATTATCAATATTACAACAACAACAGCAACAGCAACAATAATTGCAATATTAATTGCAGCAACAACAACAATAAAGTCGATTATTTCCTACTTTCAAATGAAAGTTTGCAACAATTTTATGGCTCTTGCATTTGGCGATGCGATGGTTCGATGACTTTGCCAGGCAGAAGAAAAACTATATGTATGCTTAACCATTATTAACAACAAATCAAAAGTAAATAACATGGCAAAATGAGAGAGAGAAAGAGAGGTAGAGATTCGTACTAAACGAGAGTCACGTTAATTAGAGTTAATTTTCAAGCGTTACACGCGGCGTATGCGCAATTTTACGCTTGGCAACCATTGTAAATTGTGCGTGTTGCTCTTTGTCGGACTGCAGACATGCTTTATACACACATACGCTATATAAACTACAGATATAAACACATAATTCCGCTGAAAAGGCGTCAAACGTCATCAACATCATTATTCACATGCAACATACAACATGATTATTATAATCATCATCATTGTGGGACTGCTTTGCACACTTGTTGTTTGCTGAGTTTCATTTTGTATCATGTTTGTCAAATGCAACTTTTGTTGCGCCAACAACTTTTCGCCTCGGTCTGCCTGCCAGTCTGTCTGTCTGCCTGCCTGCCTGTCTGCCTGTCATTTGCTACCGTGGCATTTGCTACCGCACAGTTCTTGTACCAAAAATTTGTTGACTCTGTGGCCAAAAATGTTGTGGTAATTTGTGTGTGTGTGTATGTGAACACGTGTGTGTGTGTGCTCCTTGATGACATTCTCTAGATTTATTCCTGCTGCAACATGTCATACATACAAATGAGCTTATGCACATTGCTCAGCACAACGTGAGCCATTTCCAAGTCTCTGGAACCATTGAAATGCCCTCAAGTGTTGCACTGTGGTTGCTTGCCAGACAATAATGCTAATTATTAAAATTATATATATATTATAAATCACAAGTATTACATACAGTTATATTTTCCCGAATCTTCAATTAAAATTTGTTTAAAATTCTCTTTAATTATTCTGCCATAACTAACAATATTTTATCACCTTTCTATCTCTTTCTAGGTAAGTTCATGCACTGCATCCCCCATAAACAACATGTAAAACCGTAAATGAAACTGTAAACTTTGTAAGTACTCTTTGAGATGGAGGAAGAGGCGGGGAAGCTCGATTGTAAGCCTTGAATTGTGCATCGTTTGCATATTGTTGATAAATTAAAAACGTAACAAGCTTTGCAGCTTCTCTCTTCCTCTCGTTCTCCCTCTGTGCTGTGTAAAAACCACAAAAGAAAATTCATGCAAAAAAAAATCGATCGAAAACATAAAAAAAATTCACTTACATGATAAAGGGCAGTCATTGGCACGAGAGCAGGGGAGGGAGGTGTAAGACAGAGATGGAGAGGCAGCTGGAATTCCAGTCCTTGCATTGTGTGTGTGTGTTGTGGGACCGTTTGGACTATTCGAAAAACATGAAAATTCCATCATATGCCAGCGTCAGGCATTTAAAAGATATTTTTATGCCTGCAGCCTGGCTGGCTTTACTCCCCTTTTCCTCCCCTTTGCCATCCTTCCACATGTGCGCCCAACATTTTTCAAGCCTTAACCGAAGCGAGCCATACAAAATAGATTTGTTTTAGTGTTTGCTCGTTATTCTCTCAGTGTGTGTGCGTGTGTGTGTGTGGGCATTTATAAATTAAATAGTAGTCGCAGTCGATTTAGAAACAGAGCCAGCTCACGCCTCTTCCCCTGGCCCTGCCACCGCTCGCTGACCGTGTGCGAATCGTGCGTGTTATCCTGACATAAAAATTGCAGCTATAACCGCTTAAAACCGTTCCAACTGTAACTGTATTGTGGCCGTTTGGACGCCATTTTTGCTGTCCTCGCTGCAGGAAATCAAAGTTTATGGCATTCACTCGCCATAATTTCAACAACATTTTGTTCTGTCCGCAGAGGGGGATATGGCAGCATATGCTCTGCTGTCGTGGTGTGGCATGGCAAGTTTTAAGTGTGGCCATTCTCGCGTGGTTTATTATCAAAAGATAAACGAGTAGAGGAATGTTCAGTGAAAGCTAAAAGCCAGAAATATTATGAAGTATATTATATAATTATAAAAGTGCTATAAAGTATTTTAGATCTCAGAAATATAAGTTATTACCACATATATTTAACTGCAGAAATTGAATCGCAGCGGTCATATCGTACCTTCCAACTAGAGATATATATCATGCACAGCAGACCTTGACATCACCATCCATGCTTGTCATGCTTCCCCGTTTCTTTATCTTACCTAGACTACCATATACGCCCTTTCCATGTTATATGGCTTAATTGATTTCCGTACTCACCACGCGCAACGGTAATGACAACGACTAAACCCGCCGTCGACCTTCACAGCGACAATTACATTCAGCTCAAATGCAGCACGCTTTCCCCTAACTTCCTCCCTATACCGCTTTCTCTCACTCCCCTTACTGCTTCTCGCTCTCTCTGTCTCTCTCTCTCTCTCTCTCTCTCTCTCTCTCTCTCTCTCTCTCTCTCTCTCTGTGGGAATCATAAAAACGCAATCGAGCGCGTTTCAATATTCATCGATTAACTGTCACGTTATCTGGCAAACATTTCAAAAGCTTTTGCTAACTGTCCGCCCCGTAGCTAGAGCTGTCACACCATACAAACACAAACACACATGCACATACATACGCCCAACTTCAAACCCCGTTGCTCATAAATGTCAGAAACTTATCAAACGTGGCTACATAAATCAACAACAGCAACAGCAACAACCGAGAGCACTGAGCAACAAAACACAGGATCGTGCCAATCAACTTGGGCAACTCATGGGGCGCAACCCTAAACTTGGCGTTGATTTCAGCTGAGAGCTATTTTGGTGGCTCTAGCAGAGTAGGAGGAGGTGTAGAGAGAGTAGAGTTACTCCCTGCCAAGTGTGTAAGGAAATATTAAAAACAATTTAAGCAGCTCACGAAAAGTTCAGCCAAAGTAGTTGGGGCAAGTTGAGGCGGTAGCAGAAGCAGTAGAAGAGAGCAGCCAAAAAGCAGGTGAAAATGTCAACGACAATTGCCACCGCCAGGTGGCGTTCAGCAGCAACAACAACAACACCAATGAAAACAACAGCAGTAGCAACAGCAACAACTAACAATGAGAACAACGCAGACATTTGCATAAATTTCAAGCCAACCCGCTGTGGGTTTCTGGGAAAAAGTTGTGAGCGCGCGCGCGGTGCAAGCGCTGAAAGTGATTTACATCAACACCAAAAACACCAGCAAAACAACAACACACGCAAACACACACACACACACACACACATAGCTATAGCAATAGCTACACCTACACACTGACGCCCCCACACGCAGCCGCCATTTGCTATGACGCTTGCTCGTTTGTTGCTTAAGTTCAGTTTAACTTTTCATAAACTTGCAACAGGAGCGAACCGGCCCCGACCACGCACCCCCCCCAGCACGTTCGCACTTTGCAGGTTCTTAGCTACTTGTAACGAGAGGGGGGAGGAAGGCACGACGACTTTTGGTTTTTATTAACCACATTAGTTGATTTTTGTCACGCAAAAGTTCTTTTTGGCGCCTGAGCTAAAAATGTGATTTATGGCGAATTTCTACACACTCTCGCGCAGCTCCCCTCTCTTCGCCTCTTGCATATTTTAACAATTTATTTATTTAGCAGCTAGGCAAGTATGTTGCCCCTCCTACTCCTCCTGCCCCTGAACTTCCCTCTCTCTAAATATAAGTGTGTTTCTATATGTATTTTTCATGAGTGTATTTTGGTCTATTTAGTTGGTGTTGCCACACCACGCCTCCACTGCCATTAGGTCTTGCATTTAGTTATTGTAATTTCAGTTGAAAAGAGACAGCAAGAGGAGGAGAGAATGGGAGAAAGACAAGGAAGGAGCTAGAGAAACCCTGGCAGAGGAAGTTGGTTTTTTGGTGCAGGCAAATTGTGCGTGTTTCTGATTTAATGGCCTGGGATTTTTTTTGTTGATGTTGTTCCTGTTCCCTGTCTCTGCTTTTATTTATTTATTTCGCTGGAATTCAGTCAACAATTTGTTTGATTTGATTGCGCTTCGTGGGAAATGGGTGCGCGAACGTAATTGAAAAGCGCACAGAGAGTGGACACAGTGGAAGAAGAAATAAACAATTGGAGTTACTTTTATTTTAGACAATAATTTCTATGAGTGGCGAATCCAAATGACAGTCAAGAATAGCGTAAAATATATGCAGAAAAAATATGCTATAGTTTTAAGATTTTATTTTTCGAATATACAGTATACAGAAAATATTAATATACGATTTTAAAGAATAGATACAAAGTCGGAAATGTAGAAAACGTTGTCCAGCATTTAAGTGCTGCACAGCTAAACAAATTATATTTAATATTGAATTACTTCACAAATTTAAGTTAAATATTGCTCATACTCAAGTTTCACTGGGACTGTTTGTCTACAATTAATGCGCTGCTCTTCAGTTTACCCCAGCAACTCTTGTTCCTGCTAAATTGTAATTAAACTGGAGCCAGTGCTTGAATCCGTTAAGAGCATCTGGAAATTGATTGTAAATATAAACAATTAAATTGCCTACAGTTTTGTTATTTTCCAGACAAGATAAAATACTGTAACTTTAGTTTATTGTTTTGCAATTAAATTGAGCCTGTGCTGGCTGGCCCTTGGCTCAATTAATGCTTGAAACTTTAATTAATTTGCAAATTTAATAGGCATATTTGCACAGCATATTTGGAATGTTTTCCTTTCCAATAATTAACCAAATATTATTGAGGATAATCAATTAAATTCAAAACTCAAATCAATCGGTGAATTCAATGCGGATCGCTCGCTGGACAAAATGTTGGGTGGTTATGCCTTTTTGGGCTATTAATAACTCGGAAATTAGTTTGCCCATTGCCACAAAGGAGAAGCAAGTTAAAGTTGAAGGCTCGCAGACAGTTGCCACAGCAATTTGCATGCAAGGAATGGATCGGGGGGAGGGAGTTTGCACGACGATGACGATGACGTTGACAGTATTCAATTTGTGAGGCGTTTCGCCTGATAGACATCTACTTTAAGAAGGTCCTTCTGGCAAGGACATGGCAGCTGCCTGCGAGTATTTTTTGTATGTCCTCTCTGTGTATGTGCGTGTGAGTGTGGGCGTGTTTGTATTGTGCAAAACAAACAGTGGCAAATGCGCAAAGCGGCAAAAATCGATAACCTGATTTTCAAACGACAAACAAAGCAACAAAGGCAGCAGCTACTGCAAGCGGCACATGCGACAGGCGTAGTCGACACACGCTTCCTTTAGTTGTCAACGTGCTGCTTGTGTATGTGTGTGTGTATGCGGGTGGCGTGTGTGTGTGTATTGCCATCGCCCATAAAAGTAGGCAACAATTTTTCCACGCCGCACATTCATTTTTAATGTATGGCTCGCTAGGACTGCACACTGCCATGCCATGTGCCTGCCCGCGTTTGTGTGTGTCTAGTACATAATAAGTGGCATATAGAAGTGGCAACTGTGACTGCAACTCGCGTGCCTTTTGAAGGCGTTTTGTCTGTGCGACGCGCGTCTGCGTCGCTTAATGGAGTCAAACAGAAAAAAAATGAAAGAAAAACTGGAAAATTAAATGAAAATGAAAATTCCAAATGAAATTAAACCCTGCCTGCCACATGGGCACTTGTGCCTGCTTGCCTGCCTGAGTGTGCCTAACGTGTCACACATGTGTGTGTGTGTGTTAAATTGGCCTCGAAACGGGCGAATAGTCAACTAATTGCCGCAGTTGGTTGACCATTTGTGAGCGTCATTTACCAAGCTAATTAGCCATGACTCCATGAACAATGCTAACTGAAAGTTAGACGATGTATGGATGAAATAAAGATGGGAGTTATGAAAGAGAAAGAGAAAGAGAAAAAGCACATCAACCTAGGGGTCAAATCATGAATAAAATGCCACATCTCCCGCGACAATCTGATGATTTTTGACAAAGTATAGGCTTGGAAGGATCAATAGAGGTTGCAAAATCTGGCAACAGGGTAGCATGGAAGGTAAACGTTTTTAAAAATTTTAGATTAATCGTATTAAGTGTCTATAGGGGCAACAAAATCCACATGTATATATATCAACAGCAGATTAATTGAAATTTTAAAACCTATAAAGTAAAAATAGTTGACAATATCGAACTGCATAAATTTATTGCATTTAAACTACGAGGCGTATACACATTTATTTATTCCCAGTTTTTACATAGAATCGAAAAAACGCAAAATAATATTAAATTTAAACTACGTTATTTGCTGGGGTGTGTGGGTATTAATGTGTCTGTGTGTGGGTGTGTGTTTTTAATTCAATTTATCCCTGCAATCAAGTTGACCGAAAAAAAGGTGTAACAAGGTGAGTGTGCCTGTGTGTGTGTGTGTGTGTGTGTGTGTGTGTACTTGTAATATGCCAAAACAATTCAAACAGAAATGCCAAAAGTCGTGAGATGTTTGAAGGGGAGAGGAAAAAGGTTGCTCGTCCGACTAATTAACTTTCTCATACTTGGCTAAATAGTTTTGTTTAGGGGGGGAATTCGCTACCTAGCGAGAATTTCAAAAAGAATTCTGTCTGCACACAAAAATCTTTGGCCAACTCACACTTGCCCTTTTTTTCTCTCTCACTCTCTCTCTCTCTCTCTCTCTCTCTCTCTCTCTCTCTCTCTCTCTCTCTCTCTCTAACTCTCTCTCTTCAACTTGTTTGTTACAACGCAAATAGTTTTAATGGGCGGCGGTTTAACAGCAACTTTGGGCAAAATTTGCACGTGAAGACAATACATACTCTGTCTCTCTATCTCTCTCTCTCTCTCTGTCTCGTCCCTCTCTGTTGCCTGCGTGGGCGATGGTCAGGGGGAGGTTCCATGGCGTGCGGCGCCGAACTCCTCCTGAGCAATTTGCAAGGCAATTAAATTTGACTGCTTTTTGGCGCGCAATGTTTTGGGGGGCAAAAACTGCATAAATAAACACTTTGAAGCTATAGCCACGCCCATGCCACCACCTTGTAGGCCATCCCCGTCACCATCCCCACAGCCTCCCCTCAAAGCTCAAAGTCTGATATCGGCTGTGTGCTACTTTGTAATTTCGTGATTGCGCATTTATGGCTTCATTTTGAGCATTTTTATGTGCCTCACCCTCCCACACCGAACCTCCTGCAATCGCCCTCCTCCCCTATTACAGGGGCTTCTTTCTTTTGTGCGCACAATTTGCCAGCAAGCCGGAGTAGGGCAGCTTTTTTTGGGTAATTTGCAGCGTCCTTTGAACCCGCGTGCTTATCGCACTCGCAGCTAGCACAGCTTGGGCCATATTTTACTTAAATGTCCTGTTCATGTAAATGATGCGGTCCGGTCCGGCTGTGCTGTATGCGCTGACTGTGGTTTCACTCTTTATTTACATCGCTTCTCTTCAATCCTCCACCACCCCCTTTGTCTCTGGGCAACTGTCCCTGTCTGCTCTCCTGCTTGAATTCACATTACATTCCTGTCTCTCCTTCTCTTTCGATTTCTATAGTCCATATATCAAGCGCGAGTGAAATTAAGGTCACATTTATTTAACGCTCTCAATTCGTGCGCTCTCGCTCTCTCTCTCTCTTTCTCTTTTACTGCTCTGTTTCTCCGTGCACTCATTAAATAAGTCAACAAACACGAATGGCAAATAAAAAAAAGAGGGAAA
The DNA here is from genome assembly GCA_018151445.1 of Zaprionus inermis. NCBI lineage: Eukaryota > Metazoa > Arthropoda > Insecta > Diptera > Drosophilidae > Zaprionus > Zaprionus inermis. Next base: position 1,060,607 of record JAECXD010001328.1, on the reverse strand, counting down.
TTGCGTAATTTCATTAATAAAATAAGAGGCGAAACCAGTGGGGGTTGGTGAACTGTTGGTACTCTCTTTTGTGGATGAGGTTGTCGGAAGTGGCCACTCGCTGTATCAGAGAGAAAGAGAGAGAGAGAGGAACGAGACAGAAGCTGAAACTGAAACTGAAGCGGAAACTGTCGAAAGACAGAATCAATTATAGAATGCAGCGCACAGATCATTAAATTTTCAAGTGCTTGAATAATGAAGGAGCGAGAGCTCTCTCAGGCAAGCAGCTAGTTACATTTTCCAGGCAATTTGCGAGTTTCTTTCTACATATTTGCTTGCTTCATAAAGTCAAATATAGTAAAAGAAAGTGCTAGAGAAAATCAGTTGGGTTTCTTAGTTCCATTCCAGTCTTGCGTATATTCTATTCCTTGTGAACTAATTTCGATATATATCAATCACATTGTTTTGTTTTTTTTTTTGGTATTTTTTATTTGATCTATCACTGCTGTTAAGCAATGAAATTCCCGGCAGCAAGCTCACGCTAAGCCAAGGTTCAGCTACCGCTCTCCTGCTCCTCTTCAAGCTCCTTCTACTTTATCCAGTTTAGTTTTTGCCACTGCTCTTCTGTTCCTATTGCTGCCCCTGCTCTGGTTTTGCTTTCACTTACACAGCGCGTTGTGTTATCGTATGGGGCACTTTGCTTGAACCGGAACTGGAACTGGATCTGCGGGTGGGGGCACTCCGCGTTCGGTGACTTGGCAACTACTTGAACTGCGCTCTAATTAAATATCAATTACGCAGTCAGCCAGCCAACGCCGCAGCAGCTGAAAAGCAATCAATTAAGTGCGCTTAGTTGGGGCACCATCCCGCCTTCCCTTCAACCCCTCATCCCTGGAACTGTCTATCAATGCGTAGTAGAAAAACGAGAGTGCAACACAAATATTTGTGGACGATGGCAAGGCGAACAGCGCCGGCAAATTGAATATGCCAGGCAGGACACTCCGGCTGGAAACCCGTTAATGAGTGACACATGGCGACAGCAAACAGTAGTGGGAGCAGGGAAGGGGCAGATGGTGGTTGGGGGGAGAAGTTGGACGTGCGTAGAGAGCGGGCGGCAAAGTGCTGCGCACAAACGACTTATAAACAAAATTAATGCCACAAACAACAAACATTAAGCGCACTTTTCGTGCCGCATTGCGTGGCTCATTAAGCGACGTCGAAAGAGAGAGAGAGAGAGCATGAGTGCGAGAAAGTGAGAGAGGAAGCGCAAGAGAGCACTCTCTGAGCGGGCAGGCGAATGAGACGGCTCTTGTTGCTGAGTGACCATTAAAGCGAATTACTTAATGACCACACGCGTTTGCTTTGTGCTGCCTACTTTTAGGCACGCCGACACACCCATGCACCCGCACACACACACACCCACTCACATGAGTGCTCAGAACTTTTGGTCAGCGGTTTCTTTTACTTGAATTGTGTGCCTTTTACTTTGGGCTTCGTTTTCTCTCTTTCTCTCTGTGCGTGATTTCTGTTTGTATATTGCTTTTTAATTTCACGTCGTTACTCGCAATTTGAAGGCAAACCTATTAAATGACGCACGTACGTGAGAGAGGGAAGTGCGGAAGAGCAATGGAAAAGTAGCACAAAAGTTTTGTGTGTGCAGGGCATGGATTTAACTCACATTTGTAGTTTCTATTTACGCCTTCGAAGTTTGCCACATATTTCATAACTTTGCGGCGCCATTTGGGGGTACTCGTCGTGGCTTGTCGTAGGTTCTTTCCGACCTGCAGGTCCGCAAAACTTTTTACAACCCTGCTGACAAAGTCATCGCCATCGCCGTCGTCGTCGTTATTATTGTTGGCGTGTGCTTTTACAATTCTTTCGCGAATTTACAGCACATACATAGCTCGTAAATTTAATGCACTCCAAATGATGCACGACCAATGGAAAAGGTGCATTTTCCACATACTTCAAAAATAACGGAAATGCAGTTGCAGGGGCGGTCGGACAAGGGATTGTTGAAGAGCTTAATCTAATAAAGAGAGACTAAAATTAATTACGAATCGTAGAATAGTAATATGACAGCTGCAACTACAGATAAGGGAGATCTGCCAAGTTCAAATCTTATTAATAAAAATAATAACAGAAGCAGAGAGTAGAAAGTAAGCCAGAGGCGACAAACTATAATCTTTGGCAATATCAAGCTTACTTACAAATTTTAATTGAGTAATTAATTGAATATTTCAGAAATAATATTAAAAAAAGAAATCTGCATGCTGATTAAAAAGCTAATTTAATGCATTCCCAATTAAATTTGCCATGTTAGTTCACTCACTCAACGAAAACTGTGTCAATTGAGCGAAAAGCAATCGAACAAGCTTTCTGTGTGTGTTTTTCTTCTCTTTCTTCACGACGCACTTGAAACTTGAAATGAAAACGGAATCCGTTACGGAACTGAGAAGGTAATGGGAAACTTCTTCGCGTCTCTCTCTCTCTCTCTCTCTGCTGTCATAATTTTAAATCAACTAGTTGCATACCCGCTCCCACCGAACACAAGGGGCAACTAATCCACTCAGGCAGGAAAAGCCGGAAAATAACATTAAGAGAGACGAGGCTTGAAGTTGTTTTTGTTGTTGTTGCTTAGCGTTTGTTTTTATATTAGTGGCATGCGACCCAGTTGCAACAAGTAAACGAACAAGAGGCGACAGAAGCAGGGTAGCAACCGTTAAGGGTTGCCCCAGAGTCGTGTTGCTTGACTGACTCACTTTCTGTTAAGGGGGAGTAGAGTGGGCGTGCTGAAGTAGTAGTAGTTGGGGCTCCCCTGTGTATGACATCAGCTATAATTTCCATTACGAGTCGAGCGACTGAAAATTGTACACCTGGGAGCTTATTAAGTCTCGCCCCAAACTGCCCGAGTGCAGTGTAATGCGCAAATGAAATGAAATAAAAAGTTGTTGGAAGAGAGGTAGATGAGGAAGAGCGATTACACGACAAGTAGAGTAGCCGAGCGAAACTTGTTGATATTATAAGCGAAAGAAGCGCATATTCTGTTGCGGTATAAATAATCAAAGAACAGAAAGTATCATGTCGTGTGCGAATTGTGAATTGCTCACGGGGCGACCCTCTCGACCATAAATCACACGTGCGAAGACGGCCAGAATAGCATAGCCATTATTGAAAGTTGGTCACACTGTGCGACGTTCCTGTAATCCGCTGCAGATTTCTCTGCCAACTTGTGTGCGTTACTGTGGCAACTAAATCAAGAAACATTGCATACCTTCTTCTTGCACGCGTGAAATTACATAATTTTTCATTTGACTTTCGCCTTTTCCCAGTTCGTAGTTCCCTTGTTTCATTTCACTTTTTCTCTGTGTTTTTCAATTTTCCTTTTAATCACAACGCCCGGGGCCTTTGTGGGCAACCAGGGAGTTTGGAACCAGAGCTGAGAGTGGCAGCTGTGCTTGTGCCCCCAACCCCCTCCCCCCTAACGGGCTTGGGGATCAGATTTCAGCGCTTATTTGGTTTCTGATTATTATTTTATGCTCTGTGAGTTCGAGAACTCGCTGCTGGAAGAGCACGATGTGGTAGGCGGCGGGAGAAGAGCTGAGCGAGAGAATTTCACGCGTCACGCGCCTCAAAGTATGCAGCAAGATATTTTCTTTTATTGCTGCGTGCCAAGTTTGCTGTACGTGTGTGCATGGCGTTATGCGCGTGTGTGTGTGCCACTGTGTATTATTATTATTTCACTTGTGCAATCTTTTGCCACGTTTCGTTTGGTTTGGTTTGGTTTCGTTTTGGTTTTTATTATTCTTTTATTTTTCGACTGCCTTCACACTGCGCCATTCATCAATAATTCACAATGATTTCTTCTGTTTTTCTTCTCGTTTTCCTGGTTTTTCGCTGTCCGAAAATCTCCCTGTCTTTCGTATATTTCTTTATATTTTTTTTATACTTTGTTATTTGCTCTTTGGTGACTTGGCCTGTTGGATTCGCATGTAAACAATTGAAAGAATCCCATTGGGAAACGCTAAAACAAAAGGCGAACATTTTGTTAAGGTTATATTCGACGAGTTGTTGGCAAATGGCAAACGGTGAGAAATCGAACTTATCAATAATTAAACAAAAAAGATATGCATAGATTGTCTGCGCTCTAGACACACGGACCTTTGGGCTTACTATATTATTAATCTGGTTAGGTTTCTTCTCGAGTTTCGCACCAAAACAGCTTTGAGCTTTAACTGTGCATGAAATTTAATTTATTTGAAATTCGAACACGGCTCAAATAGTGCAAATTGATGCTGCTGCAGCTGCAGCTGCAATGTGCAGTCAACTTGTTAAGTGGTCATTCATTAGTTGCCAACCAGAACCAATTCCGGCTGTCAGGCACTGTTTTTAAAGCAAACACACACACACGCGGCACTTGATGCACACACACTCGACGCACACAAGTGCCGCACTTTTTTCCACCTTTTACGCACAACAATTTCACTGCCTCTTTGCTTTCGAGTGGCTGCCTTTGTTGCTGTTGCTGTTGTTGTTGTTGTTGTAGCTACTGGCTATGATATGACAACACTGCAACAGACATGGAACAAACCAAAAGCAACAAAAAAATAACTGAAACGAAACGCAGCGATAGAAGAGAAGAGGCGAGACGAGAAGCGAAAAACACTCATTCGTGCGTTGCCATGTTGTATTATTTTTCGCTTGCCTGTGCTGCTTTTATAAAGGTATCTTGTATCTGTAGCTATAGCTGTAGCTGTATCTGGTAGCTATGACTATGTGTGTATCTGTGTCCGCATCTGCGTGTGCGTTTGCATATCACATGCTGATTTGATTGGATTTGATTTAATTTTCCAATTGAAAACACTTGATCATGTTACCCATCTACTTATTTGCTTTTATCCTGTGGGTGTGTGTGTAGGTGTGCGGCCGTGTAAAGGTGTGTGCGCCCTTTGGGCCCTGCGCCTGCCTCATTCAATCTATGCTAGAACAACACAAGCAACCCGAGTTCAAGTACTGCGAACTGCGTAGTTATTACAAAGATAAAAGACACCAGATACAGCTACAACATATGTGTGTGTGTGTGTATGTGTCTGTATCTGTGTCTGTTGCGCCTTATTATGCCTGCGATGCCGACACAAACAAGACAAATTGTCATTGAGGCTGTGAAAAATGTAAGTGTTGGGAGCATTTTGTAAATGATTTACACGCGTCAAGTAGCAGCAAAATGGGGAAAATGTGTGAAAATCTCGGCAAGTGCCAAGAAAAAAAACATTTGCCAAGTTAGTTGACGCAGTAAAGAGAGATTAAGTGATTTTTATGGGAGGGAAAGAAGCAACATATTGAAGAAGGTATTCATAGAATTTTATTCTATGCAATGATTTACAAAGAAAATCTGTAAAATCTAAGCAAATGTTTTTCCTAAAAATTCTGCTTAATCTAAGGAAATACTCTTCTGAACAGGCTTACAGCGTTTCATTTACGGTTTTTGGCTCTACATAAATCAATATGCCTTTAAGTGGCGCATAAACAATACATCAATCATGGATCTAAGTTCAGGATTGCGTTTTATTGCCGCTTAACAAGCTTAACTCATTATTTACCTCTCTCTCCATTCTCTCTCTCCCTTCTACAGCAACTTTTTCGCTCACAGAATCCGGGACTGGCAGCTGCGGCCGCTGCAGCCACATCGGCAGCAAGTGCAGCGGCCGCGGCAGCACCAGGTGCACCCAATGGCACCATGGCACAGGCCTCGCAGCAGCAGCAACAGCAGCAGCAGCAACAACAGATGCAAATGGCAGCGGCGTCACAACAGTTTCTGGCCGCTCAGGCCCAACAGAACGCTGCATACGCTGCACAGCAGGCGGCAGCACAGCCGTATGTCATCAATCCGGGACAGGAGGCGACACCGTATCTGAGCATGATTGCTGCCGCTCAAATGCCGCAATATTACGGCGTTGCGCCGTGGGGCATGTACCCGGGCAATTTGATACCACAGCAGGGCACACAGCCGCGTCGACCATTGACGCCCTCACAGCAGGCTGGAGCCGAGAATCAACCGTATCAGGTGAGCAATTTCAATTCAATCTGAACTAATTGGCGAATCGAGGCAGAGTAACGCACCACAGTGTTGTTCTTCTTGTATAATATGCTCTTGCAGAGCACCCTCTATATATACACATGTATAGACATCTATATTTGGGGGCTGTACAATGGCTTCCTCACGTGTACCATGTACAATCCGTTTCCGATTCCGACTCCAAATCCTGTGTAAATTGTTGTCCACATATTTTGCCATTAACATGTGTTCTCACTTCAATCTTATATGTATAGTTAACCTTCAACTTGACCTAACACGTTGTATTTTTTCTCTTTTCTTTTTCTACATATAAACAAAAACAAAATGCTTTATAACCACAAAAAACGAAACGAAACGAAACAAAACAACAAAACCAACATCTAACCCTGTAAAAACAACAACAAAACAACTTTGTATAAAAATCGAAAAACGAAAAAAAAACCCGATATCACCTTAAGGTCATACCGGCCTTCTTCGATCAGAGCGGTTCACTTGTGATGGGACCACGCACCGGCACGCCCATGCGTCTGGTTAGTCCCGCTCCCGTCTTGGCGGTGCCACCAGGTGCCGCACGTGCCGGTCCGCCGCCGCCACAGGGTCCCCAACTGTATCCACCACAGCCGCAGACGGCCCAACAGAATCTCTACTCGCAACAGAATGGTTCCAGCGTTGGAGGTAAGTGCAGCACACTATCATATATCATATAATATTTGTAAAGTGTGAAATATGTATGTATGTGCATCCGTAACTGTTAAATACTGTATATAGAGAGAAGTCAGTGTAAACGACGAAAGAAATCTTTATTGATTTGTGTTTTTGGGAGCTATAAACTCATTAAAAATTTGTATTATCTGAAATTGAAGTCATACCCAGACACACTTACGAAATGTAGCACATCTGAACTGTATAAATACATATATTACGTATTCGTGTATGTATAAATTCAATTATTACGTATGCGTATATGTAGATATAAAGCAGACATATACCATATCGTATATCGCAATAATAACAACAGTTGCATAGATAACTTTCACTTGACGCATTTCTATTATTATTTGCCTAGAAGCCACCTCCCCCATCTCTCTCGTTCTCTCTCTCTCTCTCTCTCTCTCTCTCTCTCACTCTCTCTGTGGCCGTCAGCATATTATTCCGCCATAGCAGAATAATGCAATTTATAATTTCAAAATTCCATTTCTATTATTTTGTCTGTCTGCGTATACGCTGTAGAAGCAAATGTGCCGGGGGTATATTAGTTAGTTAGATTTATATAAAACTCATCACAACATTACTTACATTGTGCAGGGTATTTCTTAGCTACTTCACTGCGAGCGACTTAACTAAATTGCCAACTGTGTTTGTCAGTAAATATTTTCTTGTTTTTCATAAATATCTAATGCACATGGCAAAAGAAAAACAAAACTACATGGGTGTACAGAGAAGGGAGTGTGAGAGATAGGGAGAGGGAGTGAGATAGAAACAATTGCTGAAAAACTAAAAGCAATTGCATGCAAGCACGCAAAATGGTTGCCTGCAACTGCTGCAACAACAACAGCAACAGATACAACAACATTGTTATCCTTATTCATTCAACACACTCAGTCAGGCGTCGACGGAATCATGTAATACTCATGTACATATATACATAAATACGTGAGGGTGTGTAAAGTAAAAAGCGTAGCGCCGAAACACAACTCTTCAGTTTACCAATGATACACAACACAATTTTGTATAATGTTTATGCGTGAAGTAATCGTGTACTCGCTGAAACACGAATTTCAACTAATAATTCGACCTCAATGCATGAGGCACAAGCAACTTAACGCAGTTAAATTAGGTGGCAACACCGTACGCTAGAGTAATTAGTGAGAAAAATGTAGGCATCTCTGCTAATATTCATAAAAAAAACTCTACTTGAATTTAAAGAGGAGCTATTTTGATTTCACGTAATTCACGTGGCATAAACGTGTTCAGTGAAACAAAATTCACGAATTTTCATCACAAACAAGCTCCTCACGCAGCACAAACTCTGTGACTCAGTGTGCCTGTATGTGTGTGTTCAGAGAGTGTTTTCAGTTGGTTTCTGTTTAGTTTTTGCGCCGAAAAATAACATTTGCAATATGAGTTTACGGAGTAGAATGAAACCGTAAACTCTCGAAAGCTCGAAACTTGCCAAGGCAACATTTTGACGGCTCTTTTGTCGTTGTTGTTGCTGTTGTCGCTGGCAATGGTTGCAAATTTATAGAATTTCAAATTATAATTAATAACGGCAGTCAGGCAATGAAAGTTTTCACTTTAGAGCTGAGTTTACTTCTATAGCATATTGTAGACTGCCTGCATCGCCCGGCTCGCCCTTCTGCCTATTGCTATCCGGACAGTATTTTGTGACTGTTCACCCTCGTCCCGCCCTCGGCGAGTCCTGCCTGCCCCCTCCCAGCACCTTTTGACAGTTTCCCCATTATCGTGTGCGATGAAAAGTTATAATTTTCCCTAGCTGCAAAATAGTTGAGCTAGTTTGGAAAATGTTGCCCACAATTGCATTTGGTTTTCCGGACATTTCGCTCAGTTGTTCGCAAAAAAAAAAACTTAAGGATCTCATTGGAGGCATGATTGAATTATTGGGAACCTGTGCCGAAACAAGCAACAATTGCATTAAGCATCGAAGTAAAAATCAATTTACTCAACCGTCGACCATACCGTGGCATGCGGCATGCGGCATGAGGCATGTGGCAAGAGGCATACGGAATACGGGAATGCCGGTCTGCTAATGGACGCAAGTCCATTCTCAGCAACATTTTCATCGGCAATTTTCACATTTAACTCACTTTAATCGTTAATGGTTCCGACTCTTTCGCATTATTTCGTTAATTAATTTTCCCTTCATGTGGAAATTTAATGAGTTTTCCTCGTATATTTTCAATTTTTGCCTTTTACCCCGAGATGACTGCTGACACATCCCATCTACATATGAGAGTATGGCGTATGTTGATGATTTTAAATTATTTTACATTATTGGTATACATCGTAGGAATATGGTTCAGCGTAGGCGCATTTGCAGAGATTCTCCCATGCAAGATTGTTTCATATTGATTAAAGCCGTGTATTGTTATAGAATAATATAAATCAATTTTTACTTGATGATTTCATTAATTTGGAATAAAAAAAACATTTTAAAGTAGATTGCTTAAAGGACTGCAATGTGGAAAGTTTACTTTCTACTTTAGATTGAGCAGTCTCCACAGTCTTTGCTCAGACTTGTGTACAGGGTATCTTACAGCTGGGCGCGGCAATTTTTAAAGGTTTTTTTTATTGACGTCAAGGCAAGACTGAATTACTAGTCAGTCAGCCTACGTGCACTACTCAGTAAATCGTGCCACACGTGCCACAAGGCTGCAAAGCAGTACGCCCACATGCAAAGTGGGAGCTACCTCTCTTACCCCTTTTCCCAATTTAGACCCTCCTCTCCCTCTTTCTACCACTCTCGAGTCATCTTTCTGGGCTGACAATCAGTCAAAAATCAATTAAGTGCAATTGTCATTCAGCTGTGCGCTGTGTGCGGTCGCTTGACATGCTTAGAAGGGTCCAATCCGAATCCCAACAACAATAACAACAACAACAACAACAACAGTTGCAGCACTAGCGCGGCAACAACAAATACATCAAGAGAAACAACAACAATGAAGTGTGTGCAGGTGACTGCGAATTGGATCTCAGCGTGTGTGTGTCTCGAGTGCGTGTATTGTCCCTGGCTTATAGTGGATGAAACCCACATGTGATACACACACACAGACACACACACTCACAGTCACATACACGTAAATACAAAGCGTGAGACAAGTTGTTGCACAACTCAATTGCAATTAGCACTAAAGCAAGCGACCGACTTGACTGGGTACTCAATTTCACTCTGCCTCTCTCCCTCTCTCTTTGCCCCCACATAATGGCAGGCTCAGTTACCAGTAAGTTACACACACACACACTCACACACTCTCTTGCTCATTACTGACTGCAATCGATGCGCCAAGACAGCAAGCAGAGACACACATGCAGCCTGCCTTGCCTTGCCTTGCCTCGCCCGGCCGTGCCTGGCCTGGGCTGGCGCTGTCAAAAAGCTTTTTAATGGAGATTATATTGTTTTAAGTGGCTGCGCAGGATGCTGTGTGGGCGTAACCTCAGCACCAGCCCCACTCCTCACCTCGCCTACCCTGAACTGCAACACAGACAAGCTGCAATTACAAACGTTAATGCGCACACGACGTTACGCGGACGCACGAAGGCATCGGAGGTTACAGGGGAATTGGGATTGGGGTTGGATATGCTTGCAGCACTCGCAGCTTGACTTCGCAACCGCCAAACCATTTGGCCGTGCCTTAAAACAATGTGGTATAGCGGCAGAAAGGGGAACGATGGGGTAGGTAAAAGGATCACATTTTCCTGGTATGGCATCCTTTACCCAGCCCTGTCGATGAAGCTGCTACTGCTGTTGCAGCCACCCCAGAAATTATTATGTACACCTTTCACATGTTGGCAACATGTGATTGCAATTGGGGGGAAAGTGAAAGCCAAAACCGGCAGCCCGAACTCAAAGCCAAAGCCAATGCCAAAACCACTTTACATACACTTGCACAAGGAGCACATTGTTGTTATCCTACCTCTGTGCTGCCTGCCTCTGCTGCCTGCCACTGCCGCTTGCTGCCCGCCACTGCTGATGTTGTTGTTGCTGCTGCTGTTGTTGGTTTTGTTATCCTGGTTCAGTGCAGGCTTTTCTGCAAATGAATTCGTTTATTTTGTAAAATGTCAATTGCTGTTGTGCTACAGCAGCAGCAGGAGCAGCTGCAGTTACGCGAGACTAGGTGGCAAGTGAATCATTTTGTGGCATACGAAGCAGCAGCAGCAACTTGTTTGACACTTGACGCAAAAGCAAAGAAGCTGATGTGGGAAGTAAAAAGAGAGACACAGGGAAAGAGAGAAAGTGAGATAGAGAAAAAGAGCGAGAGATTGAGAGAAAGAGCAACTACTTCTACTGCTTCTGCACTTCACCTTACGCCTAATGAAATTCTCAATGGCATGTACAACGCGGCGTATGCGTAACGTGGCACACAAACTGTTTAGTTGAGTATTAAGCTACTTAGGAGGGATAGGTTGAGAGAGGGAAGAAAAAGATACGAGTAGATATTGACAAACATATGGCAGCACGCTGTGGAATTTGATTAAACATAGTTTATAGCGTCGATCTAACTTTATTTTAATTTCTGGAATTCATCTCAAATTACCGCTCGCACCTCACTTCACTGTACTATCTTGCGCAGCTTAGTTCGCAAATTGCTCTCTTATAGCGTGCCACACACATATGTGGCACAGGACGAAACGTTTACCGTTTTATAGTCGCTTTCGCAACACTAATTACATTTTTGTGCGAGGCTGTTATATTTTTATAGCCTACTTAAGAGCGCCGCTTTGCAAAGTAGTTGCTTGCGAATAGTTTCCGGGCATTTAAATAACTCGAAATTTGTAATGCGTTTCCACTTGCCTCCCTTCGTGCTTTCTTTCCTCTGCGAGTGTGTGTGTGTGTGCGGGCATAAATGTGCACGTGTGTGCATTTATAATTCATAAAATCATTACATTAAGCCGGGCTGGCGCCGCACCGAGTGTCGAAGAGGTGTTTGCCGGGTTGTGGGGGGGGAGGTAAGAGGCAGTGGCATCTGCTGCTTATGCTTTCATATGGAACGTGTGCATAAACCACAAAATGTCGCCTGCAATAAACGGGGCGTCTTTTTAATGCCGTTTCGCACACGCTTGCATATGCTGTATGTGTGAGTGTCGGTGTAAGTGTGCGTGCGTGTATGGCTGCAGTTTCATTTGGCAAAGTGTCCTTGCCCAACGAGAAGGAGACACACTCGCGTGCACTCACTGGAGAAACAGGCAGACACAGAAATAGTCAGAGAGAGAGTAAGTGAAAGAGAGACGCTGCCTGCGGTATTAGAAGGCGAGAGAGAGAGAGAGATGCAATCGGGAAAGCAGATAGCATGTTAGTAGTACAAAACCCCCTCAATTATTACAACTGTTTTGGTTACCAATACACACATTCGCTATCAACCGTTGCAAGCGTCTCAGCACACTCAAATTGCATGAATAATTCTCTTTTAAATTGTTGCAACTGGAGGAGTTGACAAAAGAAACGGGGAAGTGAACACAAGAGGGTAGAGCGTGAGAGAAACACGCGTCGCGTTGCGACGACTCGTCTAGCCGAGCGAATAAAATAAACAGACTGACAAACATTGAAACCAGATGAAGTAACTCTTTCCTCCCAGCGCTCGACACTCGCAAATTGTGTGCTCTACATAATCCATTCCGCCCATTTTAACCACCTGCTCTACAGTCTCCCCCAGCGCCTGTCCCTGCCCCGCTCTGGTTGCATGCTCATTGCCTGCATTTGAAATGGAATTTAGTCGCGACGCGGCACTGAAGTGCGCTAAATTAGTTGCAATTTAAATGCAGAAATTAAAAAGTTATACAGACAACGTCGACCGGCAACGTTGGCAACTCTGGCAAAATGTTGTTGTCATTTACTAAGCACTGATGCAGTTACATTCCCCTCCTGCTGACTGTCTTCACCCCCCCCCCACCACCACTGGCCTGTGTGCCTGATAAATTTACATTTTGGAAATTCTCTAATTGTTGTAGTTGAAATAGTTGTTGCTGTTGCTGTACGCAATTGAATTCGGTGGAAATGAATAGAGAGATAGAGATAGCTAGAGCAAGAGAGGTTAACAGATATATAGAAAGATATAAAGTAAAAAAAATAAAAGTATAGATAACAAGAACGATTGTGAGATGGATTAAGATAGAGAAATCTTGGCTGATATAGATATTGAGGGGTAGATATATTTGTAGGTAGTTATTTTCTTTACATAGGTTAACAAGTTTCAATGTTCCTTACTTATAAATAGCTTTATATTATATTGTTCCTTGCGCTCTTTAAACAAAATTGCATTTGACGGTTAGTTTAACAAATGCAAATAATCAACAATAAGTTAGCTCGGCAATTGCGCAATTTTCACGCAATTTGTTAAATATGATTTGCACTTATTTAGCATACTTCGTAGAGTCAACCCAGGCGACGCCCATTTTCGCACTTGGTGAACTTTGTGCACGACTCAAGTAAATAACTAAATAACACACACATACACACACACTCGCATAACGTAATAACAATGCACACGTGACCCAGCAGCTGGCACAACGTGCTGCTCTTGCCTCCCTCTTGCTTGCCCTATCTACTCTATTTATGGCACATTTGACGCCCCCCGCACGCGCCTTGCCTTGCCGCCCAGCCTTGTCAAGGAAATTTATATAGAAATTCGCGCAATTAATTTTGCAGAGGTAGGAACCCTCCCCTCCTACCCCGCTCGCGCTCTCTGCCTTTGCAAGTAGCATAAGTTGCGTGTTCTGCGTGCATTACATGGCAGGCCGCAGGCATTTACTGCCGTTGCATGCCCCGTGGGGCATGGGCAATGAATTCATTGCGAGTTCTCTCTCTGCGTGTGTGTGTGTGTGAGGTTCTAGTTGAAGTTGGAAAAGGCATTGCATACGAATGACGAGACGAGGCACAGCGGAACTTTCACTTATTTCTTTGCATGTTACGACATGTTGTAAACTCAAGCCCAACCTTCCATTTGAAAAACCTCCCGCAACCCCACAGCTGTTCCCTTTCTCTCTCTCTCTCTCTCCATCTCTTTCTGCCAGTCTACTGCTTTTGCTCTTCTCCTCTGGGCAAATCAATGCTCGTGACATATTACAGCATCCATCAAGTTGGCAGCGCTTCCCTCGGTTCGCTTCTGTTGTTATTTGTGCTTACTGCATGCGTGTGTATCGCTGTGTATGTGTGGGTGGGAGTATGGATGTGTATATATCCTTTTACATATCCCAAGAGCTTTGCTCTGACTCTGCATCAGCGCGCATATGTGTGTGTGTGTGCGTCCTTAATGGGTGACATTACGATTGCGCCTTCTCCACTTACAGTTAAATAAGTGGGGCACCTCACTCCTTCTCTCCCTCTGCCTGCCTGTCCCTGCAACTGAGCCGCATCAAACTGAAACTAACGGGACACAGCTGCGCCTTAAAGTAGGCAATTAAGTTTACGAGCGCCTACCAAGCTGCTACTGCCACAAAAAAGGCAACTACAGCTTCGCCTTGAGCTATGTAACTCAACTACGTAACTCGATTAATTACAAAATAGAGAAAATTCCCTCTGGCAGCTGTACTCGCTGCTAGTGTCCCCGTTTATGATCCCGTTGGATTGGCCAGGCCAGTAAAAGCAGAAGGTCCTTAACTGGGATTTGCTAGTTTCTTTTTAATCAACAATTTATGCGACAATATTGCGCGTACTCTTATTTACAATTGAGCAATTTCGGTCTTTAATATCGCATTTACTATAGTCAACCGGAGTATTATAGTAAATCTCTCCACATGCTTATAGTTTTCCCGTCAAAACCTTAATACACTCAACTAATCCTGTTTCTTTAACTTTATATCTTTCTCTTGCCAGGCCTTGCTTTGAACACCAACTCGTTGACCAGTCGCCGTGACTCGTTCGATCGCACCACATCCGCCTTTAGCCCCTCGGCCATGGACTACACCAGCAGCAGCGTCGCAGCAGCCGCCAATGCGGTGAACACAAGCGTTGCCCAGGCCGCTGCCGCAGCAGCAGCTGCACGCGTCAAATGGCCTGGCGCCATGTCAAATGCCAGCGCCTATGGAGCCCTCGGCGCATCGGGTGTGAATGCCTCGGCCAGTCCATTGGGTGCACCGCTGACACCGCCACCATCGGCTCAGTCGTGCCTAATGGGCGCCAATCGGGCGCCTGGCGCCGAGTCGCGTCAGCGTCAGCAAATGGCTGCAGTGGGTCTGCCGACCACTGCAGCTGCGGCACAGGCGGCCGTGGCGGCGGCAGCCAACAATATGTTTGGATCGAACAGTTCGCTGTTCTCGAATCATCTCGCCTTGCCGGGCACCACACCAGCCGCAGTGGCTGCTGCCGTGGCGAATTCGCGGCAAGTGGCGGCCGCTGCTGCTGTTGCGGCTGCAGCTGCTGGTGCTGCCGGCGCGGCTGGTGGCGCACCACAGCCAGGCAGATCGCGGCTACTCGAAGATTTCCGCAATCAACGCTATCCAAACCTACAGCTGCGCGATCTGGTCAATCATATTGTGGAATTCTCGCAGGATCAGCATGGCTCGCGCTTCATACAACAGAAATTGGAACGTGCAACCGCTGCCGAGAAGCAAATGGTTTTCAATGAGATTCTTGGCGCTGCCTACAGCCTGATGACCGATGTCTTTGGCAACTATGTCATCCAGAAATTCTTTGAGTTCGGCACACCAGAGCAGAAGAATACGCTGGGCATGCAGGTGAAGGGACACGTGCTGCAGCTGGCGTTGCAAATGTACGGTTGCCGTGTGATTCAGAAGGCACTGGAGAGCATCTCGCCGGAACAGCAGCAGGAGATTGTGCACGAACTGGACGGCCATGTGCTGAAGTGTGTGAAGGATCAGAATGGCAATCACGTGGTGCAGAAGTGCATTGAATGCGTCGATCCTGTGGCCCTACAGTTCGTCATCAATGCCTTCAAGGGTCAGGTCTATTCGCTAAGCACACATCCCTATGGGTGCCGCGTCATACAGCGCATTCTGGAGCACTGCACTGCCGAGCAGACAACACCCATACTCGACGAACTGCACGAGCATACGGAGCAGCTTATTCAGGACCAATATGGCAACTATGTCATTCAACATGTGCTGGGTAAGACAACGGTTATACTTATTACGAATTATTGGATTTTATTATATTCTTATTGCCTTTGCAGAGCATGGCAAACAGGAGGACAAATCCATACTGATCAACAGTGTGCGTGGCAAGGTGCTGGTGCTGTCGCAGCACAAATTCGCCTCCAACGTTGTGGAAAAATGCGTGACACATGCCACACGCGGCGAACGCACAGGCCTTATCGACGAGGTTTGCACATTCAACGATAAGTAAGTAACGCTTATTTTATATACCGAATGATTTATGATTACTAATGCGTTGCGCCTTTGCAGTGCCTTGCACGTCATGATGAAGGATCAGTATGCCAACTATGTGGTGCAGAAGATGATTGATGTCTCGGAGCCAACGCAGCTGAAGAAGCTGATGACCAAAATACGACCACATATGGCTGCTTTGCGCAAATACACCTATGGCAAGCATATCAATGCCAAACTGGAGAAATATTACATGAAGATAACCAATCCCATTGCGGGCGGCAGCACAACCGGTGCTGGAGGCATTGGCGGAGCTGGTGCCAGCAGTGGCGGTGCCAGCACGGCGACAGCGAGCACAACAGCTGCCACCAGCACCAGCGCTGCAGGCGGTCTGGGCGGTGCAAGCTCCTCATCGTCATCGACTTCGGTGGTGGGCAGCGCTGCAACCACAACAACCAACAGCATTGCCTCGCCCACCATGTGTGCCGTGCAGGAGAATGGCAGCGTCTTGATGGCCGAGCCCACATCGCCAGCCACCTCAGAGTCATCATCCTCGGTGGTTAATTTGGTGAACAATGGCCTGGGTCCCATTGGACCACCCACAACAGCTGTAGTGCTGTAAATTGAAAAAATGCAACTCGTTATCGAATTTTAGTTTTTAGTCTTTGGATGGAGAAGAGTTAACGAAGAAGATGAAGAAGAAGAAGAAGAAGAAGAAGAAGAAGAAGAAGGGAAGAAGATGAGGAGAGCTTAGAAAAGCAAGCGAATGCATACTATAAATATTAATAATACATATATATATATACGATAAATGTAATGTAATTTATTTATAAACAAGCAGACAGCAAACTGCAAATACACACACAGACACACACACTTACTGACAGAGCGACAGAATGCAACGGAAAGGAGAAGGAGTTATACTGTCAGAAAGATATTAAAAATGAGAGAGTGATCGGCTCCAATTTGGCGAGCAATCGATGATTTGTATATTCAATTGTAACAAAAAGATTGTTAATTGCTTTTGTAAAGTGCTAACACACTCACACACAAACAAACACACACACTCGAACAATTAAAGTGCTGTCGCACTCGATAAGCAACAAGATTGCACTCAATTTGTATATTTGTTGCTAAACTTGTCACATTAATATGTGCAGTTTATGTATTAAAACAAAAGCAACACGAGAAAAAATCCCAAATAAACGCAAAATATTCGTAATGTCTGCGGTAATTTTGTTGTAAAAATTTTGTATAAAAAAAGTCATGTGAAATTAGCAAGAAAAACATGTTGTAAATGATTAAGAAAAACGAATCGACTGTAAATTGAAAGAGCGCGTGACGTTCAGTTGTGGAACAAACCGAAGAAGAGACTCGAAATAACTGAGTGAAGAGAAGAGACAAGCTGAAAGATGAGAACAATGAAGAGGAGCGAAGTGTGAAGAAACGAAAAACGAAGAGCATGATGATTATTAGAGTAGATTTTGAACAACAACCATTTCAAATACATAATTATATACACACACATGATATGAATATAATGAAAACTTAATTGTAGCATGTAGGCTAAAAAGCAAGTTAAATATGTATGTGTAAAGAATCCTTATAAAGCCAGCAGCTGCGAGCACTCACATACACAATCACAAACACTCGTATTCATACTTAGATACATTAACAGACATACACACACACACAATCAAGGACTCTTTAGCGTTGCGTTTCGCAACAATTTCACGTCGCTTTTGCGCTATGTAAAATTTTGTACAAAAAGAAAAATAAACCACAACCCACAAAAATATAAAAAAACCAACAAACTTACGAAAAAAACCATGTAAAATCATGTAATTTTTTCTGTCAATTTGTTCACATGTAAAATTTTAATGTTTTGTAAAATTCTCATTAATTTTAACAACCATTTGTTTGTAAATTGCTTGCTGTGTATAAAAACATAAACAAAATACTGATAATGAAACAACAAATACACACAGAAAACTCATACAAGACTCTCGCATAGAAAGGAACACGCATGCACAGTAGCAATTATATTATACCTATTAACAACTATATACACATATATATATGTATGCATACTTTTCTTTATAGTATATATGTATATGTATGTGTAGATGTATGTATAAATTCATATTTGTATTTTGTAAATTGTTTCGTTTTTAAGTCCTATCATCAAACATATTTACACGCATTGTATTTATACTTGTAGAAACGCGCTTTTTCAGGCCGACGAATCGAACTTTTGTTTAGATGCTAAGATTTAACTGATTACTGATTACCGTTTAATGATTTCTTATTTTTCTAAGTTTTTAGTAATGATTTATCAAAGATTTTTTTAAACATTGCAACTCACCCTAAAAATGTATACAAACACAATTTTATTCGGAACAAAGAAACCACACAAAAATAACTAAATAAACCAAAACCAAAATTTTTCGAAAAAAAAAACATATTCATATATTTGCTTCAATTTGGAAATAGTTGTATTTCCCATTTTTTACATTACCCACCTTTGTAAAAATATTATTATTTGTACTATAAAAATCTCACTGACCTGGGCAGTCTCGGTTGCTGCGCTCAACGACTATCAAACTGTGTGTGCCGCTAGCGCTCACAGTTTTATTGTCACTGGCGTGCAGCGGCCATGTTGACGCTTCTCAATTTGAAATGGATTATTTGTACTTTAATTTATAAACAATTTTCAATTTTTTTTAATAATTGTTTGACTGCTTGAAATGCATTCGTTGTGCTAAATACCCCTTAACTATTACATGTTGTAAGTGTATAAAAAGTATTCACGCACCTCTTGAGACACATTTGTAAATTGCCAACACAGGTCTGTATGTATGCATCTCACATGTTGTATAAAGTCAGAGTCGGAGTCGGAGTTTGAGCTTTTGTACATTTTTGATACCTTACATTTTAGAAAATTTCACGACGCCTTATTCGAAACAGAAAAAAACTATGTAAAAATAAAGCAAACTATAAACTTTGCATAAAAATCTAATTTATACTTTATATGTTCTCGTCTTTTGTATCGGTTTCTCTTTTAAGATAAAACAAAGTTAAATATGCATATATTTTTTCAAAATTGTAAACTGTAAAAATCTATTGGAGGGCATTTTTTATGTCATTGTTGCTGACATCGTGTTTTTGTAAATACCTACTCATACACATATATATATATGTACGTATTGCTATAGTTATGAACTTTGTGTAAACATCTGATAATCCCTTCCTTCCCCTTCAGCGCAAGTGAGAGCATTTCAAGCGCGAACACAGCGAATGGTTCTCGTATTATTCATATTAACCTCTGTTTTTTGTGTATTTTTATAATTTTATTATTAGTTAAGAACTAACCAACTGCCTGTATACAGAGCGAAATGCACTGATAATTTTAATTTGCATAAATCATAACGAAATACACACATGATGATCACTCAAAAGGAACCCTGTATTTAGATTCAAAAGTTCTGCAAAATGAACGCAATGAAAGTAGAGACGCTTTCTACATACATACATACATTTAAACATTTACACAGTCACACATGCAATCATATATGCGAAAGCAACATATAAAGCTGCTTAACTGTAGTAGTTAGTATAAGGCAAGAGCGAGCTCTTATACTAACCTATTAAACACATGCAAACGGATATACATATGTATTGCACTTGAAGCAACGTTTTTAAATACTAATATACGATATACTACTATATACTATGTGTATGGATATGTACTTGTATTTGTATATGGAATATACTATATATGATGTGTAATTTGTGTGCACAGTGAAATTTTCACGCAACTGGCGTTATTTACATATTTGTAGTTTTTACAGAAAATAATTATAAACGAAAAAGAAAGGAAATATATATGTAAACATTTTGCACGCATGTAAACCGACTAAATCCCAATTTTGAATGAAATAAAATGTAAACAATGTAACTTAACTTATACAATAAACAATAGAAAAGAAAACATAAGTAAAGCGTAGATTAAAAACATTATTAAATCAATATGTATGAGGTTTTATATTTATCCCATGAGGCCGGGCAAAAAAATACAACAACAAAGAACAGAAAATACGCTAAGCAACAATTTTCAAAGCTGCCAAAGCAGACGTAATGAAAATTTTCAAATTGTAAATTTTATTTTGCCAATTTATTTGTAAAAACAAAGATGAAGAAAAGAATACTGAAAAATAAAATTTGAAAAGTAATCACGATTTAAAACAAATATATATATATATATATATTGCATATATACACACAAGCAGAAATTTGTAAAATTTTTCGACCGCAAACATTGTAAACTAAAGTAAGGGCACTGAATAAACCATTTGTAATTTGTTGTAAAAAGAATAGCATGATAGAATGATAGCTGGATGAGAGGAATGAATGAAACAAAGCGTGGACAGGCAAGCGCTATATTGAGCTACATTTGTCAAGTAAAAACTATAAATTATATATAATATATATATTAAATATAAATATATTATATACATACGAGTACATAATACTTATAAAGCATAAATAATTATATTTTGTAGTTAAACACTCGACACACAGACTTATATAAAAACACTCACACCCACACCCCTTTAGTTTTGTAAACAGCGCGCAATCGGCACAAGTTATGTACGGATATACATATATAAAGATATATACATACGAGAAAAATTCAATTCGTGAAAAGCATTCGGGCTTTCGAGCATTTGATTTAACTATGCATTAAAATCTTATGTTTATTATACAAATTATATTTAATGCTAATTTCATTGTGAGAAAAGAATAAAACAAACACAGTTTATTATGTAGCAAAAATCTACAAGTTTTATTTCAACAATTCGATTTACTTCTTCTTCTAACAAATATTCGGTTTCGGTTTCAGTTAACCTCTCAAGCACTCAAGATCACATTGAAATTCCAACCAATTGGCTTCAATAGAAGGCTGCGATGACAACAAATCTGAAATCAAAATTCATATTAATATGGCATACAATTAATGGTTAGCATAGCATATATATAAATATATATACACTATATATAAACATATAAAAAAAACTAACCTTTAACCAAGTCAACAAAATTTCTTAAGACAGCG
Organism: Zaprionus inermis; assembly: GCA_018151445.1. Taxonomy (NCBI): domain Eukaryota; kingdom Metazoa; phylum Arthropoda; class Insecta; order Diptera; family Drosophilidae; genus Zaprionus; species Zaprionus inermis. Next base: position 1,039,419 of record JAECXD010001328.1, on the reverse strand, counting down.
CAGAGTTTGAAAGCATTTTATACGGCGCATTTTTTATAAAAAGCAGGCTAGCTGTGTATATGACACATATATCTATAAATATATATGAGATTGTATTGAAGAAATGATCAACTTTTATATGAGGCAGTAAGTAAACGGACATACTATTTTTTTATCAGCCTCGGCAAGCTACAATTTTCCAGGCCGAACATTTTAACAAAATTACCAATTACCAATTCAATATAAAACTAAGATCTTAAACTGAAAAACCTAAAATTAAAAAAAATTATAACTAAACCTATTAATGAAAATAATAATTAAAATGCATAAACAAGCAAGTACGCCTAGCCCCCAAGAAGAATTAATTTCAATTAGTAGAATTTTCCATTGTAGAAATGAAATGTATGTATTACAATATAGATTTTTACTTGAATCATATTCGGATGAGAAAAACCGATCGACAGGTGGCGATAGATATCGGTACACTGTGTCGTCGAACGCTCTCTGAATGCGAATAAAACAGCAAATTTGTAGAAAAACTAAACGCAAGAAAACTAAAAGAGAATCAAACTATACATACCTATATATTAAAGTGTATATACAGAGTAGATACTCGTACAAGGCATACAATTTCTCAGAAATGGGGGTAAGCAAGAGGTATAGCTTCAAATATAGCGAATTTAATTCAATTGGTTGATTTACATAGGATTTGTTTATGAGATGATCTTAAGATAAATTGGTTGATAAATAGGTGATTACTGGATCAAAATTAGGCTGGAATATTGAAAAGAAACGGGTGAACTTTTTTATAAGCTGGATAATTATTATGTTGCCAGGATTTTCCTGAATAACTTAAAATTCCTTATTAATATTTGATTTTTAAAAGTCTCAATCTATACACAATATATATTTCATAGCTATAGCCAATTTTTGTTGTACTCAAAGTTTTAAATGCTCTACAGCTCTGTAGCTAAGCCCTAGAATCACAAAAACTGCATACTATAATGAGCACTTTTGACCAATACTCAAACCGTACAACATAGGATTGGTTTGTTTTTATAATGCCCCCATTAATGCCATAACAACTCAAACAAGTCGAATTCAATTAAAACTGAAAAGCAAGTGGAAAAGATGGAATCTTATCGGTCACACGTATGTATATAGGTGTACGAAGATAACTAAAGATGAACAATTGTAAAACTAAATACTTCTACATATTTAATAAAATGAAAAATTTAAACATATGTCCAGCCATATTATTTTCGAATTCAGTGATTGTACGAAGGGGACTGGAAGGGAATTCTCACGTGATCTTTCAATACCGATCACCTTAAAAAAAGGCAAGACAGATGGTTCCTTGATTACACCACACAGTATGTAAATAGGTATATTATTTAATACTTTGTTCATAGCAATAACAAGTAGATTACTACAATTAAATAAAAAAGTGCTTAGGCTAGTGTTCTATTCTAGGGGTCGACAGCTAGGGACGGCTAATTCGAGTAGAACTGGTCGACAGGAACGTGCTTGAGCAGCTGGTTTGCCAGCTTGCCAAACTCGGTTGCGAGTTTCTTCTGCAGCTGAGTCTGCATGGCCTCCAGTACGACCTGAGAGTTGTCGCGCAGGAAGAGATTAGTAGCCTCCACTGTATAGAAAGAAAGAATTGAGTTAGAATAGGAATCGATCAGTATAGGAAACCTCAGTACTCAGTACTTACACAGGATGCGATTATTGTTGAATGCGCGTGAGATGCTCATGTTGACTTTCTTCACATCGAGGACGAGACTGAGCGAGTCAACATGCAAGTAGTTTCCACGCGCCGACGTCTTGCCGGTCAGATCGGCTGTGACACCCTCGAACACGGCATGGAAGTCACCGCCGCCCGAGGCGGGAATGATGAGGAGAACGCCAGAGCTCGTGTATTTGGCCTCGATCTTCAGCTTGGGCATAATGATGCGTGCCTTGAAGGGCTCACCACCGTTGACCCCCAGTTTCAGGGATTCCACTTTATAGTTGCTGGCGCCAAAGGCCTCCATGTTCTTCAGTGTGATCTTGTAGCCCTGCGGTCCCTCGGTCAGCTGCAGCGACAGTGCGTCCATCTTGAAGGGCTCCACGGGCGGAAGCTGCGACAGGAGGAAGAAGCAAAAACAATTAGAGAAGTCAAGAGACAAGTGCGCAACAACAATCGGCAGTGATCGGCAATAGACTATCGACAATCGGCTGAGACAGACAGCTTCCGCACCAGAGTGGCAGCTGCCACAGCCGCCTCTGTCGGCGGCATTACGCAAGACCCGTTAGCCTAGCCCCACTGCCACAGTGTTGCCATTTGTTTTGCCATTTGCCTCGTGCCACATGCCCCTCGACGCTGGCTATTTGTGATTTTTGTTTTGCGTCTTATGCAATGCAACTGCAACTGCAACTCGTTTTCGCAATGCAAGCGCAAATAGTCTGAATCGTGTCAGTCTGAAGGGTTACCCACCTCGATCTCCGGTATGCCACTGGCCAGATACGGCCTCAAATGTTCCAGGGAGCCAATCAAGCAATCCACCAGTTTGGGATCATCGCGAGCACATTGCTTAATATACGCAGCTGTCGAATAAACAGAACATCAAAACAATATTCGATCACTTAACTAAATCAACATAAATAAATTAATAGCAAAATAGCGTCTTCCATTCGAATTCCTGTAAAGTTCAACGACTTGTGCGGCGCAGTGATACGAAAAACCGGCCACAATATTACTCAAGCTTAACCCTGGCCGCGACCAAGTGCGATCTTCGGCAAGGTCGCCTCTCCCCCCTCTTGATCACTCTGTTTGCGACTCTGTGGCCTTACAAATGCAACAGCTTAAGAACCTGTCTTCCAGCTCGTTTACGAGTACACAAACACCGCACCTGATATGTGTATCGTTTATCTGAGTGTGTATCTGTATCTGTATTATGTTTACGATTCTACGACTCGACCGTCACTGTCCATTGATTAACCATTATAGCATCCATATGTGATCATTAACTGCATTTCAGCGCACACTCTTAATATTTCAAGTTGAAGGCTGTTCAACGGATCGAGACTACTCATTATATATGGATTTGGTTCATAGTCTGCATTTTGAGTTTCATTCGCTTATGGATGCGGAAGAGATTTGGGTCTATTATGATTATTTTGTTGTGTTTATCTTCTGCCGTTTCCTTTGTACCCATGCCCGAGTTTCAAAGTTTTCGTACAGCGCTCAATTCGCCAAAGTGTGTCATTTCTGTCAGTTAACACATCGAACTGTGCGAAGCTTTCGCATTTACATAATTTTAATGACGATTGCCATCGAATTAGCAGTTTGCTTGACATTTGACATTCGGAGTGAAGGTGTGATAAATACAGATAAATGTGTTGCACAGAGAGAAAATCCCGGCTATTTTGAGTTATCAGACTGATAACTGAGCATATTTAGCTGAATAGCCAAGCCTATATGTATCTACTACTTGATCACTTATGCCTATTCACTTACAATTTTCTGCAGTGTGAATAAAACTCGTGTGCTCATCTATGCACACTTTCGCCCTGCAGCTGAGAAAGTACACTAGCTCGTCTAACATTTAAATGAGTTGGGGGTTTTTTGCAAATTACAAATTTAACTTGGGCAAGACTTACGTATGCACTTCTGTCTTCTAACAAAAGGTATAAATATTTATATATTAGTTAATTAATAAATTATCTTTGTGCCTGTGCCAGTGCCTTAACTGTCTACATTGTTGACATTTTTCATGAATCTCTAACTTCATTCGAGTGGAGAGCAGAACTTACGAGCTTCGGCCTGGCTGAGGCAGATGGCATGCATGACTGCGGCAACGATGAAAACGATTCTCAGCATGTTGATAAGCTAAAGTTCACACCACAATTAAGGTAACTTTATATGCAGATATTAACACTCAGTGCACGACACAACAACAACAACAGCAGTTTGTTATATGTATGCTATATATTGATCTCGGAACACGACCAACGACACGCAGCGGAGAATGGCGACTGTGAACGTTGGAGGCGACTGGCGTGGATTTTAAAGCTTCCCCAAGACATGCAAAGCGCAGCTCGTAGCTTGCTGACGGCAGACGACGTCGGCAGAGACTGTGACGGCGACTGCAAAAGCCGAACTTCAGCTGCTCGACTGACTGACTGAGACAAAGACGGAATACTTGACTGACTGACAAACTGATAGACTGACTTACTGACTGACTTTAAGATCTCGCCAATCCTCGACCATCTGCTTTCGAAGTTCTTCGGATTCTCCGTCTCTGTTTGCCTTTCTGTCTCACTGCCTTTAATTATTTTGTTTTGCTTGACCATTTGACAAGAAGCTTAAAATGTAATTAAGCATTATTTTTTAGAATTACGTAATGGGTTGTAAATTTTGCATCTGACTCGTTTAGAATAAATATTAATTTTCTTAGTATTTTTCGAAATACGTGAAATTGAATCCCATAAAATTGCCAGCAGTAATGTGTTAAAGTGCAATTCGCAATGCAATTTTTCTAGCTTCGCCTGTAATTAAAATTTGGCATATAATAAGTATACACTGCAGCAACTTGGGGTCAGACAAAGCTCATCTTAAGAACTGACCACAAGTAGACCCCGAGCCAACGCAGATGAATCAGTATTCTTCAACCATATTACGTCTGCTTTTCGCTCTCTTTCGATTTCTGTGCCAAAGTCAAGCTTATAATTTGCCCATTATCTTGGGGAGAAGTTATGAAACCAAAACGTGAATAGCTTATTGAGTTCTGCGATTCTCGGTCTACCAATTATAATAATTGATAATTGAAGAAGTCGTTTCCGACATGAACTTACAAGTTTATTTTTATAATCTGGCTGAATTAACTCAAGCGTAGAAATGAACTGATAGAAACATTGCTTAACCGAACCTTACTCAAGTAATTTCCAACACATACTATATAAGGTGAGTTGTAGGTTAAGATATGCGGATATGGGCTAGATTAATGAGCCATTATCTTACTAAGCATTATAAGTACTTTACTCTCCCGAATCATTAGAGAAAATCATTAGCTAAACGTCAGCGAAAGATTGATTTATTTAAGGAATAGAGTAGACACAGAAAACTTAAACCAATCCGGGTTCATCTTGGGAACTGCTTCGGAAAGTAAATTGCCCAAAGTGGAGTCTACTGCGCAGAATACACGGGCAAGGGTACAACTGTGCACTCTTGGCACAAAGAGACCTTTGGCTGAACGAACTAATAGTAAACTGTTTACTATGACCGTGACAAATAAAATAGAGGGAAGTACCATACAAAGCCCAGTGGGTTCTAAAGCTACTGCTTAGCACGTAATAAACGTGAGTTCGCGACGAGTACGGGTACTCACAGTCGTATTCGCACCCGACAATAGTGAGAAATACTTTTAAGAGACGCCGAAGTAAATGGATAAATAATAAATGGAACAGGAAAACGTTTTGCCAGACTATTGTTGAAGCCGTTGGCTTTGTTATTTAAATAATTAGTTGGCTTTGTTCTATCTTGCGATGAATAAGATGATATATGTAGGTACTTATGTGTTTCTGGTGTTCATGGAGGTTCCCACTCATAACATAATCACCAAATAACTTAAGATTTATAAAAACAGTTTGTAGAGACATTTCAAGTTTCTGGAATAGAATTATTACCGAAATTATACAAAAATAATCGTCGTACGCTTTTAAAAGTGCAGTTAAAACAAGATATAAAACAAAACTTAATTCCAGACATTCATATATTTAAGAAAAACGAGTTCCTCAAAACTCGACTATGATGGAGTTGAACTAATAAAGAGATTTTTAACTTTTAGTTTTGATTTTAATTAGCACATCAACAGTTTCACTATCGATGGAAACTTGTTTGTAGCTCGAAAAAGTTCCCATATGCTTAGTGATCAGGGAGTTCTGAATAAAAAGTAATAAAACAGGAAACATTAAACAAGTTTTCAAGTTCAGCTGCAGCAAGCATTGATTCCAATTTAAAGGCTCTTCAAGAACGCCCAACGGTACTATGCACTTTGCATAAAACGCAAGAAAAGGAAAGAAAGAGTAAAGTTGAAAACTCAAGGAAACTGGGTGAATGTCGTTTAGTTTTTGTTCTCTCGGTCAGTGTGCAGTCCACGTAACCGTAGACGGGACTGTTGTTAAACAACAAGAATTGCCTTTTGCCTATTCATTTTTCCGTTTTTAAAAACACTTGTAAAACTTTGAGGCCGTCTCCAAGGTTGCCTGAAGTACTTTGCGACCTTCTGGATTTGTGCCACAACAGACAGAAGAAAAACAAAATAACGGACGATGCTATCTACACTTGTTTTTCTAAAAATTCGAAAATTAAATTTCAAAATAATGCAGTTACTCGTTTTTTGGCTAACAAATCAGTAGAATATGCTGATAATGCAGGCGTTGTCCAACTGCACTGCTTGCAAATGAATGGAAAACAAAATCAACGTCTCTAAATAAAAAGCTTGGAACCATTCTGCATGCCGTGACTGTGGCGACACAATTTCCGCTCAGCCCAAGGGTATGCAACGTTAATCTCACACATTAGCGCACTCTCTTCGTAATGGTGGCCTCAAAACCAGAACAGGCTGGCAAGCATTTGAGTATAACTAATTTACTTGACACGACTGTAGCGCAACATTTTCCGCTTGCGCCGAAAAGTATACAATGCATTATTCCGTTGGCAGCTGTAAACAGTGCTGCCAACTTTTTAGATCCCGTTTTAGTGGTATTGCAAAAGCAAATTATTAAATTAGTACCATTGGCTTCATAAATATTTAAAAAACGCGTTAAAAAAAACCTTCTCAGCTTTTTTCAACTCAATAACAATAAAAATCTCAAAATTATAAAATTCTCTTTTAATATGATAAATACCGCATTTGAAACCGAAAAAATGTAATTAATTGTATGGATTGAAATGCAGCGCACGCCCGCCGCATCGACATGAGTTCTTTTGGGTTCCTGCAGTCAGGTATGCAACTGTCATAGGAATTCGCTATAAACAAGTGTGATTAATGGCATTCAGCCGTAAACATAATTATTTATATTATACAATGGGCGTAATAATAGGTGTATTGCATTCAATGAAAGGTTATTCCACTTTTCTCCACCTTCTTTGCTTAGCTTCTTCTTCTCCATCTTTGTGTTGTGCCTCGTATGCAAATGATGTGCGTGTGGAAGCTAAGTGCAATGCTAATGACAAGTGGCAAGTGGCAAGTGGTAAATGGCGAATGGCAAAGGAAACCACTTGACCTTTGCGAAGGCAGAACTAATTGAGACCAGCTGAGCCACAAAGGACTGAAATAAATATGCAATTTGCCAGCTATTCATCATGTGCATAAAAGTCTTACTCGTACCGTAAAGATGATGTACGGCACGGGCACAGGCACGGATAATCCCAAGAAGCTTATCCCAGCTAATGAAGCTCATGGGGCTGATTCATGGCTCGGCTCATTACGCTAGATTTGTGGCCGAGCAAGCGAGTCAAAGACCGACCAGCTCACGGCATGAACTTAACCTTCAAGTAGCTGTACACCCAGCCCAGCCCAGTTCGGCCCAACAAGCCCAACCCAGGCGCAGGCCCAGACCCAGACCCAGGCCTGCTCTGGCATTATGAATGCGCTTGCAGCGCGCTGGCTGTGGGTGTGGCCCCATTTCGCGGCCTTTGTTCGCTTGTTGCACTGCACTTTACCTACGCCTTTGGCGCTGCTTTCAACTGAAACTCATTTCTTTTGGCCGCCTCGCTGGCTGGTTGGCTGCCTGGCTTTTGGTTAAATGGCTTGGTCCAATGCAGCGTTGGCTCATTCCTCGCTCAAGTCGCGTGAAAGTTGGACGACACTCAGTCGGCGCAAAGAAAGCAAACAGTAACCGAAACAGAAACAGAAGCTAAAGCTGTAGCTAAAGAAGAAGCAGAAGTTATAAGCAAAACCTTATTGAGAAAGCAATTCCTACAGACGGTACGATGGTTTTATTCTTTTCGTGTCGAGAAAGAGAACAAACAAACCGAACTGGTCCGCATTGACCTACTTAGTGCATAGCACGGTTCAAAAGAATTTCGGCGGCCCGAGTGAAACTTATATATCGCTTGCATTGTATACATATCTCGATTGTTTGTGATTCCAGTGTGATTTGTACTCTAAGATAATCCTAAATCGCTTTCGCTCTCACTCATACGCTGGGCAGAAAGAAGAGGAGGAGAAACAAAAAGAAAGAAAACTATGCCAAACACCTACGAGTTAGTCAGCGTCATTCGAAAGAAATTAGCATATTAACAAAACGAAGCGAAACGTGCTAATCAATTATGAAACCAAACTAAAAGTGAAACAACGATAACGATCATTATATTCATTTTGACTTGTACTTTCATGCAGACGAGCCAAAAACCACAACCACAACCCACAGTAATGTATCACAAATTTGGAATATTATTGCTGCTGGCGACACTGGGCGCCACTTGGGCCCAGCAACAGCGTAAGTATAACCAATAGGCCAATCTAATACCCCCAATAGCCCAATGCGGCACTCGCTGCCATTGCAATATTACTTTCCATCAGATTACGTCTAATTCAATTGGTTATTCAGACCTTAAAGAGACCCAAATTGTAGCATTTGTCACGTCTCTCGGCCAGGCTTAATGTAGCGCTTGATTTGGGTTTAATTACCCCCCTGAGACGTGTCAACAACGCTGAAAGTTGCCAATAAATACCCGTTTATAGAGATATCGTTTCTAAGAATCTAAGTTTCAGAAAAAAACTCCCTCAATGAGCCATTTTGTAGATTTCTTAAAATAGTAATGCAATTAAAAAGGGCTGGCTTATGCCACAGTTGATATAATTAAATTATAAACAAAGAGATCGGTGTGGTTTAATGTTCCTGGGGGATAAAACCGTTGAAAGAGGGATTCGTTTGTGAGTGACCACGTGCAAACAATAACTCAAAACCAGTTCAAATAAATTTGAAACTTAAGGGGAATTACACTTATTATAAAGATTTACGTGCCGTAAGTTTTTCTAAGCGAATGAATACTTTAATTAGGCGGACTTCTCTTAGCTCTTAGGCTACGAGAAGAAGTGATTCTGCAAAGTTGAGACTGTAAGGTACTTATACAAAAAGTTGATAGATTTTGGGCTAATATCCGAATAAGTATAGCAATAGATACTGTGTTAAGCTAATATATCGATTAAATTACTTGGTTCGAACGGGTGTTAATATGCGTCATATTCAGTTATTATGATAGCAGCACAGTAAAAGACGCTATTAAAATGCAATACTATTTGAAAAATCTGAAGATATTTTATGGCTAATTAAAGCTTTTCTAAGCTGTGTGAAAATGCGTTTTCCCGAGTAGCCCGATTCTCCCACGCTAACTCTGTACAGCCCTCAGTTGTAGGGCTGCAAAAGATTATGAACCCTCCAATAAAACTGTAAGCAGCCCAGTGCGAGGCAGAAGCTGTACTTGCTCACACCTCGCTCTTGGAACTTTTGCACTTTCGGGGATCTTGATTCGACAGCTACAGCAGTAGCGGCATGTGAACTTGAACTGAGCACAAACACCGCAAGCCACGATCGTCGAGATGCAATTAATGGCAACTACTTTAATTCCGTTGCAGTCACAGTCGAGCGCACAATGTTTGATTTTCAGTTGATTGCCGAACGGCTCATAAAGCGCGAAAAAGCGATAAAGGTAGAAATAAAAGATAAACAAGTAAAGTGAGAGCTACAGTCGAGTGCAATGGACTGTTAAATACCCTGCCAAGCGAACAGTATTAAACTAGTTAGATATACAACAGTTGTTATATTACTTATCAATAGCATATACAATTTATAGTCTGTCACGTTTTTTAATTGCATATGCTTAATATACCTACTCTAACCCCGTGACAATGCGTGCAGAGTATAGCAAACAAGACAGCACGATATGTGCAAAAATTCAATGAACTGGGAAATGATCTCAAGTTGCAACTGATTGCAATGTCAGTCTGCTCTGCCTATCTCTCTCTCTCTCTATGTCTCTCCCATATAATGATTCTCTCTTGCTCTTTTCAGCCTACTACTTGCAGCAGTGCCCCCGCGATGAAGCGTCCTTGAATGCGTGTCTACGTGACAGTGGCAACAAATTGGTACATTATCTGCAAAAGGGTATACCGGAATTAGATATTTACGAGGTAAGCCCAGACACATAAACGGGCCATTGAGAACTGCCATTTTAAAAATGAATTCCTTCTCGCAGATCGAACCTGTGGTAATCGACGAGATCGGTATTGTCTTGGGCAGCGGACCCGATGGATATCGCGCTCTCTTCCGTAATATTCAGGCTTACGGTGTTAGCAACATTACAGTCACCAATGTGCGGTAAGTATTCACATGCTTCCATGTAGATATGTTATTCTCAACGAACAGTAGTTGAATTGGGTACTTTACTCGTGCCCGCGAGACGCCTGGGGTCATATCCACAATTGCTTGTACTATGATCACAATCCCCAACAATAATAACGCCTTTGCACCCTAATAACTTTCTGCTTTAGTTGTTTACCTACTTCAAATGCTCTACTTAGCAAATAATAATACGTATGTAGGTATGATTTGTCAATGTTTATGGCATTAAATAATAGTTGCTTTTTCTTTAAATTAATACATACATATATATTTATGATACTCTTTAATAATAGATTACATCAATTTGAATTTAAAGTCAAGTTTTGTTTTCTCAGCCTGTAATTAGTAATCTTCCCTAAAGAAACTCATGTGCACACGATCGTATATTAATTTAATTAATTCATTTTGGTTTTTATCGCTAAACGTGTCGTCATAAGATATACGGAGAGTTTAATCAAAAAACTAAAAGTAATTACAATTTCTATCTATATGTATGACCGCTTTTTTTTTGAAACGCCCTTTATATGTCGATCTACTCGACTTATAGCTAATATAAGCGTTTTCCGGGAATATTTTACAGTTTGTACGAAATGCCGCATTCAATTTGCAGCTTATTATTTTCAAGTTTAATATGAAATTAGGTCATAGATTGCAATCTTAACGTTTAAAATCGCGATGCAGGGAAATATTATTGGAACTGCCTCTACTATGAATATTGATAGCTAAGTGCGACGCGTGCCCATGCGGCGGGTGTGCAACAACTTGGGGTTTTATGTGTGTTCTATTATTAAATATTATTTACCCACACGCTGATTCTCGTTTCCAAGCAGATAAATGTGAAATATCACTTTAATTGAAATGCTCATGTTAGAAGTATAGAACTAAATCAATATTATGCAGTCAGTAATGTATGCAAGACATCGAAGCGAGCATAACTTAACCTGTTGAAGCTGCCTCCAATCAGAAATTGTGCAATTTGCAACGTCCTTGGCCAAGCCGCAAAGTACTTGGCCCGCCCCAAACGTGTGATAATTTTCCGGTATTGGTGGTGTAATAAAACAAGATACTGAAGAGGCTTAAGAACCCACTTATGGAACATAGGCCAAAGTGACGAGAGATCGCCAAAGAAGATGTTGGCCAAGAAACTCATCTATCGATTGGCGCTAGCTCGAATGTGTGTCAACGCGATTCTCTATGTCAAGTCAGTCGGTCGGTTTTGGCTTTGGGCAGCCGACAAACACACAGCCGGTTTATATTTCCAATGCGATGTCGATTTCGAATTCGGTTTTGAATTTGCCATAGGATCGGTAGCGAGTTTTGTGTATTGCACTCGGTTACAGGTTTTGCCGGAGGTGTTTCATTATACCCTTGCAGAGGGTATATTAATTTTAGCCAGAAGTTTGCAACGCACCTTAGGAGACATCTCCGACCCTATAAAGTATATATATTCTGAATCAGCATCACCAGAGGAGTCGAAAAATGGATGTCCGTCTGTCCGTCCGTCCGTCCGTCCGTCCGTCCGTCCGTCCGTCCCGTCCGTCCTCTCTGTTGCAACGCAAACTAGTCTCTCAGTTTTTGAGCTATCTTCATGAAACTTGGCACACAAGCTTCTTATTGCTGTAGGCTGTAAATAAGTCGGAACGAGCCAGATCGGACCGATATATCGTATAGCTGTCATAGAAGCTATCGGCCGATTTTTGTTGTTTTTCAAGATATTGCAACAAGATTTGGTAAATCCTATTCTTATTACGTTCTTAATGTGCTGTCAAAATTATATCAAAATCGGACCACTATAACATATAGCTGCCATAGGAACAATCGGCTGAAATCAGGGTTTTTGTATGCAAACCTGTTTTGTTTTTGGAAATACCGCACATTATCAATACTTTTTAATGTTATACAGTAACCCGCTCTTAGTTTTTCCATTTAAATATCTCAGACGTTTATATTCTATAGCTGTTATAGGAACAATCAGTCAGTCCGTCTGTCCGTTGCAACTCAAATTAGTCCCCCAGTTATTGAGCTATCTTCATGAAACTTGGCACACAAGCTTATTATTGCTGTAGGCTGTAAATAAGTCGGAACGAGCCAGATCGGACCGATATATCGTATAGCTGTCATAGAAGCTATCGGCCGATTTTTGTTGTTTTTCAAGATATTGCAACAAGATTTGCCAAATCCTATTCTTATTACGTTCTTAATGTGCTGTCAAAATTGTATCAAAATCGAACCAGTATAACATATAGCTGCCATAGAAACAATCGGCTGAAATCAGGGTTTTTGTATGCAAACTCGTTTTGTTTTTGGAAATACCGAACATTATCAATACTTTTTAATGTTATACAGTAACCCGCCCTTAGTTTTTCCATTTAAATATCTCAGACGTTTATATTCTATAGCTGTTATAGGAACAATCAGTCAGTCCGTCTGTCTGTTGCAACTCAAATTAGTCCCCCAGTTATTGAGCTATCTTCATGAAACTTGGCACACAAGCTTTTTATTGCTGTAGGCTGTAAATAAGTCGGAACAAGCCAGATCGGACCGATATATCGTATAGCTGTCATAGAAGCTATCGGCCGATTTTTGTTGTTTTTCAAGATATTGCAACAAGATTTGGCAAATCCTATTCTTATTACGTTCTTAATATGCTGTCAAAATTGTATCAAAATCGAACCATTATAACATATAGCTGCCATAGGAACAATCGGCTGAAATCAGGGTTTTTGTATGCAAACCTGTTTTGTTTTTGAAATACCGCACATTATCAATACTTTTTAATGTTATACAGTAACCCGCCCTTAGTTTTTCCATTTAAATATCTCAGACGTTTATATTCTATAGCTATTATAGGAACAATCAGTCAGTCCGCGTGTCTGTTGCAACTCAAATTAGTCCCCCAGTTATTGAGCTATCTTCATGAAACTTTGCTCACAAGCTTCTAATTTCTGCCCTCTTTAAATAAGTCGGAACGGGCAAGATCGGACTGATATATCGTTTAGCTGTCATGGAGCCTATCGGCCGATTTTCGTTATATTTCAAGATATAGCTATCAGGCTTACCACATCCAAATCTAAGTGTGTCCCTAATAATAAAGTTCGAAATCGAACTTTTACAACTTATAACGATCAACGATCGGCCTAATGAAGGTTCATGTTGCAATTTTATGGAAACCTGAGTACTATTACATATAGCTGTTAAACAAAAAATCATGTAGCTGTTATTCAAACGCATTTTTGAATGAGAACTTTCCAAATTTATTTATATTTTATGACCAACAGATCCTTTACAACACAAAGACATTTCCTCATAACATTTTGTGTTAAGTATATAAGAAATCCAGGTATATACAAAAGCATTAAAAAGGTAGAATTATTTTTTTTCGAAGCAGGTGTTTGATTCATAGCCTTAAACAGATCAAAATCTTGACTTCCTGAACTGTTATAATTGTTCAATAAATACCACAGAAACCAGCAGCAATCCAAATATATTTTATATTTTGTATAACTGCAAGGGTATGAAACCTTCGGCAAGCCGAAGGTAGCCTTGCTTTCTTGTTTTTTTTATTTAGATATGTGCAATGATTTGTTGCACTACATTTGTCGTCACCTGTGGTCGACCTGAAGGTCGCAGTGGAGTGGACAATGGTTTTAGAAGTGTGTGGGTGACATTGAAAAATGCATATGCTTGGTAGAATCAATGAAATGGCAGTTTCGAGTTGACTCAACTTGCCAGTGGCAACATTCGTACAAACAAAACATATCTAATCATATTGTCATTATCACTGTCATTGTCACCAACTCCACCACTTGCAGCTCCGACTTGGACTCACTGCAGTTCCAGCTGACATGCGAGATACCCCGCATACGCGTCAAGGCTCAATACCGATCCACAGGTGTGCTGATCTTGGTGAAGGCCTCCGGTGCCGGTGACTATTGGGGCGAGTATGGTAAGTAGGACAGCGGCACGTGAATTGACTCTATGGCAGCATCTAATTATGATCCGCCTGGCAGAGGGTGTCAAGGCTAAGATCTATTTCAAGGCATTGGCCAACGAGGGCGAAGATGGCCGCACATATCTCACCACCGATGCTGTCAAAATGGACTTCAATGTCAAGGACATTCAGATGGGCGTCGATAACATTGCCAATGGCAACACAGTGATACGTAAGTGGGAAACACCCAATCCTACAAAAACCACTGAAATCTAATCTTTAATACCCTATACAGAGGCCGCTCTCAATCTGTTCATCAACTCGAATTCACAGGAACTGCTGAAGGAAATGAAGCCGGCGCTACGAACCAAGTTGACGCTCGTCATTCGCAATTTCATGGATCGCTTGTTCGCCAAGATACCCCTGGATGAGTGGATAAACTTGAATTAGAAAGTTGCACTATTTCATTATTCAATTTAAGGTCTTATTTATTGCACACATACACACATACAAACAGATTCGCAAATAGTAAAGAGCTAATATACTTATTAAATGATATGTAATTGATATGGAGGCAAATCGTTTATATAATTTGAAGCCGAAGTTGTCGGTTGGCCGGGAGAATTATTGTGTTTCATTTTCATCCACTGTGGAACAGAGCAAGTCCCGCTTATGCTGTTATTCAGTCAGTCTATTACAAAACTATTAGATAAAAGGAATTGCAGGTTTCTGCTTTCCTGCTGGGTTTATGGTTTATCATTAGACGCACGGTATCATCGGGTTTGACATGCAAACCGAAGGCCTCGACACAACAAAAATGCATGAATGAATGAAAACTGTGGTGAAATGCTCAATTAAGTGTCAATTATAGAATGGATAACGTGAGTAAAGTGAATAATTAATACTAAATAAAGGCAACTGGAACTAGATCATTCCTAGAGCATGTTTTAGAATTTCCATACATCAGACTGTCAAACATTGGCTTAATCAAGCTCGACTTCAGTGTAATCGCACTCATTATCAATGGATGCAGGCTCGTGCTGGAATTGCTCAACTGCTGCGTCTAAACACTTCTAGTTCTTCTCTAAGTAGTACTAGTATGAGTATAATCTACCTGTAACTCCACAATTGCGTGTCGTTGAATAATTTTGAACTGTGACAGCCCAACTCAGTCGCAGCAGTGAACCATGTCATAGTCACAGACTTGCCTTCCTGTCAACACTCTGCTCTGCCGAAGGGGACCCTCAAATTATATAAAACGTTGACAGGCGATTCCATGCTCAAGCGAGAACTCAGCAGATTGTCAACAGAAGCAACTTCAGATATTCAGGGCTTCTAATTACGCACAGCACGCCAAGCAGCAACATGTCAGAGATCAACTGGTAGTAAAAATAAAAACACATACACAAAAATAAGGTAGAAAACTATTAAGAAATGTTATTTTCGGCATATCGAAGTAAAAATGCTCTTACTCAACTAAGCGTAGTGTCATCGGATTCAAATCTGGGAATCTACTAGACTAGTTAATGCAACTTCCTAAATGCAACTCGCGGGCGGGGTATTGCCGAACAGCGCATTACAAAACTCTCGCCCCACACACACTAGTTTCAGATTATTATTATTATGAAGGGGCTGAAGCCGCTTAGAATCTCGTTCTCAGTGTTAATCTCGGGGCTTGTCCCTCACTGCCTCTCTCTCTCTCTCTTTTTCTCTGTTGTGGGTATTGTCAACGCGTTTTGGGGTTCTACGTTACGTTCGACTACTTCTCTCATGTAAATCGAAACGTATTTTTTTGCTATAAAATGCGAACGAGTCAACAATTTAGCATTCAGTACGAGACGGTTATCTAAACTATACACACCTCAAACCGAGAACACTGAGCCGTCTTCAGTTCAACATAAAACGTTAGTAAAAAGTGAATATCATAAAATTCTTCAATTTCATCTTCGAAATATCATACGAAAGGAGCTTAAGACATATTAAAAAAACAATCGGAAATGAAATCTAAAAGATTAATAATCCTTATTAAAGTTTCTATCATATTGAAGGACAATAGATACAGTTACAGATAACGCAAACAGTGAAAAAAGGATATTTTGTGAAACCTCTAGAATCGGTTGATAGCATATGTAAAGCTATAACCTTTAAATTTGCATTTTAACAGCTAACCGTTCTCTCTGCCGGTTTCTTTGCAACATAGTCGTACATACACAGTTCTTCGGATCAGACAGAAGTAATAACTATTATCCAGTACAAAATACACTCAGACGCATTAACGATAAGCTACGTATCGTTTGCAAATTACACCTCCCAAATACCTCCACTAGTTAGCTTACTTAGCTCCCATAATGAATGCAATCAGAGACTTGGGATAATTGTATGAATTTGCATGTGCTGCACTTGATTAGCGTTAGTTGATAAACGTGTCTGAAGCGAATATTAAGATTATATAATATTATCGAACAAAGTGGCGTACTGTGACGTCAATAAGGAGGAGTAATGAACCAAACTAGCAATAAGTTGGCATAACTTAGAAATGACTAACATAAAAAAAATAATCATTATCGTATCATTAGCCCCAACAGTATATATATTGCTGATTCTGAGAAGCATTCAAATCAACAACTCATCTTCATTTTTACATTTTCAGATCTCTTAATTAATAGATCCCTAACGAAAATGGAGTTCAGAATGATACCTGCTACTATGCTTGTCTGCTTCTTTGCTGTCACCTACGCAGCCACAATGCGTGAGTAGAATGATAGACATACCAACCATACCTAGAATAACCGGCTGAATTTGTTTCATATCCATTAGCCGACTATATCCAGATTTGCCATCGTAATGATCCCGAGCTGTCTAAGTGCCTGAAGCAGAGCATACATGGTCTGCGACCCTATTTGGGCGAAGGCATCAAGGAAATTAATGTTCCCGCTTTGGAGCCGTTGTACATCGGTGATCTCAACATTCTTGAAGGAGGTGCCGCCGGAATTACGGTTAAGGCCAAGAAACTCAACATCTATGGAGCGTCTAATTTTGAGATAACCAAAATGCGTGCCTCCATTCCAAACAAACGCTTTGACTTCGAGTTGATTCTGCCTCATCTGCAAGGAGAGGGTCAATACGATATCAATGGAAACATATTGGCGCTACCCATCAAGGGTAACGGACCCTTTGTGGGCAACTTCACCAACTTTGTTGCATATTGTCGTGTTACTTATGATGTCAAGAATGTCAACGACATTGATTATTTTGACATCAAGGAGTTTGCGTTGAAGATCCGTACTGGAAAGGGTCGTCTGCGTCTGGATAATCTCTTCAACGGCGACAAGGTGCTCGGAGACGTCATTAACCAGACTATCAATGAAAACTTTGAGCTATTCACTAATGAAGTTATAGCGCCCATCGCTCGTGCTCTTGAGATCAAATTCCTTGCCATTGCCACGAAAATTGTTGAGAACTTCACCTACAATGAGCTCTTTCCCGTCTAAATCAACAGCTCTTTTCAAATCCTATGCTATTGCTTGTGATACAGTTAATTTGTCAACATTAGTGTTAATCTATTAATATTTCATAAATAAACTTTGAACGAAACAAGAACGCACCACAAAGTATAACATTTCTTGTCCAGGATCAATAAATAAATCGTCAAGAGTCCCAACTCTAGCAACGTAAACAGCTGTGCGGAGTTTATCGGTGAACACAGCTGATCGTTAGTGAGAGAGCTTGTGAAACTTTAAATTTGCAGACCCATTCTGTGGGATCTGTTGTGAGCAACAATCATATTATACAATGTTATTATACTATTATATGTTTAATGGTATGACAGAATAAAAATAAAATTGTTTTAAAAAACTTGATGGCGCTCGGTTTTTGGCGAACTAGTAAAAACATATGCTGATAACGCCACAGTCTTGCACTGCTTGAAAATGAGCTCAATTGAACAACAGTCCGGTTCCATAAAGTAGCTTTAATTTTATAACATCGTTTTAACAGAGTTGAACAGCTGTCAAGCATCAAAATCGTAATCGTAAAATAAAAATTATAATACATATATATATAAATAATAAACAAATAGAATATTTAATGGTTTTCTGCCGTATAAATGTATTTAATTTAATGAAAATAGATTAATGTTCATGTGGAGCAAATCTGTTATTCGGAGGAGTGCAAATGTTAACGAGCAGCTGCTATCGAGCGATTGGGACAAACTTGCAGCTCTAAGGTCATCGGGTATCCAATCCAATATCGATTGTGCTGTACGAAACATCGATACATTTTCTTACGTTGCTCAGTGCCCTCAATTAAAAATAAAATTACAAAATTCTACTGTCTCTGTTTGTAGGAAATCGCATTGTTTTGACTTTCTAGTTTACATTTAATACAAGTGGCAGTAACGTTGTAGAACATGTCAACACCCGCACGCAGACGTCTTATGAGAGATTTTAAAAGGTAAGAAAATCACACACACACACTTTAAGAAACGTCGTGGTATGATATGGAGAAACGGGGCGACAAACGTATATACATATGTATGTGCGTAAGTATGGATGGGCTCAAATGCATACATACTTGCGAATGTGTGTACATGTGTCCGTGGAAAAGTTTGCGCAGCCAAAATACAAATGTGCATGTGTCTGTGACCTGCGTATGAATTGTGTTGGTGGGAGTGTGTGTGTTTATACATTGCTTTTTTTCGCTGCTCTTTTTTATATTGTGATACTACTACAACACCACAACAATTCCAACAACAACAGAGTGCTGGCTGCGTCTTTGACACTTGACTTTGAAGCATAGCATAGGAAAAAAATTACATACGAACACAAAGCAAAATAAAAGCGTGTAAACTAAATCTGCGCAAAGCAAAAGCAAAGCGTAATGTACAAAAATTCTTTTCCCGTTTGTGCAATTGCGTCGCAGACAAACAAAATCAACAACAATCAAAAGAAATGCCAACCAGAGCAGAAAGTGAGAGCAACTATCTACATAAATACATACAAACATACATATGTGTGTTATGTACATTTATCAGCATTTATTTATTCAAATCGCTCTTCCTACAAACAGCTGCAGATGTCATCCTCATCCTGATTTCCGCTTATTTCTTCATTTCGCCAGCACTCGTCACACGAACGAATGCGCACTCTTAACCTTGTTGACTCATACTCGCCGTTGAGAAGCAGAGCAGAGGCAGAGAGCCAGCAGCGCGTCAGCGTCTTGCGTCTCTTATTGGAATTTCATTCACCGTTGTGTATTATGCGCTGTGCGATTCGACTCGATTTCGTTAGTTTACCCAATTTTTGCAACACATTTCTTTTGACTTCGAATGCTTTTTTTCCTTTTAGTAAATGGCGGGGGCCGGTGCAGCGCCAGGGGTGGGTTGCATAAAGCACTTACTGAGCGTGATGATAAGCGAGAGTAGTGGTAAACTATAACTGGTTACACTTCCCTTCGAGTCCAGCCAGCAAATGTCAAGGCTGCGCCAAGGCTATAAGGGAGTCAAAACACCCGCCCGCCCACTGTGGCTCTAAAGTAGTTTGTCTGCTTGCTTTTATCGTAATGCTTATTACGCTATCCTCTTTGTTTTTTGTTGATTGCGTTTGTTATTGTTTAATCGATGATTTAATTTTTTGGCTTTGTCATTTGTATTGATTTAGGCGACTGAAGGGCGCGGTTTGTCGGCATTAGGTTCGCTTCTTGTGGTTCCGTTCAGGTTTTTGTAGCTGTTGCACACTCGCATACATTCACACATGCATTGGCAAACATACATTCACTTACATAGGCGTGTGCTTGACCTAAATACAGAAGTATCTGTGTGCGAGGCCCCTGGGAGTCAGTGGAAAAAGCTTGGGATTCGAAACGTGCCAATTTGCAGTTTATATGGGTTAAGAAATGCAACTCACTGCTGTGTTATGTCTTAAATTTTCCGACAAGAAGCAAATAAATAAAATTCTACGAACGAAAATTGTTGAATACCATGTGCCCGCCTCTCTCCGCTCAATAAATACGCCACAATAAACGCAAAGCACAAAGTGCAGCAGCTGATTATTGTAAACAGTCGGTGCACAATACACAAAACACAAGAGCAAAGCAAAAGCAGAAAAGTTACCAGAAGCTGAGAGGACATATCTGAGATATTTCTTATGAATACATGCAAATAAATAAATATATGTGTATAATGCGCATGCAGTCATAGATCCCATGTGATTAGTCAGTCAATATTAGCAGGTATGATTAATGTGGATTTCACATTAATATTTTGTTTGTTTACTTGAATTTGACAAAGGTGCAAAAACGATACAAAAAATACCTATTTATATTGTAAATTTATTATGTATACATAGTTATTTATATTTTGCTTTGAACTCATCTTACAGACTTCAGGAGGACCCACCAACGGGTGTTTCAGGTGCGCCAACAGATAATAATATTATGATATGGAATGCTGTGATTTTTGGTCCACACGATACTCCGTTCGAGGATGGTACCTTTAAGTTAACCATAGAATTTACGGAAGAATACCCAAATAAACCGCCAACAGTTCGATTTGTTTCGAAAGTATTTCATCCAAACGTTTATGCAGACGGTGGCATATGCTTGGATATATTACAAAATCGTTGGAGTCCCACATACGATGTGTCAGCTATTTTAACATCCATACAGGTGAGTTTGCTTGTCACATAATTCGATTTGTTACTCATTACAAGTTTGTGTCCTTCACTTAGTCACTGCTGAGCGATCCCAATCCCAACTCACCGGCAAACTCAACTGCCGCCCAGCTGTATAAAGAGAATCGTCGCGAGTATGAGAAGCGTGTGAAAGCCTGCGTTGAACAAAGTTTCATCGATTAGCCATGCGCCCACATTAATACCAACTGCAACCGCATCAACAACAGCTACAGTAACATAAGCAGCATAAGTAGGCGCAGTGGCAGTAGTTGCATCCGTACAAACAGTGGGGGCAGCAGCAATGGCTCGAAGCAACAAACTTCAAATACAAAAACAACAACAACATGCAATAACAAAAACAACATTAAATTAAATATCAGATATATTTATATAAGTTATATTGCTATGAAATTGTAACAGCGCCTAAAACCAATACACACAGACACATAACCAACATACATTCACACGCAAACATCCATACCCACTTACATACATTTTTAAATACCCTCAAAAAGGGCTGTTTTAATTTTTGCAAAGTGTTTTATTCGTAGGCAAACGATATCAAGCAACATAAACGGCAACAAAACAGCAACCAACTTGAGCAGTAACAATTCCCCCCTCAAGCAACATCAATAGATATGTATATCACCTAAAGCCTCTTATAAGCTAACAACAATAATACATTATAATAATACCCGCAACAATCTAATGTTATAATTCAAATAGCAGCAAAAAAAAAGTTATTAAGAATAATAATAATAATAAAAACATTTATAAAAACCAAGTCATACAATTGCGCAAAATAGTTTCATTTTTCAAGGCAGTCAAACAAATAGTTTACTGTCAAAAATTGAACTAAATCTAAATGAAAATCCAGATTTTTTGAAAGAATTATAGTTGATATTAAATCTCTTAAACGTATTTAGATGCTTGAAAAATTGAGAACACATCAGTAATGCAAAAGAATCAGAATCCATAGAAAAGTTTTGAAGTAAACTTGCCTTGATTAAAAACAATATTTATTATATATATATAAATTTAATTATATATTCAGCTATTTAAAATCGCAAGCTGTTAGTGAGAGCTACAAATCTTGCCTGAATTATGATATGATTGATTTATTATCCGCACAAGCCACCTAAATTGGTTAATAAGTTTATTGGCTACAAGTTGTGAAATTTACCGAATATATAAAAAAAAAAAAATTACAATTACAATTAAAATTAAACCTAAATGTTAGTTGTTAGCATGCAAATAATATGAAAACTCACTAAGATCGGATATATAATACGATGAAGAACGATCGATGTTCGCGCTTGTACGTGTATAGTTGACAAAAAAAAAAAAAACAATTATCAATGAAAACTGTGTACATCTTATACATTAATCAAAACCCTCTGTCCAGTGACCAATCCAAACATAACTTACATTCTACTAAATATTTGTACCTTGAGCGGCCCTAACTAACTTGATATATGCAATGACTGTGTACATTAGGTTTGAATACTTCGATTCTAATCTCGTTTTTCCATGGGTGATAATTTATGCTATGTATACACATACCTAAACACACTTCCCAAAAACATACTTGTATGCATAGAAATTAGTCTTAACACCTCATAACTGCCATTTGCCACGCTAAACCGTACTATGGGTACACTCATGCATCTTGGCTAGGGCATTTCATTATTTAGTTTTAGTTTTAAGCGTATACTTACAATCGATTGTTCTCCATATTTGTTTTCAAAATGCTGTTCCTTTTGCTAAGACCCTCCATTTTGGCACTTTGTGTACGACGATGATGATATGGAACGATAATGATAATGATAACGAAATGATTATGATGCTCTGAGCATTATGTAAATCTAATCCACTGTAGCAGCATGTTGTTTTTTAATTTAATAATTAAAGTGTACTCAAAAATAAATGAAAAACTATTGCAATCCTTTTAGATCTCTTCAACAAGAGCAACCACAAATTCAGAAAAAGTAATAAAATTAATAAAAAAAAAAAAAAAACAATTACAACAACAAGCAGCAAATGATAAAAATTTACCTTATAGATTTCAAATATCAATAAATGAAAATATTACGAAAAAACCATCGATAATTTTACATTTATAGTTATAGATGATTGGCATGGGTTTAAAAGGTCCCTTTATTATAACACACCCAATGAAAACTTCAGTTTTATTGTATTTTTTTTGTTTAATTCTGTATTAATTTGTAAATTCTATTAAAGTTAATGACTTACGCTTAATGTTTGTTAAATATTTTGAAAATTCCATGATAAACTAGTGTAGTGTTTACAAAGACGGCGACGAATTGTGTCGTAAGGCAACGTTTGATTACATCAATTTATAAAGAATTGTTTATCATTTTATTTCCATTTATCTTTATATTTTGAATATTTTTTAAATATGCATAATTTGACACACAAGGTGATAAAAATAGTCAAATACACAGTAATATTAATTGCTTTTGCTCAGGGATCAAAATATATAAAATAATAAAACAGGGACCAACACAAAATATGACAGAAAAGTAATATAGACGTTATTTACATGGAAATATAATCTTAGAAACTAGTAAAATTGCAGAATACAATTAAGCTGCGTAAATATACGCGGTGTAAAAAGTAAAGAGTTCCTGACGACATACATCCCAGGTAAAGAATAGTATAAAAATGGGAATAGTTTTTGTGGTGTATACGTTGTATATAAAATATAGAATACTAGAGGGCATTTCTATGTGGGCTTAGCTACATTGATAACAATATGGCTGATCCATGGAATTGCACAAGGATTTTTCGCAGACGGTAGAGGCGATTTATCCGTACTAATTGCCAGATGCATGGGTGTGTACGTTCTTAAAGTCCTGGGTTTGGGTTGTGCTGCGCAGCACCTCAAGCCATCTAGAATAGAATTAAATTAACATTAAATGTTTATTTAAATATATCTCGGATTATCCAACCTGTTGTAGGTATGGGCGCTTTCTGCTCTAAAGAAGTACACGTGATTCTTGAAGGATAACTTAAAGACAAACTCTTTTTGCACAGTATCCTGATGACCGGGAGGACCCACTGTATATCCAAGCAGTGGCAGACTAGCCAGTGCAAACTCATCCTGATAACTCTTGTAGAAATACAAACAGAACGAGGTGAAGACCACCCATAGCTTTTGCCAACCGGAACTGTTTTTGAATTTACGCAGCAGATAGCCGGACAACTGATGCTCCGCTGCGATGAGATGATCGCCCAGCCCAACGGTGGCGCCACGATGCCAGCACACGTGTAGTGCGGTATTGCTTCGAGACGGTTGCGTCTTGTTCAGCTGCTGCATTTGTAGTTGTTGCGGTGTCAGCGGACCCCCGCCACCCATGCTGCTGTTCAGGCTGTTTGTGCCGTTGCTCAGGCCGACCATGTCGAGACCCTCTTCTGAGGAGCCTGTGCGCGAGAAGAATAAATAACTTACTATTAGTTTAACAATTTTCGTATGATCAAAGGAAGTAATAGAAAGGGGGGCTTTGAATGGTTTGCTTTCTTACGATGTTTCGCAGAGTGCTTTTCTTGCCAGTCATAATAAGAGAAGAGTTAGTGAGACACGTAGATAGTTCAGAAAGAGAATGAAAACAATCTGAGTTGATCAAAATATACATATATATGTGGCAAGTTAACTAAATAGATATTTTGATTGATGATGCGGAATTTTGACAAGCGAATGTGGTGGAATGTATAACATTCACATATCATATACTCACTGCAATTCTTAAGTGTGGTCAGCTGAAGTTGCATATTGGGTGGCTTGTTTTTAATGTCTGACGCAGCCTTGGAGAGCTCGGCCAGCCAAAGAGTCTTCTCGGCGGTGGTGCCAGCACTCACTGTAATGGCACATTGGCCCCCGAAAATAGAGAACGTGTTGTGCTCGGCGTTTTCGGTGAGTAGGGACCGAACGGGCACATGGCCAAGTATGCAGAAACTCTGATCCAGCGGCGACTTGGAGCCGTAGAGCAATATGTCCGAAAAAAGAAAGAACATGCGTTGTTGCAGTCCACGTTTTGAATGCTTTAGAAGGCATCCTTGACGTATGAGACGGCGATGTGGTTGGACCAACTGCTCGAAGCTAATGTCACGCTGCAATTCGCACAGCTCCACAAAGTTGGCAGAGTCTGCTAGTTGAATGCGGATCTGCTTTGTGCTGCGTATGAGCAGATGATAGACAGCCTGGCAGTCACCATAGTCGATGTGCTCTTCGGCATAGTAGTCGCAGAGGCGCTCCAACAACAGCTGATAGTGCAGCAGACGATTGAGCGGCTTCAGCAGCAACTCTCCAATAGGCAGATAGCAGATCTTCTGCTGTTCGAATTCCTTGTAAATCTGCTGGAAACGGTTGTCCGACTCATACATATCGTTCATACAATGCAAAATATCCAGATGTGTCTGCACATACTCATCGTATATGGGCAATGCGCCCATGTGCTTCATCATGACATCACCAATGCGATGGGTATCATGATTACCGCGTCCCTCCCACAGCACCATACGATGCTCGACATCGCGCAGAAAGAGATTGTGATGCTGGGCCAGGGAATCGAGCAGCTCGAACAGTGGCTGCAATTGTTCCACATCCTCCAGACTGAGCACTTGTCTAAATGAACAGTTCAACACATCTAGATCCTTTTTGTATGTGCGCTCTGTCATAAGTAGCTCTTTGGCCAGGAAATAACTTGGTTCGGTGGGCCATTTGCGTTTTTTGACCTCTGTCTCTAGGTCATGTCCGCCGCCGGACAATGGTGGCAGCCCGTTGCCATTATGCCCATTATGGGCAGTGGCCACGCCTGTGGCCAACTCTTGTCTCTTGGCATGTTGAATCTCAGCCTGAATGATGTCATAGGTTCCAGTCTCTGAGCGCGAGAGCGAAGATGATTTGTCCGAGCCCAAAGTGAGATCATAGCGATTCGGGGGCGTGGCGATCTCGCCACGCCTATCCAGCGACATGTTCCCATTGATGCCGTGATAGACATCTTAGTACCCAAACCAGACCGATTGAGGAATTTACCAAAAAAGAATGGAAAAATAATAAGAAATAAAATTAGAGAAATGAAGGACAACCACACGGAATTTTAAACTAAATTTAACTTAATGAAAATTTAAACTATTGTTAAGAATAAAATACTTGAATCGAAGATAGAGAAACTCTTTTCAATTGATTAATGAAGTTTTATTTATTTGGTTTTGCTTTTGTCTATATAATTAATGCTGGCTTAGTCGCTCGCTCGTGTATAGGGGTTTTCATGTAATTAATTTATTTATTTTTCTCATTAAATTCTTCTTCTTAAAATTTGTCAAAATCAAATGTTTTTTTTTAGATTTTCATTTGTTTTTGCCGTTTTGTTTGAAAGTGAAGAACAAATTTTAATTGAAATTCCATTTTCTTTTTTTCCTTATACGCTAAAATTCAGCTAAGATTGTTTTTTTTATTTTTATTTTTGTTTTCACTATTTTAATTTAAATTTAATTGTAAATAATCAATGATTTGCACTCGAAGGAATTGGTTATACATTTGTTCAATTAGAAGTGGATTAAAAGCCTTGGGATAACGGAACATGGTTTGCTAATACATACAGATGATTCGATAACAAACACTTGCCTAAACTAACTAACTAAATCAGGTATAAACCATCTTAAGGACTTAATCCAATCATACGATAACTCAGATACTTGATTTCATGTAGATTTTAATTGGTTCACTAAAGCTAAACAACATTATAAAGCCAATAGGTATATGGTATAGTTTTTATTTTTCATTCCTTGGGTCGCGATTTTGATTAAAATTCTTTTGATCCGGTTAATACTTGAAATTATTGTACGTTGGGTATATTCTAAAAATACCCTGCTGAATAGCCTACCCTAACCTGACTCACTCTTAACAATTCTTTTAATACTCTCTTTATTCATTTCCATAATAAACATTCATGTAATATGTGATCTTTTCATTTGTTCTCGAAAAACTTAACAGGGTTTCAATTGATTTACGCATCTGCGATTTCTCCTAAATATAGTACATAGTATTTTTGTTAAATATTTTGTTACTTCTTTTCTTCTTCTATTTCTTTCTGTTTTGGCACCTTTATGTCATACTATATAACTAAAGCTAGTACAATTTGTTCACTGTTAAGGATTATGAAGTGTTTTAATTTTCTTGATTGCTTTGTTAAAACATTGCCATAGAACTAAAAACTTGCACAGCACAAGAATTTTATATAAAATATATGGTTCGTGTGCGAGTGGGTGTACAATTCTGTAAATATATGTTTTATTTAAAAATGTTCCAAACTTTGAATGAAATAAATGCTTTTTTGTTACGAGAATACCAAATTCAGTTGTAAACATGGCATTAATAGAGATCGAGTTTCTCAGATATTTTTCGATTTCTCGAAAACTATATTTTTGGTACGAATTCAGAAGATAGCTCGAGACTTATAGATAAACATTGCAGTAAAGATTTGTAACTTTGACACATTTTAACTGGAACTTATCGCGTAGGTAATATAATTACAAGTATAATACGTAATACTGATCAAGTAATAATTTTAGTTATTCATTTAAAACTCATTCTTTCTGCTTTTAAACATTAATCCTTAAACACTTTCGCCATTATCTTTTCTTTTTTGATTTAGCTAGATAACAATTAAATATTTATTTATTCCTGTTGTAGGCTTTTTTTTTGTTCATTATTTATGATTATTCGATGATTAAACAGTGCATTAAAATTTATTCAACTCGCTTTATATATGCATGTACTCTATTTAAGAACGTTACGCCATATTCAACTCGTTAACCTCTTCTTGATCTCTCTTCCCCCATATCTATCACTCTCTCTTTGTATCCATTCACGTTAACTATTTTCAACCGACATCATTGGAGTATATTTTGTTAATTATTAAATAAGTAATATATTTGATTAAAATTGTAGTAAGTTTGATTTTTCAACGCATCTTGGGTTATATAATATGTATGTAGTATGCAGATTCGTCCTGGAACTTCTCATTAGCAGCGTAGTCATTTTTTGTCATTTTTGTTTTCTAGGTATTCTTGGATTGTACGATATTCTTGTTTCGTTTTTTATTTGGTATTTAGTTTTTGGTATTTAGTTTTGTTTTTGGTTTGTCGTAAATCAGTCTCAATTATAAATAAGTTGGATATACTTGGATCGTGTGTAAAAAGTCGTAGTTGTTCTAAAAATTGTTCAAGGCAACTGAAGAAATGGAAAATGCTGCTGCTGCTCTCGTCATCACCTCCACTTATCTGAGTCCACCCTAATGATCGCTCAGATCGTCCGAGTCGTGGAACTTTGGCGGTGGATCAACTCGTATGTCCAGCCCGCAGGCATATCGTTCGTACTCAATGGGTTCCGACTCATAGTCCGACAGAAAGTCCGGATAAGGTAGCTGTTGCCGTGTATTGGCTGGTTCTGTCGGAACCACGCTACGACTGGTGCCACGTCGAATGGTTCCCATGGCACCAGCACCGCCTGCTCCACTGTCCTCACTTGAATTGGCCAGATCATCGCTTGCCCGCTCGCACTCGCTCTCCTCCGGATTGCAATAGCTGCGGCCATGATACTGCTGCTGTTGCTGCTGAGCAGCTGCAGAAGTGCTGGCCACTTGGGAATCCTCACGCCTAAGCTGTCGCTTCTTGGTACGTGCCGGCTTTATGGGTTGCCCGCTTGTCGGAGGCATAGGATGATTGGCCGGAGCCGGTCTATCTGCTGTCACCAAAGGCTGATACATCGGCTTGGTTATGTGTCCCAACCGATCGTAGCGCGGGAAACCCATCTCATCCACATTGTCACTCATATCTAGACTCTCGAACTTGCTGGCGCCACTGTACTGTGGATAATCCTCATACTCATCGGTCTGATCCCGTTCCAGTTCCTCGTCAAACTCCAAATATTGCTCATCGCGCTGATACGAGTACTCTGAACTGCCCGAGTCCATTTCGGGCACATAACCCTCGGAGCATTCGCTACTCTCGGCCTGCTCCATCAATGCTGCAGCGCTCAAATTTGCACGCATTCGCTTCACCGGCAATTGGCGTTTCTTGCGATAGCCACGACTTCGCAACTGCTTCACATCCTGACCTCGCACATCCAGCGAACTGTCCGTATCATTGCCACTGGGCGGACTCTTCATGGCGGTTGCCACTGCGGTGGCTGTCAACTGTGCTGCTGCAGCTGCTGCATTAGCATTTACCTTGCGTGGTGGCTTCTGCACCAGCTGATTGGGCGGCGACTCAGAGCTCAGGCTGCTCGAGTAGTAGGGTGAGCAGCGTACCAGTTTGTCCGCCCGCTGTGGCAAATGCGGCGAATTGGGCTCGGTGCTTTCACTGTTCAGTGTATTTGTTGTGGTCGTCGTGTTGGTAGCCGACGATGTCGAGTGCAAATCCCGTTCCTCGTCTATGCGCATGGGCAACTCTTGCGAGCTCTGCTGTGATTTACTGAGCATGTGCTCGTGGAAAGAGCTCGACTGACGCAGCTGCTTGCTGGTCGTCTTGAACTCACGTATCTGAGTCTTGGACAGGGTCTTGTCGTCGTAGCTGTGATGCTTGGCTAGGGGTTTGGCTGGCGGTGCACATACATTGCCTGGTAGATCGCTGGGCGTGACAATAGGTGGCACTGTGGGGACAGGCGGTGGCACTGGTTTGGCAACAGCTGGAAGAAGCCTTGGCTTGGCTTGTACTTGAACCTGAGCTTGCTGAACCTTGCTCTGAGCTTCTTCAGCCTCGGCAGCAGCGGCGGCTTGCTCTGCCAGACCTGGCTGTTTCATCTTATTGAGTAGCGCCTGCATAATGGGACGCGTCACAGCCGGCTTGGGCTTAGTGGGCGGCTGTGGAGCACGTGGCTTCTGGCGCGTTTGCTGTGACTGCTGCGTCTGTATCTGTGTTGTTGTTGTTGTAGCGATCGGTACATTGGTACTGCTCTGAGCACCTGTATGCAATGGTACAAATTCTTGGCTTTGATAACGCTCAGTAAGCTTCTCGCTATGTGCATACAAACGCTCCACAAAGGGAGATTCGGACTCAGAACAAATTTCCTGACTTTGATACAACTTCGACATCATTTCCAACGAACGACGCTTGCGAGCGGCAGCACTTGTCTCTGGCGCTGCTGAGCCGGCAACGTGGTCGCCATGATCCTGACCATGTCGTGCCTGGTTGCCATTGCTACCACTACGCCTGTGTACCTGGGGTAACGAACTACGTTTCTCCTCGCTGGGTGAGCTTAGACTTGGCTTGGAGGAGCCGACACGTGGATGTTTCAGAGGTAAATACTCGACGCCAACCAAAGTGCGACTGCTTGACGTGGACCACTCGCTGATCGTGTGTGCCATCTCGGTCAACGTGAGAGTTGTGTCATCGCTACGAGTAGCTGAGGTCGGCTCGCTCAACTTGTCCGTCTCCGAGTTCGATAACATATCATAGCGTAGCCCATCCGAGGAGCCATTGTCACCGCTGAACTTGTGCGAGTAGCTGCCGCTCTGTTCGTTCAGACTCTCGGCAGACTTGTTGATGGAGCTGATGCTCGACTTGGTGTGATTGGATTTCTCGCTCTTGGCACACGAGTGAGTCGACACGGCTGAGAGGCTATCAGAGCCCGAGAGATTGGCATATTGGCGCACCGTATTGGTGCCTGTCGACCATTCCGAGATGCTAAGCCCTATAGACGTATCCTCCGAGTGAGAGCTGTGCGTGCATTTCTTTTGCTGTAATCCCATGCGTACTGTACCATCGAGATCGGTGCCAATGGAACTGGTCTCTTCCTCTGAGTGACTGGAGTGGCTGCACTTCTTGCAGCTGCCTCCGCTACTAAGACGTGTTTCGTAATTGCGACGTACCGTCGTCTGATCGTCCATATAGGTGCTGGCCGAGAGGATGTCATCGATTGAGGTGTCCGAATTATTGGAGCCTCGTGAAAGCTTTCGCAACTGCGCATCCGGTGACAGTTGTACCTTAATGGTTCCTGGCATGAATACATCGTCGTTGGAGAAGAGCTCATCTTCCGATATTGGACTCCTGGGAGCCGGTGAGCGCGTTGGTTGTGCCACGATCACCTCTGGACTGGAGCTTTTACGTAGTGCAGAAATCGCCTTTGCTGTTGGTTGAGTTGATGAGGTGCTGCAACTGACATTGAACGAGGAGGATAGACAGGATGCAGCACTTAAGGTGGAGCTCAAGCAACTAACTGTATCCAAGGGTATTGGCTCGCTACCAAAGTCCTTGTCCTCGAAAGCAGCGGACATGAGATATGCCGTTTCCTCATACGGCAAAACCTTGGCAACATCGGGTGGACCTGTCAAAGCGTTTGCCTCCTCATCCAACAGCACCTTGTCAGCATTTTGTACCTCGCTGGCATAATATGTTTCAATACTCTCTACCACAATGGGTGCATCGATGGTACTCGATGGCGGTGAAGGCCAATCAACTGAGTCTTGTGATTGCTGGAACGACATGCTCGCCTTCCAGCAGAAGGATTTAGGTACTGGCTTATCCAGGTCGGGCATGCCGTACATTGTCTCTGCCGGCTTGACGGGTACATGATCGAAAGGTATCTCAGGCAACGGCCAATCCTCTGAGTCCTGACTTCCAGCATTCGATAGACACATGAGTGTATGACGTTCCAAATCCTCGGGCTGTTGCTCGTCTACGTGCGTGACGGAGAAGCGGCCGGTTACCAAAGTCGGAGATTTCGGCTCGTTGAAACTTCCTATGCTCGATAGTCGATCTGCTGTCGCCGAGTCACAAGGAATTTCTGGCATCTCGGCTGACGTTCGACGATCTGCATCCGATATATAGGCTAAGTTTGTGTTGCTTCGCGAATCGGAACTAAGACTGGGCTGATGATCAGTAGAGCCAACCGATTCGTCCCGCATGCTAACGGAATGTGTTGACGCCTTGCTAACATCATCCTCCATACTTGACTTCTCTGAAGCAGTGCTGCGTTCCGAAATCCTTGAAAGCGTACGGCCCAACGTAAAACCAGTGCTGTACCCAATTATGTCTGTGGGATTTACCCCGATGCCACTCAATGTGCTGGTCATTGCCGGATAGCCAAAGGTGGTTGGGAAATCATTTAAGTCATCCTGATAGCTGGTATCGCTCTCCTTCTCTTTCTCATCTGGTGATGCCTCCTTAATGTCGCTGTCCGAAGAGTCCCGAAGCGGGTTCTGCGCATCGTAACGCTCGTAGCCACCATCGGTTTCCACATGATGCCAGGGATCATCTGTGCTTGAGCTATTAGAACTCTCGATAGGAAAAGGTTTCCAAGTACTTTGCTGTTCTTTTTGCGCCAATTCACCGCGTCGCTGAGCCGCGCCCAACGAACCGGAACTGCTCTCCGTCTCAAAGGAACCTCGGGACTCCACACTGAGCGACCCCTTTGAATCAAAACTGGACTTAGACTCCTGCGAGCTACGATCACTACCAGATTTGCCAGGTTCAGCTTTCACTGATAGCTTTTTACCAGCATTGGCTCGGACTGGTTTTTCGATTCTAGGTGGTTTGCGTGATCCACCAGAGCTCGACTCGCTGTCCTCGGTTCTTTGCAGTATCTTAGCAATACGTTCCTCAATGGGATCTAAATACGATTCGGTGCTATTACCCAAATCGATGGGACTCTGCTTCTCCAGAGTCGGAGTTGTGGGCTTCTTGATGATTATCTTGGGTTCGTTGGTTGGAGTCTGTTCGTTAGAACCAGTAGGCGTGATATCTGCATCTTTAGCCGCCATATCCAACTTCAGCATGCGCTGTTTTAGTTCTAAGCATTTCTTAGCCTCTTCATTGCCAAAGTCCTGCGATATACCCAATGGACGAGCAATCGAGCAGCTGACACTGGATTCCTCATCGACGGAACTCTTTTCCTTACTAACCGACAAGCTCCAATCCTGCTGGCGCTGTGGACTTGTGTCTTTCTCACCACTTGTCCATGAGTCTGAACTCTTGGACTTATCGCTTTGCTTCTCCAGGCTACATTTCTTCCTATTATCAGACGTGTATTTCTCGAATGTTTCAAGAACAGATTTCTCAATCATTGGACTGACATTAGGTGGCGTAACCAGTATATTAAGATCCGACGTAGGCGTCACACAATTGGAATACTCTAACGGAACGGCATCTTCCAGTGTGGCTTGTGTCTCGAGCACATTACGATCCGGTTCAAGAGTACGTGGTTCATTATCAGATGTATCGGAGCCAATGAACTCATCGCACTCTACTGTGATCCAGGAACCAGTCTCATCGCTTCGACTGCGATCCAAGCTCAAACGGTTTACATCCTGACGGTCGACTTTCAGATGACGACGCTCTGATGAATTATCGTCCTCTTCGATAGAGGGTTCCTCGCACTCGATAGTGGGCACGCGATGAGGGTATCCCTCGGGGGGAGGTACTGGTGACTTGCTTGCCGGGGAATGACTGTCATCCACCGAGATAAATGAATCCAGACTCTCTGCTGTCGAAGCCTTGCGGCTATGCGTGCATTCACTGTCGCGCGTATCCTCTGAGGGTAGTGAACGCTTAAGTATCTCCAGCGACCGACGCTCCGAGATCACTGCCTGCATATCGATGTCTTCGTGAACATTATATTGGTGCGCAAACATGCGACGATCTCCGATTGCACTTCGTACGATAGCGGAAGGTTTCTCCTCAGCTTTTGCCTTAGCATCAGCTGTAGTCTGTTTCTTGTCATCCAGACTGCGTGCCTTAGCATCTCGCCCGATGTAATGATGCTCGGCTGGTTTCTCTAGGCTACTCGATTTTCCATCAATCTTCTTGTGCACTACGCTTCCCTCAATTTTCTGTTTAATTTCCTGTGCTTTAGCTATTTTCTTGGGTGATTTAATCATTATATCTTCGGGTACATCCGATTTCTCAGAATCTTCGAATGATTTATTGCGATCCTCGAAGCTTCGATTAGCCTTGTCCAATTTGTCGGGACTGCGGCCCTCATCGAAGCTACGACTAAATTTAACCATTGATGTGTCCAGTTTACGTGGTGCCTTCGCAATGAGCACATGATCTTCCGCCTTGGACTTAAACTCAGTTTCAATGATTATTTTATCACCATCGGTTTTAACCAAAATTTTATCCTCCGGCGCGGGGAATGCTGGAAGTGTATCTTTAACTGGACTAAGCATTGTTATGGTCTGCTTCATTGCCGACTCGTAAAGCTTTTGCTGACGTTCCTTACGTTTGGCAATGTCTGCTTCGGTCTCTTCTTGTGATTTGCTTTTATCTTTGCTTAGACGGCGCATTTCAATAGAACGTGGACGCTCTTTGGGACTCGACTTCTTACTACCACGGCCATCCTTGCCAGCTTTGATGTCATCCGCACTAGTGCGTCTTGATTCGGGACGACTACGAGAGACGGGTTTACCTTTGTAGGGCTCCGATGTCTTAAGCTTGCCCTTGCCTGTGCTGTCAATACTGCTAGCTCGCGAGACACCTGGAGAGGTTTTGCGTGAGCTGTTCGCTGAGCTGTAGGGTGACCAATCGGTGAATCGATATTTTGGTATATTTAGTATTAGATGATCGCCACTCTTGAGCTTCATCTTTGACTTGCGCTTATCCTTGATCTTAACGCCCTGTAAGGCAATACGTTCAATGTATTTTAACTGGTTAAGCAGCTCTGCCTCCTCACTGTCAATTGTGACGGCACTGAGCAGCGAATCCCTTGCGTTGGCAGTGTAACTCCCCTGTGTGGGTATCGAACCGGCACAAGAATGCACGCTGTCTGCTGTATCGTCATCATGCTGAGTTATTTGATTAGAACGCTCTAATGACTTTTCTTCCAGAATTTCACCCTCTTCTTCAAAGCCCACTGTATCATCCTTGGAAGAGAAGGCATTCATAGGCGGTAGACGATGCAAAGAAATTACCGGTGTATCCAAGCTCTTTGTACGTCGCTCTGTGGTGGGCGACTGTTGAGTTGCCTGCTGACGTTGCAGAGAAACAGAACCCTCCGACAGGTTAAGCCTGGCATGTGCAAAGAGTATAGGAGCATGTCCTTTGGAGCGCATCACAATGGATGAATCAATTATTTCCTCGATTAGTTTGACCTTTGACTTGGCTGTTTGTTTCTTAAGTGTATAATCGATGTCGGATCCGCTTATCTTCTCCTCGTGACATGTCTCATAGATGTCATCATTGCTACGAAAGAACTCGGCATGTTCGAAAATGGGCGAGGGTATATTCTCGTTGCGCTGATAGTCGTTAGTGCATTCATCCATTCGTCGCATGGGTAAGTGTGGTTCATCTTCCGATGATGGTATCGAAATGGAACGCTCCGAGATGCGTCGCAGTTCTGTGGCATTTGCATACTGCGGATCCAGTTTCTGTGTATGATAACGACTTTCCAGATCAGCTAGACGTCGGCACTGAGGTGGCGATCCTTCAATTTCAGTCGAACTCATTGTCTGGCCACGACCCCAGGCAGCCGATATAAGACGACTTTGTTCGATTCGCAATATAGGCTCGATTTCTTTGCGTGACTGCGGCGGAGAGAACTCCAGGCGATCCGGTATGGCCTCAGCCGAACCAAAGACATCGTCCGAGTCCAGACTCTCATCGTCCGATGAGAAGGACGTAATGCGTGTCTTGCCCTTCTTGGACTTGCCCGATGGCTTTGTCTTGGGTATAACCCGCGGCTTGTTGGCCTTGCGCGCATTCGCCTGCAGTTCCTTGCGCAGACTTTGGATCAGTTCCATTTGCTTCTGTTCCAGCTTCTGTTGTTGCATACCCTCGGTTCGTGAACTTGTGGCCGAATCGCTCTCGATTTGTGAGAGCTTCTTGTTGAGTTTCTCCAATGTCGAGGCATCCATTTGCTTGGTTATGTCCCGCTTGGGTGATGAAAGTTGTATAGTCGGTATAGTTTTATCGATTTCCAATGTAATGGGATCAACTTTAGATAGGTCAATATTCTGGGTAAATAGAAACTCCTTGGTTTCGGCAGGAAGCAGACTATCCAGTATATCAGGTAGAAAATCAACTGGTCCGGGCACAACTATGGCACTTGCCTTGGGAGATTTTGGTGACTTAGGTGATTTCGGTGACTTGGGAGACTTGGGTGATTTTGGCGACTTGGGTTTATGTTGCTTCTTATCGCTCGGTGAGGGTGCTGTCCCGTTCATGATGTGCCGTTTGTGCAGCACATAGGGTATATCCTCTTTGAGCACCTTAGTGAAACGGCGTTCGTAGTCGCGGAAGAAACTCTTCGGCAGCTCAAAGCCAGTCTTCGGTATATCGACCTGTGCTGACTGCGACGATCCATCATAGCATTTGGGTATTTCGAAATTACCATGTGCCTTACACAATGGTGGTGCACTGGGTATCTGCTTGTATATGTAATCCTCATCGCTGGAATCAGCTGGAGTTAGGTCTATAGATTTTTGGTGCATTAGCACATGACGCCGCGAGTTGCTGCCCAGACGAGCACGATTTGCCAGAGAATTGGGATCGCTTTTAGTGCGTTCGACGGTTGCGTGGGTGTAACTTAGAGGTACCATTATCGGGTTGTATTCCTCGAAGTGTGTCTTGGCCATGAGCTCCTCCTTTCGCGTTATCTTCTGATGGGCAACACGAGCCTGTTGCTTCTCAAATTCTGAGACTAGTTCTGGAGTCAGTGGGTAGTCTGGACTCTGCTTTGATTTCTCATCCTTAGGCTGTCCCTCCCATTGTTTGGAATATTTCTGTATACACTCAATACGATCCTGATCAAAGCTGAATATATTTTCGCTATCGGATCGTCGTCGGAAAGCGGATATTTTGCACGATTGCGAGTTACCACGCTTAATGGGTGCTGTCTGTTCGAGCGAGTCCCCTGTCTGAATATCTTTCTCTTTGCATCGCATACCTGAGGCAGGCGTGGACACGGATTCTGGAGATTTACTGCCGAATGACTTTGCATTGCGTTCGATTTCCACGTTTTGCAGACTAATCGAATGTACTTTGGATGTCTTGTGAGTCTTGTTACTTGGGAATGTTGAGTATGTATCACGACTATCGTAGAAAGAACTGTTTGCCGTGGAGCTGTGCGTATCGGACAGTAGACAATCATGACTCTTGACTTTGGGACGCGAGTAGAGTCCTTCGACATCTGGTCCTGGTTCAACTGCATCGTAATAATCGCTTTTTGAATCCTGACTAGACTGAGCAAATTTTTCATAGAGCTCCTTTTTGGTAAATTGCTTCACCTTTTTGCACGTTGTTGTTGGCATCTCATAATTGCGTCCAAAACAATCGCCTGCAAGAGATTCCTTCGAGTCCTGACTGGACGCTACGGATGTCTTGCTTTTGGTTGTCTCCCTGGACTTCTTACTGTCCGTATGATAAAGGCTATCGCGAGATTTCTTACTGGAGTCTGAGCTACGGGAAATTTTCGTTTCAAACATTTCGCTTTGACTCTCCTGACTGGAGGTGCGGGTTAGTGCCTCCTGTATTTTCTTATAGAAGTTTCCATCCGATTTCACCGAGAGCTTCTCGCGTGGCAAATAACGTGGATCTTCAGCATCCCAGATCTCGTTCATAATGTCTGCAGCCGATTTAGATTTTACATCAATGGCCGAACGATATTTAGGTTGCTCCGAAACGGATTCATCATCGCTGGGAATATAATTTCCCGAATCTAGCGAACATGAACGCATGTGATCCTCCGAACGCCTTCGTCCACTAAAGAAATCAATATCATATTTCTCTAGCAGCTCGTAGCTGTCCTGTGAGATATCATCCTGCGATCCAGTGTAGTCCAATTGATGACCATAGTTGCGTTTATGCTCCTGCGTATTGTATGTGCTTCCCGGATAGCTAGACGAGTAGACCTTGCTTTGTGGGAGCGGCGAAAAGTCCTGATGTGCATCGATTGAATGATTTTTGGTAATGTACAACGAATGCCGTGAATCATCATAGCGTGTAACTGGCGAATCAATGCGATTCGAAGAGAGAAACTCCTTGTCGAAGGCGGTCATTGGTTTGGGCTCCTCGCGAGCATAGTAGGCAGTACTGTAACGCTCGAAAAGATCCTTGCAAGAGCTGCTCTTAAGCCATGACTCACGCTCAACCTGGTCGTAGATATTCTCTCCATCGCCATCTACCTCATCGTCCTGTTCCTCCTCATCGTCCATATAGTGGATTGCTGCCTGCTCGGGCTTTACGAACTGTGCTGTGGAGTAAACATTACTGGAAGCCATTTGATAGTCAGATTTGTCTGCGGAGCTACGCCTATGATGGTGTGTAATATAATGACTGTCATACGAATCAACCGAATCGACACCAGAGAGCTCCGAATTTCGTGGCAGGGAATGCGTATGACGAGAGCTTTGCGAATCCATCGAGGGTGTTAAATAGTTTTCGGACTGAGCAAGTTTAGCACGATCGTTCTGCGCGTAACGCTTCGTGCCAAAGCCAGTGCCGAAATACGAAGACGAGGACGATTCTGAGGGATGATTAAGATCATTGTGATACTGATAGTTTAAGCTATTATAATTACGCTCCTGGGCAGCAGCATAGGCTGATGTGCTGGGTTGTTGCAGCATCGGCATCTGTATGGGTTGCTGTATGCCCAACTGCTTGGCCCGCGTATATTGAAGAATGGATTGATCGATAAACTCATCACTGAAGTGTTTTTCTCGTGTTTTTGATTTGGTCTTTCGATTAACCGTAGCATAGATATCATTGCGATCATTGAGATTGAGATGCTCACTATTCGAGATCTTGTGCTCCATTTGGGCAGCACCGTGGAAATCAGGATATTTATAATTGCCCATGTCATTGATGTCGGTGTAAATGATGTTGTCGGTTTCCGTTTCGGTCGAGTTGGCGTTGGCATTGTTGAGCATGCACTGTTTAGACATCGAATAATTGGTACTGCTATAATGGACTGGGGTGACAGTTTGAGATTGGGACTCCTGTGACCGAAGCGGCTGACGACGGGCATTGGCCATGGCCATGGCCGAGGCCGGTGAGACTGCCGCCATAGTCTCCCGATTGATGGTAGATGCTGTCAAGTCCGAATCCGCTTCCTCCTCGACTAATTCCTCCTCCTCCTCCTCCCCCGTAGGCTCCACCTCCTCCGAATCCTCCACACGCTCCAGCTCCTCCAATTCCATGGAGCTGTTGAGATCCACCGAAAGACCCACCGTGCTGCTGTTGATAGTGTTGTTGTGCATGCTGTGACTGTTGGTGTTGATGCTGATGAGCTGCGGCGACGCAGGGACATACGCTTGGGAGCCCACTGAGACTCGACGAGGCGTGCTGTTGCTGTACAAGTGGGACAAGTGGCTCAGACCTGAACACGCGCATAGACAAAGCATTTCAACAAGTTAGCACTAGTATAGCTCAATATATTGAACCGTAACAAACCGAAAACTTATCGAAAATCAAGTGATAACCGCAAAATGAACAGATTAACTGCAGGCCAAAAGGAAACACTGAAAACAAACTCGTTCCATGTCGAAGATGGATTTTGATACTAAATCATATACAAATAATATTAAGAAGGAAAAATTCATAGTTAGTTTGCAATAGTAGCAGCTCCTAAATAATAAATCGAGAAGTAAACTTAGAAAACATCTGTAAGGTTATAGAAATTATAGTTTACTGAACGTTGGTTCCATATCGTTTTGGGATAGGGATTAATAAAGATCATTATTTTCATTTAAAATGAATTAAATAACAGATCTGCACATTAAATTAGGGTAATACTACAATCAAATATCGTTAATATAACTTATGAATAAAACTTAATGAAAACATATTGATAATATAGAGGCGGATTAGTAGCTTACCTAAATTGTGATCGCCTTGATGCGCACGAGCCTGATCGGGAGCGCGCTGCTGTTGGCTGCTGTGGCTGGGCGAAGTCCACGATTGCGGACCCTGTGGTGAAAGCGAGCGGTTCGAATTCATTTGGTCCATAGCCGCTGCCGAGTGGAGTTGTCGTTCCGCCGAGCATGCCGCTTCCTCCGGAGAGGTTGGCAATTCCGCTGCATAATTCTTCGTCTGATAGGTCTCCACCTGGGCTGCTGTGACCTGTGGCAAAAGATTTATTACCATTATGATCATATCTATGACAACAATTGTATGACAACACGTACTTGAGAACGCATGTGGTCGGTAGGATTGTCGCGTCGGCGATCCAAGGTATCCGCTGCCTTCTTCGTCAGAGAAGGGGTCATCGAGTCGCTGCATTGATTGCGATAATCCCATGCCGCTGTAGCGTGCAAAACAATAAGATAACAACACGAAAAGCAAAGTATTTTAAAATCAATTTAAGATATGGCAAAAATATCATTCAGTAGCGCCTTGGCTTCACATTCCGCGAGCAGAACTCAAAAGGAAAACGTAATCAAAAAACGAAATGAGGCGTAAAAGGATA
Organism: Zaprionus inermis; assembly: GCA_018151445.1. NCBI lineage: Eukaryota > Metazoa > Arthropoda > Insecta > Diptera > Drosophilidae > Zaprionus > Zaprionus inermis. The sequence continues at coordinate 999,023 of JAECXD010001328.1, read as the reverse complement.
AGTCAAGAAATATTGATACATATATATGTAACTAATTGAACAGTTAACAAAATAAATACAAACCAGTGTCAATTGGGAGTAGGGGATTGGCTGAAATGCTGGAATTCACATACGTATGCGATTGACTTCGGCTACTAGCATTCAGTGGCCCTTGCCGGAACGACTGAGACCTGCAGCAAAAGAAAAGACAAGAGGATACCACGATTTTATTTTCACATGCTCAGTGTTTTGCTTTTAGTTTGGTTTTGCAATTTATTTCAATTTTATTGCTTCTGTTTAGTTTCATTGGATTTAATTTTGTATTTTTTTGGATTTTGTTATTTTGTTTGGAGATTTTTAATATGGATTTTTAGTTTTAGATAAGCACATTTTGACTTTAAGTTTTTTTTTATAGTTTTATTTGAGCTTGAGTTATGAAGTGGCAATTGCTTTAGATCAAGAGACAACAAATTGAAACGATAACAGTTTGGTTAGTAATAATCATAATTTAACTTAAAACTAGACACATACAAATAACATCATTCAATGGAAAGACTATTTCAGCTATGGAGTACGCCTGGAGCGATAAGTACTAAAGGTAACGATATGTATAGGGGACAGTATATGACGAGTAGCATATTTCTATAATATTCTCGCTCGAAAATGTTGGCCTGAACAGGCAATGTGTAATATAGTACATGTAATCTAATATATTAGTTAGATTGTCAGCTTTATTATTAAACTACTTACATATATGTACACATAAGTAGGTAAGGTTAGGTTTATGCTAGAATTACGTAATGAAATACACACAACTATTAACTACACATTTAGGAGAGGAAACAAGCGTGATATGCCTGTGATTGTGTATAGTCTGAACAAAACACAGAGATCACGAGAGTGAAATAATGCAGCAAAACGCAACGAGTGTAGATCGATATATCGATGTCTATATAGACAAATAATATTGTATGTATGAACATATCGCCGACTCGTTGGGTCATTTGACTAATCTAAATACAACACACACAATGAGAGCAGTGGATGATGCGAATGAGGAACAGTATATACTAATGAGGGTCGGGTCGAAGGGGGAACTCGTTAAATAGTTATAGCTACGTATTGATGATTACTCGAGTTAAAAACGATTTTGTTTTGAACGGGGTTGGGCTCAATGGTAACAAATTAGAATGGTATGAGGTTAGTAGTACGCATAAATAATTTGCCAATTGCCAATTTGGTTTACAAATAAATAAACAGGGCTGATTACTGGCTACATTATATATTTTTAAGGTTTGGATTAGTTAGTTAGTAACACATGTCAAAAATCAAAAGGATAGAACGTAAATTAAACATAAACCAGTAGTTTGAAATGATTGTCGTTTTCTTCTGTACAATTTGCTCCTCCTTCTCTTTTTTCTCTTTTTCATTTTAATTGATTTTGTTTAGTTTTCTTTTGTGCTTTGCTTTGTTTAATTTTTACTTAAGACCAATTGGTTTTTTAATCCTCTTCTCTTTTCTCTTTTGACTTGGTTCTGTAAATCGACCAAGTCTTCATATGTGACGGGAGTTTATGGGGGGTAAGTAGTAGATTTAGGTAGTAAGTTGACAATAACAAAAAATAAATTGATTTTTGAAATAACAAAAAAAAAAAAATAGTATCGTAAAGATTATAAGCAATAAATTGTAAAATTTAAACAACACGAGTTTAGTTTGATGAATACGCTGATGATTCTTAATGTGAACGAATGAATTTCTTTATAAGTATACATGATTTTGCTGGCTTGTTTTGTTTATTTGTCAGAGCATAAAATATTATAAGTGTTTGTTGTGTAAAAGGCACAATAACTTTTGGTAACACAATTGATTTCGTTGCTTTGAGGTAAAGGTTGTGAAAGCATCGATTGGTGTTTAAAAATATAAATGAAGCAAAGCTTAGAAAATAAATTTAAAACGATTTACTTATGCAATAAGAATTGTTAATTATTAAACGGGTTAAAAGTTCTGAAATGTTTTTTTATTATTATCTTAATATGTAATTTATGTAAACATAAATAAAACCTCAAGATTGATTTCAAGGTAGGAAAGACCAACAATGGCTTTGAATGTGTACATTTTGTGCCAAAGAAACAAAAAAAACATGAATTTAATAATAATCAGGCATAAATATTGTGATTCTTGTTGTTTTTTTCTGGTTTCTGGTGTGGCTTTTTTTATTTTTCTTAGAAAGAATCGGACTTACCTTTGGAAGTTCTGACGTTTTACATAATTCTCGCGTACAAATTCAATGATTTGCTTTTGGGTTTTGCCGCTGTAGCTGTAAGTTGAATAAACCATATAAAATAAACTTTATAAAGCTGTTTATTAAGATAAAAGCAAAAACATACCGGAAAGAGCTACCGCGTGAAAGAACACGTGTCTTACGTCTCGGAGTGCTCTGCACGGTTGTGCAACGAAAGAATCCATGATTCTCGACACATTTCTTCCAAAAGTTCTTGCACTCATTGCGACCTTCAAAAAAGAACTCCACGGTATCCTTGTAATAGCCCTAAAATACAAGAATTAATCAGTAATCTGTTACATTTATAAGTCATTCCAACGTATCGATACTCACGTAGCCCTCGGGATGCAGTTTGACAAGAAAACGTTTACGTTTAAATGAAATTTTACGTATCTTGGCCCATGAGAAGGTATTGATGCGCGTTATGTTCTGAAACACTGTGATACCCATATGCGCTACAGCCAGATTTAATGGCACACCCTCCACATCCTTGGCTGGATGCATTTTCATGCCATAAAGCTCACAGCGACGTGCTGTCTCCAGCAGATTAAGGTCAGCCTCCGCCGGCGATTGTCCGCTGCAAGCAAATAACGATACCGATTACGATTAATGCCACAAAAAACGTCGAGTTTATCGAGCGCACTTACAAATGCTTTTTGTGGTTCTCCATAATTTTGCGCTGCATTGTCGCATCTTGATGCGGCACAAAGCGATATGATGACAAATACGTATGATCTGGATAATCCTCGGGCACGTAGTCGCCACACGATGCCTGCACAATGTAGCTGGCCATGAGTGCCGCGGTATTATCATTGCATTGCAGACTGCCCGTAGCCAGGTCACGTTTAATTTGCAAACAGAACAGATACCTTGAAAATAAAATTATATTTATATTTAATACAATTTTCTAAATATTTAATACACTTTACACTTTTAAACGTTACCTGGTGTATTCTTCTTCCAACTGTGCTGGATCAGGTGTATAGAATTTAATGCAGAATCTTAGTACTGGATCGATCAGCGATAGCCCCACCTGACGATTCATGGGCTTCTCCAGATCGAGCCAATATTTGGTATGTGTGGATATTTCCTGATATTCCAGGCCGAAATAGTCTGCTTCCAGCAAGTTTAACTGGCGACAAACTTGTTCGAACAGCACACGGCCCAAAGCTTTGGCCTATTAAGAAAAATAGAGTAAAAAGTAAGGGAAAAAATTATTTAAATAATTGTAAATAGGTTTCGTATGACGTCATATTTGAAATTAAAAAAGTGAATCATTTAACTGGAGTAACATTTGCGGTTTATCAAAGCAGTTGAAATTGATAAATCAATTTAATTTATTTAATGGAAATGTATTTGTATTTGCCTTGTGAGAGTAAATTCATATTTTACAGAATGTCACAATTTAATGTAAGCACTCCACAGTCCATTTGCAAAAATGACCATAACTTGGCAAGTGTGCAACAATTCTAAAAGCCGCATAAATCACCAGGCTCAACGAGCGTGTGACAGTGTGTGTAGCAGTTGTGCTTGTATCTGTTCTTGGTATGGGTGTGACATACCATTAGAGTTGATTAAAACTGTCATTAGATGACGCTAAATAATATAGTCTATATAAGTAAGGGTATGTATACATTTTTATAGGAATTTTCTTGCAATTTGCAGCTTACACCGCAAAACTCTACGCTCGACCCGCTTCCTTCTTACAAAGTTCTTGCTCAATTTGGCAGCGAGCAAAATGAAGGAACCAAATGAACGACCTACATTTTATATAACTTAATTGCTGACAGAGAACGAGAGAGAGCGAAAGAAAGAAGTAGAGACAAAGAGAGAAGGAGTGAGGGAGGCTGCTGGCGCTGCAGCAAAATGGCCCAGTTAGTAGTTAGGGCGAGGCGTCAACTCAATTGAAATTTATTTAAATGCAATCAGACGTCGCATCGCCCACAAAATACAGACACACAAGCGAACACTCTTTACGTTTATACTACTTTATCGTTTAGCATATATCGCGTATATAGTGCAATCGAGTACATAGTATACTCGTTTCGAGCTGAACGCGCAAATTAAATTTGAACAAGCTTAGCCAGCGATTGCTTACGACACGTCAACCTCGCACAGTTTGTTGCCGCCTGCCGCACAGTTAAATTGTGCGTTAAATTAATTCAACGCTTTTCACGAGGAATTTTCTTTGGCTTGCTATGCTGATTAAAGGTTTGTAGGTAGACAAGTTGGGAACTTGTCAAAGAGACGGCTTTAATTGGTTTAGTAAGTTAAAATTGAATAATAGCATGGCTTTAGCCCAAAGGACTATCAAATTAACACGCATTTAGAGTGGGCCTTAGTTCAATGTATTCATCTCACGCATCAAATTACTGTAAAGAACTTATTAATGGCCAATTTATACGGTTCATACGTGACGCCTTTCAATCTGCTAATAGAACAAGCTCGCATTAGCTACAGAGATAAACATGCTAAACCGTGTCCTGTACAGATGCTACGACACCTCTAAGCCATTAGAGAAATGAAGGCCAGTGCAAAATGTGTTATCGACACATACGAGAGACGTGTGTGGAGATGAGGTTAGGTGGGTTCGGCAATCAAGCAGAGTGCTTTGTCATTTCGAATTTTGCCCCAAGAAACAGGCAACACATTCCGTGTGTGAATTCCACTCAGCCAGCTAACCCTACAAGCCATATCTATGGGGCGTGCCAAAATGTAATTAAAATCTCAACTCCCAAAAAACAAAAACAGCTCGTCCCTCCCGGCAGTCAACCCATTAAACTGGCCATGCTGCTGCATGTCGTCTTTGCTGATATATATCTGAATATTTTATGCTGTATGTAGACTTTTGGCAACCAATGTTGCCACATTGCAAATGGCTCTCTGGCATTCGCATATAAATCAAATAACACAACATTTGGGTGTGGTCAAGGTGTTAGGCCTTCTTTGTGTGTGGCGTGTTTTCATTATTTATTTATGAAAATTATCGTTTATTAAAAGGATCCCAGCAACAACAATTACACGACTTCTCTCTTTAAGGTTCGCTGGGTCAACTCTTTAATTGAAACGTGAGGGAGACCGACCAACAAGCACAAGCTCGAGAGCTCGGACCGACGAGGGACACAAAGGAATTGCTGATGCATTTTTTATGAGTTCCAGCAGCACGGCGAAACAAAAAGTTATTTCGGTAAGTTGAGGTCGTCAAGGGAATGCGGTGGGAAGAGATACGGGTAGAGTTGGTACTATGTGAACTGGCTAGGCAACAATATTAATTTATTATGACGCAGGGCTCTCTCTTTTATAGCACATTTATCAGATGAGTCGACAGAATAGCGATATGGGCTCAGCGAGCAAACTAGTTGAAAGCTCGTTTCAATATACAACAAAAGGGAATAAAAAGATGTGTGAATAATGTACTACAAATAGCAGTGTTCCCAACAGTTTGGTAAAATGAAAATGGCTAGGAAGCTTGTGAAACTAGTTCGATTGCGTCGGTTTTGAAGTTTATTTATAATTATAATTGAAGCTCATCTTCTACAATGCATTTATGCAATTGCAATACATAGAAATTATAAACATATATTTAGAATTAAGCAGCATATCAACTCTGCTCTCTTAATTGAATTGTCGCCATAAATTGAATTCCCACTGCGCAGCAGTAAAAGCTATCTTGTTCTCACATTTGGTTTTTAGCAGTATTTACGATATTTGACAACGACAAATACAATTTGCACTAGTTTCCCTCAGGATCTGCAACTAATTGTCAACTAAAATGAGATTTACACAAGTTTTGCACTTTGCACACAATTGCTGAAGCATATTTAATTTAATTTCCAGCAAACAAGGGGAGCAAAAAGGCGCGTGGCGAGAAATTAATGTGCGGGCTACCCCAAGAGATATGCATATAGCATGACAGAGAAGGAGGGCAGTGAAAATCTGCTCCAGAAACTGCAGTAGCATTGTTGCCTGGGGGCCCAGCGAATCTCCGAACCTGCAGCACCAACAGAAGCACTAACAATGGGCCGAGAGCCACGCCCGAACTTTGACATTTTATATAGGAAGAACTTCGAGGAGATGTGGGAAGGAGAATGTCATTGTTTCTGCCGTAGGCCAATCCACTAAACCAATTTGGATTTCCAACAACTACAAACAGTCAATTAACTTTGGGCGCTGCTGCGGGAAACGGAATTGGCCAAGGCACAGGAAGCAGCTGAATTCAAACAACTCACACACACAGAACATACAAACAAACTTACAGCTTTTGTTGACAATAGGAGCACAGAAGTGGAAAGAAGTGAATGCAAAGAAGCTGCCCTGCCGGCAGGTGTTGTCCCTGAGGCGTCCAGAGCTAGTAGAGTGAAGTAGAATCAGATAAGTGGGGGCAAAAGGGAGTCGGAACAGGCAACACTGCATCCACCACTCGGCGTTTGCTTTCGTGTATCAGTCCTGCTGTCGTCCAACGTAATAAATTCCCAGCTATGCGGGTATCTACAGCGACTAAGAGAAAATAATGGAAAAGTTTCCTAGCATTCCCCGTACAGCAAAAGGAACAAAATGAAATATTCACTAATAGCTGTCATCTTTGAGATATATTGAAGCAATAAGAAATATATTGAACTGCGGGATAGAAACGTTTTTCAAAGAGCAAGGATATATAGACCGATAAAGTACCTCAAGAGAGAGATAAATAGTTAAACTAGACTATTCTTAGCTGAAATTGAATATTGCAAATATTGTAAAGAAACAAAACAAGCACCAATTAGTTGTCTAGCAGTTTTGGATTGCAAACATCAAGGCAGCAAAATAATAATATTATTTCTGCCGAAGTGCCAGTCAAATTTAATTTATTTCTCTGGTATTTTCCCCCACTGAGACTCTTAGATAAAATGCCATTTTCAATAGTTTTTACTGCCTCTGCCAACCTACACGCTACTGCGACCTGTAATCATCAGTCGTAGCAATGGCAATCAACTTGGCTCCCGCCAAAGGGAAACCGAGCATTAAATGAAATTGCATTAATATATAATATTTGCTTATAGCTTGTTGGTACGTACGTATCCAAAAGACAGAAAAGGAATTGCACAACAGTTGCAAGAGTTACGTGTATATATAGTATAAAGATATGTATAATTACATACATGACAGACAGGGAGCAAATGTTAAATCGAGAATGTGCTATGGAGAAGTTGAGAATACGAAATTAATGCGACAAGGGCTGCATTGAAATAGGCCGCAGCGGAAGACGTGAGGGGTTTGGGGCGTGGCATACACTGAGGGCATTCACAGCATTTGGCAGGCAGCCAAAATGTGCTGTTCCGGGCTAACAAGAGCCCAGCGAACAGGCAGCAGCAGCAGCGGCAGCAAATCAACAAATTTTCCCGGAGCTGTTTGGCACTGGATATGGCAGGAAAGGGAGTGTGGCAGGGAGGTTTACGAGCTGAGGATGTGTTGTCTGCTGCAGATGCTGTGCTGTGCCGCCATTTGGCTTCGATAAAGTAAGCCCCAAAATAAAGCAAACTCGACAAGTTTGAAAATAGTTCTCTTTTTCAGTTCTCAGCCTGAGGTTCACTTGAGGTCGAACGAACTGTGGCCACACATGAGTTAGTACTACTTATAACTGTTCTTGTTTCTTGCCATGTTGCAAGTGTTTTCGTTCCTATTGTTGTTGTAATTGTTATTGTTATTTGGCTGCAACTGACCACAAATCGCATTAATGCATACAGAAGGCGACGCCGGGTATCGTTCACTTACATCCTGCTCCTTTTGCTTTCTCTTTGTGGCAGGACAGCTGCTGCCTTTTACCCCCATTTCTTTCCCTTCCTTCCGCTTCCTTTTCGTTGTTTTTCGCTCATTTTGGGTTTTGTTGCTCGGTTATGTGTTGTTCTCCTCTGTTCTGTTGGCTGGCTCCATTAGCCAGCCAAGCAAAAGGCTTACTCGGTTTTTAGTTGAAGTGGCCACGCCCTGGTTTGCCTGGCTGCTCATGCCGCACTCTCTCGTAGACACGCATACACCTACACATACACAATACCAACTTGCCGCAGACACACATTTCAAAGGCTTCGTCGCTTCGTCAGTAGCGAGAGAGAAAAAGAGGCGAAATGGGGAAAATGTTGCCAGCAACAAAATCGTAGCTTTTATTTATACTATTGTTACACCCTGTGACTTTTATGGGCATTATTAAGGTATTATGAGCTGCTACAGGTAGGAATAAATCAAAATTAAATGTATTACGTATACGTAAGTAAAAAGAGAAAAACATACTAATATTACACATGATATTATAGACTGATCCTTTTTTTTACAGCGTATTTACTAGTCAGTAGTACTAATCCCCAGTCGGAGCTCACCTACTTGTTCAAGTTGTTGTTGTGGCTGCTGCCGGCATTATTGTGCGGGTGTCTTTGCCTGTGTGAGTGTTGAATGGGTTGCTTGTTGCGGGTTAAGAGTAACCCTTGTGAACCAGTTGCACTTGAGGCGCTGCAGCAAAAGCACTGAGCGCTTTTTAAAGTGCCACACAAAACTATTTTATGGTTAGTTTTATTTTACATGCCACCCAACCAACCTACCCTCTCTGCTCCACCAGTTACGCCTACTAATCTCTTAGTCTACTGCTCTATACATAGTGCTGGCTTATTAAAAATTGAAGCACGTAACAAGACTGTTGCAAGCAAAGTTTATCATGCTCGCATACGTTGCGTATACATAACGTTACTTGTGTAATCTATTGACATGGCTTCTGGCAAGCTTATAAATAGAAGTTCACAGTCGCAGCCCTCTGAAGTCTCTGCTCTCCTCAACTCAAGAGCATTTTGCTGCTGACCATAACTAACCGCAGATTGTATGAGGCAATTACAGCTTGTGGTCAAATTTTCCAAAGTGCACTTAGCCTGGCCAAGTGCATTCATTATTAACCAGCTAAATGATGCTTGGATCAGATTGACAGAACTATCACATAATCTGTATTTATTCAATTCTAAACAAGGAAACCTTTCAAAATAGCAACTCAAGCTTTTAAAATAAACAGAGCTTATAAAAAAGTATTTGTGCATATGCTTTGTAATACATTTATCTTTATACGGCTTTAAAAATCATAAAATAAAAAGAAAATTATTCCAGAAAACCTTATATAATTCTAACTACACCTTATACACCCAATTAACACCTTTCGAAATCTACAGGACATCACATTTAGCGTCCTAAATGGCCTGTGGTTTGTTGTATGTTTGCCATATATGCTTCAAATTGTTCGACAAAACGATAACCGCACATTTGGATTGTGGTCGTGTCACTGGTCACGTTACATAACATTTTTTCGGTAAGGGGCAAATGGGGTGACATGCCACACACATATAGATTTGACAATTCGATATCCTAGCGAGATGTCTGTGAGCATGCACGTCTTCAAATATGTATGAAAAATACCGAAAATTCAATCAGAAATTGCATGTGCGCACAGAACGAGATGGACTACGTTGTATAATGCTAAAGAAAAGTTTCGATTCATCGATGAAATAAAAAGCGTATTAAGAATTTATGTCAGGCATATTTTCGGCTCTTGCCGCCATCTTTTCTCTCGCTATTTATTGATCAAACAAAATGCTGTGCAGTTACGCTCTTTTATTATAACTAAAAACATTCTTATAAGCTTATCGCGCACATGGTGCAAAATAAAAAAAAACTTGGAACTTGACAAAACAAAATTTAAACAACATTTATAGCTGATAATGCAAAAAATAAAAAAAAACACAAGCTAAAATTAAAACAAGAAAGCAAGGCTACCTTCGGCTTGCCGAAGGTTTCATACCCTTGCAGTTATACAAAATATAAAATATATTTGGATTGCTGCTGGTTTCTTTGGTAGTTATTGACAATTATAACAGTAAAGGAATGTTATGAGGAAATGTCTTTGTGTTGTAAAGGATCTGTTGATCATAAAATATAAATAAATTTGGAAAGTTCTCATTCAAAAATGCGTTTGAATAACAGCTACATGATTTTTTGTTTAACAGCTATATGTAATAGTACTCAGATTTCCATAAAATTGCAACATGGACCTTCATTAGGCCGATCGTTGATCGTTATAAGTTATAAAAGTTCGATTTCGAACTTTATTATTAGGGACACACTTAGATTTGGATGTGGTAAGCCTGATAGCTATATCTTGAAATATAACGAAAATCGGCCGATAGGCTCCATGACAGCTATACGATATATCAGTCCGATCTGGTTCCGACTTATTTAAAGAGGGCAGAAATAAGAAGCTTGTGAGCAAAGTTTCATGAAGATAGCTCAATAACTGGGGGACTAATTTGCGTTACAACAGACAGACGGACTGACTGATTGTTCCTATAACAGCTATAGAATATAAACGTCTGAGATATTTAAATGGAAAAACTAAGGGCGGGTAACTGTATAACATTAAAAAGTATTGATAATGTGCGGTATTTCCAAAAACAAAACAGGTTTGCATACAGGTTTGGACGGACGGACGGACGGACGGACGGACGGACGGACGGACGGACAGACGGACATCCATTTTTCGACTCCTCTGGTGATGCTGATTCAGAATATATATACTTTATAGGGTCGGAGATGTCTCCTAAGGTGCGTTGCAAACTTCTGGCTAAAATTAATATACCCTCTGCAAGGGTATAAAAATAGTATTTATAAAATGTTGCGCCGCAAATAAAAGTTGAAATGACGCAAATAACTGCGGATTTATTGGTCTAATAGGATTTCATGGGTATTTTTTGTCGTAGGACCAAAGTAATTAAAAAAGGCGTGGGCGACGTTGATTAATTAACAATTATTAAATCAATAATAGTTAATGACTCGCAAGTTAATCAATTATAAATGAGATTTGTGTTTTAAGATAGATATATATTATAACATTTTATTAAAAAAAAAAAAAAACAGATAAAACTGAAACTGAATCTTTGTTTTTGTTTTTCTACTTCATTGTTTGGATGATATGTTCAAATAAAATCACTATCACCTTATCAACTCGTACAATATAATAATAAATGATAATAATTTTATAGAGCCCTCCAGATGAAAATCTATATCTTTATTGTCGCGTGATTATCAGGTATTGCTAAAATGATATATGCATAGAGCACCGCGTATGTTACTTAAAATATTTTCAAAACCGCAAATGAAACCTGTTTTAAACTTGAACCGGCACTTACCTGAACCTGAAACATGGTCACCGAGTCATCCAGCATTTGTATGCGCACTGTCAGCTTCTTGCCACCGCGATGCCTGGGCGTTGACGGTGTGCCATCGACGCCGCTGGGTGTGCTCAGCGAGTGGGTCATACGACCGCCAGGTAAGCCACTTCCGGCCATACCACTGCCTCCTCCGCCGCCGCCGCCAGCACTGCTCAGATCGTAATGACGTGAGCCACCGCCGCCGCCACCAGCGGATCGTGTAGCTGTGCCCATGTCGGCTAGTGACATTTTGTAAACGAGAATTTTGGTTACCGCAATACAAAGACGTTGTGGTCAACAACGGCTACTCCGGCTGCGGCTGCTGCTGCTGCTCCGACTCCGCTTCCGGTTCCGTCGTATGCTGCACTTACTCCACTCGCTGTTGCGTTGCCTTCGATTTCATGCATAGATCATGCACGAGTTCTTGTCTTCTTTTTCTTGTTGGTTCTTTGTTCGTTTCTAAATGCTACGACTTGGAATGATACTGGGTTCGTATGGGTTGCGTGTTCGTTTCGGTTATCAGTTTCAATTAGTTCTAAAGCTTTTTACTTTCGAAGTGGCACAAATAATTCAATAAGAACTTCAATTGGGAGTTTGATACATTCGCTTCAAGAAAATAACAACAGTCTGAAGAAAGAGAATTTTTGAAGCTTTAACCTCCTAGTGTGCTACACATCTGCTTCACATTTGATTCTGTTCCTAAAGTGCCCGTTGTTGCCTCAGTTCTTCGTCGATTGGCATAATCTTTGCTGCTGCTTCGATTACTCAATTCTCTCTCGTTTCGGTCTTCGTCGTTTGGTTGTCGATTTTGGTTTCTTCATTAATATTTATAACGCGCATGTGGACTCAATTTCCTCATCGTTCATTTGCTGAATATTGCCTCATAGTGTGTCTGTAAAGACAGCATAGATAAGTTAATCATAAATGGTTATAAGATCTTAAGTCACATATAGGGTACAGTTGGAGTTAATAAAGAAGATATTGTGAGTTAGGTCTCTAACAGCTTAAGTGCTTTTGCGAGAGACAAAGACTTAAGCATAAAGACGTTATATTATTCTTGAAGTAGAACAACATTGTCATAACATATCTTAAAAGATCTACTGTATTTATATTTCTTTCATCTGTCTACTACTTATGTATACTTAACTTGCGAATGATATAATCCACATTACTCTTCGCATTCGCTATGCTCTCATATAATTCATTAAAGTGACCAGCAGCAACAAATTGTGCACCAAGTCTGGACTTGCCTGAGAATTCAGCATCATTTCGCATGCACGTCATAAACAAAAGTTCATCTCTTGGTCCTGCTGTCTGTCTGCTCACATCAATCAACGTACAATTAGCACAGAGAGGGAGAGAGAGAGAACAGAGCTCAGCTCTCAGCATATAGAATATTCTCATAGCATACCCATCGTGCACAAACTACTCCACACATGCTAATCATTTGCTAGTTATAAACGAGTGCTCAAACGAGTCTTGGTATGCCGAAACGTGACTTATGCGGTCTGGCAAGCAATTTGCTGGAGTTCTTTTTATTTTTCTCTTATGACAGGCATGACATGTACAAAAAAGGGAGAGCTGAAGCCTGACTTTGTATAGGATAAAATGAGGGAATGCCAAAATAAATATTCTTGTTTGGGTTTACAAAGTGAGTATAATCAAATTTGTAATTATTTAAAGAACAATACGAATATATTCATGTTTAAAAGTATCTGTACAATTTTTAAGAGTTTCAATATAGTTTACAGAGTTTTATCTTGCTTTATCCAAGCCAATTGTTCCACTCAAATTCGAATTGCATTCTCTATCTGAGTGACAACTAAGTAGACATTGATGAGCATATGCTCTCACACTCACTCACGCATTCACTCACTTGACGACGCACAGTGAATAAACGAGCGGGGGTGGGTTGGGTGAGTGAAGTGACTTGTCGCTTTGCTGGGTCATTGAACGTAGTCAACGTTGGTTCAAGTGTTATCGCCGCGAGGTATATTTATTCATATTACTACAAAGATGGAGACAAAAAAATAGAGGAAGAGCGAGAGAGAGGGAGAGTGGCAGGGAGAACACATTATACCACAGCTGATCACAACCTGCTGACTGCTACTGCATCGCATCGCACTGGATCGCATCGTAAATTCACACATTTCACGCCCCATTCGAAATGCCGCCCCGGCATCCTGTGTCTGTGTATCTGCAAATTGACAGCGGACCACGTCCGCATTTAAATTTACGAGCTGGCCATAAATACGAGACATAACTTATTGGGAGGCACAACGTCGTCTGTGTGTCTTCTTCTGCTTCTTCTTGTTGCTGAGGCCTTTTGGCCTCTTCGACTCACGCTTCAGCTTTATCATCAGTTTTCATATTTCATTTTTGAGTTTCTATGTGTATGCGGCCCACAATATAATTGGCGCCAAACTTCTATGCACACATATACACAGGCATTTATATAGTGTTTGTATCTGTTTAAGTCTGTGGGTTGAAGAGCCTGACAATAGCCCCAACATCCACATCCACATCAACATCAGCTTCAGTTTCAGTTTCGGTTTTCGCTTTACAGATTTAAGCCGAATGCTTTCCGGTTTTTCGCGTGGGCGCCTCATCACGTGGGCTGCTCATTTGATTTACCGCCTTTTCGCTCTTTTTCCCCTCTTTCATCACCACTCTCTCGCTTGCTCTCTCTCTCTCTCTATGATTCCAGAATTTCGTGCTTTTCAAGTGCTCAACAACATTTCTCGTGTTTACTTTGTATACCCCATCAGTTATTCCATTTTCTGGGTCGCTTCGTGATAAGCTTATTTATTTTCACAGGTGTTTTTACTAATTTTCCCTCAATTTCCTCTCTTTCCGCCGCTCTCAATTTTCTTGCGTGTTGCGTGCTGTTTTTATCGGTTTCGGTTTTTAATGTTGAAAATTTTTTTTATTGGCCGCTTGGCTTTTATGCTCTTTTAATTATTTACTGTCAGCTTGCAAGGCAAAGCGAAAAAGACAAGCGGGAGTGAAAGAGAAAAAAAGCTGGCTATACAAACTATAAGTTTGATGCCGCCCACTTGTCTTTTATTCAACATCAGCTCGCCCACTTTTGGTTTTATGCGCGTTTATCAATAGTAAGAGGCATGATGCCATTTATAGCTCTTTGATAGATCCTCAAGAAACCTCAAGGCTATCTGGGTTTACTCCTAACAAAAAAGCTGACTGTATTCCTGTTTGCTCCTTGCAACCCGTTCAGAACCTTCACCTCTCGTAAAACTTAATTAAGTAACCGTAAATTTTCGTCACTTGACAGCAGTTAATGGCCATAAACTTTTTATGGACTACCAAGAGTGTAAACTTTTTAAGAACAATCTGAATAACGCAGCAACAGCAACTCGAAGGTGAGATCTGAAAACTTTTTAAAGCCCAAACTGACAAAAACTAAACGAGAGGAACTGTGCAGGAAACTAGTCACCGAGCATGTGTGTGATTAAAAGAGCAAAGATAGTCTCAGCCCCAGGCGCAACATGGCCTATTTGAGAGAAGCTTGGCATGCTAAATATGTGCCTCCACATATGGCATATGGCAACTGCCGTTGACATACTTGACTGGCCAGCAACGTACCAGTTGACAAACCAAAGTTGGTTTGCCTGCCAGTTGAAAGCTGCTGCTGCCGGTTGAAAGTCTCCATTCTAGCGGTACTTTAACACATTTTCCAGTAGGAACACCATTTATGTTTATCTGTGTGACTCTTAAAGACATTTTATGAGCAAGGATTAAGCAGGCAATTGTAGATTAAAAAGGCATAAAAGGGTTTGAAAAGTCTTTACCACACCACACTTTAAGGCTTCTTATCTCAGTTTGGTATGGATGAAAAAAAGTTTAAGCTCAACATAATCAAAGTTTTTGCCAACTCAAATTATCATCTGACAGAGCTAATAGAGACTTTGCAGTTACTTCATTAATTCCATTTTTTTTGCTGCACATACACAAAGTTTTTGCACAACTCTGCGCAGTTTCTGGACTTTATCTTTTGGCTGAAAACCTCTTACAAAACTTAGGATAATCCACTTATTAGTTTGCTTTCAAATCAAGAAATTGCAAACTAAGCAAACTTTGATAGTTTCTATCAGTGTGTTTGAGTCTAGACTTAACACAATTTTTACAACAAACTCTCAATTTATTCATTATTCATATTTTTCGCCATATTTTTCACACATGTCTGTCAATAACATTTTCCAAGATTTTCCTCGACTATTTTTGGTCTGGCTTTTCAAACCATTTTTTGCGGTATTTGCTAGCGGTATTTTAACCCATTTTATGGCGCAACCAGTTTGGCGATAAACTGTCTACAAGTTCCTCAGCTCAGTTGTCATTAAAGTTGGTCATATTTTTCCTTTTCGTCTTCACCTCTTGCGCTTTTATAGTTGTTTTATGACTTAGGATTAACTGGTAAGACTGCATTCAATGTGGGTGCCGTTACAGTTATGTTTGCCTTGCTGTGCGTGTGTCTGAGTGTGTGTGTGATGAGTAAATGCAATTAAAATCGAAAAGAATTGTCTGCTTAGTGAAATTTTGCCACATGTTTCTCTCTCGCTTTGTGAAGATCGTAAAGAAAGAGCCTGACTGCATAGGAAGGCAAATGTAAAGTAATGAAATGAAATGGATAAACAAAGGCGAGAGTCATATAAAAGAGCAACTGTTCTTTCCCTATAAACACACACACACAAATTTTAATGAACTGCACAAAGCGGCGAAGCAAAGAGAAGCAGCATCTTCGCTGAGGATGACTTTAAAAACGCACTCGGCAAACCGCCTGACTGACAGAAAAACCCAAAGATCCGACTGACAGGGAGTGCATCCTTTTATATATGGTAGAATATACAGACTACGTACATAATTTGTTTTGCTTTGCATTTTATTTTTAAACTCATGTACGGTAAAAAAGAAGCAAATGGAGTCGAGTACCATGTGGTAATGTATGTGTATGTCTGCCTGTCTGTATACACACATCATCATGAACATGGGATGCAACTGCAGCAAGAATTTTCCTTGCCTCATGCTTATTTCTGCCTACGCAAGCAGCGCAAGTCAGCGCGCGGCCTTAGTAAGTTGTTTCTTCTCGACTTTTTGCTTTATTTTTGGATACTCCTCCAAAAGGTAGATATAGCATCACGTCCCAAGTGATTCATCATCATCATCTGCGATTGCGAGTACATACTTTAATTGAGCTACAACTTGCATGACTTGCATGGGAATGTTTAAACACACAAAAACAAAGCGAAAAACTAAATTTGTTTAATTTAGAGCGATATCTTGTGCGTGTACAGGATTTATATATACACTAGGCAAACGTTTATTTAGTCTGCAACAAACTTGCCCTCTCTCTCCTTCCCTGTAATCAGAACAAAAGGTAAATATTTTATCAACATATTAACACGTTTAGTTTTACCTTTCTCCAAATAATTAAATAGTGAAAACTAAGCTGCATTACCTAACAAAAACAAGCAGAAGAAAACAGCTTGTTAGTATGCGATACACACACACAAACACACACACAGATACAAAATCAGCAAAATAACTCATAAATACTATGCGAAAGCCGCCGCACTTGAAACGGCCGTACCGTCCTCAACAGGGGACGGCAATTGAAAACAAAAATACAAGAAACTAGTAAAGCAAACTACAGTGCATGAGAGTTAGATACCCTTTTAATAAATTTTAATATAGCTTTTTTTTGCATTATTCTGATTATAAATTAGATTTGGTGTGCCTAGTTTGTATAGTTGCATGAATTGACACGTTTATAGATCCAGAAGAATATCTGTACATGGCAGCTGATACGCACAAAATAAGTATACCTTATGGGAAAGGGTATAGAAACTGTCAACTGTCTGTGTGGAAATCAATTAGTATTGTTAAAGCATTTTTCGTAGGCAGTTGAGTGAGTAAACACAGGCAGCAAACGCAGCAGACACGCGGCGAAAACAGATGCACACACACAACCATGTGCACATTTACACACAGCTACAAACACATGTGGTCACAAGTCCAACGGCCGCAGCTTTGACTCAAGTGGGCGCTGTGGTATTAGTATTTTCTTTTGATTAGATATTAACTGGGAATACACAGAGGGAAAGAGAGAGAGAGAGAGGGGCAGCTAAGCAACGAGTAAGGGTTAAGTTCGCTTTGATAGTTTACTATAAGTAACGACAGTTTCTCGCTTCGAGATGCAAAGCAATCTAGCTAGAATTTTCGCATAAAACACTCTATAAACATAAAAGATATTCAAGTGTTGCGACAACCTTGTCCCATGCAACTTGACTGACATTTCAACGAGCTGCTAAAGGGTTGCAACAGATACTCACATACACATAAAATGATTTACATAAGCGAAGATACAAGTGCACAAGTATCTGATGGCCGGGCCCGGCACTCAAGTTGTGCTCAATTTGTATGCAGGCCGAGGGCTCAAGCAAGAGCGCGCGCTGTCTATGAATTTATGTTTATTAAAACGGATATGGAAATCGTTTATCGGTTATCGATCGGGTACCAAAATATAACAAAAATACCTCAGTATAATGAAACCTGTTTGCAGTCGCGTGCCGCTAGAAAACTAGTAAAAAAAAGTTTTCAATTAAGCAAAGCAGGCAGATCGACAAATAAAGATCGCTATAAAACCGGCTTATGCATATGCATGGCACAGTTGCTTACTTAATAATCACTCAGAAGATACTACACTGATTGGGGACACTAATCAAGTGACTACTGTAACTATACTATACAAGTTTCACGTCGACATCAGGTGGCAACTAAATTTGCCAGAAATGTCAACGTTGGCCTATTGTTTGTGTCCGTATTCTATCTCTCTATTTGTATCTGTACCTATTGCTGTATCTGTATATGTCTACACATCCGTATTGTATTTGCCGAGATTCTGCGAGCAAGACGAACCACGACTTTGTTGACCCATTTCATCTGCACAATTAACTCGTTCTCTCTGCGTATCTGTTCATATATGTGTGTGGTGCCTGCTGCTGCTGTATTTGTCATACGATAAATAACTTTGTTACGACATCGAATACCGAGAACAACAATAAAATCAATACGAATTTCATTAAAAATAGAGAGCAGACGAATTAAGTCAAGTTACTTCGGCATCTACACAGTCAACGATACAGCAAAAATACATATATCCGTTTCAATTATATCATTCTTTGTATGATGTTTTACAAGCGTATCTCAAGTGTTTAAAAATATCAGCAATAAGTTTTGATTGTTCAATAAAATTTGAAATCTTGTCCTACCTATCTAGAAATTAAGTAATCTTTCCTCGAAAATCTTTTCTATCTCGGTATCTTTGCATGCCCGCGTTCTCTATTTCGCGTTTCGCGTTTCGAGTCGTACGTCAGACGACTGTGCCCCTCGGTCGGTTGGGCGGGAGGTGGACATTCGCTGTGTCTGGGATCCGCGCGTAACAAGCATCGGCTTGGTTTTGCAAGGACCACTTGATTATACATTCATTGTATCAACGTCCAAAAAAAAAAAAAAAAAAAAAAAAAAAAAAAAAATAAGGAAACTAATTTTATAACTTCATAATCTTATTAGTTATTCGTGATACAAATTTGCTGCTCTGTGAGATAATCTTTTATTTTATTTATTCAAATTTCTTCATTCATTCTCTCCAAAATGTATACTAAATAGAAAAAAATATACGTGATTTTCTACAATGTGAACTTCATTTAAGTCGTCTGGATATTTACACATACGCTGATGATGATGTCAGCATTTGCTTTAAAGGGCGGAATCGCCAAAAGAAACCGAAAAGAAATAACACCTCGCAATAACGAAGAGCTTCACAAACAACAATCTTGTTCAAGCCCCTGCCAGTCTGTTCGGTTCTAGTCTCGTCCTTATCTTCCCCTATAAACACACAGTCTGATAACGAAATTTGCTTTGGGGACTCTAGCAACGGTAGTGTAAATAGACAGCACCAGCAGGAGCGATGGCAAAACCAGCAACAACAAAAAAACAATAAGAAAAAGCTGCGTTTTGAGTTGTTGAGCTTGCTCATCGTTTATCTATTTCAACGCGTGTTTTTGTTGCTGTTGTTTTTGTTATCTGCTCACCCTAACACCGAACGTCACAGTTATACAAACATTACAATTGTCCCAGTGTGCGCTTATGTGTTTATCATAAATCTTATCGATGTGTATTTGTGTTTGTATTTGCATTTATATTTGTATTTGTATTTGCTTTTCGTTTTTGCACAGCCAACGACAAGTTTTTGTGCCAATTATGCAAAGAAAACGGCGCTGAGTTTAATCTACTTATATGTAGCAAAAATATTTACTGATAAGTACCCACTGCAAACCCACTGTAACTTAAGTTAATGCTTCTATCTGCCATCTCCCTCTTCCGCACGAGAAGACGAGTGGGGCGTTTAATTTGATTTTCGCAACAAAAGCTTCAATCGAAATGAAAGCGAAAATATGTTGGGTGACAAAAGAGAAGCAAAAAAAGAGAACAACTGAAAGAAGGCCGCTCTCTCGCGTGGGAGTAACTTAAACAAATGCAATGACCTGAATTCGAGGCAGATAAGAAGTGCGTAAAAAGGTAAACATGTGTAACACAGCCTCTCTTTCCGTACAGCGCTAAAGAAAAGTAAAAAAATGCGGATAAACTTAAAACTAACTATACGCCTTTTTTCGTAGTATTTTGTTCACAGTTTTTAAGTAAAAGGTTGCCAGTAATTGTTCTAGCTCGCCCCTTCGCCTACACCCGCTCGCCTTGTCGACACACACACTTTGCTCTGCGCATGCATTGGTATGTGCTGCGTGCGTGTGTGTATACGCAACGTCCTTGTGCCTAACACAACAGTAAGCTGGCAAGGGGTGGCTCGCAATTGGGAGAAGTTTGGTAGCGGCCAGCGCTACCCATTTTACTGTTGTCAAAGTCTACACTTGCCTTTGCATCCTTGTTCGTATGATGCTGTATGAGCCCTCACCACCGCTCTCTCTCTCATTTACTCTCTCGCACTTTATCACTGGCAGTGCTCTCGTATGCCTGTGTGTGTGTGTTCTGGAATTTTGCGTGCTTATTGAATTTTCAGTGTTTTGAGCGACACGAACGAACACGAACGAGTTGTGCAAATTACTGACAGCTCTTTGAACTTGTATAATTTAATTGAATGGCACGATTAAAACTGGGCTGGGTTAGGTTGTTGTCGTTTCTTACTTTTTTTTACTGCTGCCGCTGCTGCTGCTGCGCCCTTTACACATACATACATACGTACAAAATCAACGCGAGAGCAGAAGGGCGACACACTTACACAGGCTTAGAATTTTTCACTGGTGCAAAAAAGGTGGACAAGTAACACACGCACAAAAACAGCAAACTCATGTAACTTGGAAACAAATAAAATATTGCACGAAAATACGATTATTGCTTGTCAATTATTCTGTCACAGTTGCGCGCACATCATGTTGACAGTTATTTTTGTCAATTAGTAATCGTTGTAAATGCAAATTGCATTTTTTTTAATTGTAATTTTGCGCGGTGCGTGGATTTTGTACGAACCGTTCACGACAACGCCATTTTTACTTCTGACAGCTGTTTATTGTAGAGATGGGCCTTGCTTGCTATGGTAACTGTGACTTATCACTATTAATGTCGTGAAAGACCTAAGTCACGAGCTATCGCGGGTATGTGCGATATTTCGTTAAATCGAAAATTGCTTTAATTCATTCCAGATACTACTTAATTCCATATCCGTAAGGAATTAATTTTCTGCTATTGAAAATGCATTGTCTATTAATTTTCTGTTACTTGAATTGGAATTATTTGTTACTTGAATATCGATATTTTTTCTTCGACTCCGATAAGTATCGAGCCATTCAACACATGTTTATATTTGTATGCTGTTTATATTTCACAGCTCTTATAATTTTTCTTTTTACTGTTACAAACAATTTGTGAAGCAAAAAATACAAATTAACAATTAATGAGGCGGTTATGAAGGTTCATGTGAATGAAGTGCCCATAATTAACATGCTTACGATTACTTTTCACTTCATTTTTTAGCCTTGGCTTTGCTGGGTTTGGCTGCAGTTGCTCCAGCCTTCTTGGCAGCTGTTTTGGAAGTGCTCGCCTTGGTCGAGCTTGGTGCAACCTTCTTTTTGGCTTTAATCAGGCCATCGAGTTCCAAGTTATCCTTATCCTCGTCATCGTCAGAGGCAGCTGCAGCTCCGCCATCCTCATCTTCTTCGCCATACAGACCGGCCTCCTCATCACCGGCTGCTGCTTCGGCACGCTTCTTCTTAACATTGGCCTGTGCGGAATAGGAATAGGCCATGACTTCCTTGTTGTAGGCGCGCGTGAGTGCTGCCTTCACACGTCCGTCGACTGCATCCATAGGTGACTTTTTGCCCGGCCAAGCGGTTAATTCAATTAGAGATTCCAGATCCTCGCGCAGCAAGTGATAATCTTTTATAACATCCAGTGAAGCTTGGACACCTTCCTGACCTTCTGTGACCAAGGGACGCACAATGTTCGCCAGCAGAAACGGAGCATATTCCAAACGCACCGACATACGAGATGCCGAAGTACACACTCGAGTGTGATCGTGTAACTCCTGGGCGAGACGAGCACGCTTGTTACTCCTCGAATTCTTTCCCAGCCAGCCGGGGAAATTGATTTGGCCTGTGAAGTGGCCGCACATGTATTCTCCTGGCAGCACCGAGCTGAAGACGGCCTGGGTGGGCAGTAGACTCCATGCCATGTTCGAACGTATACGCTTATCGACCATATCACCCAGACTGAGGGCATCTGCTGTGGCTGCCACCTTGGCCATGACGTCTTGCCTGTCGCCTTGTGGTGTCACTTGCAGATAATTTTGCTGCACAAACAATGGAGCCATGCTATAGTCGTGGAAGAAGAGATCACACTTGTCGTGGATACTCATCTGCTTGTGTTCCTCAGCTGTGAAGACTTTGCGCACGACTTCCCATGGACCCAGCTTCAGATCCTTGGCCGCAACCTGCTGATTTTGAGCTTGCTGGGGCAACTGTTCGCCTGCGCTAAGCAGGGCCAGGTGATTGATGGTCTGACGAATATCATTGTTGGTGGCAGCAATGATCTCCTCCAGTTTCGCGGGATTCATCTTGAATTTCTCCTTAAAGCATATGCTCATTAGGCGGCCTTTGATTTGTTCCACACGCGGTCGTTGGAATCGTAAATCATAGCAATAGTTGACCAGGGAACGAATCTTGGGATGATTGCGATCGTTGCACATGCAGATAATCGGAACAGAGCTATCCTTAATGAGAGCTATGAGCTCCTGCATGCCACCGCGATCTTCGTTGCCCGCCATGCCGTCCACCTCGTCCATAATAAGCACATGCTTCTTGGAAACCGCTTGCGATTTACCGTTCACATAGCCAGCCAGTGACTTATTGCCCAGCAGGCTGGATACTTCTTCCTTGAGCAAGCGTTTGCTACGCGTGTCTGATGCATTGAATTCTACTGCATCGAATCCCAATTCCTTTGTAACAAGCGTGGCGGTTGTCGTCTTTCCAATGCCCGGCGGGCCTGAGAGCAGTGCCGCCTTGTAGAAGCTACCGTCATCGTTCTTGGCCCATGGATTGGGGCGTTGCGGCTTCTTTTTGCCATCGTGATTCACATACCATTTTGACAACCAGTTCATTAATCTGTCGGTAGGTGAGATTAATTAAAATTCACTACGGAATAAAGTAATCCTCATACTCACTTGGTGACATTGCTTGCTGGTCCAGCTTGGCCTACAATTTCCTTGATAGAAGTCGGCTTGTATTTGTCTACCCAGGCCATGTTTTCCGGACTGACGGTTTCTGCATCTTTGCGTGGCAGAGGTTCCACTTTGGCCACCTTCATTGGCGACTTCTTCGGCTCCTTCTTTATTTCAGTCACTTTCATTGGCGACTTCTTGGGCTCCTTCTTGATTTTCGGACTGACACTGGACTCTTTTTTAGGCTCCGGCTTAAGAGTGTGCTTGGATGAGCAGCTGCTGCTCTTCTCTTCTGTTACTTCCTTTTTTATTTTGGGCAATTCGCTTTCCTTCCTGACTTTAATATTTTCTTCAACTTTAGGTTTCGTTTCACCAGATTTCTCCCTAATCAAATCAAAGAGTCCGTCCTCACTCAAGATGGTGATGTTATGTTCCTCCGCTTGAGCCAATTTCTTGGGTCCCGCCTCCTCGCCAACGACCAGATAGTTGAGTTTCTTGCCAACCACAGTCATGACACGACCACCGAATCCCTTGATGACTGATGCAGCTTCATCACGTTCCATCGACTCCAGGATGCCGGTGACTAGGAAAGTCAAACCTTTAAGGCAATCGGGTGAACCTTTAGGGATCTCCTTGCTGCCCGGATTCAGGCAGCTGCTGCGGTTCTTGTACTTCTGATATAGTGCCGCAGCCATGCGTTTGCGCTCATGACGCTCCTCATCCGTTAACACGCTGGTCTCCAGATCCGAATGCTTTTCCGCCTTGGCACGAGGTGTGGATGCTTTGGATTTCTTCGCAGATGTCGTTTTTGGCTCTTCAGTGTTGCGTTTACGACTTGACTCCGGATTGCTGACTTTGTTAGCCTTTTTGGGTGATGGAGAGATCACAGCAATGGATTTATTAACCTCCGTTTCCTCATCCACATCCATGAGACTGCGATCGATTGCTTCATCCTCCATTTCGATAAGGCTACGCTCCTTAGGCTTTGGTGCCTCGACACGCTTGGTTTCGCCACCGAAGAGATCTGAAGGATTCACCCTCTTTAGTGGTTTCTTCACTTCTGACGCGGACGCATCTTTAAGCTTGGACAGCGATGGCTTTTTTGTGTTATGGCCATTCTCGTTCCGCGGTGATTTAGTTTCTAGTACCTTGCGCGACTTTTTCAGCTCTTTGCCATGCTTGGACACCTGCGGACTTGCTGGAATCTCATCCTCGTCGCTTGATATGACCAGAGCCTTGCGTTTTTTTGTCGCGGGTGCCGGCGAAGGTGTTGCCTCCTCGTCGCTTGTTTTCTTGGCGGGCACACGCTTGAAGAACGAGTCTATGCCCTACAAACAAAAAAAAAACAGACAATTGGTAAATAATCTACATATTTCTATATTTGAATACTTACTCGCTGCATTGTGTAAATTAAGTTCGCATCAAGATGTCAGCAAAAAGGCGCACAATAAGATAAAAGCGATTGTTATCGATATCTTGTCGAAATTTATATCGCTTGTCAGGGTGACCATCTTTCATGGGTTGAGCTAAACAGCTGTTGCTTCTTCTTATAGCGTTCAGCTTTTGTCAAGTCATCGGAAACTTTAATTTAAATTTAAATTTTGAAGCGGTTAAATATTCCTTTGGCCCCCAATTCAATTGATGCAGTTTAATTTATAACAAATTGTTTTTAAAATATCAAATAGCTTAAGTTTTCATGCCGCTGACATGTTATTTGACATATGCTCCATCAATCTTTCGCTAATGCCATCTAATCGAATCAAATCACATCATCAACCCGCCGCGTCGCCAACCCTCCACAGTCCCACATTACACTTGCACAAGCTGCTTTGTTGCATTTACAAGGTTTTAGAAATTTGCCACCCTTCTTCACACCCCCTCCCCAACTGCGTTAGCGCTGATTACACGCGCAATTAAGGGTTGTGGGCAGGGGCACCGAGCGACGTTGACGTCGTCCGCCTGCGTTGACACCGCACACGGACCGCTTTTGTGTGGCTTGCGGCCTGTTGCACGTGTTAGCGCTAAACAGCAACAACACCGCCGTCAAATGTCACCCTTGGGGCATAGCCGGCGGAAAGATCGTTACTTAACCTTGATTTTAATGAATTTCAATTACACCACAAGGGGGAAATCTTAAAGGGAGAATCTGTATAAACTTGTTGTATAAACTGTATAAAAGTGTCTTAATTTGTAACTATTTTATCATCTCATCATTGGAATTCTAAAAAGCTTCTTATTTTAATTTTAAATAGTTTTATTATTATTAGTAAAAAAAAAATATTTGTTTTCTTATCGTCGCGTGCAACAAGTTAAAAAGCTGACACATTGACAAACCGCAAAAGGGGAGCGCGTTCAAGCATTAAAAAAATCGTTTTGTGGCGAAAAAGACGGAAAAATGCGCAAGTAAAAGGGTTGCCCAATGACCGAAAACAAACTAGCACGACGCGGGACGATGCGTCGCTCCAACAGCCGCGGCAACCCTCGCACACATGCAGCCACATGACAAAGTTCTCACAGCTACAAACACATGAATATAAATGAACTTGCCAAATCACATAAAACTGACTTTAAATTATGCACAAAAGTCAAAAAGTAAATAGAAAGGCGACTTACCCTGACTGTTGTCCAACCCTGAAGGGAAGAACTGTTTGCCCAGCAAATCGCATTTACACGCATTTTATTACATTACGCATTAGATTACGTGACGTTGATTTCGGCAAAGTGTTGCCAGATTTTTGTCGCCGACGCATGACTTGTGATAAATTCCCATTGGGGGCTGCCATTGTTGTTGATGTTGTTGTATGTTTGCTACTAATTTGAAAATGGCGTGTGATTGCAAACACTTGTTCTACCCGAGTTGCCCTCATCACCCCCCGCTGCTGTTTGCTTTTAGCGTTTATCGATCATCTGCCCACCCCCAGTTCGTCGGGCTAATCGCCTCCGCCCCATCTCTCTTTCGGTTGGCTCATTAATTTGACGTTTTGCGTTTGCATTTTATTACTGTGCGCGCTTTGCTTTCTGACTCTAATTTCCCCATGCTCACTCTCTCTTTCATTTAATCGTGATTAATTGTTTTGACGCATTATTTTGATTTGGAATTTATCAAAATGTCGCAAAGTCGCGCTTAGCCTTTTATTATGTTTATTTAAATGATTAAGCTCACTCCGTGTTCACATCCGTGAGTGCGTGTAGTTGCCTTCTTGTACTTATAACGCTTTCGCTAATTAAATTCGGAAAATAGGATTTGCATTTGACTCGTATGTTAATTTCTATGTCAGCTAAGCGGGTGAAAAATTCGCTTTTCCGTTGCGTGAATTAATTCATGAGGAATTGTATTTAATTAGTAGGGCAAATACATTAAATATTATTAATGAATTAAGACTAAACATGTACTAATCAAGTGAGAGAGAGAGAGGATAATTTGAGGTTATGAATTCATGGGATAATGCAAACCCACATATAATAAACCTCTGCTGTCATTTGAACCCTTTAGACTGTCTCCGCCTTCAAGTTCGCTTTCAAGTGAAAATACTTCCCTACCCCTTTCCCGTGTCCCCTCATCACGCCCCAGCCAGCATGTGTGTTCGCTTTAAGGACCCAACTACCCGAACAAGTTGCTCGTTCTCATTGATTTCAATTTGCTTTCGTTGCGACGCCATATTTCAATTTCTGACCGTCGCACAATTTACAAGCCGTAGCATGTGTCTCCAATGAAGCCCCTCCCGCTGCTGCTGCTGCTTCCATCTTCGGCTGTCTGCAGCGTGTGTGTGTGTGCCAGCAGACAGTAGGATAGGGTAGGGTGCAGAGTGAGCTGTACAGGAGGTGGATGGGGGGTTGTGGTATGAAGTTTAACAGACGGACAGGCGGACAGCTTAATTGATGAACAAAGGCGTTTGGGCCAAAGTTTGCTTGGCCAGCAGCAGCAGCAGCAAGACAGAATGAAAGAGAGAGAGAGAGAGAGAGAGAGAGAGAGAGAGAGAGATAGTGGACCAATGGAAAGCGTGTGAGTGAGTGAGAGAGCTGCGCGCTTGTCTGGGATCGGGTGCAGAGTCATCGTCTTTGGGAGGACTTGCAGAAGTCGTACAAAATATTTAACACCCGCTGAGCGTATTTATGGGAGAATGAACCTGTGTCATCGGCGTTGTTGTTGCTGTTGCTGTTGTTGCCTCCACCATTTTGTCTTAGACGGAGCCAAGAAGCGGCCACGCCGTAGTCTCCTTTACTCGATTTGCAATTCCAATTGGCGCGACGTTCGGCTCGTTCTTCTTCAGCTGCAGCGGCTGCTGCTGCTTCTTCTTATCTTCTTGTTCAGATTGTCGCTTGTCTGTCCCCTTTTTCTTACTTGTTGTTGCCTTCATCTCTGTCTAGTCTTTGCTTATGTGGGCTATGCGAGCTTTCCTCAATGGCCGCCAGTCCCGCTCTCCCCGCTCTTGCCACCTTCCACCGCCTACCTTTGCTGGCCGTCCACCTGTCCGAATATTTGTCCTGTCCCACCGTTTAACCTTATTTTTATTGCATACACAACGCAATTATTTGTTTTATTAACTGTTGAACATGTTTTTTCAATTCGAATTCGACGTGCCACCCCTTTCCTGCCTCGTCCCCATCTCTGAAAAATATTATAAATTGCATTTATTATGATTTGTGCACGGGACAGAAGACTATGGGAAACTTGTTACTTCTGTGTGTGGCATAGTTGCACGACAGTCTGTCTGAGTGTGAGTGTCTGTGTGCTTATCTATGTGTGTGTGTGTGTGTGTGTGTGTGAAAATGTATTTGATAGTTTGAACAGCGCCAGCCAGCTGTCTGCTGGCTACAATTAACCTTTTAAGGTGTTCGCCCGTGTCTGCAAAATTGAAATTGCATTCGAATTTTTGCTTGGAAAATTATATTAAAAATGAACTATGGCTGCAAGTCAGGGGAAAATTGTTCAGAAAATATGGGTATTATAATGGTATATATGTAGACAAGAGAGAAACAGGAGAATAGCATAACTATTACTAGTTGAATTTGCGGATAACCTTCGACCTGCTGCGCTGCAAAAACATTGAAATTGATTTACTGTTGTGTTTATGTTCCAATCGATTTGTAGTTTGAAGAATACATATATATAGTTCTCATCTATGAATGTACCGAAAACATAAATTAGAAACTACCATATTTTGCCTAAAAATTGCAAGTGGCATTACAAATTGAGAATATACTTTAGGAGTTCATGGGATACAGGAACCTCCATGCCAAATTTGATGACGCTAGCTTTTAAAATAGCAGAGATCTGTGTGCTCAAACAGACGGATAAAATAGTATCCTTTTTCTTTTAGGTCTTTTCTATGTTCCAGGCATGTAAACATTACTATAGCAAATAGCTAAACCACTACCTGAACTACACTATTTGAATTCAATATCTACGATTCTCACTCCAAATTAGACACGCCCCCTCCAACCTGCCCGAATCCCACTGCATGAATATTATAAACATTTGATGTGTGCAGTCATAAAAAAAAAGAGTTCGCTTGTGTCAGTTTCATAGGTTTATGAACAGCCTATGAGATTCGAATGCATTCCCCAATGGGTTCCAATCTATTGTGTGTGTTGTTTTCGAAGGTGAAGGAGATAAAATTGTAGCGCATGCGCCACGGCAGATGTGAAGATGAAGGCGAAGACGAAGTCGAAGGGAACATTTGAAATGCGCATAAATTAAACACAAAAGAAAAGCCCAAGAAATGTCTGACAAAATGCAGTAAAACCGTAGGTGTTGGCATCGTCACAGTCCGAAAAGCGCACATGGATAGCTGCGCTCGCTATGAATAGCTAGGCGCTGGCGAGAGAGGGATGAGGGGGAGGGAAGGTGCAAGCAGTTGCCGAACCCAAGCGAGTCTATAAAAGTCGCTGGAGGAACGATTTAATTTATAATTTCATTAAAGTTTTCCCCACTTGAGGAAAATGGCGCCAGTTGAGCAGCAAAGAAAAATATTAAATAAAATACTATATAAAAATTTTTATGACTTCGACATGGTTTGCCAACAAGCTTTTGCATACTACCCCCACACCCCCTTCCTCTCTCAATTAGCATCAATTTTCCGAATGTCGTCCATAAACTGACCAGAAATGGCCACTTGTCGTCGTACGGTAAGGCAAATTTTCACTTGATGATGGCAGGAAAATGAAAATCTTTATAGCACTAACAGCTATCAAAATATTTGAGCACCGAAGCTGAGAAAATGCAGCAGCTGGAGAAAGGCACAAGCCTGTTAAAGTCGAAAATCGTATAGTATTCTTTAAGCCCCGATATAGCCAGGCTTCGTTCAGGATCCAAAGAGAAGGCACAATGGGACGACGCGCCAAAATACACACAAGTTTATCTTTCATTAACGCTACTATTTCATAATTTTAAATTGGCCCCCGAGACCATTTCGATGGCTACAAAGAAATCAAATTTATATGCTAGCAACAACAACAGCAACGCGCGGAAGAAGCAGAAGCAGCAGAACAGAGCTGAGCTGAGACAGCGAGGGGAACACAGAAAATCGTGTAAGAGAAATGAAAAGTTTAAAACCTATAAAATTTTAAATTGATTGTTCAATTAATCTTAAGAAACTTGACAACGCAGCGACGTCTGTTTGGGACCGCATACGAAACAACTACAAAAAAAAACAACAACAAAATGGGGAAAAAAAGAGAAGAACCAAAGCATGAGAATGCAATCCACAGTCAGAGAAGTCTCTGAGTCGAGAGTTGAAGCAGCCGTCCTCGTAGCCGTCGTCGTTGTCGGCCTGTGACGCTGCCTGGCAGAGATCGTGTGGTAGAAGACTGCACAGATGAAGAATTGCTGGTGCTAAGGAAAAAGCGCAGAGTACGCGAATTATCTAATGAGATGTAGGAAAAAAAAATTAAACAAAAATAGTAGACAGATTTTTATTTATAGATTTCTAAAAATGTTCAGACTCTATAGCAGATACTCCCTTGTTATCAATTCCACACTTTATCGCGCAGATTTCGCTTATATAAAAACCATATACAATAGTCGAAGCCCATTATATGCCGCCATAAGCCATAGATTGCCGGCCAACAATCGAGGGAACAGAGAGACCCTATGCAGTAACACAAAAGAACCAACATAAAGAAGAAAAGGCAAGAGAACGCTACGGACAATGCAATAATATTTTTCATAATTTTGTATCGATTCTTTTTCTATCTTTCTCTACTTTTTTGGTAACCTGCAACCAATTAATGTCCCATAATTTTCAGTTTCAGGCCAGACTCAACTTGTCATAAGCGTTTTAATTGCTAATGGGTATTTTGATAGTCGAACGCGGCGGGTTAATCAAGACGATCGAGCCGCCGGATCAGACGTTGAGCGCGTCAAATGAAAACCGATCCGATGCGATTCAATCCGAAACTGAAGCTGAATCGGAATCCGAGTACGAGTCCGGTGTGAAGAAGCACAAATCGATCGATACACAGAGGGCGACAAGCCTCAACTGGGTACCATCCTTTCTTGGCGTCACCGAAAATTGCCGCTCGTTTAACGATCGTCAGCTAATTTCCATGTCTCTGTCCAAGTCTGACCCGTTGGGGTCTCTTCCCCCGCCTCACGCTCACTCGCTCGATCGATCGTTGTTGTTGTCTCTGTTCTCTTAACGGCTGCGTCGTCGGCATCATTAACATTTCCAAGATTTAATCATCAAACATGGCGCTGGCTTCCCCTCATGGTGGTAATGATGCCATGTTCTGTGCCTTGTTTAGTCGCATGTCATACATGCGCTTTTATCGGTATTTAAAAAATACACACACACACACACATACAAACGTATTGAAAAGTATTCTAAGCTTGGAAACGAGGGATCCTGCGGCTTTCGTCAATTTTATGCACCATATTTATTTTAGTTTCAATTAAAATCGATTGCTGCAATCTGTAGCATCAAAGCTATCGGCCGACTGCATGATTATGGATTGGTGGACAGGTAGCTTATTTTGCTGTAGAATCTAACCATTGATAGCCAACATAAGCTCACAATTTATAAATAATAATAATACATTTATTGAATCGCTTTCCTTTTCAATTTTAATTACGAGCGTGTAAAAAGTTTCGCTTTTGTTTGCCATATAATTTGCCAAGCATTTTGCATAATACCAAAAATAAATTTCACCCATTTCTCCACTGACTCCTCCGAGTTCTCAGCCATACCATTCGGTTCGGTTTCATTCTCAGAGCTGCCACATTGAAATGCTATGCAAATTTCACTTAGACAACTTTTACATTTCAATTCTTCACACTGTCGCCCCGAGGGGCACCCTGAGTCTAATACCCCAACTAATTAATGAAAGTAAATTAATTTATACGTAAATTGTTTTGTTTAGAAACTGTCTGTAGGGTTCGTTTCGGGTTCGAGTTCCACTCTCAGTTTGGGTCAACTTTATCTATGGCTTTGTTCGACTACACGCCATGAATGCCTAATGAGCGAGAGAGAGAGCGAGAAATAGGGGGAGGAAGGGCGACACAAGGTGTTTTTCTTTCCGGGTTCTTGAATTGGCTTTCTCGACCGACTGCAATTCTTTGTCTGCGATTGTCAAGTGCCGTTGCTGGGCTGGAACTTAACAACTTAATTCGCCGTGTAATTGTTGATTTGGTTTTCGAAATTTAAGTGGAACGTGGGAGCTTTGTTTCAATTTCAGTGGAAGAGATAACACGGATATTATCGAATGGGTTGCTGCTTTAAACAAATAGCTTAAGAATTAAGTTGCAACTATTTATGTACTGGCTTCTGGCCTAACTATCGTATATAGTGTATATATATAACTAACCACTATATCTTCCCTAGCAACTTGCTCGATATATCAAGAAATTCCACATTAATCCGGCAAATTGCGCACTTCATTTGCAATCTATGTTCAATTATGTAATCCCTGTTAGAACACCAACAATATGGGCAACAAGCTCATTAAGTGCTGATTGCGGATTGTGTGTTGTCCAGGGAGTCTGGGCTGCATTTGGCCCCGTTTATAATGGTGCTGGAAACAAGCACATAAAGCAATTATTTGCATACGAGGAAAGCAGCAGAACAAACAAAGCACGCAAATTGCAGACAGGACACGGGACAGATAGGGGAGCAGGACATGGCATAGTCGACGAGGTTGGAACTGCCAAGGCAAATTGATAATAAGAAGAATGTGTACTAGAAAATACATTTTATAATAATATTACTAATACAGTATATAAAAATGAAAATTTAAATTTAGACATATACAAAAACACATAATTTTATGATTCGGATAAAAAAAAACCGGATCACTTCAGGATGCTTCAATTTTTTACTCGGCTTAAATATAATATGTGTATTTAAATGAAGTTAAATGATCGCATGCACCATATAGAGAGCTGTAAGGGTATTAAAGCGTACGCATTCACCTGCTCGATTACAGTGGGTGTGTGGGGTGCCTGAACTAGTTGAGTGCATTCATTTATTCAATTGTGGCCACTTGTTAGGACAAAGCCTGGCCAAGAGCACGCTCACACAATGGCCGGCAAATTTGGACGGGACATTAACTCATTTGTTTGGCGCTGATTGTCGTCATCATCATTGTCGACATCTTTGCGCTGATTTGTATCTCACAGATACTTTGGCGGCAGCCAGGCAACCGTGCACAGGACTTCAGGCGTCTCGTGGACGCGCGCCGGACGCGGCGCTGTCAGGCGCATTGAAATTGGAATTGGGGATTGTTGGAACTATGAGTGGCGGAAGGGGATTTGGGTGGGGGGGGGGGGTCGGCGCGCGTGTTTTGTGTAACTGACATTCGCTTTTGTGCCTCGCATTCAAGAGATACAAAAGTTGTTTGTGTGCTCGTGCTCTGTTAGGATTCTTAGACGTTGCCACAGTTGTTGTTTTTGTTGTTGCTGCTGATGATTGCGCATAATTGGGTCACATGCTTGTCAGGAAAACGCGTCGGATCCCCAGTCCACTCTTCCCCCTCCTCGTCGTCTAGCAAATGTAGTTCTCTTTCTCGTGCATGTAAAGGCGAACGTAAAAGATTTTTCATTAAAACTGTCAGTTTTTCCATCTTTTTCTTTCGCACGCCGCGTCTCATCTTCATCTGCTTTCCCATTCTCTTTAAATTGCTTTCTTATTGCTCGGCAACGGCAGCAAAAACTTTTGTCATTTATTTTACTTTGCTCGTTAATAGTACCCTACACAAGTGGGGGTATATTGACTTTTTGTGGTAGTTTGGCAAGCTTTTCTGGGCTGAATATTATAAGGGCAATTTGCGGCAGAGCTTTCAGCCAGCTTGGACCATTTATTATTAACTTTCTTTAAATAAATTTATCCTTTGTTTCACTCTTTTACCCTCTAATAGATGCTAACTTCATTGATCCTTATATTGATCAAAAATGTATATACTTTGCATGCTCTGTCATTTGCTTCTCTGTATATCTTTATCGGGCTCTCTTCTTTTCTCTCTCTAGTTTTCTTTATCATTTTACAGCGTATTTTATGCTTCGTTAATGGCCTTCTCTGTGCCATGTTGTTTATTTTCCTTTTGCCATTTCGTGCTTCTGATTGCGTACACAATTTTTTGCCGATTTTTATTGTGTGCCTCGCCGTTTATTTTGCAGTGCATAATTTATGCCTGGGCTTCTCTTTCTCTTTCGATATCTCTCTCTCTCTCTCCCAGATGCTGCTAGCTTGTGCTGAGCAGCTTCCCGAATTCTCTGCCCCTACGCCGCCCGTCGTTGGTTGGCTCCTCCTACGCTCTTTTGTCATCTCTCTGGTGTCGCCATTTTTTTGCGCTTCCTGCGCTTGAGTTCTGTCTCCACACTGGGATCCGGGCCCGGACCGGGGTCCCAGAGCTCGAGTCCTGGCACTGCTGGTCCCCCGTCCGGGTCCGGGTCCGGGTCCGAGTGCCCGGCGGAAATGTATTACGTTCGAAATGTTCGTAAAATGGCGGCCATAAAATAAAGTTTTAACGGATGTTTACGCAATGCGCATGAATTGTTCAATATTGACAAGACAAGAAGCAGCGCAGATTGGTCCCGGGCGTAGCCGGGCCGGTAGCCAGGCACGGCTGGATGTCGGGGTCGGAGTGTCAGGGGTGTCGCTATTGAAATTTTAATGGGCCTGCTGTGGACACCGCGCAAAATAATGCTCGGGAAGCTTTTGCAGCCCGCTCGAGTCCTTGAAGTGCCTTAAGAGGTCATTAAAGGCCGCAGATAGTTAAGAAGGCAGGCAGTCCCTAACTGTTGAAGGGTAAAGCGTGATGATTAAGCGGAGCTCATAAGCTAAAGACCGTTGAAAATGTCGTATAAGTAGACTTACTTCAGGGCTAATGAAGGCGTTCTCATACTACTACTAGGTTAATATCTCGTATCAATTGCATTCATAAGTCAAGAATCTGCATAACCGATTCTGGGTAAATGATATCTATGTATTTAGCTATTACTAAAAACCTTTCGGATATGATAAGTCTCTTGAAAGGCTTAAAAAATTAAATATTATGATTTAATCTCAACGAATAACATTGTTTAGCTTAGGGATTCGAAAAAATAAAAAAAATTAACTTAATTTAACATGAACTAGACAGGAAACCTTTAAAGGAATTCATGTCAAAACGCAGAATAGGATAATTAAATTTCCCTTCATTGACTTTCATAAACAGAACATAACGACAACCTGCTAAAGTCGACAACATTGTAATTGTCAGTATAAATAGAAAACCCTTTAGTGAAGCGTCCAACCCACTGCCTGACCGCCTCCTCAGCCCTTTTCTCTCTCTCTCTGCCCTCCGGAAGCGGTTTCTTTGAAGGCAGCTCAAGTGAGGAGGACCACAAATCGGTGCAAGTTTCCTGCACTGCAATCGAGTGTAATTTAAGGCAGACGAAGCTGGAGCTGATGGCGGGCAGAGCCCGGACCCGCATCGCATCGCATCGCGTCGAGGGGTTCAGCTAGACAGGGATCTGTGGGACATGTGCCAATGACAACATGATTATGGGCTGCCAGATGAAGCTGCAATGCGCAACGTGGGTTGAAGGACCAAAACAACGCCCACAAAGTTATGACACTGACACTGACGGAGCAGAGCCCCGAGAAGAGTAGATGAGGCAGGCGTGTGGGGACGAGCACCAGGGTTGTCAATGCAAAATCTGTCCCGCTCTCTCTCTCTCTCTCTCTCTCTCCAGCTGCAGCTAATTATCGAATGAAGTTGTCGTTGCCAATTTCAGTTGACTCAACTCTGAACCCGCGACGTGAACGAGGGCTTTACGCATAATAAATTTTTTATTTCTCGACATCAAATCATTTTTAGAGGTCCCAAAAAAAACAGTAGACTGTAAGAATAAAGAAATGAACTAGGATAATTGACGTGGAGACACCCTGGGAAACGGAAATCATAGTATGACTAACTATTTAAGTGGATTTCTTATGTTTTCTGTTTCAATGTAGAAAAAACGAATGATTCTGCTTGGCAAGTTTCCCAGGAGCCTTTGTACCTAATTTGAATGAGATAAACATGTTTTTAGAGAGCACGGTGTGTGGCACACAATATTTGAAATTGTATGTTCTGTCATGGCTAAACACCTCTCAAGGCACTTGCAATAATTACAGGGTATGCGCAAAAAGATAATGACACGCAACATGCTGCAAATGTCAGGGCAGACAGGAAAACGGAAACGTATTGGCGCAGTAAGGAAGTTTGGCGCAATGCTCGACGCCAGAAAGGGACAGCCGCTGCAGTGCGAGCGGGAGAGAAGTGACAACGAATTCGTGTTGTCTTTTTTCTAGTCTGTTCCCTTTTATTTCAGCACATGCAGCAGCGGCGGCAGTACAAAGCCGGAAACGGATGTGGGTGCGAACAACTTAAAGATGTCTGCCAACAAAAAAAAAAATAGGAGAGAAACAAAGGATACCGAGCTACGAAGTGTCAGGCAGGCGATGCGACAAAACTTGGCGGCGTCGTAAATTATGCAGCAAAAGCAGAGGGGGCAGGGCAGGGGGTAGTGTATGAGATTTGCCATTAAAATTCATTTGCCGCAATATGATAAATGCCAGCAACAAAATCAAAGCGAAAAGAAAATTTTAATAATGAATGAAAATGCTGGAATAGCAGAACGCCCCGTACAGGCTCAAATGCAGCAAACGCGACGGACAGGCAGCGAGACAAAGGGACGGACAGGCAGACGTATGCACAGACAGGGCAGACAGGCAGGCGAAACAGACGCTGGGCACGTGGCGAAGTCATCGTCAACGACGGCACACTTCATAAATTTTGGCAGCGAGCAGTTACAGTTATGATTGCCAAAGTCAACAACAACAACAACAATAACAACGTGGCGGATGTCCGCCCCTGCGCCACGCCTCGGCAAGAGCACACACACACACACACACACAGGAAGCAAAGCCTTGGCAGGCAACCGCAGTAGCCCAAAAGTAAATACGAAAGATTTGCACCGGCGCCCGCAACAACGTGCCCTTTCCCTCTCTCACTCTCACACTCGCTCTCTCCTTGTCTCTCAGCCTGCCACCCCCTGTCACCAGAATTGCCAAGTGCCAGGCTAGTGGCAACATTGTAGCTGGCGCGGATTGTGCTGGGATTGGTGCGCATGCCGCAATCAAATCATCTGCCAAGTTTATGATTTATTTAACTTTTTTAATTGACTTTTTCCGAGCGGGGCGAAAACGGGAAGAGCAAAAGAAATAACCCCCAACAATGGGACTGCGTGTGAAAGGATAATACGGGGTCTTCAAACCCGAATCCGGCACACACCCAACGCAGGCTTCACTTGCAGCCGTAGGAAGTGCGTCATATACCAACGGATATCGAGGTGTGCGTGCGTGTGTGTTTCTGGGGGATGGCATCTCTGTATTTCTGTGTTGTGGGTGCAGACACGCGTCGTGTTTGCTGCAAATCCGGCTGAGTCTATTTATTTGAATGCCTATTTTTATGCTTATCCGGTTGCTTTAACATTCATAGCGCTTTCTCCACTTTTAACTCTCATCATCGTTTTGATATGTTTCTTTTTTTTTTATTTAATGCTAAAAAATACGTTTGATTTATGTAATGGTGATTGCGAATGGAAACTCTGGGGGGAAAGCGGATGAGGACTCCGGGACTTGTTTAGGTCGTTAGCTAAGTAACTTGCCAGGAGAACTTGCCACAGGGCAACGGGGATGTGGTAGAAGCGTTTAATAATGTATATACATACATAGGTAACTCTGCGTACGGAATGTGAAGTTATAAGAACTGTTAGTAAATATGGACTAATCCTGTTTCCGTCCTCTTTTGTTTTATATGATATATTTTTACTATAGTTTGTAATATATTTTATACTTTAACTTTTATTTATGCTCTACTATTTCTATTCCATTATCTAGTCCTATTTCCATTTCAGTCTTACTCCTAATTCTACTCTAATTACTACTTCAGTTTCTACTTCTATATCTCATCTATATAGATAGATGTATCTCAACTTCTATATAGATAGATGTAGATCTATTCACATACTTTTACTTCATCTATTTCTTCTGTCAATGCTTTTTTCATTTCGTATTCTATTTCAATCTATTTCTTTTTTCGTCCCTGTCCTAGTCCTGCAGCCTTCCATCGAAAAAGACCCCCTTTCTCCCATTCCGCTCAGCATGATTCGTTGTCGGATCATTTACCGTGAAGCTGGGGACTAATTTGACAGGCAGCTAGCGCCAGCAGCTCCCTCTCCCCCTTCAATTGCATCCACCTTTCATCCCACCACACACGTCAAACTAAGAAGAAAAAGAGATTCGACCAAAAAAATCACTTGTCAGTCTGGCAGTTGAGAACTTTTAATTTCTGAAGAAGATTCGAGTTCGACTCAAACTCGAGTCGGTCGCAAATATAATTTATGGGTCCGACAACATTTGATGTATACATTCGAGGCTTTGTTGAGACACAAAAATGATTTTGATGGACATTTAACAAAACGACACCAGATTTGGTTAGCCTCCGGGCAGGCCGTGCCGGTCTGGCTCAGGTGAGTGTGCTGTGGGAGACGCGAAACTCAGGTTCTGTTCCTGAACGGGCCAAGCCACAGACCAGAGCAAGAGCAACAGCTACGGCAACAATAACAAGAACAACAACAAAAAAGTCAACATATTTCATATTTTATTTATTATTTAGAAAGGGTTCGCTGCATAAATCAAATACGAAATGAGTACGACATAACAACACCAAAGTCAACCTCAGTGTCAGTTCCAGTCTCAGTTCCAGCCTCAGTCTCAGCCTCCACCTCGAAGACAGCGATTCAGTTTCAGATTCAAACTGAGATTCGGTGTGCGAGTTCGATCCGAGTCGACCAGCATATAAACCGAAAATGAAAATAAACCAGCGCAGCATTTGGAAAAAAAACAAAACAAAAAAATGTTCCCACATGTTCACAATTCTTATATGTACACATTACCGTGTACCCTATGGAAACGGGCGATGAGGTAGGCGAAATGTACACACAAATTCAAAAGAGAAGTAAAAAGCGAACCCACAGATTTGCAACTAAGGCATAAAATATCATTCATTGAGTGCAATTTTGATGCGCGAATATCTGCACTGGCAAAATGC
Organism: Zaprionus inermis; assembly: GCA_018151445.1. NCBI lineage: Eukaryota > Metazoa > Arthropoda > Insecta > Diptera > Drosophilidae > Zaprionus > Zaprionus inermis. The sequence goes on along the minus strand of JAECXD010001328.1, from coordinate 960,235 downwards.
TTTGACAGTTTGTCGACTCGATTAAGCGAAGCCGATATGTCTAGTAATTTCTGAAATTACATGGATAAATCTTCAATACTGAATAGCTTGGATATTTCTGTATAAGTCATGAGTATATTAGCTAAATTTATGATTTTCTATAGAAATCCTAGCTCATTTTTGAAAAATTTGTAAATAATAAAAATGTATAATTGTTAAAATTTAAATTGTTAGATTTTATCAGGTTTTTTAATTAAATTGCCAATTTCTAAAATCTACTTGAAATTTGTTTAAAATAGGTTGAACAAAAATCTTCTTTAGAAATCAAAATTAATCATTCGTTAAGTCTTAAATTTAGTTTTCATAAGTTAAAGTTCGTTAGCTTCTGACCATTTATTTTGTATTTGATTCGATAATACATTTAAAAATTACCTCTAGCTACTAGTTTCTCGCAGTGTGTTTATCAGTGACATGGAAGGGTCACATGCCACATTCAACAGCAGCTACAAGAGCAACAACAACAACAGCAGCATGTTGTGTTAGTATTTTTGCGTCACGCGTTGTTCAACTTGTTGTCTCTGTCTCAGTCGTTGTTGTTGCTGCCGCTGCCGCTGCTGCTGCTGCTGCTGCTGGCGACGCAGCAGAGGATTGCTTGCGCCTGCGCACACGCCTGAATGCGACGCGACGATATCAGTGAAATGATCGCAATCTCAACACAAAATTTGTGTTTGGCGCAGACATTTTTACTGCGCCAGGCATACTGGACCTGCTGCTGCTGCTGTTGTTGCTCCCTAGTCCCAAAAGATGATGAAGATGAAGCAGCAGCAAATCTGCGACCAAGCCCCGCCTGGGAGCCACCACCAGGCCCGGCTCGGAACAAGCCAGTCAGACCAGCGAAGCAACGCTGCGTCCGTCGTGTTGCCATAATGAATGGTGCAGCTTAAGTCATTTCATTTTGGAGCTCAGCCTGAAACTGGGAAGGGGTCTTTGATTTTTTTTATAGTTCTGCTGGCGCCACGAAATATTAAATTACGCGCTGCTGTTTGGGTGCTCACCTGAAGAGGCTGGGGGGTAGGGGGAAGGCAGAACGAGAGAGAGGGCAACTCAGCATTGAGTTCTGCAATTCGCGCATTCCTTAAACAAAAACTAATCAAAAACGAATCAATTTTGCCTTTCCAAACAATTTGAATAATCAAGTAGATTCCTGAGATCTTATGCCTTTTACAAAACTGTGAACAAATTTACAACTCAACTGCTTGGGCGATATTACACATACGCACAGTGCGCCGTCGTCGTGTGGGCCATAAAAATCCATTCCTATGAAAGCCAATCGCAAAAATTGAAATTTCAGCTCGTAGAATTAATAAGTTAATTCGGCAAGCAGTGTTCCCTTGCCATAACAAGCCCCACCCCGCACTCGCCGGCCGTCCTCATGCCCATTGAAATGTTTGTTTTGCATAATTACATTGGCGCTCTTGTTTGGCATTTTATGTGGGACCTTTTACGACCATGGCTAATTCCATGTGAGGAGATTTTATGATTTTATATGGCGTGTCGTTTGGGCTATGCTCGGAGGTTATTGCGGTTGAGCGACGGTGGAGACGTCCCGCAATATGCGGCTCATTAAAAAGGTTAAAGTTGAGGCCGTTAATGACTCTGATCCAGTTCGAGCTTGAGAGATGGGATCCGTGTTAACTAGGCGCAGCACAAATTGCTGTGAGCCTCGAAATGAATTATCACCCCATATAAGCGTGTAAGCATTCTTGAGATGCGCATAGAAAGGCGCATGTGCTAGTGAGAATCACTTAGAAAGGCTGTGCAGTTGTGGGAAATGCAAGCTTGAATTTTTGACTAGCTGATGTTTGGCATCTACCAGGGGGATTCCTCACACAAAGCGCCTGCAGCGCTTTCATGAGAATCGCTTTTTGCACTCAATCACAACAATTACGTTTGGCAGTTTGAATTGTATTCTAGCTGCATATAGGCATATATATTTAGCAGAAATCAAATAACGATAAAAAATCACACGAATATTAATTCGCAGAAATGCAAAGACCTTCAGACGAGGAGTCAAGTCGGGCAGTTAAACGGTTACCCCGCTTTGCATTGCCATTATGAAATTTATAGTTGCGGTCTGCCTAGACAGCAGACCCAATGCCGCCTCCAGCTTCCTCCGCTGCTCTCTGCTGCCCCAACAGCTGTGTGTGCGGCTGACCAAGCTTCGTGGGTCGTGTGAGAATGCCTGCGCGAGTGGTTTGGGCTGGTGTTGGGCCACATGTGCCTGCTCGCCCTGGACCAGGCGGCGCAACCCCGAGTTCAAGCGAAAGCATTTTGGCCCAAAACCAGCAACTACTACTGGCCAAATCGCACTGGAGTCTAATGCCAGACACAGCATCAGACAGGGACTGAGACTCGCAAGACTCCTCTGACTTTTGTTCGTTTTTTGTTTTTTGTTTTCTGTTTTTATTTTCTGTTTTTATGCGAGCAACTTCCATGGAAGTGGCTTAAGCCGAACGTAGCAAATATTTGTATATATATAGTGTGAGTGTATATGTGTATATACGAGTGACCATACGAACAGCATAGGCCACAGCAGACTTATCGCCGAACAAGATCAATATGCACGATATCAATATGCTTTGCTCTTGCCTGTGCCTGTGCCTGTGCCTCTTTCGCCTTTGCTTTGGCTTTGGCTTTGGCTTTGGTGTTGTTCCTGCGCTGCTTTTGTACAAGATGAACACAACAAGAGCTCAGGCGGGGTGGGGAGTACAGGGTAAAAACAGAGCAGCCTTACGAAATTTGTTGGCATATGATAAGTGTTCTTGAGCAAAGCAGTTGTGGGGGAGGGAGGTGATTAACTTGAGTTTTTCTAACTAGCTCATAATATTCTCCCACAAGTTTTCAAAACTCACATGCAAATACTATGACTAATGGCTCTAACAAGCTGCCTGAAGTCAAAATCTCTGTCAGTTGGCCAGGATTTGTCGCGCTTGTCAATTTGATTGGCCAACAATTTCAATTCATTCCCAACGCCGCTTTCGTTGTTTGTGTGCTCAGTGTGGAATTTCGCGGAATTTCGACAAAAAAAAAGTCAGCAAAAATATGCAACAAATGCTACACAAAAATTTTGAATGCCCCCAAACGATAAGACGACGAACTACGCCGCCGTCGACGTCGCGACGCCAGCGTCACCGTATGGCTATGATGCTGATGATGACGATTGCACTAGACGACTGTTTGGTATACACTGCCGCTGACGGGCAGTTGGGATTTGCCATCAAACAGAAACACAATGAAATAATATTGAGAGAAGCTTTATAATTGAAAATTATTTCAAAAGTAATTTATAACAAGTTGAGATTCAGTATATATGTAAATAATAATAATAATTTCCAACTCAACTCGAAAGTAAAAAATATTTATAATAAACTGAAAATAAATTTAATAGGTTTAGATAATAGGTTTTTTCATACGGAAAAGCTTAAGAAATAATACTTTAAAAACTTCTTTACTCATGTGTAAAAATGATCGTGTCATGGTATTTAATATGGAACTCCTCCGAACTGGCAGCAACAATCATTATGAAATTATAGTGTAGGTCAAAAATGTGATAATCATATACTTTTCACATCCTCAAACTTTCTTAAAAATTCGCTAGGGCTTTAAGGGATGAGTACAACTAAATCAAACAGAAATAGGTCGTTTTCCCATAATTTATACAAAATGGTATGCATTTCGTATAATGGATATTTCAGTATCTTATATTAAGCAGGTTTTTCACAAAATTTGAGTTTTATTTATAATATTATCTAATTTGTTCTTCTCCAAATTCCATTTCTTAAGTTCCTCAATAATAATACAGAACAGTTTAACATTTGTTTTGAATTTATACTTCGAATACGTACTCATAGAAAGGGCATTCTGATAAGTCACCTAACTCGTTTGACATTTTTATTTGCCCCTTTGCCTCTTGCCTCGCTGTGGCATTTGCATATTTGAAATGTTCGCGCGCGTTCTGCACGTTTTACAACGGCAACAACAACTGCAAATGTTATCGATGATGGCCAGCAGCCGAGACGGCTGGGAGAAGCACGCAAGAGAGGAGGCAGACTTGTGGGAGGAACGGGGTCTGGCCGACTGACTGGCTGGCTGGCTGCCTGAGCCGAGGAGCTTTTCATAGTTGTGTTGTTGTCAAACAATTGTCACAACGTGTTGGCATTCACACGAACTTTATGTTTTGTCAACACCTTGCAATGTTGTGTCAAGGGTTAAAGCCTGCCCCAGGCCAATCGATAGGGAAGGTAGCAAGGCGAAAAGAGAGAGAGGGAGTGAGAGAGAGAGAGAGAGGGCGCTGTTTGGCCTACCGCATAGCACACACACGCATTAATAAGATTTCTGAAGTGCTGTCAAAAATGCAGCGGCAATTTTCAATCAAAGTCCCCATCATTGGCATTCCTTTTGTCAGCTCCAGCTCCAGACCCGAGGAGGACCCGTTGAGGAGTCGTTGCCGCCGCTGCGTTGCATTGTGAAAAAGCAACACCCGTTCTGAAGGGTTCCTCAACTCGCTAACAATAATGAGCGGAACAGCGATCGTTTGTTCATTGTGTAGTCGGTTCCCTCTCTCACCCTTGGTCTCCCTCTCTCTCTCTCTCGCTCTTATCAATATTATATTTATGGCACAATTTTGTTTTGGCATAATACAAGGGCATAAAGAAAAACACTTGTGCCCCGCCGTAGCTGACAAGCGGAATATCTTTTTTCTCGCGATCCTTCTCGGCGATCGTCTCGTTTCGCTGAATAGATCACTCAGCCGCAATGAATTATTGATGGACTGACAAGGAGGCAAAAAAACAACAACTCAAGAGAGAGAGAGAGAGAGAGAGAGAGAGAGAGAGAGAGAGACAGAGAGATGGAAAGGGAGAGGGCACACTCTGACTCTAATGTGGCAGGCAAACCGATCGATACGTCCAATCTTCGATTTGCGATCGTCTTTGCGACTTTGTCAACAGAGCAGTCTCTCTCTGCTTCATCCTCACTCCCCATCTCCCTTCCTCGAGTGCATTGTGATATATTGTTTCGGTAGCATTTTGTTAAACGTGATCAATTTTTAATTACCCATCAGCCATCGATCGTTGATTGTCGATCGACGATCTTTGAGCATCGTTGTTGGGTCCTTGCGTTGCTCCGACTGCCTTGTGGAAACAGGTCTTCACGTATCAATCGGGCCGCTGGCTGAATTGTAACCTGCACGTTTTGTCGCATGTCATTCAACGATTTATGCTCTCCAGCTCCAACTGCAGGCTCCAATCGCGCCGACTCCGAGCGACTTTAATAAATGTATCTTTCCGCTTTTGGAACCGTCTTCGGTTTCAGTTTCTGTGACTCGCAACTCGAGCTGAGATCTTTGCCTGGCTGGAACCTACTCTGGTAGCAGCAGCCTGGCGCTGAGCGAGCATGTGCTTAAAATTTTTAATTAGGTTTTGTCTAATTAACACTTGATGCAGACTGGAGCAAGCGACTCGAAGCGTGCCAAGGCGTTAAGATCAAAAGACACAACGTGAGCAAAATAACTCGAGTATTTAGTTAAAAATTAAGCTACTTTATAGTCGCTTCTTGTACTAAGCAAGCTCGTCTCTGCAGTGTAGACGTAGTCAACTGTCCAATGTCCCTATTAGCTCCACTTTTGTGTTGGCTCTACCTTCGGGACCGGCTGCAACTACTCACTTAAGTTTCGCCAGCAGACAACATAATTTCTCTGAAAATGGAGCAACAAACCCACGCCCACTTTGTGCCGGCAGAGAAGGCAGCCCGAGGGCTTCGTTCGGTAGGCAGTTAAATAAAAGTAAACGCCCACAGCACGCGCCATAATACAGAAGGAGCCGCTGCCGCTACCGTCACGTCCAGAAGAAGGCAGCAGCTTCTCCAGCACGTTGTAGTTGGCAGCCAAGCTGGCGGCCGGCCATGCCTTCGCCATAGCTTCTGTCTGGTATCCACTTGAACAAAAATTTGCCACTTGACTGCTGGGCAACTCCTCTACTGCATCTACATCTCTTGTGCCCTCCACTGCTCTTCTCCGCTCGCTTCAGCAGCGTCTCCTCTGCGTCTCGGTTTTCCTTATTTATTTTGGTACGCGGTGCAGCAACAAATTATAAAGTAATTCACAAGGCGCTGCATAATTAGCTGCTAAGTGACATTAATGGCCATGCTAACGGATCGGCCTCTAGCTTCTGGCAGCAGCAGCTACCCAAACTAGCAGCCCCACCCCTTCCCACTGGCTGCTGCATCAGCTCCCTTGCCCAATTAAGTGCAGCGGTTTGGGGGCACCTTGTGTGGGCAAGTTGAGTTTTGGGCTCATGTCTTTCAGCATTTTGTATACACTACAATGGGGTAGCAACGACTTGTGTTCAGTAGTTGCAAGAGTTGTTTCTTTTCTCATATGTAATTCCGTCTAGCCCATACACTTCTTTGAGAGAATTCAAGCTTCGACATATACTACCTTTTGCATGAATCTCTTTCGAAATGAAGCTAATTGATCTGTGTTCTGTATTTTGTGGTCGCGTGACGTGAGGCGGTACCCTTCCGACCTGACTGGCTCCCTTCTGGCTGCCAAGTTGCGTTTGTGTGTGTGGCATCGGGTCGTTGTCTAATTAATGGCCCTGGCGAAAGCATTGCTCATTATTGTGTTGAAATCTGTGCCGGTGATAACGCATCTTCAATGTAATTTATGTCAAACTCAATATAGAACATATCTAGTACACATACTAGAACATCGGAAAAGCAACCTAGTCAACACTCAATCTGCTCCGCAGCTCGATGCTATGTTACGTGAATTGCCATCGGAAGAGGACGAAGAAGAAGTCGAATATGATGAACTGGACGGGAGTTATTCATCCCATACAAGAAACTCGGAGATTTCATGCAGCCTTCGGTCAACAGATGAAAGCGACGAGTGGGTTAACGATAAGTTTGGTAGGCAGTTTAAAAAAGAACGGGGAGCCCGAGTTTCACACGAAAAGTTTCAGCGAAATGTTAGATCTCTTAAATATAATTTAAAAACCTTTGAAAAAGATGAATTACCAAACCAGACAAACAAAATCATACCAATCATAACAGCATATAAGAAACCTAAAGACGATGCTAAAGATCGCACAGATGCAGAAACTATTAGTCAATTTTCTGTAACGTCAAGTGATGATTCGAAAACCTACAGTCAAGTCTATAGCGAAATTTACGAAGAGTCGGTGACACGCCAAAAGAATGCTGACAATATTTGTAAGTTATATATAACAAATCAGTTCAGAATGCATTATGGCCACGACATGCCCGAAGAGGCCACGAAACATTGGGTAAATTGCATAGAACTAAGTATGGATGATTGGACAACAGAAGTTTCGGATTACAGTGACAATCAACCACAGGGTGTACAGCCAACAGTTGGTAAAATAAATAAAGAAATGAATAAAAAAGAAACTCATTTCAACAATCAACAAAAAAGTAAAACTAATGCTATTTCTGTTTCTGTACCAAATTTGCTAATTGAAGAAATGTATATTGGCGAACCGACCTCCACTCGACCAGAGTATAATCTCATTGATCAGCCAGAATCCTGGAAAAGAACTGAATTAGAAAGATTTTCAAAAGATACAGATGACTGCCAAGCTAATAAATCTAAGGCCGAAAATTCCCTAAAAACCGCGAAAGAGTGGAGCAGAGATCAATCTAAATTTCATGAAGGGAATAATAATAAGCGTTACATTCCTTCTTTTCATCGAGATGAACAGTACTGTACAGAAAATGATGAAAAAATGGTGAATAGATATAAAGAAAGAAGGCAAGAGTCAGAATCGTGGTCCGATAAATTTGAAACCCATTCAAAAAATAGTACGAAGATGTCTGTCTGCTCTTTAGCTCAAAGTGAGCTATCTTCAATTGAAGATTGTCAAATCATAAATGGTATCGAAGAGCCAAACAAAGAAAGAAATATCTCTAATTGCGCTGTTAAAGGTAGGGAATCGTGGAGGAGTACAACCAGTTATATATCAGAAAGCAGTGGATCTTTTGATAACATGGAAAATCAGATGATTCATATTTCCAGAGATTCTGATGCACACGCAGATCAAAGTGGTCTTGATACATCTTCGGAGCAAGAATCGTATGGAAATAAAGAAACTACTATGAATGATTGTGTGAAGACTTTTCAGAAAACTATCTATAGTAATAAAAAGCCTGCTGGCGAAACTTACGCAGACTCTTTCAAGCACGATAAAGAGTATAAGCCTTTAGATAATCCACAAATTTTTAATCAGTCGAAGAAGAAGAGTAGAGAAGTAATTATAGACGAAACAATTAGTTCTGAGGGCTCAGCGTTACGCAATGAAGAGCAAAGATTCCAAAAGAGATTAATATCAAAAAATGCATCGAGTAAGCGCCATATGTTCCAAAATAATCGAACCTGTTCGGTTACGCCAAGAAACAAAGGATCCAAACAGCATGATTATGAAACAGATAGCACTGCTAATCTTAATTGGGGATGTGCTCCTATTCGCAGAAGATCTCGTAGATCCAGAATAACAACTCCTAAGACATATCGTGATAAGGCATGTAGCCCGATCAGAATTCTAAGCACAGAGCAACAAGAGGAGGAGAATGAAGTTGACATGGAGGCGGCACAGAGTGGAAGTTCTAGCAAGTTTGATCTGAAGAATGAGTTCTCCCAGGCCAGCATATCGAGCGTAGACAAATCCATGCAATATCCCAGCGACGATGAACTAGGAAACGATAAGGAGGTCCTAAAAACACATGAGCTTGGGTCTGAAAATGACATCGAAGTATTAGAAATACCTCAGACACCTCTGACAGTCAGGAGCGATGGGGAAAAGAATCTCAGCTCTCAAAATAGTAGCTATAATTCGTATCGCAGCAGCATCGCTAGCATGTCCAGCTACGAGCCGAGCGTACGCTTCTATCGTCGTACTCACGCCGAAGATGAGGATGAGTTGGTGACACTCCCTAAAGATCGCACTGATTCACATCCATTAACCTATAAAGAGCATGTAGCGCTATTGGCTGAACGAGCCTTACGAGCCTGTACAAACTATTACAATGATCCCCTTGAAACTCCAATTGCGAAGGTACAAATGTGCTACGATCCCGAAGAACATTTTAAAGCGTTACATTCCCAACGACAACACGATGCTACGATGTAACAGTTCAAGGATACAGCCTAATCGAAGCCATTCATTACACAAAGCTAGCAGATTTATATATAATGATTATATTTTTTAAAAGTGCATTGAGCTTGATAAAAAAATAAAAAGATTCCAATCAAATTTCGTAAGGAAATTTCCTTCGATATTCAGCAAAAAAACAAACTACATTTATATGGTATTTTCGTGCATACTTTTCGGAATATATAGGGAACTCTTCAGGCAATTTGCTGAGATACTTGAAACTTTCAGCGAACTGAAACTAAACTGGCAGCCGCCTTCAAGTCTGGCCCGGCTAAGATCATAAATCAGTTTGGTATATTCCAAGAGTCTTGCTGAAGGCAATGCGGTCTCTCAAGTAGTCGCTGAAGAGCGCGAGCCGAATAAAGAAAGAAGATTATGAGTGAGAGAGAGAGAGAGGAAGCGAGAGATTCTAGCATAGTTCTAGCATAGGCATAATGCGGCTACTGTTAGTCTCGCTACTCGAGAGCCTGATAACCAACTCCCCATATAGCCTACTCACCATACCTTAATCTGGCTACTCTCTACCCTCGACCCGCGAACTGCTGCTGCCCCGTGTTGCACATTCATTTACTTCACACATACTAAATATGCAGCTCCTGTTGTTTACAACATCAGCCCGACAGTCAGCATAGACATTATGTTGGCTCAAGCACCCGGATCGATGCTGCAGTGTTGCACTCTGCACTCTTGCTATCTCGCTCTCTGCTCTTCGCTCTCCGACTGCACTATCGATCGCCCCCTTTAATTGCTAACAAAACACACAAGTTTCGACATTGAACGTTGTGATACGCGCTTCGGGGCAAAAGTGGCCAAATATTGTTTTAAGGCGCATCAACATATTTCACCTGCCTAATGAGAGCTCACGTGAGTCTCTCGGATATATCTCTGGATTTTCTTATAATGATGTGCCGTTCGATATGTTTATAATTTACGATGCAACTGTGTGTGTGTGTGTGAGAGGGAGAAAAGAGAGAGACTTGTGTATTTTCATAGGGAATATTTTTGATAGTTCCTTTCGGTTAGAGTAAATACAGTAGATCTGATGGGCCAAAAGTTCCATCGAAACTTGGGAAATCTCTCTTAAAGTTTTCGTATATCTCAAGTGGGTGTAGCTTTATAAAATTGAACTAAAATTGAATATTTATTGCGGAGTTTTAATTACATTAGTTAATAGCCTGAGAGACTAAGGATATGACCAGATCAGATTTTCACACTACACCTCTTTAATTTTCTTATGGAAGTTCCATTTAACTACGTAAATACTCTCTCCATCTCCATTTTCGATTCTCACCAACCCACACGCAAGCGCAACTGATCAACTACCCACCAAAGGCGCTGGAACAGCTATCGTAACATTCTCAGGGCCCACTCAGAGCTATCGACATGATCGGCCAGACGGCATAATTTAGACAATTCCCTTCATTTATCGTGAAAAATGCACTCAATTTATATGACTTGATTATAAAGGTCTTCGGCAAAAGCAGCGCTATATTTGCTTAGGCATTGACATTGCGCGAATCGTTCATGGGATTCCCAAAGCGAAGAGCAACAGAGACAACAACAACAATTGCTGCAGGCGCACCCCACGCCAATTTATTAAAGCCAACACCACAGCCAAGTCGCAAGCACAGGTACACCCAAACTCGAACATGGATTGGCGTTGGAAATGGGACTACAAGCGGGTTTGGGTCAGGCACGGGCTCGGGTATGGGTATTGGGAAGGGAAAGGGAACTGTAGCTGCGACCGGGACTGAGGCTGGTGCTGGGATTTGCAGCTAATATGAAAAATGGCACGAAGCAGCAGAGTCGCATATGCAAAATGCATAATTCATTTAACATTTTGTAAATCATTTGTTTGAATAGCACGATGACGACGACGATGATGTTGTCCGTCCAGCGTAGTCTAGCGCAGCAACCTGCGACCAGGCTGGTCTACCCTGGCCAGTTAAACTATTCGTCTGCACTGACAAATCGGCGGGGCAAGCGCACGCTGTCTCGTCTTCGATCCCTGCTCCAGGAACAGGCCGGCTTGGTCTTAACACAATGGTGCTTCATGACGCTGCGCAAATATAATTTCGCAACTGTCTGCACATGGGCACCGAAAAACCAAACGAAACGAGACACACGAGAAGACGAGCGAGATAGATGGAGAGAAAGAGAGAGAGAGAGAGAGAGCAGCCAGAGACCCGACTTCAGTCATAAGTCACACGCGACTGCAACGACTTTTGGAACTTGGCATGATAAGGGTTTTCTTTTGCTTTTAATATTTAAATACCCTTACCAAGGGTTTTACAATATTTTATGATAGGCACGATCAGATATTAAGATAATTCAATTATACAATAAGGCATATATCTCTCTTAAAGCACTTGTGTATGTTTTTGCACGATCAACAGAAACACAATTATCAAATTAATTATAAAATAAATTGAAATATCACTTAAATAAGTTACTTTTTATATTATTTAATTTATATTTAAATTGATTTTAAAATGATATATATTTTTAACTCTATTATTAAGATAAAATTCAATTCATATGGCTTAACTTTCCCATCTTGGTGAGAACAAATCATATACAAGAGTATCTTATATTCGACAACATATCTTTTCTATCTGGTCTTCGTTTTTTAGTATCACTTTTTTGTTCTTTTTTGAACGTTTTGCATTTTTGATTCCTGTGAAATTTGCATGGACCCTGGCTAATTTAGTTTTGTGTAAGCTTATTGAAAAATTACAAAGTTTTTGATGTGAGCCTCGGTCGCTCCGACGCCCGACGATCTCTTCGGTCTTCCAACCTCAGGACCAGCTGTTGTTGTATTGGAGTAAAACAAGTATTTCTTGGGAAACTCTGTAATTTTAATGATCTTCATCGTTATCCAATATATAGCGCGCTGCAGAGGCGATCGTTCCAGACAGCTTGGAAGCAGCATCTTGGGACTGTGCTGTGTGCTCTGGGTTCTTCAATTTATCATCTTTGTTGCTGCACTTTGAAAACTAATTAAGTTTCGCTTGCGTGTGGCCGGGGTGGAGGTGTGTGAGAGAGTGCGTGTGTGTAACTATTGTAATTTGGCTTTGGCGTAAAATTTTGTATCAAAAAACTATTAGCCAAGTGTAAAAAGCATCATTAAGTGCGACTATTGTGGTGCCAATGCGTCTGCCGCGATCGATTGTCGATTATCGATTATATTACCTTGCGCTGTGTTTTGTTGTATTTTCTGTAAATTGTGTTGTGTGGGGAGCGGTTCATTGTTTTCATCGTTTTACAAATGAAACGTTAAGTTGCGTGGCTTTTTAATTTACTCGAATCTTTTGTCTGTCAAGGATAACATTGTTGGCGGCCCTATAGATCTTGCCGGGGCGAACAAATCGCTTAGAATGAGAACAATAAGTGCGCTTGATAGCTATTACTCTCTTTATGAGTGGAGTAACGAAGGAGTAAGTCTAGGCGAAAATAATAGCTTGAAATAGGCTAGTTTTGAGGTTATGAGGTAAAGCATAAACAAAGAGCCAAAAATATTTATAGTTATTATTCTTCTTAAAAATTTAAATATTCAAGACCATGTAGTGAATTTTCAATTTCTGATCTTTTTAAAGAAAAAAAACATTTATTTATTTTTTATGCTATATTGTATAAGGAATTTATAGATTTGCTGCTTATGCCTACACTCAAATGTATTGTATGATATTACCAAAATGTTTATCGTTCATGTATCTGTTGTAGTTGTTGATTTTGCAACATTTTACGAGCGACAAAACGAACAATTTACAAAGCTAAATTAAAACTGCCAACCGCACAAATTAGTTGACCACAAAAGCCAAACAACTCCGACTATGACTATACTAACTAGTCGCAGTTAATTGATGTTATTTCGGCTGTCGCATCGTATACAGTTCGCTGCTACCCGAAAATAGGCAACTCTACAACAACAACAAAAGCAGCGACACGAAGCTGGTAGAGCGTGTCTGTCCTCAAGTACAGCGTGCTGCTGCCTACTGTCAGTAGTCTATCTCTCTCTCTCTCTTCTTTCGATCTCTCTGTCTTACACACTGCATTTGCCCGTTCTCGTTTTCGACGTCAATTTATAAACGCGTTCAGATTAAATTGCAACAAATAGTCGCTCATTGAAACTTAAATTGCGCCGACACAAGGTGAACGGCGTGTGTGTGTGTTTGAAAGAGAGAGAGAGAGAGAGGGAAAGAGAAGGAGAGAGAGGCAGAGAGAGGGAGAGAGAACTGCACAGAGCGAGATAGAAATGCACAATGGGTGTAGAGCTTTGTGTCAACAAGTTTTTTGTCTGCGGCGCGTTTTTGGCCATTTTTTTTTGCTTTTTTGTCAGTTGTTGACGCTGATTGTGGTTGTTGTTGTTACCGTTGATCTGTTTGTTGTTGTTGTTGTTGCTGTTATTGGTGGATTTTGTGTGGTCGCCGTTTGATTTGCTTAAAGGCTTCCTTCGTGTGGGAAAAAAAACTTGCGCGCCTTGCGATTTCGAGCAGCTGCGAGATTTAAATACATACATAAAGTCGGTAGTATGTTTTTGCCAGCAGTTTAAACGATTGAAATACGGGCTTGAAGCATTGGCCAATTTGCTGGCCATAGCTGCAATTCAAAGAGATATATGTATGTACATTAATGCAGATGTATTTAAATAGCATAGATTTAGACGCAGAAAATGTTTGTCTGTGGTTTATGCCAATTGTAAATTTTAATTTCAACATTTTCAGGATATTCTCTGCATTTTCTTCTAAATAATCGCCCAGACTCCGTTCTTACACTTTTCAGTGCGGGCAAACCTGTTCACAGTTTGTTTTTATTTTCGAACTTGTTTCGCTCATGCAAGCTCACTCTCTGTGCCTCTCTCCCTCTCTCTCTATCATTGCAACTCTTTCTTTTTCTTTTTTAGATAATACAGCAATTTAATTGCACGCCGTAACAGTTTTCTGCCTGTTTTTCCTTAATTTCAATTCGAGACTCCAGTCTTCTCGACTCACACCTTGTGTACTCACACCTTTTCCATCTACTGTGGCCACAGACGTGGCAGATTTTCAGCCGGCAGCCGGCAATATAATTTCTTTAGATTAATCCAATCGATTTCTATTCAATAAATCAAAATATGAATTCGTTATGCCCGCACAGCACACCTAACAACACGTCGTCTCGCCATGCCAGACCGTGGATGGGGCTGAGACTCAGTGTGACTCTCCCATTCCCCTATTCAGCCAGACGAGCTGCTGTGCGTGTATGTATGTGTGTGTGCAGTGTGTGTGTGTCAGTTTGAGGCACGTAACAAATTGCTGGGTTAATTAAAAAAACATAAATCGTTTGATTTTTCCTACTCGCAGAGTGCTAACAACCGTGGCCGGGCTTGACGGGCCTTTTCATCAGCTAAAATAGTAGTTTGTTGCCAAAAAAAAACACCCAGAGAGATAAAATTTCTTTTTACAACGCCCAAGGGGTGCTTAATGTTTATAAAAAAATAAATACAAATATGTGTGTTAATCAGATATGCAAAAAATTTTATAATTATATTAATAATAAAAGGGAAATTTTATTAATACAAACTTTGAGTAGTAATAAATTAAGTATAAATAAAACACATATATATATATATATATATAAAGTAATAATACATTTTAAACCAGTAATGCCCTAACTCCTAGCCCAGTTTCTCTCAGTGCTAATCAACATCGGCATAGCAGCTGGTAGTCGTACCATCTTATGCTAATGTTGATTAACAGCGCTCGGTAATGGCCGCTGTAATGATCTCTTGTTGGTATTAAAATTTTTTTGATGGTCCGATACAGTGAAACCAAAGACGGGGCATAAATTTTTTTGGCACCGCTGTGCAAATCGCGCAAGCCATCAAAACAAATTAACAAATAAAATTAGAAAGCAACAACAAAACAGCCAGAAAGAAAACAATAGAAATACATAAATAATTAAATGCTGTGGATAAATATTCATGACGGAATTCCGTCAAATTCCGAACGAAACGAAACACACACACAAAATGCTGTGTTAATTAACAGATCAAAATTGCAATTTGATTTGCATTTCAATTAGTTATTTTATTGGCGACCTGAGAGACTACTAAAAAGGTATTTTATAGGGTTTGATTTTATGTGCTGTGTAGGGGCGTTTCGGGTTGTGTTAAAATCGTCTCAAGGCCACTATTAGACTGAAGTGTGGACTAGATCGGGAGTCTTATAGACTGAAAAACAACTGCAATTCATCTCACTCATTTTTTCCACCCACAATAACAACAAATTTCCGTTTTCTTTTTATAGTTTTGCTTTATATTTATTTTTCGTGGGTTTTTTGTTTTTTACTTTATATTTATCTTGTGTACTTAAACTGAGGGGTTTGGGGAAATCTAAGGCCGAAAATTTATGTACGTATATGAGTAGCTTTTCAATCCGAAATTTTTTTTACTGTGTATTTACGATGTTTTTCAATTTTTTCCCATTTTTGTTTGTTTTTGTACTAGAAAGCTGGAGAATCTTCAGTATTTCTGTGAGATTTTTGTTCAGTGTTTCATGGATGAGTTTCTGTATGTGTGTGTGTACATATGTATGTGTTTGTGTGAGAAGCAGCTTGAAAAATTTGCTAATACTTAAAAGTTACATAGTCAATATGCTTAAGTAATTACAGTTAAGATATATATATATTTATGTTATTTTATACATTTATCGTAATTGATTTGCGTTTTTAATTTACAAGTAATATCGATAACGATTCTTCGATCTCGAACTAGGGAACTACGTTTAAATAAGGGCAACATTCAATTAGCAAAAAAATTAGGCAATTTTGTGTTTCGTTTCTTACTTCTTCGCTTTTTTTTGTGTATATCATATTAAAATACATACATAATCATATCAATAAGAGTAATAATAATAATGGTAATCGCAGTTTCGACCTTGCAATTCTTGTGTGTGTGTGTTTTAGGTTAGGTTAAGTTATACATAGTTATAGCTAAATAGCTTTTTTTGTTTAACAGCAATTTTTCAATTATCAGGTAAAAAGTTTAAAGTGCTTTCTTCAACTTTCAGAAATATTTGGTTTTCACATTGCGCGACAAGCGCCAAGTTCTGCAGACGCTGACAGCAGAACCAGTCCAGTCCTGCCGAGGATGTCTCCTCGGGCGGCGGCAGCATGGTGGACACCGTTGCCGTTGCCATTGCCGTTGTGGACGCTGAGGGTGCTGACGGCGAGCCGGTTATCGGTGGCAATGGCGGATCATCGGTCCACCAGTTCTCCCAATCTCAATACGCTGTCGCCGCGCCCGGATGCATAAGATGATGATGATGATGATGGTGACCGAAATGATTCAACGGGTTCATTGCATCGGCCGCACTGCCAGCTGGTGCTGCCGTGTGATACCAATCGCTGGGCGGATGATGCTGTGCAGCAGGATGATAGAGCAGATGATGATTATGATGTCCGGAGACGGCAAGCATCGATGCCGATGCCGCTGCAGCGCTGCCCGGCGATGCGGCTGCTGCCGACGCCACTGCGGCCTGATGGTGATGATGATGATGCGAAGGTGGTGGTCCCAGCGGCGGCGGCAGATACGCGGAGGATGCCATGAGCTGCAGGGCAGGCGAGGATTTCGTTGCGTCCACAGAATGCAGCGATTGATGTGCGGCAAGTTGGTGTTGCTGCTGTTGCTGCTGCTGTTGTTGCTGTTGCTGCTGATGCTGTTGTTGCTGCTGTTGCTGCTGCTGCTGCAACAGGTGCGAAGCGCTGCTGCTGGCCGTACTGCTGCTGCCACTGCTCGAGGCACCCAGATGCACGCTGTGCAATGGATTTGGCTCTGATTTGATTGAGTGCGGGGATGATTTAATGCCGCTGCCGCCGCTTAAGCTACTGACGCCGCTGCTGCTGCCGGCGCTGCCATCCAGGCGGGTCGACGGTGGCGTCTGTGCGCCGCCGGTGACAATGCTCGAGCTGGAGCTCTCCTCGCCCTCGCTGTCATAGCCATGCGACGGTGACTTCTCATCGATGTTACCATGCACCTGCGAGCGAGGGAAAAAGAACAAAAACAAAGAGAATATTGCATCAGTTTCGGCTGCACATGATGATGGCTGCAGGGGATATGGGGGGAAAGTATATCTTGGAGGGGTCTGGCTGCTTGTAATCTCCCTCGAAACTTACCTTCATGTGCTTGCGCAGCGAGGAGGGATGCGTGTAGGACTTATCACAGCCGTTGATGCGACAGTTGTAGGGCTTGTCCGAGGTGTGCACATGCGAGTGCTTCTTGCGGTCCGACGAGTTGGCGAAACGGCGATCGCAGCCCTCGTGTTCGCACTTGAACGGTTTCTCGCCTGGAATTAGGAAAAGCCAAAGGAAAACTCAGTTAGTTTAAGGTTTATTTTAGGCTGTATTGGGTAAAAATACTTATATTTTCTATGAAGTTTGCATGGCTCATTAAAAAAAAAATAAAAAAAAAAAAAAAAATAAATAAAAAAAAATAAATAAGAAATTATAAATAATAATAATAATAAAAATTAAATAAAAAATATAAAATAATTTGTTAATCATTCACAAATTGTAAAATAATAATGCAAATAATGCCTAATATATTTATATCTAAATGCTAATTAGAAATCCCTTCAACAAGTTGTTTGAAAAGTGCTAAAACAACCTATTGCTGCTTAACAGGGAGTAGATCTGTTTAGGCTTTAGTTGGATTACAGGATATCTCACAGTCTACACGCTCTACCAGCCGGGACATCCAAATAGTTTCTTTTTGTTATTATCGCTGAGCAAAAACAATGCTTGTCTTTCTCTCTCTCTCACTCTCTCTCAGTATACCTTGTCTTGGATTCCCCAACCAATGTGTCAGCCCCGGTACCTTGGGCAATAAACGACATTATTTATGTGCCACGCATAAAATATAAATACATATTTACTCGAAGGGCTAAGGCCGAGACGGGCTCTATAGAATACGTCCGTTTATGAACTCGAACCAAGACTCAATATCAATACAATTTAATAAAGGTGGGAAAACTCGGCTCTCGGTCTGTCTTGTTGTTGCTTTTTTATAGAGAACAAGTTGGAAAGGCTACAGTCGAGCTGACTCGACTGTGATATACCCGCTACAATTCTTCGGAAAAACACGTGCCAAATGTGAACAATGCGTTCTTGCTTTTTATTTCTTTCCGTCTCTAATTTGTTTTGCCTATGCAAGTTCCACTCGATTCTTATTGGATGTTGCCCTTTGCTTTTATTACTCTGCAGTTATAAATTATGCATGTGTGATAGAGACGCCTATACATACATACATATATGCTGCCTCACAATACATCTCAACATATCTAATTAGATTTGTCGTTTGTATTTTGTGTTGCTGCTCAATGTCTCTTTCGATTCTAAGTGGCTTTAAATATACTAAAAATTTATTTTGAATTTTGCAACACACTATAAAATAAAAAAAAATATAAGATACAAAAAAAATAAATTTAAGTCGCCGCGGCACACCCAGGAGTTGAACTCCGGACCTCTCGCTTAACAGTCAACTACCATCACCACTCGACCACTGCACTTCTTTCGCAATAACCGATAAAATTGCACCATGAATATTTTCGGTGCACATAATTAAAAAAAAAAGTTGCCACATAATTTAAAAAAAAGTTGCCACATAATTAAAAAAAAGTTGTCTGCTGCTGGTGTTGAACTCGGGTACTAACATTAGGAAAAACCGACACAGGCACATGGCCACAAGGCAATACTATTTCTTGAATATCTTCCTTATTTATCGGCCGATCTTATTGAAACTTTCGCAACACGCCCGGATGGTGGTTTTTATCACATGGATAAAAAATGAATGCTGTAGAGCTATATTTGCAGCTATTATCGATTTATTATCGATTTTTGGGGGCGGATGGAGGCGTGGCAAAAATCCAAAATAAACTTGATCTGCGGGCATAATTAACACATATTGTCTCCAAATTTGGTAGCTCTAGCTCTTATAATAGCTGAGATCTAGGTTTTCATACGGACAGACAGACGGACAGACGGACAGACGGACAGACGGACAGACGGACAGACGGACAGACGGACAGACGGACATGGCTATATCGACTCGGCTGTTCATGCTGATTCAGAATATATATACTTTATGGGGTCGGAGATGTCTCCTTCTGCCTGTTACAAACATTTTCGGTTGGCACAAAGTTATAATACCCTTATACTCTTCGAGTAGCGGGTATAAAAATCATATAAATTATGCGGGATCAGCGCATTGTTCGGAATCAAAAAGCAACGAGGGCCGCCGAATCAACTCTCCTCCTTCAATCCTCCAAAAACAGAAAATATTCACCTGTGCCTAAAACTGTCTGTCCGTATTGTCTATCGCATGTTGTCCTTTGTCGGGACATGTGAAAAACTAA
Organism: Zaprionus inermis; assembly: GCA_018151445.1. NCBI lineage: Eukaryota > Metazoa > Arthropoda > Insecta > Diptera > Drosophilidae > Zaprionus > Zaprionus inermis. The sequence continues at coordinate 940,635 of JAECXD010001328.1, read as the reverse complement.
ACGACCAACTACAGACAAGGGGTCAAACTACATGAGGGGGAAGAAGAAAAGGTCAAAAGGTTAAGGTCTTTTATGTACACGACATTAGGCCCGTGTGCGTAACACCTTTTACCCCAGCGAGAACTGAGAACTGAGCATTCTCATAAAAAATAGTGATATTTTATGGCTTATTAGAAAATTATCTGTTGGCCTGTTTTTGTTGATAAAGGAGTTTCAGATGCTGCCCAGATAAAATTTCCATTTAACCCATAAATAATATACCGGGTTTAATGAGGGTAAACTATAACTATTTGGCAAATAAATAATTGGTATACAGTTGTTTTGATTGGGTATGCGGCCAGGAACGATTAGCATACTATTTTGTATACTCAGGTTAAGAGTTCCTGGAATTGAGAACTCACATGAAAAACAGGCAAACTAACGATATTAAAATATTATAATTAAAATTAACTAAATTATTAAAAGGAAGAAAAAACGAAATATTTCTGTTTAACAGTAAGAAAAGGAAGCAGAAGTTTATTAATAAGCATCGTCACACGAGATATTAGATGATAATATATCTAATATTTTGTCAACTAATCTTCTCAGAGCCACCACAACAAACGCCCACCTACTCCTGCGATCCATCAACTTTCAATAACCCGAACATAAACTCAATGCGAAAGCGCTTTACCACAATCGAAATGCTGAGTAAAATCCATTTAGCATATGGCATTTATGTGCCGGCTAAGCGGCCATTATAAGCCTCGCCTCATGACAATTGCAGCTAAGCGGCTCAGTCCCCGCCACCCCCGTCAGCCAACCCAGCCACCGACACCGACAGCGACAGCGACTCCAACTGCAACTCCAACCGCGTCCCACACAGCAAACACGCGGACAACGATGACAATAATCGAACATTTTCACACCTTCAGCTTAAAGCGGGCAGATTTAAGATCTGGTGGGATGGGTCGGGTGTCGGGGAGTGTTTACTGGGGTTTTTACAGTGAAAAGCTGCTGTATTATCTGTCCCTTGGGCGCTTTGTGTGTTGTGCCATATAAAAAGACATCCAGCGGTGCTCTTCGGGCTCGGTTTGTGTCGCGCTCAACAAGTTTCAGTCTGTCTTTGGGTCAGTTTTTCATATTTTGTACGCTTTATGATATATTTATTTTGTGTGTTTTCTTCTTCTTCCGATTGTATTGTTTATTGTTCGGCTCCCTAGGTTGTAATTTAATACTAATTTATGTGCTTTATTGCGCGCATTTGCATAAACTTGAAGTTTGTTTTAAGGTCCTAAATGAGCGTACGATTTGTACGGCGTGTCTCATTGTTTAAGTTGTTGTTTCTCTTGGTTTTTTCTATTAATTTGTCATAATTTAAGAGTCGTAAATATGCGTATTACTCGAACAATCACTCTGGACACACGCTCGACTATTTTGACAGACTGAACGTACCAGAAATGTTTAAGAAACAGGCGCAGCGAATGCATTTCGTTACGAATACCCGAACTACCATACTTGAAGTATTCGAAACTCTCAATTTTAATTTACACGTGATGGAAGAAGGCGTGAAGGGCGTAGACGGGATGTCTACAATGTCAAGTGTCGACCTTTCCGTCAAAGTCAAAATATTTTGATGGGCGTAAAGTGCGTTAATATTAGAACTGAGATGGGGTTATCGAAACATCAAGTATTAAGTGAAGGTAAGGAACAAATAGAGCTTCGTTTTAGTCAAAAAGTAAGCACAGTTATCGAATACATTTTTGTAGATATACATATTTAGAAACTCGAGTACGATAAAAGTATTTAATTATTGTGTATTCATTCTCAATTATCTGGTGAAATTTTACAGGCGCCTAGGGATAACGCTAATTACTCTAAATTGGTAGGGCAGCTGACTTTTCATGTTTATCCACATATCTCACGCTGCGCTATTCCTACGCTTCTTATCGGCATTATCACTTCGGATGCATCGCAGAGCGGCAACTGTTTTTATGACTTGCCTGGCCATGAAGAAGGAGAGAGAGATAGAGTGAGCTGGAGAGCGAGTGTGTACGTGCATGTCCCATGTGGGACTACTCCCGGTGCGCTTTGCGGTCTAAGCACAGCGGGGGAGAGAGCGGCACGCGCGCGTTAACCATATCGGAGCCTTGTGGAAGGGTTCGTGTACCCGCTAAAAGAGAAACGCATAATTTTCACATTTTTTACACTGCGATGCGCATTTAAAAAATGTGCATTTAAATATTTTATTGCTATAAGTTTTAGCCGGGCTGCGGAGCAGCCAAGATGGAACGCGGAGCGGCAAGCCCATTTATAAAATGTCAATTTCAGTGCAAAGATATTTTCCGCACTTATTTTCACAAAGAAGGACACGTAACGGGGGCTGAGCTGAGCGTGCCATGGAAAATCCCATTTAGGCTGTGCGCATTGGCAAACTTATTTAAATATTTCAATAAAGTAAATCCCACAGTCTGTACATAAAAGACCGAAAGAAGAAGAAGCAAAAAATACGCCACAAGTTTGAAATAGGCCGTGGCTATAGAAAACTGCTTTGCATATTTGGCAGGGCCTAGGCCCCGGCACCGTCCCCGTCCCCGTCCCCGAAAAGCACAAGCCCCCATTAACTGAGGCCCAAATTGTTAATTTCCTTGCGGAAAAAAACGTTTAATGTAGCAGCGCAGGGAACGCGTGGAATTGGCACAGCGAGCTGTCATGGCGTCTCGCTCGTCGCAGCGTCGTGTACAGCCGCGCGCGCTTTTTTGCTCGGCACCCTCATTGGGGTGGTTCAGTTTCGGGGGTTGGCATTGCTTTGTAATCTGTTTGTGGGTGGCTTTAGCCGGAGAATTGTGTACATAAAAGTGTATATAACACACACACACACACACACACGTACGCTATATAATGTAGAACATATCACATGTTTTAGCTTTTATGTAACGGTAAAGCTGCTGTCATTTGCAGATTCAGATTCGAACGTCGGCAGCGGGCTGGAATTCAGAACTCGAACTCGAGCTTCGGGCTACTGTGTCTAGGTCTCTTCATCGTCTGACTGGCAATCCCCCGTCTCAGTTCCTGTCCTTGTCTCTCTGTGTGTGTGTGTGTGTGGAGATTTACTTTTGGGGCGTTGTTTTTGGGCTGCCAGCACGCTGCCGAGGGGGATTTGGGCGTAGTCGTAGAAAAAATTGAATTTTTCTAAACGTCTCTTAAGTGTTTTTCGGGGGAGGGAGCGGAACAAGCATATTGTGAAAATACCTACAATATGTTTTTCTTTGTTGTGCTGCTACGCGTTTGTTTGGCGTTAAATCTTGATACTGTGTACAAAGTTAAAGTTAACATAAATAGACAAAACTTGGTTGCTTTTCACTCTTTAACGCAGTAGAAGCTGTAAGAATTCGTACACTCTTTCTTTGCAGCTTTACGTGAGTTTATGACACATAAATTAAGTTAATTTTAAATGCGGAAGCAATAAACTGACCGTAACCCATCCCAAACTGTTGGCGGTGCCTTCCCCCGCTTGGGCAGCACTGCATGCTAAAACTACAGTTAAAACGAGCGAATTTAACATCATTGACAGTCGCTGATTAATTGAAGCAGAATCAGGTTTTTAATTTTCAGCCAGGCAAACGAGAAATGCCAACAAATTAAACTCAACTGTCGAGAGCAGGCAAATTAATTTTAAATGCTCGAATACAGATGTGTTTAACAGCACTCTGTTAGGCCCATAGCAGAGCTGGCTGCGACAATAACAGTGCGCTTACATAATGTGATATTTGACTGTGATGTTTAATAGCAGAGAGGAAAGCTGTTAACAGCGAGGATCTAATTGCGCTGTTAATTAAGTATAGCAGCGCGCTGTTAGCACTTAACAGCGCAAATACTTTAATATGCATGTTAAATAATTGCGCTGTTAAATATTTATTGCTTGCTTCAGAAGCAGCTCCTTTTCGCCAGCAAAAAAGCAGCAAGGGGTGCGAGAGAGGGAGAGGGAGAGAGAGGAAGCGCGGTAGCGGAGATAAGCGGCATCATCATCGCTCATGTGTCAACAACATGCAATGCGATATGATTATTATTATCTAACAATACAAAATAACAAAACAGCAGCTACTTCTGCCTGCCTGCCTGCCTCTCAATGCGTCTGCCTCCCTATTTACGTGTATAGCTGTCTCGCTCTAGGTTGTTGACACTCGTTGAGGATTTGAAAAACCTCTGCTCATTGTATCTCTTGTTTTGTATAGTATATTTTCATTTTTTTTTTTATTTCTATGTCTCTTCTGCCGCTGTCGCTTCTTCCTTCTTGCGTGCCTTTTGTTCTATGCAAAGCCGGAAAAAGCCAAACCCCGATTTCCTGGCGGTTTACATTTCAATGGGCAATTTTCTTCCCCTCCCGGCTATTTTGGATTGGTTTTTTCATTTTCCACCTTTTTTGTTTGTATTTTTGCGAATGTCTCTGTTCTGTTTTGGTTTAGGGATAGTTAGGGGGCAGTGACTGCTCTGATGATGATAGGAGGGCAGACCGAGTGCGTCCTGTGTGTGTCGGAAGAGGGTTTCTAGGGTGGTGCAGGTGCTAAATCACGTGGCAAGACGAGATAGATATCTCCGGTTCAATGAAGTCATTCAGATAAAAGATGGCATAGAATCATTAAGGTTTTCTGTCTAAAAGCTTGTGTATTATAAATAGGAAACATTAGCTTAGGGAAGGAGTCATTGTAAAGTTCTAAACTATTCATCACCTCAATTATCTATGTCTATATTCGACCTACATTCAATATAAATAAGGTATAATTTTCCCACAACATTTTCCTCTTCAACTCTCAATTTTCATCATGAATATTTATAACATTTGCCTGCATTTGATAACCATATTAATGGCAGACGGCAGTCGCCCGAACTCGACGCACTCATTATTTATGCCTCATCATAATAATAATAAAATAATAATTTAAACGCAATGAATGCCGCTTGTCAACGGCAACAGAATCCTCGAGCTGGAGTCGTAGCCTGAGCCTGAGCCTGAGCCTTTAGGACTGCTGCTCATCATCATCGTCATTATCATCGCTAAGTTTTGCACCCCTAAATCTGAAGTTACCTATTTACCGGACCCGGGCCACGTCTTGCTCTTGCTATCTCCCTCCCTCTCAATCTATCTGCCACGGCTGAGTCTATTGTTTGTTTCTGTTTGACAAAAACCGTTGAGTGAATTGCGTAATGTCTGTCATGATTTATGATTTTTGCATCCCTTCATCGGCTGGCTGCCTGGCTGGCTGGCTGCCTGGCTGACCCATCCTCCTGCAGCCATGCATACTCTATATGTATCTCCCATCCCATCGTCACATAATTTTCGCTATTTGTTTGCAGCTTTGCCGCTGTCAAGTGATACGTTAATAATTGACACTGGGGTCACTCGAGCCCGCCTTTGCCTGTGGTTTATCGCAGCCAAATAGCAGTAAACAGCAGAGATGGGAATCGAGAATTGAGAAACGGTAAACAGTAAACGGGAATCGAGAACTGGAAATTTCGTACTTTGCAACTGTGAAACAAAACAAATTTCACACTCGACTGGCGTTTTGGGTTTGCTCTAATGATTGCGGCACGAGCAAACGAAAAAGATTTTCGAATGGAAAAGGAATTGGAGTATCATTTATGAGATTTCTTCAAAAGTTTGACAGCTCTGGCTATCTATATTTAACATAGATCTTTGAAATGTGATGAATATTTAAAATAACACTATTTTGAATTGAATTTTAAGCCGTGATAGTCTATAACAGTGAAGTGCTGCAACAGCGCACTGGCTTTAACAGTAGCTACTGCTAAGCACATGTTAAGTTTCTGCTGGCTAACATTGTGCTAGAAAAAGCCTTTAGAAGCCTTTGCAAAACCCATTAAGAAATAGTTTTGTCTTGTGCGACTACAATAAATCGCAGGCAGCCGGAACAAGCGCACCACGTTGCGTATACACAATGCGATTGCTCATAGCCAGAAACAGCAACAACAACAACAGCAACTGCAACAGCAACTACAACTACAACGACTATTAGTAAAACAATGACAGGCAACAGCCTTGCTGTACACGAAGCAGTACATGAGCCAGTTTGTCTGGTACAGCGCGACTCTGAATCTCGTCGGGTAATGTCTGTTTTTCTTCTACTTCTTCTTTTCCGACTGCTTCTTCTTGCCACAGATATTTGTTTTTTTTCCTTCTTCTTCTCATTTTGAACGTACAAATTTTCGACAAGTTGCCCAGACAGAGTCGGCGAGGAGAACATATTAGAGGTGTGTGTGCTACAAACAGATATGTAGAAATACATATTCCCACTCGACATACACACTCACAAGCACATTATGCATTCAGTCTTGCATTTTGCCGCAGACTGCAAAAGTTTCGGTTGGCCCAGACCAGACCAAGTCCCGGCCCAGCCCAGCCCGAGTGTCTGGCCGGGTACTAGACTTGGAGACATGTAAATGCGATATACATATCCATGTGTATATACCATTTATATGTATGTATATGCAAAGTGCAGTTATGTCTGCATCTGCGTCTGGCAACCTTGTACATGCTGCACGGTACACGGTACAAATTTGTACACAAACATTTTGTAGAAATTACCATTAAAAATATGTTCAAGCATAGACAAAAGCCTTCGAAACTGCACTTTTAATCACTTTGCCGGCAGCGGCAAGGGGGCAGGGGTGTGTGTTTGTGGGGGTGTTAGAGTTTCCAAGTTTCTTGTCTTGAAATGCAAATGTTTATATAGCTTTCTGCTAACTTTGCTACAGATGGCAATAGTTTACGCCAAGTACATGCACTTTATAAAGCAGACACCCTACTCCAAGTACCTTTTCTTAACTTTAAATGCCGTTTAGCTGTTAAGCTGTTTAGCTTTAACATTATGCTAAGTATAACAGCGTGCAGTTAACATTTCATGCAAATTTTCGCTCTGATTTGCGGTCTATGCTAATTGATTGGCTGTGAGACCTATTTGGCATATGCCAATATTTTGTTGCCTGCGCAGTAGAGAGTAGGACCCAGGGGTGGGGGAGGCGCAGAGGGTAGAGGGTACAGAGTGGAGTGCACTCGAATGACAAACGAAGCGTAGACAATAAGCAAAAGTAACACTAAGCCTATTGTCTGCTGCCCAAAGTGCATACAAACAAGGCGCGATAGAGACACTAGAAACAGAGAGAGAGAGGAAGAGATATGTAGAAAAGGAAGGAGAGCGAGATAGAGATGTAGTGTAACAGTAGTTCCAGTTTCGGGACAGCAGACAGTTGACAAAGACAAGACGCTAGGCAGGATTAGCCCAGTTCGCAGGTAGACAGAGCGACAGCTGAGCCAAAGCTGTTTTCAGTCTGAATGGGGAAAAAGTGAAGAATTTTGCAACAATAATTCTGTTACTACTACAGTGCGCACTCTACAAAGTAGACGAAACGGCGTCCGTGTCGGCGTCGGCGTCGGCGTCCTCACAACACTCAAAGAGGTGTTGCTTTGTATATAAGGCCAGACTTAGCAGACTATCGATGGGTCTGATTCCTCTTATGTTTTTCGCTCTTTAAGATCTTAATCTGCGTTCTTGTCTTGAGCCGCTTGTTTGCTGTTGCTGCTGTTGTTGTTATTATTGTTGCTTTTGTTGTTGTATCTGCAGCCAAGTAGAAAATCAGTTGGGCCGCAGCACTCGGCCGGAGAGTGTGAGAAATTAAAATGTCATCGAGATTGTCATCATCGGTTAGTTGATGTGACAACTGGTGAAACCGATTTGGGATCCTACTCTCCTACCTCGCTTATCTCTGTTCAAGTTTAAATGTTGTCAATTTTAACAAGATTTGAGTTTCAGATAAATATCAATGACGTCAGCTCGAGAATATTTAATGGAATATTCCAAAGTGTGCCAAGGAAACAGCGAAAAAATGGTTGAGTTGACAGATCTTCAAGTTCCTTGGAGTTAGGAGCGTGAACGAATCGAAATTTGTTTAGAAAGGCAGTGCAAATCCTGAATTCCAGCTGAGCTGAGCTTAAAAGAAGACTGATATTTAAGTTCTTTGAAGTTGGGATAATAAATGAATTGGAGTTTTCTCTAAATAGAAGTGCACATTATAATAAAACCAATTTAAACACGTCTTTTAAACCTAACATTGTATTCCCATAGAATTTTCACACACTTTCGGGGCGAAAGGTGTCAGGATTGCCTAATGAACACATCAAAACAGCAACTAAAATTGCATTTGTGTACGCTGTATCGTTGAATGCCTCCAGCAAATTGGTCAACGCCCCAGAACAAACCGAAAGTATCGCATCTCGAACGATAGAGAGCAAGAGAGAGAGAGAGAGAGAGAGAGTGTGTGTTACCCCCAAGTGTTGCAGTCGAATGGGCCGCCCTATAGCCCGAAAACCGTTTTGAAATTCGATCAGGCTGAGAAAAATCCGCACAAAATTGGCAAAGTTGACGTGCCCAACTCGAGGTTGAACCTGGTTTCGAAACGGAATCGAAAACGCGTCGCGTAACCGACAGCTACGAGAAAGAACCACACGAGCGAAACTCAAGCGAAGCCGTCGGCAATGCGTCATAGCCAAATGCTTGTAATTTTAGCCAAAAACTCAATGTCCGCTGGCCTGTTCGCTGGGTCTATTCGCCTCGCTGTCACAGCATTCACAACATTTGACAGGCGCCTGTCAGGCAAGATTTGTGTTGCTGTTGCTGTTGCTGTTGCCGTAGCTGCTGTTGTTACTTCTAGCTCGACCTCAACCCGTTCGCACTGTTTCGATCTATTTTCGCCTCTAATTGCATTGACAATGTTTTTACAATAAATTGCTTGCCAAACGGACCGCATTTCTATTTGGGTTAAAACAATCACAATTTATGCTTAAATAAACTTTGCCGAGGCGTTGGCGTGTTACAAATTTGTCAACCCGAACCCAGAGAGTACTCTCCGTGTGTGCAATATGTAGAGCTAAGTTGAACCGACAGGCACGCCCTATATACATGTTGCCATGCGGTAATCCGTACATTCTGTGAAGATTATAAGGAAAACACACGGAATCTTGTTTTTTGAACTGAATACTCGCGCGAAAAAAACTATATGCAAGTTATTATTCTGAAATCTGATTTTTATACTCTAAAGCAGCATATACCTATTATATACTTATATTTTCCTGCCTTTTTGCAGTATTTAGCATGTGTATATAGAAATTATTGGTTCGATTGTATAGTTTGCAGATTATATAACCTTATTTCCCGCTCAACGATTATAACACCTCTTTAGAGCATTTGCTGTTCTTCGCAAACTCTTCTCGTTTCTGTTTTTTGTTGTTTTTTTTTTCAATGTCTGCTATTTAACATTTTTTTGTTCATATGGTATGAATAATGATTTCATTTTTCCCATAAGCTAATTTATACAAGTGGATGATGTGGGGCATGTGGTGGGGCCCTTGACGCGATTTAGAGGATTAGTCAGGCTTGCTTTCATAATTCTCGAAAACGAACAGAGCAGGCACAAAAAGCCAGGCACGACCTGTACCAGCTACCTTCAGCTGTATCTCTACCTGTAGCTGAAGCTGAAGCCAAAGCTGAAGATGTGTGCGAGGTATCTCCGTGTGTGTGTGTGAGGTATCTGTGTGTGCTTGTTTGTGTGTTTGTGTATCATCTGCATGCAGATATAAAAAATATGCAAGATGACAGTTTAATTTTATGGTTTGTCTGCTGCTGATCAGTTCTTTATGCGTTGAATTCGGTTTGTTTTTTTCCTCTCCTTTTTTCATGCAGTCCCCACAACTGAGTCCAGGAATACCCTGGTTACCTCTTTCTCTCTCCCTCTCACACTCTCTGCCACCTACATAACTCCTTGAGGTTTGGGGAATGCGAACTGGTACGTGGCTACTTTGGGGCGATCTTTATTTTTGTTGCTGATTTTTTTTCGCTAAGGAATTTAATTAATTTGAGCGCGACTTCTATGACAAATGGGCGTGGCTAAGCGGCAGTTATGCCGAAAAGCGCGCTTAGAGCGTACGAGCCGAATAAATATTCCAAGTGTGTGCTAATAGTTGCCCGGGCAACGACAACAATGGCCGCCAGCCGAAATAAGCCTCATTTATTAACTAGCCTTGCTGCACGTCACAATAAGCAGCTTAGCCAGTGAACCATTCTACAGGGTGTCACAGGAAGAGAGAGGAACTGTGAGTGAGTGAGAGAGAGAGGGAGAGGGAGTACATTATGCAACTACTTGGACTATTCAGCAAAATGGCTACTTAGCTAATAGAGCCGCGCGGCCAAAAAGGGTTGTCAGGCAGTCGATAAAAATGTAACCCCTGTCGTCTTTATGCAGCTCTAAATGAAATTATAATACCCGATACACGCACACACACACACATGTGAACACAAAAATATGCCTATATATAAAATTGTTTTGACATTTTCAAAAATGCGTGGCATAGTTCCAAGCACCAACCCCTGCTATAAAGCGGAACGACAGCAAGAGCTCTCTAGCAGGGAGAGACCCTGTTGAAGGGCGGGGGTAAAGAGAAAGAGGCAGCGACATCGGAAAAAAAGGGTGGTGCTAATTATAGTGCATGCATTTGCTAGATTAATAAATATGCATAAGGGCTCGTCCGATAATAAAGGTTTTCTAGAGCACTGGGTGAAAAATGGCAGGTCCTGAACAATGAAGCATTTTGCTGGGGAAGGGTGAGGTGAAAATTAAGTAATTGTATAAGGAACGGGTAAGTATGCTGTTTTCCAAAAATAAATGAAGATCAAAGACTACATGTAAAACGGGTTATAACTGGAAATGAATTGCTGAAGTTAGGAAAATGTGCAGGAAATGAGAAAAGTATTATAAAAAAGTTAAAGCTCTACAAAACAAAATTATAAATATAGTTTTACTTAAATATTCTTTACAACAGTTTCTTAAGTAACAAAAATGTGATGAATATTAAAGAAATAGTACAAACTTAATAAAAATATATATTTTAATAGTTGTCCCTACTCCAACAGTTTCATGCTTTCTACTTGCATTGCATTTCTTCTTTTCCTGCATTTTCTTGCAATTTTTGTAATTTTTCCAAAAGTTATAAATCTTTTGCTTGCGCATTTCAGTTATTTTCAACGTTAAAATCGCAAAAAGCAGTTCCAAACTATACCAATATCCAAAGAACTGTCAGAAGCTTGAACCGCAAACAAAATTTATATACTTTTACTTTTTCGACCGCAGATCCCATAAATCTGCAGTCTCGAAGGCGTTGTCATAAAAATAACATTTGAATAATTCAGTCGAGTGAGCGCTCTCTCTCCCCCTGCCTCACTCTTTTCTGCTCCAGCAGAGCAGAGTTTGTAATCGAGTGTCATGCTAAAATTTGGTCACATTTGGCACTTTTAATTGAGCGTAGCGAATGCCAAACACGACAGATACCCTGCAAACTGGCAGGGAGAAACCGTACGAGCCAATGACGAATTTCAATGGCACTTTCCGGCTAAAAATGCATTCGTCATTAGCCAAAACGCAGTTGAGGAAATTCGGAGGTGTGAGAGAGAAAGAGTGTGAGAGAGCGAGCTAGAACCTAAGCAAGTTGTGAGCGTAACTAATTGATTTTCAGAGTCGCAGTCAGCACGAGACGAGTCGACCGATCCTGCCAGCAGGACCGAACAGAACTGGACAAGAGAAGAGAACCGGAGCGGAGTGTAGCGTTGCAGGTAGTGTGTCGGTAATCAGTCCCCCGGGGGTATAGCGCAGGTTTTGCTGCTGCATTGTTCTCTCGGTTTTCTGAGAAGTTAAACGGCCAAACAGTCAACATTTTATGCGCAAAAGTATAAAAAGTTATTTTCGCTCCCACTGACAGTTTGTCTGTCTGTCCCATTCTGGTGCTGTTGTCTTGTTTGTTTGAAAATCGTTGAACCCGCAATAAAGTCATCAATCATTGACATTTGCAACGTTTGATATCTTGTCTGGTTGTAGCAATTTGAAAAATTATTGCATGGCGCCGTAGCAACAACAAAAAGCCTTAACAGTGCCAATAATCACTAAAGATGTTAGCAGCTTAACAGGAACAGCGCAGCATCGCTGTAAGCTCTATAATAAACGCTTAACAGTGCCAAAGCGCAGCGCACTGTTGGGTAACAGCAAGTGCTGCTGTTATAAAATGCCGCTGGCGTAGAGGGAATATGGAGAGGGCATGGCAAGCGCATAAAATGTTTTTGCCAGCCACAACAACTTCATAAAAGACTCATTAAAAAAGCACTTGAGCTCAATTAAATCGAGTGGCGGAATCAGGAAGCAGAGCTAATCAACGTTTACAAGGGTAAACGCTGCCAGCTAGAAGGACATTGTTAAATGCACAACTCTGAACTTATACAGCAACAACAACTACAGCAAAGCGCACAACAAGCTGCTGCTGCAGTACAGAGCGAGGAAACGAACGAAAGAGTGGAGAGCAACGAGAGAGCGGTCGGTGCCGTACATAAACATAATGAGCTGGGAGGCAGCATCAACTGTAAAACTAACCACAAAGTTGTTGACCATTTGGAGCAACTTCGTTGTAGGTGTTAATGAATAAAGTTGTTGTTTGCGGTGTAGCAGCCGCAGGAGTGCAGCGAGTGAGCAAAAACAAAAAAAAAACGCACTCGGGCAGTCTATAAATGGGAGCGAGCGAGAGACATGTAAGAACCACACACTATGATAAACGCCATTCGTGCAGCTCCACTTACACACACAAATACAGACAAAACTGAGCGAGGTGTCAACTGGAGGGACCAGCAATAACAAAGCAGACAAACGCTGATTGTTCTGCTCTTGCTCTTGCTCTTACTCTCACTCTAGCTCTGCTCTGCCGCTGCCTCTGGCCGTCGATGTTGTTGTTATGGCTGGCATTGTTGGCGTCTGCGAGAGTGCAGAGAGTGTGGAGAGAGTATGCAGCAGTGTGAGTAGACGACGACAGATGACAAGTGCACAGTTAACAGAGACGCCATTTATGACGAAAGGTAAACAGCAGCGTAACCGCAATTTAACAGGCAGATAACTAACATTAAGTGTACGAACCAAGTAGTCTGTTAAAATGAAAGCTCGCTTTCTAGTCCGGTTTGCAGATGATACTACGCATAAAATGCAACAAGCAAAAAACATACATAAATATTAATTATTGCGCGCATAAAACCTGTTAACTTACTGCAATAGAAATCTAATAAACTTGACGTTTGAACGCAATTTATCCTCGAGTCGTGTGCTCGTATACATTCAGAGATAATCAACATATACGTATACTATATAAATTATATTTTTTATAGCAAACCGGCGCAAAACAATATTTTAATTCAATTTATAAAAATACGCATATTTACGTTTATGCCACAAAAGCCCCCAAAAAAAAAACGAATATAACAAAGCAAAAAGGATGAAACTTTTAAAGCCCATGGCCATAACAGAAGGAGCGACAGACATTGAGAGATACGGAGAGAGATAGAGAGCAAGGGAGAACGATTGTAAAGCTAAAATTAAAGCAAACAAAATGCGTAAAATATGCCAAGCAATATAAACGCCATTTTGTGGATGGCCTGTGCGTACGTGTGTTGCGGCTGCGGCTGTGGCTCTGCCTTCGTTGTTGCTGTTGCTGCTGCTGTTATTGCTCGCGCTCGTATTGTTGCTGTAGTAGCCTGTCTAGCTGCTGCTGTCGCCTGCCTTCCCTAGGCAGCTATCTCTGCTGTTCGCTCTCACACTACTCACTCGCTGCTCTCTGCGTTTGTTTGTTTGTATGCGCTTTTTAATAAACGGAGGCTATGTAAAGGGCAAAACAAGGATAATACGCCCACGCGTCTCTTGCTCTCTTCCCAACACGCACACAAACTCTCTCCCTACGTTCGGTTATTGTTGCTGCTGTTGTTGTTGGCTTGGCTTTCATTTTGCCGTTTTTGCTTTTGTCGCCTCTCTTTGTTTTTGCACTTTCATTATGTTGTTGTTTTTGCTGGCTTTTGTGTTTGCTTTATTAAAACGAGTGGCGCAATTTTAAAGCAATTATATTTGGGTTTGCCACTCGGCTAACACACTCCACACTCCCCCACACCGCCCGCCTACTCCACTCTGCGTTCTCGTGACCATAAAAAGCGTACAGCAGCTGCAGTTGCAACAACAACAAGCAGAGCTAAGCAAACAATGCAATAAGTGTTTTTAATTGCTTGTTTAATTGATTTTAATGCTCGCAATAGTCCAAGTTTTTCTAATGAGCTGAACACGCTCTCAGAACCCTATCCCTCTCTCCCTCTCTCTCTCTCTCTCTCTCTCTCTCTCGGCATGTTCCCTGTCATTCAACCCGTTAAACCTTATACATTTTTCCAAAAAAAAGACTATGCCATTAATATAGCTTAGCTAAAGCTCTGCAGCAAAGTAAAAAACGGCAAAATTCCCAGCAAATATATGAGAAAAATTTATTTTGAATATAAATAAAATAAATGTTTATCCGAAGTGTTGACGTTGAGCCAGACAGGGAAGGGAAAGCGAAAGAGAAACATGAAATATTCAAATCAAAAGTGTGAAAACATGCAGCGCAATATTGAGCATATTTATTTATTGCACATTTATTTAATGATTACGGGCAGGCAGCCAAAAATCATTATATCGAATTTGCAATCAATAAAATATTAACCATTCTACAATTTTGCGCTTTTTTCTTTCGCAATTTTCATGTGCATCTTTTTATATCCCTCTTCAAAGCAGATCCGCCTCAGAGTCAAGCTTGCCAAACTGGTAAAAAAAACGAACGAAGAATCAAATCCCCCCAAACATTCGAAAAATTTAATGAGCTTGAAATTTCTACACACAATTGAAATACAAATCATTTGATTTTTGATTTCTCGATTTATCGATTTATTGCGGTATTTTCGAAGAGAATGAAATCAGACAAATTTCTTTTGCACACTCATTGCAAGGTAATTAAAATGTTTGATTCGATTTTTGGGGCCACAGAGGCGACGCCATATTGAAACGTCTCGTGTGACGCACGGACAGACAGAAAGAAAGGGAGACAGAGAGCAAGAGCGAGAGCGAGACAGCGCGGTATGTGTAGTGTAATGAACAGAAAATGATTCTTTCTCATTTATGTTTGACTAATTTCCACAATGATGCAGCAGAAATCCAAGTATTTTTTTCCGAAGTACACGGATTGGTTGGAACCGCAAATCGATTGGGGGTAGGAGGAGTGTTTTGAAGTGACCGACGGCAGATAGATACATAGATAGAAGACACAACTTCATTAGAGTTGAACCGTAATGAAGAGGCCTTTAACCCGGCACGACTCGAGTTGCCACTTGAGTTTCCTCCCTCTCACTCTCGCTCTCTCGCTCTCTCTCTCTCTCCCTCTCTCATATAAATCAAAATTCAATCAGTACCATTTGGGATCTGGTATCTTTGGCCTGGCTGCTGTTTGTTTTTATTACATTGACACTAACGCACTTGAGCAAGTGTGTGTGCGAGTGTGTGTGTCTGTGTGTGTTGACACGTGTCAAAACTTCCGTTTGTAATCGCACGGAAATACTTGCAGCCACTTCGTGCCCAGTTTCCCAATTGAAACTGGGGTAAAATCACAAAAATCAGCGCAATTCTCATTCAGCTCGTTCCCCTTTACGACTGTATGTGTCGGTGTGTGTGTGTGTTGTGGGTAAATATTTTGGGCACTCGCCATGCTACATTTAACTTTTGATTTAGTTTATGCAAAAGCGTTGCGCCAGTTATTTATGGCCCTGGGCCGTAAAGTTCATCGAGCTGCCGGAATGATATAGTAGTATGTGGGCAGTAGCAGCAGCTGTCCGTCGGCAGTTAGTTAGATATGTGTGCGTGATAAGGCGAAGAGCTGTTGTGGCGAGGTGCCATGCCAGGGACTGTGATAGTGCCACGAGCACATGCAGACTACGATTGTAGATTAACAAAAGATTTAACAAAATAAGCTCGACAGAACTTCATAAAGAACTTCTAAGCATATTGATAAATATTTAGCAAGCCACACGCCTAAATATAAATATTAATAGACAGAATTTTGGGAGCGAAGCCTACGTATAGCTTCAAATAATATGCGGGTAGCGATGCTTTGGTAGATTTTAAATGCGATTGTGGTTTTATTTTATTACGTATTTTTCTTCGACTATTTTTTTTAATATTTGTTTCGTATTTTCGCAAGTATTTTATTTAGTCCTTTTTTTATTAGTATTTTGCTTAGTACTTTATTTAGTATAGTATTTAAAAGTTGTATTAGTATGTTATTTGGTATTTTCACTAGTATTTTATTTAGTATTTTTACTGGTATATAATTTAGTATTTTGACTAGTATTTTATAAGTTATAATATTTTTTTAAGTATTTTCGCTAGTATCTTATTTAGTTTATTCGCTAGTATTTTATTGAGTATTTCCACTAGAATTCCTAGAAAAAACTTTCAAGGAATATTCCTTAAAATAGCAAATACTTTCATACAATTTTTAATAGACACTCGCAACATTTATGAATATCCTTTTCTTGCTTTCGCGCTCTCTCTCTATCTCTCGCTCTCTGTATGCAAATCTATATTCCCTACAATATCCTATACTCAAAGTCAGTTCGAAATCCTTTGGCTAAGCCGTTGAAAAGTCGAAGTCAAGCCCATGGCCGGCTCATCCCGTGGGAGAACAAACATTGTTTTGGGCGACTTTGCGGGGATTTACGCGAAAGGCTTAACGGCGATCGTGTGTTGCAGGTGGCACGATCGTAAAGCGCTTAGCCAGCACGGGGCAGGTAGGCGTGAGGGGGCGTGTGCATTCGGGTTTTTCTTGCCGTCAAAGGGTTTAACCCTGTGGGTAAGTGTAAATCGCCGTTGCAAGTGCTGTACTTACCCGTATGCGTGCGTTTGTGTATCTTGAGATTCTCGCTGCGCGCAAAGACCTTGCCACATCCGGGATGGGGGCAGGCGAAGGGTTTCTCGCCGGTATGGACGCGTATGTGATTGACCAGCTTGTATTTGGCCTTGAAGGGTCGTCCATTACGCGAGCAGCCGACCCAGAAACAGGCGTGTGTGGTGCACTCGGGTCCGCCCACATGCTCCACGGTCAGATGCGTCACGATCTCGTGCATGGAGTGAAAGATCTTGTTGCATGTCTTGCGTCCACCGGCAACCTGCTGCACCAGCCCGGGCTGATCGGGATCTATCCACAGGCATTGCATCTCCTGCTTAACGCTCGACGTGGCCGATGTCGGCTGATGCCGCATGTAGCGCAGAAAAGCGCCCGCTCCGGCCGGATGCATTGCGGACATGGCATGATGCGGATGGGCATGGGCGTGGACATGGGCTGCGGCCGCATGATGATGGGCCGCATGCACGGCCGACGGAAAATTGCCGTGATGATGATGCTGGGCATAGGGATGCGTCGCATAGGCGTCCGCCATGCGCATCTGATGCTGGTGATGATGATGATGATGACTGTGAAACGGATGCTGGCCAAAGCTGCTGCTCAGCTCCGCGGCGGCTGCCTGAGCCGGGAAGCTGGAGAAGAGCATCGAATCGGCGGCGCTGGCGGCACTTGGCGCTGTGGCCGCCACTGCAGCCGCTGCGCCGGCATAGTCGCTGGCATCGCCGCGTCTGCCGAGCAGAAAGTCACGTGGGGCATAGCCGTTGAAGTGGCCATAGCCGGAGTTCTGATAGGCGGCCGCTGTCAGTGAACTGGACTCGGCACTGCCCTCCAGTTGCTGCTGCTGAAGCTGCTGCTGTTGCTGCTGTTGTTGCTGCTGCTGTTGTTGTTGCTGCTGCAGCGGCTGTTGCTGTTGCATCGCTTGTTGCTGCTGTTGCATCTCATGTTGCTGATTGTTGTTGTTGCTGTTGTTGCTGCTGTTGTTGTTGTTGTTGCTGCTGCTGGTTGTGTTGGGCGACATGCGTAGCCCGTAGCTGGCCAAATGATGCTGCGCGGGCTCGATGAAGGCGTTCATCATCATCTTGGCTTGGAAAATGTTTGGCTTAAGCTCAATTGAATTGGAAAAACAAACTTACTAACAAGTTAGCACATCACAGCACACACTCACACATGCACGCACGTACACTCAGCCAACTGATATGCGTATCTTATTTAGCTTTATATTCGTTGTTGTTGTTGTTGTTGCTATTGTGTATTTATTTATGTTTGTTTGCCGAGTCGCGCGCGCGTAATTCTATATTTGTTTTCTGCTATATATTTTTGTTCGAATTTCTTTTTATTTTTCTGCTTTTCAAAACTCGCGCATTGCCAACGCGAAGCACACCGGGGAGCGTCTAAACGTCACAAGATTCGCAGCAGGACTGAAATTGTAACGCAATGCTCAGAGTTCCATCGCGAACTGATTTGCTCTGTGTGCGCACTCACGGGGCTGTTCCCGAAACCAGTCTACGCATGCACACTCACTCACTCACTCACTCACTCACACACAGGCACAGGCTGGCACACAAGCACAGTCTACCTCGAATCAACCACCAACACTGGAAGGCGTGTCCACCGCGCACTGTGTAACAGCAGCAGCAGCGCGCGAGGTGAGAGCGAGCAAGAGAACGTGCAAGGAGAGAATTGTGGTGAGTTTGACTCAATGCTAACAGATGCAGGTGAGTTTGCTCTTTCATTTCAAGCTGCCTGTGGACAAGAAACAGCAAAGAAATAAGTGAGAAAAATTAATCATTAATAAATATACCACTAATAATACAAAAATAAAAATAAAATAATAATTATGAAGTTTTGTTATACTACTAAGAGTAATAAAGTAGTAGTTACAATATTTTCAATTTATTTACAAAATAATTCTTTAGTTATCATATGTACGCCAAGTAGGCAACTCCAAGAATATTAAATATATTTATTATATTAGTATAAAGTAAAATAAATTAAAATTTAAAATCTAAATGTAAATGTAATAGATAAAGTATTAAAAATAATAAATACTTAATTTAATAAATAAACATTATTTTTAATTTTCAAAATAATATTATTTTTCCTTAAGTTATCATTTCTAAACAAAGTGTCGCTAACATAACAGCGATCCTCGGCCAGCCCACTGTAAAGCTCGCAGCTTACTCTGTTAGTTAACAGCGCAACTTCGGCTGCTTAAACTCTCTCTCTCTCTGGCGTGCTCATGTGTGCGCGAGTGAGAGATCTGCTTGCGTTGTTTTGGTGTGGTGAGTAACGCAAGTGACTGCGAGTGCGAGAGCATAGCACATACAAAATGGCTGCTATCTGGCCCTGAGCTGTGCGTTAGAGCAGTACCAATAGCTGTGCCGTGGCAAGCAAGACTCCAATTGGAATAGCTGTATATATTGCCATTGCAGTCTCACCAATACCACAACCGGTTCCGCCACAGCAGGCAGGGAAATTAACACCCACTGCGTGGCCTGTGTGTGGGTGTAGTGGCGGGTAAGTGACGCTTGGGGCGTGTCACGACATGCGCCCAACACACGCCAACAGGCATTGGCCAAGCGAGCAGTATCCAATGGCGCGCTCGTGCAACGCTCATGTAAAACTTTTCGTTTCGCACTAATTGCAGCGTTGCACACACACTCGCGCACTTGATTATCACATTCACAGTTATTACTATTACTATATATCATGTTGTTAACAGTGTCGGCGGCCATTTTGCTTTTGCTTAGCTTTCAGCTGGACTCATGTTCAGCATCTTTGGCGCCACGTCAGTTCGTTGCTGCTGTTTATTTTATTGATTTTAATGATTTTAGACACATTTCCACACATTCTCGCACACATACACACACCCGCAAGCTTTTGTTTATTTAATTGAAAATGAAAAACGTTTTTCGCCGTTGCGAAATGAAGACATAAATTTTCATTAGATCGTCTCGCCGCGTCGATGTGTTTGTTGTTTCTTAATTTATGGAATTTTAAATAAGCCAAATCTACGATCATTTTTTGCTGCCAATTTTCTAATCTTTTTCGCCGCACGGCCAAGTGGTTCCGCTAATTGGTTATCGATAATGATGCCCATTGTTAGCGATTATTTAAGTGATTTCCACTCCTTCTTCTCCAGTCCACACATTATTTTGAGCGAAGGTCTCGCTCTATGTTGATGTTTATCTAAATTGGCAGAACCATAAATAAATTAATACATTCAAAAAGATTCGCAAAACTATCAAAATCAATGAGGTCTCAATTTACAAAGACCTCAAATTGGATTATACTTTGAGAAATGTTTAAATATGCTTATAACAAGAGCATAAATTAATAATTAATAGTCACCATATTTTGGTATGCGATCTTAAGAGTTTTTGAGCTACTGCAGAAGCTGAAGGAATATTTTATAGTTAGTAAGTTAGCTCAAAAAAAATAATTTGCTATTTAATATGCTAAAATAAATATAATATGAGAATTGCAGTATTGTAAGCTGCTGTAGATGCTTTATAATAATATAATACGGCTAATAACTAATAAATAGGCTTTAAAAAAGAATAAAATAAATATATGATGATATATAATATATAATTAAAAATTAAATGAGTTTTATAATATAATAAAGCACATCAAATGTGCTGAATGAAGTGAAACATCGCATATGGAGAAGTTTCGCAAGTTTTTCGGCTTGAGAACAACTTTACTTTGTTCTGTACGAAAGGAAGGCGGCTAGCTAGGAGGGGGCATGGCAATTAAAAGTCGCACAAATTGTGACATTAAACGTCATTGAGCAATGGCCATCAGAGTTGCCAAACGACGATGCGATGCTATTAAAATGTCAAAACAAACAGCGCCGAGATCCGTTGCCATTGCCCATTTGAGGCTCCGGCAAGGGGCCATAAAAGCGGTGAAAAAAAAATAGCACCAAGTTGGGGCCCAACCCGCGGCGCATCAAGCGGCAGTTGTCATTTCAAATGAAGCCATTGCTCCACATCAGCCCACAGAGAAGGAGAAGCCGCGAGGAGCGAGCCGGGGGACGCAAAGGGAGGCAGCTTTCGCCACATGACATGAAATGTTGCTGGCTAAGATGGGGCACAGCTCCAAGTGGATTTCTAGCACATGGCGGAACGAGGCGCATAAATAATGCAGTCGAAGAAGAGGCCACTTGAAAATTGGAAAACTGCAATAAACTTGCCAAGACGAGCAGCAGCGGCAGCAGCAACAAATTAGAAATGTGAAAAATGTAAATAAACATAGGGAAAAAGTTGGCGCAGCAGGGCTCCCGTCATCAGCCCCCTGCCCAACTAGCCCGTTAAAATACGCTCACATAACTTTAGCATTTCGCTGAGAATCGCATGGAAAGGTCACACACATTGGCCACAAAACGCAAATACTGGGCGTGGCATACCTGGCAGCATGGTGGACACGAGTCAACGCGCTTGACTCGACCCGGGGACGACTGCGGCACATGCCGCGATCACCAGCGGTGGCCGGGTTTGCGCCTGGGGTTCTGTACTCAAGTGTCGCTCTCAGACCACGGTGCAGCACCGTGTGCCGTACACCGTACAATTGAGAGTGTGCTGAATGTGTGTGTGCTACGGTTTTGAAAGCGTGGGAGTATTTCCGTCAACAGGTTAACGCGCAACGTCAAAAAGTGTGGAAAGCTTAACTAGTTGCACTCGGGTACAAGCCAATTAGGTAATTGGGTAGAAAAATGTGTGTGGAAAGTGTTACAAATTGATATAAATATGGAAAAATTTGAAATAAAAAAAATAGAAATGGAAAAGGAGAAAGACGAGGCATAAAAGAGAATGTTGAATGACAGTTGAAGGGCAAAGAAAAATTCAGTTTAATTTAAAACATATTTAAGAAAAGTATGGTACTCTTTGCACCATCTATTCAGCCTTATTCAGCAAATTTTGCACATTTTTAACTTAAATAAAAAGTTAACTTAAATAACTTCTAAATTTATAGTTCGATCGGTTTGAAATTTGAAAGATATGCGCATATAGTATGCACCTATATATAAGTTCAAGCAGTAAGTAAAATCATAAAAACTTTGGCAAATAATTAAAAATAATTATTTACGGGGGCGATGGGCGTGGTACCATATATTTAAAATAAACTTTATCTGAGTAAGGTATACAACAAACTTCATGCCAATTTTGGGGTCTCTTGCTTTGCTAATAGCAGAGATCTGTGTGTTTTTTATATACATTCTCACAAAACAAAATATTGTGATAAACGATATAAAACCCGAGGTACAGTTTGCCTGCCAAATGCAATATAGAGATTCCATTCAGCCCGATGTTCTCTCCTCACGCCCACGTGCGAATTATTGCGGTACAGGTAAATCGCGCAACTTTTTGGGCAAAATTGCGAAACCCGCAAAGTGAAAACAATGAGAGAAATCGCAACGATTGAAACGATGTCCACACTAAGCTAGGGCCGTAAACGCGGGCGTGATAATGCGCAACCCGGCGGAGATCGCTTGCCTACGATGGGTAAATATCGTTAAGAAAGTCAATTTTTTTATTACCATCATTCCAGGCAAATCGAAGACGCGCAGAACCGGAACAGGACAGGCCACAGGGCAGGACATGGCCATAGGAACCGGAGGGGGGAACAGGAAAACCATTTGGAAAAATTATGCGTATCATAAAATTTTGCAGAGTTTTTCCTGAGAGAGCAAATTGTTTGCTGGTATTTCGGGGGAATCATAAAAAATGGTGTGTGACAGGATACAAGAAGAAGCTGAGGAGGAAGAAATAGAAGAAGAAGAAGTAGAAGCAGAAAAGAGAGATCGAGCGAGAACCTGACAAGGTCGTGTCAACCATAAATATTTACATGTCATAAAAATCAAGGTGAGCCTCCTGGATACACATATATCTCTATACACACGAACATATCCTTTTTCCGCAATGCATTTTCCATTGAATATCCAAACGAACCTTGAAAGTTTATGATGATCTATCTGCCTTCGGCTTCAGGTAGGTAAAGGGAAGTCAAGACGTTGCCCAAGTCAGTCAACTTGGTAAACTCTCTGGTGCGAACTCCGGTGTGATTTATGACCTGTTAGCCGCTCGCAAAGTTTTTTTTCGCTTGAATTGCCCATCCCTCTCTCACTCGGACTGTGACTGGAACTGTGACTATCATTTTCCGGGCACTTTTCACCATCGTTTTCCACACAGCTTGTAAATTATGCCTGCAGCACGTTGACGTTCGCAGTCGAGTCAAGTTGTTTCTGTGGGCGTTCTCTGGCCCAGCAACGATCTCGCTCTCCCTCTCTGTCTTTCTCGCTCTATCTCTCTGCCTACCTGGTAGAGCAATGGGCGTTGCAACGGGCCATCTAAACTAGCCTTTAACCCATTGTTGAGCCAATTATGTTGACCACTTCGGGTTAAATGCAAACTGAGTTTAGCCTCCGCATCCGCCTCTGACTTTTTACACAGCAATTGCAGATCGGGTTAGAGTATTCGATCTATTTTTATGGGTATTTTTACACTCATCGGAATATCCAGGAAATGCGACAAAAAAAATTAGCCACAATAGCAACGGGCTATAAACCATATTAGAGCACAACGTTGAGTCGGCCAAATGCAGAGCAAATTTCGCTTAGGGTCCCTGGCATTGAAATTGAAATTCTTAAAAAGTGTAACATTAAAATGTAGATACTTTACAGCATTGGAAACATTGGAAAGGAAACTAGAAGATATTGACCTTGAAGTTCATAATCATGCGGATTTTTTAAAAAGTTAGGAAACGTTTTCATTAAATGAGTTTATTCCATTGTGGGACAGATATTTATATTCAACATTTCTTAAAAACCAAACATCTATTTGTTATTTTAGGAATCTGTAGAAATAAGTAATTTGTATAAAAACCTGATATATATTCACATATGAATTAATCTTAGCACAACAATTTTTGATTTATATATTTATTATATTATAGATTTATTAGTTTAAATTTGTTTATTAATTCTAAATTTTCTATTTCATACTCATTATGTTTTTCAGACAGTTTCAGTTATATTCTGCAAAATTGCATTCAACTTTTTTAATTATTTTTCTTCATTTTGCGTTTTCCTTTGCGCTCGACAAAATTTAGATTTATGTGACAAGGCCGTGAACAGGAGGAGGAGGCGGAGGAGGAGGAGGAGAAGGGGCAGCGACAACGTTTCTTTCCGGGCGTCGCTGTTTAATTAATCGTTAATTATGGCCATGCAACAAGCGCTCTAGCTACGCCCCTTTTGCAGCCCCCTCCCTGCGCTACGCCCACTCCTGCTGTGTCTAGTACATGTACACAGAAGCGTTAATTAAATTTCTGCATGAGTTCGACTTGGGCTCGCGCGGTAGTTCGGCTTGAGGTTCGCGCTCGGCCTCGGCCTCGGGTTCGGGCTCGGGCTCGGGCAAGGGGGCTCGTGTTTGGTTATGGCTGCGACGGCTTCCTCGTTGTCTTGATGGCGAAAAATGCAGCGAATGGGGCAGTAAATAAATACTTATTTAATTTATGGTTTTAATTTTTATGGCTACAACTTTGGGGCCATCATCAGCGCAGAGAGAGAGAGAGAGAGCTAGCTGGGAGAGGGAGCCAGCAAAGTCAGACAATTTAGTAGTTTGGCGAAGCGTGGATGGAAATTTAATAACTTTGTTTATGCGCACACTAAATCATAACTAATGAGCGGGACTCCAACTAGGCAGGCGCTGGCAAAGAGCAGGGGTGTGAGGCGGGAAAGATGGGTACCAGAAAGCGGAACTGGAACAGGCACGTGAAGGGGTACGAGTATTGGCAGCTGCAGCTGCAAAACTAACCTCAATGACAACCAGCAAACTATTTGATTAACATCTGGGTGAAAGACAGAACCAAAACCTAAACCCGCGTCAAAAAAAAAACAATGCACAAGCCACTAATTTGAGCTGAACACCTACAAGGACACACGGCACATGGACACGGAGGAACATACAGAACGAGCGCTCGCACCGTGGACCGTGGACATCTCTTTGCATTTGAAAATGCTGAGTACCCTGGCGAGACCACCAACTGTTTGGCCTGAAGGCAAACTGTAGTCACGCCGCGGGTGCACCATGAAAACCAGGAAGCCCCTGATCCGGTACAGGATCCTAAAAACGTTGTCAGGATAAAGCGGGACAAACAAATGGAGAGACGAAACGACGAGACGAAAACGAAGGCAAACAAATTGTGCAGCTCATTTTAATTTCTGATAACTTTGACATTTGACAGATTCAGAAAATGATATGGGGTGGTGCCATGTGGAGAGGGGAAGAAAGCTGCTGAGTCCAGCGCAAATAATTGTCCAAGGAAACGGTACACTAAATACACATTAAGATATGCTGTAAAAGTTAGACTTTACTGTTGAGAGAGTAAAGCTGGCAATACCTTTTATAAAAATCTGAATATATTTGTTAATTTTAACGATAAACCAATAAAAATATTCACATCTATATATTTCTTTGCAAACAATATGTGACTCAAATTTCATGCAAATCGGAACAATTACGAATATATACCATAGGAAAATGCAGCCAAACTTTACTCACAATTTTTAAAATACATCCAAAAATTTGCAAAGAATAAAAATTACAGGGTATTCATATCCCCCAAAAAACATGGCAACTGACAGCCAATCAAAAAATGAAATTTTCATCTTTCTATTTCCGGCGGAAAAGTTCGGACAAAACTTTCAAGTTGTCTCTGGTTTCATATCTCATCATACCGCCCCGACATTATCTGCTTATCAGAACCGAACCAATCTAAATAGTTGTCTCGCGGCGGCAGCGTAGACAAAGTTATCGCATCAGAGGCATCTGCATTGGAAAAACTTATGAAATTATGCTGGAAAATGCATGGGGCACGGCCCACGAAAACAAAAAAATGTCAAAGGGAAAAATCGAGAAAGAAAAACCTAAAACTAAATTTAAATATTAAAGAGCCCAAGAGCCCGTGGAGAACTAAGCACGATATGATAAATGTTATGCTCGATTAATAATTGTTAACTAAGCCAGTCGATAAGGTCGATCCAGGTAGAGAGAGAGTGAGAGGGAGAGAGAGATAGAGAAGGAGGGGCACAGAATTTATCATAATGACCACGAGCTCACGGAGTTGGCTAATAAAATTGTTAGACAGGCTAACGATACGAGCGGGATATGGTATGGATATGGTTCTTGCCTCGAGACATAATTTGTAATCAATAAAACGAAATTAAATTCGTCGACTGCGTCGATGCGCGCTTTGAGATAGCGGCCCCGAGAGATGATGTCCGTAGAAGGAATACCGCATATGAAAACAAAGAGCGACGCAAGATAGAACCGAAACCGATACCGAAACCGATACTGGAGAGACGATCCCAAAGCCGACTCGAAACCGAAAACAACCACAAAACGGCGGCAAGTGTAAACACGTGGAAATTGTTGACAACGCGAGGCAGCAGGGTCAACATGGCCAACAGGGTTTCGTTTCGTTTCGTTACGTTTCGTTTCGGTCTTATCAACACGGTAGGGCAAAAAGGTCTCTCGGGGCGTTTATCCTGCGGCACACACAGTGGGAGGTTGTCTCTCACTCTATCTCACTCGGCTGTGGACCTGCCTCGCAAATCTCGGCTAATTAAGTTTTAACGGCACTTGCTAAATATATGCGAACCGTTCGCTCGCTCGCACTACCGACAGGTACCTTCTCTCCCTCTCTCTCTCGCTCTCTCACACTGACTCGGGTATTGTTTTCGCTGGGCGTGTGCAAAAACAGCACAAACTGTTTGTTTGATTTTAAAATGGGATTAAATTGATTTCCCGCTACTCGACATAGTTCAAGCCGTACCTCAGCCCTCAGGTAGTGCTATTTCCCCAGGGTCCTGCGATGAGCTCAGCACATTTTGTTCTGCCAGCTGACCATGAACGATGATGGCAGGTTGAGTAGAGAGCTCTCTACAGATTGAAATGTTTGTCTAATGATGTTGTTGGATAACGAGAAAACCCCTGGAACAGCACTTGAAATTGATTTAATTGATTTTTAGATATTTAAAACAATGCTGGAGTAATCTGTATTATAAACTGGATCTTAAAGATTATAAAGGCTTGCTGAAAATATGTCAAACTAGTGCACGCTGATCAAGTTTGTTTTTATAAAACAAATCAAATGGTAAAATATTCATATATTCTCCTTCTAATCCCAGATCTATAGCATTCAATATAATAAATATATATGTATCTATGCCTTTCACACATTTCAATCAAATCGCAACTGAAGAGCTTTACCCAACTTAAGAACTGTTGCTTTGGCTGAGTCGAAAGTGTCGCCAGGCCACTTAAGGGCCAAAGAAGTTAAAAGCCGTAAAAATGCCAGCATAGAAAAGCCTAATGACTTCCACTTGAACACTTTTCAATGAAAATTCAGAGGTCGGAACTTTCGAAAATGTGCAACGAATGCGTCGAGCAATTGCGCATTTGCAACTGAAAAAGCTAAGAGGAAGTCGTGGCAGGGATGGCATGCAGTAGGGGCAGTCGGGCAGGAAGTTGAAAAGCCGATAAGTCGGAACTATAATTACGTGTACGAATCGACAAACCTAACGGCAACTGCTGCCAAAAGGCAGGAAGTTGTCAAATGGCCCGTAAGAATACCCTGCACACATCCAACCCAACGTGAGCGTGAGAAACTTTCTGTCGAGGGTCTGCACGAGATGTCGATGTTCTGGCGGGCTTTAGCGAGGCTGCGGGCAAAGTTAAATGAAGTCAAGACGTTAGCGCAAATAATTACACACCTTTCCCTTCGCTACCGCCTCGATCTGACGGAGGAGTTTGTCCCCGATTACGAGCGCCCATACACAGCGCTTGCAGCCAATTGTCCAACTTCCGGGGCAATATCGTATTTCGGAATCAAGTCGAAATGTCAGCGTCTTGACTTACCCAGCAACCCCGCCGCCCTTCATACCCCTCCCTCATAACGCCTCTGCTCGCCTCTGCTCCGGGCAGCGCACGTAATTGTTCAGTCAGTCGACACGCCCCGTCAAGGGTCTAGCAAGGCGTTGTCGCTTTCCATTGTTGAGCTCTCCAAGTATATCGAACAACATCTTGTTCTGCTCTTGTTCCATGCCCTAATGAGGGTCCTTCAGCGCGTCCTTCTGCCATTGACACATCTCGCTTTGTATTCCATCAAAAATATTTTCGTCGCTTCGAGTCGTGACGAATACGTTGAGCATTTTTCAATGCGCATAAATATTTATGCAATGAAGTAAAAAATTTAAGAAAAATTCCCCTCTCGATTGAGTAAATGATTTTCGCATCTCGGTTGGCAAGTCTATTTCGTGTGTTCTATCCAAAAAGAGTGTTCCAGCTTCCATATCGATTGGTTTTTAAGATGTCTTTGACGATAATTTTGATGTAGTTCTTTCAGGACTTGCGAATATACCACGATAATCTGTTGATTTTTGACGTAGATATGCGTGTTAAAGACGATTTACTCTTATCATATGCTTAGCACATGTAACGCTTCCAAGATCGACAAGCTACTTTCCTCTTCCAAACACCCTGCTCTCGCCACGGACATATCATTTATAAAACGTTCAATTAAATAAGAATATTACGACACTTCCCCCTGCAGTGGAGAAAACCATAAATTAATAATAAAATCATATATGATGATTGTGCGTATTACAGCCTACTTAATGCAATTTAATTGCCCCGCCCACAAGTGAATGGAGGGCGTGAGGGCGATACAGCTAATGCTATTAGAGCTGCGTAGCATATGGCACTCAATGATTTTTATTGTTTCTGTTGCGCCTTGAGGCTAAGTTGCTGAGGAAGAAGCTGCCAGCTCAGTCAGGAAGGGAAGCTGCCAAGCTGACAAACCCCAAAAACAGGGCCATACCATAAAGGCCACCCACTTAAGTGTTAACAACAACAGCAACTCGGGCTAAGAACAACAATTTATATATCGAAATCCACCCCCGAGTGGCAAATGGCAATGAATTGAAATTGATACACCCCCAAAATTTGAGCACAGCCCCCGGGGAGTAACAGCTACAACAACGACAACGACAGCAACAACAAAAATGACAAAAGGAACAACAACATGCCGGGGGGGGGCGGCATGAGCAACAGCATCCCCAGTTGGAGTCGCTCGAGCTTCTGCTCCACAACGCAATTGGTTCGTGCAGCCACACACGCACACAAACACACAGTAGGACCTCCCGCCTGGCAACCTTCAACCTCCAACCTCCAACCTCTTCGTCTAACCCAATCCCCTGCTGTACTTCTCTACTCCCCACTCGACACTGGCGTCATCATTGGCGGCATTTAAGCTCACATCGAGCCTTCGTTCTGGCTGCTGGCATCCTTGCCAGCGGTTTAATTCAATCAAATCCATTTTCTCAGTGCGTCATCGCGTTGCCCGCATGCTCCACGGGAAATTTAATTACCCCCGGCCAGGAGTACACTGCCAGGATATCGGTATCGACGTTGTCCCTTTTTAAAATCCAATAAAGTGTCGAACAATTAAGTGACACGGATATCCTGCAGCGCATCAAACCGTTCGCGCCATCGATATACCCACACTCACACCCAACCCGTCGAGCTGGCGAATTTGTCAAATTGTGGAACTCAATTAGTTCTAATGTCGTATTAATCATAGATAATAAAGAAAGAGATCTATCCTAATGGAACTTTAACGAACTTCAATTGTGGCGACAGAGTAAGATGAGCTATGTTAGGAAACTATTTAGAAATCGAGAGAGTAAGTTTCCAGCACGTCTCTAAGTCAGTAAATTTGAAAACAATGTTGGAAAAACCTTATCCAGGCTATGAAGTAAGCAGAAACTAAGTTTCAGCATCTAGAAAACAAAAAACCAAAGTCAAAACTGTCAAGCTAATGTTTACATTTAATACATTTCTAAAAATTTATAGAACTGCTTTATTTACAATATAGTTAGCAACAGAACATTTGAACACCTAAAAAAATCTATTACAAAAATCGAAATGATCTCAGATGATCTAAAAAATTACTTTATCATTATATTAAATAGTATATTGTTTGAAAAATGATAGGAATATAGAAAATTAATTATGTATAATACACAAATATTTTGACTATCGGCTTATCTATAGACATATTTATAAGTATTCCTCACCTTCTAACGATTACAAATGCTGCGAAACTAAATTGATTTCTATCAATAGACAATTACAAGAGAATTAAACGATGGAACGCCTTCGCCCATTTGTTATTTTATTTTGTGTATTGCAAAGGGCCCAAAACGAGTCCAAAAACAGGTGTTTTTCAATTCACACAATTCTCGATAAATGCGTTTCCAGCCTCGACTGACAACAAAAACAAACATTTTTCAAAGCTACGAGTACGACTGGGTCAGGGTCTCTCTCTCTATCTCCCTGTCTCTGTCCCTTTCTTTCGTATGCCTGGAGTGATGTCTGTTAATTAATTTGGCCAAAAAGGCAGCAGGCAGTCAGTATGGGCTAAAAGGCAGCTCCGAGGCACAGTCAGGTGAAGGATCATGGAGCTGTCTGTGCCGAGCTCTTTGGGCCCTTTTAGTTAAAAATGGCAGGCAATATTTTAAACTTAATTAATCAAGCGTGCGATGCGTAAGTTGCACATACCGCCCCGCCACGCCCCTCCTAGCAACATCGCATGATTGATGTGCTGAGGCTGTAGCCGAGGAAGGAGCTGTGGCTCGAGCCGATCCGTTGGCATTGGCTGGCTGCATAATTGGAAGCGTTAAACGGGGCGGACAGACGGCAGGCGTTTAGTAGCTTTATTAGTTACTCAAGTGTCTGTGCTTATCGCCGGCCAGCCGACCGGCTCTATAATTATGCCCGCTGCTGTTGAGACTGCTGCCTGCCCACATTTCCCAGGGCTGCGACAGCACTAAATGCTGACAAGATAAGGCGACAAATTACCTGAATGGTTCCGGTCTGCGATACGATACGATGCGGCCTCTTGACATGCGCCCATGCGCCACGACGTATGTCCGCCCGTCTGTCTGTCCTCCAGTCTGTCCCACTGTGCGTACGTGTCTTGTACGCTTGTTTGTAATGTGACACCTTCGTGTGAGAATTTATAGCCACGGACGGGACCAGGATGAGGCTGAGGTGGGCTATAAATAAATTGAATATACGTTTATTGTACGCGATACTCGTACTATCGTATGCCCACATACCAGATATCGTAGTATATGGCAAATTGTGCTAATTCATCAAAGCAGAAATGCACAGAGACTAATCAGAGAGTGCAGTTGTGCGGTGAGCTCGACTGGCAGATACCCTGTGTGCTGTAAATATAAGTATATTAAAGTATCAGCAGGTTTGTTGAGCATGTCTGTTTATTTATTATTTTTGAAGCATACCCTGTACTGTACCTGCACCTAGTTCAGCTCTGTCTGAAGCCAAATCTACTCCTTGACCCCAACCACTACAGGGTATCAAAATAAACAATCAAATAGACAACCCGTCGTCATTGACGTATTACAAGACGTCATGCGAGCCTTGTGCGTTGCCAAGGGATAATACGCTTCAATGCCTATGCCATATTTATGCAAATGACAGAGAGAGAGCTAGGGAGTAAGAGAGAGAGAGAGAGAGAGGTAGACTGGGAGTGGGACACACAACACAGTCAAAAGTAAGACTTATGCGGCGTAGCGAATTTGTAGAATCAAAACAATTCATTGAGTGGGAGAGGGAGCCAAATGAGCAGCAGCAGGAATAGCAGGGAGTGTAAGGTGAGAGAGAGAGAAGGAGAGGGAGATAGAGCGGGGTTGTAGGCGGTGATTAAGTGAGCTACGGGCCTCAGAAAACTGATGACAAATTGAGCGGCTTTTGTGAAGCACGCAAAGCCAACAGTTTGTTTTTCTCCCAACTCTTTTCTCTCTCCATCACGCCCAGTGCTTCTCCCTCTCTCCATTTCTCTCTCTAGCTCTCTTTCTCTCTCTCTCTCTCTCTAGCTCTCTTTCTCTCTCTCTCTCTCTCTAGCTCTCTTTCTCTCTCTCTCTCTCTCTCTTACTCTCTCTTGTTCGCCATGTGTTCTTTAAATTGGTCGCGTAGACCACTTGAACCCGCTCGGCTACGGGTACTTAACCCAATGAGTAGCCTATTAAAAATTATGAAAGTGTAGCAAATCCCAAGTGAAAAGCTTATACACTGCGCAAAACGTGGGACAAAGAAAGTAAAAGTATAAAAATAAATATTAGAAAGACAAAAAAACGAAGAACTGCAAAGAAATATAGGAAATGTTAAAACAAAGAATGAAGTTTTAATTATGTAGAATTGCTGAAATTTTTCTAAAGACTCTTCAGTTAAAGCTAAACTTATAATATATAGTTATAGTAGACTTACTTGCATCAATATACCCCATTAAATATATTCAACTCACTTAACATAATCAACTAATTTCAGCACAATTTTTGCGCTTTTTGCGGCTTTACTTATGCATACTACACATGCCATATATGTATGTATAATACCCGCAACAACAACAAGAAAACAATCAAAAGGCCACCCTCATTTCGACTAATTTATTTGATTTTGTTGATATGTGAGAGCAAATTGTCGTCTCTCATGGCTACTTTTGTTTAATCAAAAGCAATTGTTCACTTCAAGTTATTTATGCATTTCTGTTTCTGGTTATACCCTGTAAAAGTGTTGTAGTGTGTATTTAAACTGAAAAAGAGTTTAGTTCTACTTAAATCTGATAGCTAAAATTAAAAGGGATTTACAACGGGTTAGAACACTTAAACATGAATACAGCGTATCTTCTAGTCAATCAAACTGCATTAGCATATGGTCTCTCTCATTCTCTCTCGCTCTCTCTCTCTCTCTTTGATTGCTTTTGCATGCGTTGATTGCAATATTTGCAATTCCGTCTGGTTTTGTTTTGTGGTTCCTGCGGTTGTTTTGATTTGATTTTTCCCAGAGATAGGAAAATCAGTTGGAAACTCTCTAACCCGAGTTTAGATAAACATTTTTCATTGATGTCAGAGCACACTTCATTAATATTGAAAGAAAATTAATTCATTTTCGGAAAACCCATTTGAAAAGGTACAAAAAAACCCGAGAGAACTCTCTCAAAATGTAACTAATTTAGTGAACCATAACACTTAAGCTGACTAAAGACATGACAAAAATCGGATACGGGGAGACAAACATGGTAGACAAGAAAAATTATGATTAAGAGTGGAACGGAGTTGCAACGAATACGGTATACACTTTTAAAGACAGAAGAGATAGAATAGAGATAGAAAATAAAGAAAAAGAGATACAAACCACAACTTATAATGATCTTTCGTATATAGTATAGAAATCCACATATTTATTTGGTTTATTTTGTATATCCTAATAATTTGCCAAGATATACAAGAAAGGGAACAGGAGTAAGCTGGGAAACTTTACGGAATATTCCTTATAGTAAAGATATAACTTCTTAGTCCGATAAGTTGATTTACAAAGCCAAGCAAGCCACTTATCCTGCAGAGCATTACACAAAGAGTCCACGAATAAAAGACAGAAAGAAAGAGAGAGGGATAGGAGGACAGAGAGAGAGAGAAGGGAGACGTTGTCATTAATTTACGCATAAAGTTTTATAATTTATGACAATGCGAGGTGTAGCTGGAGCGCCGGCGCACGAGTCCCACAAAATGGACGGCAAATGATGTCGATCGGGCAGCAGGAGACGGGTCCACAGATTCAGTCTGAACTGCTTCAGCTTTGGCCTCGGCTTCGACTTCGACTTCGACTTCGTCGCCGGCTTCAGCTTGGTCTTCGGGTACGGCTTAGTGGGTACTCTGGAGACTCGAGTCGAGAGCGGCTTTTATAATTATGTCTACGCATAAAAATCACATAAATTTGTGCATAAATGCAGCAGCAGCAACAACAAACAGACTAACAACAACAACAATAACTACAACAACGAGCTGCACATAATAAATGATGGCGCTTAAAATTTTCAACATCTCTTTGGGGACAAAACGTTGAACGTTTGAAGTGGAAGTCGAAGTCGAAACGATACGAAAACCTGCTCAATTGCTGCCCTTTTTTTTGAAGCCTCCTTCCCCCTGCTCATCAACATCATTGTGAATGAATTAATGCATTTTTTTCGGTTAATGCAACTTTTGGCCACATAAAAAGTGACCCGTTGTGCGTTTAAATCTTTTTCTGCGTCATTAATAAAAATCAAAAATATTTCCATTTTTTTTCGATCTTTCGTGAACGTTGGGTGTTTGTATTATTTATGATTGTATTTCGATTTAAAACGACAGGCGCCACAAAGCGCCGTCTCGTGTTCTTTTCGACTTAGGAGCCCCAGACATTATGATCTTTAGTCAGTCAAAAATGCTGATGATAATCTTCGCCAAAAAACACAAAAAAACAAAAATAAACATCTTATGGTTCTCATGTAATGCTGCAAGATTGATGGGTCTAACGCGCGGAGCACAGCACAGCAGCCTCAGCTGGTGGTCGCTTAGCATAGACTGCGATTGCTTCGATTCCCTCGAGAAACTTAGCATGGACATATTTGGCATAGTTTCAGATGCTTGTGTTGATGTTTATATCCACTTCCCATAGGTGGAATGGTAGTAGAGCCCCACAAACTATTTAGAATTTTAAATAATTTAATTTTTCGCCTTTTCGCCCACTTGCAAAAGTTTTAAACTTAAAGTGAGGCTTTAATAGATATTACTACGCAATTAAACATCATTATTTTTACCACCTGCATTCTTTCCAACTTGTGTAAACTATGATATATTTATATTTTATCTTGCATACTTTCCGGTGCGCCGAGAACACAATCTGTTCGTCTTTAATAACTTATATGTTTACTATGCGA
The DNA here is from genome assembly GCA_018151445.1 of Zaprionus inermis. Taxonomy (NCBI): domain Eukaryota; kingdom Metazoa; phylum Arthropoda; class Insecta; order Diptera; family Drosophilidae; genus Zaprionus; species Zaprionus inermis. The sequence goes on along the minus strand of JAECXD010001328.1, from coordinate 905,966 downwards.
TCGCAAGCAAACTTACAGTAATTATTTAATTGATAAATCAGAAATGAGCACTCTAGCCTTATGCCAGCATTTCCTTTTTAAGCGATATATTGCCGTAACAGTCTCTGAAATTGTTAACTGTTACAAACATCTAAACGTATTCGACTATATTAACTCGTATGTTGAAATTTTAAAAGAATAATAACATTTTGTGCTTCAAAATGCTTTCTTCTTTCTGTTAATGCTATTTTCGTTTGGCATAAAGTTATAATATCCCTGTAAACCTTCATTTGCTAGATATTCATAGTCCACAACTATGAAATACACCCATCTGCAAGATGTTCTCTTACTTAACATCCACATATGCCACATTCAGCGCGGAAGTCCTTGCCGGGCGTGGCAACTGTGCCCACCCAAAGTGCAGCAGTTGCTCGATTCTCACGCAGAGTCCGAGCGCGTCCATCCCGATGATGATTCATTTGTTGGCCAAGTGCAGCGTCTGCTTTGCTTTTTTTGTTGTTGTTGTGATTTGTTTGTTTATTGCTTTCTTTTTATTATTATTTTGTGGTATTTTTTATTTGCTCGCTTTGCTTGCCCCGAAAACTCCACTCAGTTTTGACATTTATATTTATTTCAACGTGCGCCGGTCTTGAGTCCTCAATGCGTTTTGAGTTATAACCGATGGACACGCGAAGGTGGCCAAACCGAAACGATGGATGGATATGGGCCGGGACTGAGACTGGAGCTGGGACGGGATATAGATGTGAGGATGTGAAGGTACATGTGTATGTATGTTTGTATGTAGTTCCTTGGCTGGGAAGAGCGTGTGCCCAGGGCAATGTTTGGCGTGCCGTGGAATGCGACCGTCACAAATAAAACAGAATTAATAATATCGCACATTGTTGTTGCTGTTCTTGTATTTATTTTCCCCTCTCTCTCTCTCTCTCTCCTGCTCTCCATTAAAAGCCTCCAAATGAGAAATTGCACTAGCGAATGATAAATAACGTAACACGAAAGAGTAGAAAGAGGACGCGTAGGCATAGTGCAGGGGGCTAAAAGTGACCATTAAGCATATGTGGAATAGGGAGGGAGTAAAGTGAGGAGAAGCTGCAGAAAAAATAAGAAAAATGCTTAAATTATTGCAACGATTTCCTCTGGATAGATAAAGTCTTACATATCGTATAGAAAAATGTATCAGATGTTTTTGTTTTTTGTGCTAAATTCCTCGGCAATTTAGCTGTAACCATGGCAGCTGCTGCTGTAAATTACTATCTAATATTGTATTTTAAATCGAATAATAAAAAAAAATACTTTTCAAATACGCAATGACGCATGTCTCAGCGTGAGATCTGCGGAAATGGTGAAACAGCGAAATTTCACGCCTTCTTTAACAGAATTTATTAAAAGAGTATTAAACACACACACACGCACACTCACACACACGTATCCAGGCAGAGCGCATGGTAACGCACATTGCGCGCCTTGCACACCCAAAAAGTGAAGAGTCAAATCAAAGCAACGCAAGCCTGTGGGACCACGGGGGTCCAGTCGGTCAACACGGCGACACGGCCCTAAACATGACATCTGTGATACTTTTTTTTCGCGCGCGCGCTCTCTCAAAACCAACAACAACAACAAGGCATAGCAACAACAGCAGCAGCAGCGGCAGCGGCAGCGGCAGCGACAGCGATAACAACGGCGACAGCGTAATAATAGTTGCCAAAAGCAATTAGACAAACTAATAAAGGGAAACGCATAGAAAGCCGCATAACCAACACAAACGCAGATGTGTACACACTGCGTACACACGTACGAACGAACGCACAGCACGAGAGCGAGAGCACATCAATACCACGATAGCATTTCGAAGAGAGCGAAGCAAGAGCGAGAGCGAGTACGCGAGACAAACGCAACGGCTGTGCGCGTACGCTCTCAATGCCAAACCCCCAATGGCGTCTGCTGAAAAGCAGCGCTGCAGGCACAAGTGCAGTTGCAGCGCGTAAGAGCGAGAGAGCGAGCTCAAAACCAAGAGAGCCCGAGAGAGGGCTGATGAGCACAAGCTAGAGCCAAACTGTAGCTGCTGTTGTTGTTGTTGCAAATGCTGCGTGTTTCTTTTTTTTCACCTGGGGCGCTTCGCACTAATGTATACAATGTACATACGAATATTACATACACATATAGCTTACCATGACTGGTCTACCTTTCATTATTTTCGACTTCATTGAGAGGCCGCGACCCCAGTGCAAAGTTTAATGCATGAATGTAATTGCGTTTAGAAGTGCGTGTACTTGAGTTTTCTTCTCGCTCTCACACACGCACACACACTTGCACACTGTTGTTGTCGATCCATTGTCGGCTTCGGCCGTTACGAATATGTTTTCAAAGCAAAGTCATTTTCGATCACAATAGGGATAGACTCGCCAGCATAATACTTCATAACATACGATTCCAAGCCCTTTCTAATGCTCAGAAATTAGTTTTCTCAAGTGGACTTAGTAGTAGGTCGCCGCGATATGCTTGACTTGCCGAAGAAGTGAGCACTGGAAGTGCCGAAAAAGAGTTTCATTGGAGCGATACGATCGATACGGGGGGTCCCGCAATAACACACGTTAGAATGGAATGTATTTTATATGAAACTCATAGGAAAAATCATTATACATTATTTATGATATAATTATAAAAGTGTATATTCATATAATATATATCATATTAAACTAACTAGCACAAATTGTAACTGCATTAAAATATCATCTATTATATGAATGCACAATAATTGCACTATTAAAAATAAAGGTGCTTCGTAGTAAATTTTCTATATATATATTATATAATTATTAGAACTCATAGAAACATAACCTCAACCATGCTCAATGACACACCCTGTGGCATGTTTCAGACCTTTCATTACAAGCTGTAATAATTTTAATGAAATGCATTAAACCGAGACCGGGAAAAACAAAGGTACAAACAAGCAAAAGTGGTGAATGAGGAAAAGGGAGCAAGCCGGACAGAGACTGGCAGATGAACAGAGAGAGAGAGAGAGAGAGATAGGGGGAGAGCAGTGAATCCAAAATGAGTTGCAAACAAATTACGCCGCAGAAATGAGCTCCAGCGGTGACAAATTACAAGGAAACAAAGCGACGATGAGAAATGATGACAAGCGCAGCGCAACGGTACAATGACAGAGAGAGAGAGAGAGAGAGAGAGAGAGAGAGAGAGAGAGAGTGCGAGAAAGAACCGGGTAGGGCATACGAAAAAGCAGCTTTGATCCATGCTGCGTCGCAGTGTCCACGTGTCTTGTTTCCACACAATTCGTGGAACTTGGCGAACTTTGATTGCATAATTCGGAATGGAAGGAGCAGCTGGATTTGCAAATAGACAATACTAATAATAATAATAATAGCCCAGCACTTCCGCTACTTTTGGTTTTTTTTCACACCTTGGCACGCGTTGTTCCTTTGCACTTAAAGTCGCATCGCATTGCCAACTGTTTTCGTTTCCGCTCGCTGCCCGCACAGATCATGCTCTCTCGCTCTGTATATTAGCCCTAAATTCCGTCTCCATTCCTACTTGACCTATGTACTATATGTGTGTTAGGTATGTTGCCCGCCCCCGCTGACTTTGCGTCTCTATTCTCGCCTCTTACCTCATGCCGTGCTTTTCATATTCCCGCCTAGTTGGCTCATCCGCTTGTTGAGCCTTCGGTTATTGGGTTTTACGCTTGGATTTACATCTGCTTGCATTTTCACTTCCCACTGCTCTTTGCGTCCTTCGATTTTCGCACAAATGGGCGATTTGTTTTTCATTTCATATTCTTCCTACACATTTTCATTATAATTACGGGGTTTTTCGCATTTGCTTGTGCTCTGATCTTCTGTTCGAAAAGTCAATGCGGCGTGCGGAGTGTTAACTCTATTAGCAGATGGATTTTCACAATTAAAGCAGTTAGATGAAACCCTCTAAAGGGGGGCTACAGCATTGTCTGACTCCATGGGAAGCATAAATTATTCAGTTTATAGCATAAGTTAGAAATGTATAAAATGTAGTGTGTCACAAGAAAATTGCAAAAAATACATTTTTTATATCCCTAAACCCTACTGGAAAACTTTATTTTACACAATTTTCTGGAAAAGATTCAGCAACATATGCAAGCCTCTAAAATTGATGTTTTTATAAGTTATTCAATTTACGCTAGTATATTTTTTTTAATCATTTCATATATTTGGATTTAACAATTATATTATAAACATATTTTACTGAAATTGCAATAAAATTCAGTATACCTAACTTGTAGTATGCTTACAAAGAGTTTTCCCCAATTTTCTGCAATAATTAATTTAAAAAAATAATTGGTTTCACCAAAATTTACCGGTACTACATATGAACTCCATTCGATACTAGTCTTACCAGAGTAATTTGGATTTCTCGTCCTTAGCCCAACTCGGGAACTCTGCAGTGGCCGGAAATATAACCTTGCCCCAAGTTAAAGCGTTGAACCAGAGAAGAATAAAGCCCCATATGGTTGGCAATATTCCAGCTAGAGCCAAATATTTTGTTTTGATATTGGCATAGCCGCAGATAATGGCATTTGGTGGGGTGCTGACCGGCAACAAGTATGCAAAGCTTATGGACAACGCTGCCGGCAGGGTCAGTAACAGAGGATGAATCTTGACCGCCACAGCCTAGGAAGAAATTAATAATAAATAAATAATGTTACATCATATTTAATTAAGTTTTTATACTAATTGGCTTACCATTTCAGCATATATGGGTATCAGAATATTACATGTGGCCACGTTGGAGGCGAACATGGTCAAGAAGCTGGTCATTACGAGCGTCGAGCCCAATATCAAATTTTGCGGCAATGCTTTGAAAACCGACAAGGATTGCCCCAGCATTTTGGCCATTCCGCTAACGTTACTTCCCTCGGCGAGCGCGAAACCTCCTCCTAAATGATTAAAATGATATTAAACAGAACCTTTATTGATGGTTTTAAACCATACCCAGCAAAAAGCAAAGGCCCCATGGCGTATTCTTGTGTACGAACGACCACGACAGACATGCGTCCATTGTACGGCCAGTAAACGGTTCTTAATAACAATAGATATACATATACTAAAGATATTTATATTACATAGTATAGTTTCTTACCATGACCGCAACAGTATCTGAAGAACGTATACTGTGTGGGAATCGCAAAAGCCATCAGTATAACTAACAATATACAAACCGAGCTGCCAATTTTTCTGTGAAATTTTGTTAGTAATTTTGAATAGATTCAGAGAAGAGAAAGTGAAAAAGTTGCATCGTACTTGGCATTGAGAAACTCCTTCCAGCCCGGCACAAAACCAGGATTGCGTGTAAACAGAAGGGTTACCATCACTATGAAAAACAATATCACCTGTATCTCATGGCATGTGATCGGTCCCAGATCGTTATAGCTATCTTGGATCACCTTTTTGATGAGATCCTTTTGGGACAAACCACTTGCAACTTGCAATCCGGTCTTGCTATTTGGCCGAAACATGCCCATGTGCGTTACCTGCAGCGACAGATAAACGAGGAGCAGGTTGACAATCGTGACAATGGGCACCGTATACGCCATGAAATTTACAAACTCCACCTTTTCTTGGGAGTTGGGAAATCGACTGAAAATTGAGTTGTTAAAATGCAATATAATCAAAATGAAATAGGTTCAATTTATATTCCTTATTTCCACTTACGTATCGTACAATCCCTTAAAGGTGAGATTTGTTCCCGTGCCGATAAGTGTGCCGGTGCCGCCGATAGTGGCCGAGTAGCAAGTGCCAAAGTAGAACGCCATCGCGATTTGTGACGGATGCGGAGGTCTATCCAGATGATGATCAATGATATTCAAAATTAAAACAATGTAATATTTTGTATATAGTGCCGACAAAGTATACATATACCGAGTCTACCCACGGATCTCGGCTATCAGACTAGCTAAAAAAAAAAGGTTCCTATATATTATAAGCTCCTAAGCTTCTCTATTATGTCGAATGCCACACCGATTCACTTCTTAATTTGTAGGCGAATATTGAAATCCTACCTTCTGCTTTGGTTATCAAACAAAAAAAAAATACATATCTACTAAAAAACAAACCGCTCGGACCATAAACACTTAACTGAGCAAGCAAAGGGTATCTAAATATACATATATCGTGCGTTGAACTATACTCACTCGCCCGGTTCGACTGGTTCTTCTTCATCTGTCATATAAGCATCAAAAACTTTGTTCTACAATAAGCAATATACGGTATATATTGTCTCCAATTATGGCATGGACGTACTTACAGCATGCAATTCCACTAGCACAGCCTTAATAATGGGACACATCATGGCCGTCGCGGCCGAGTTGGAGATCCACATCGATATAAAGCCTGCTACCAATGTCAGACCGAAATGCAAACTAAATACAAAGCAGATAAAACAATATTCAGATGAAATGTCGTCCTTAGATCGTCTGACCCTGCTCACCGACGCGGACTGCAGCCAATACACAGAATAGTCCCCAGAGCAATGCGTTTATTCAGATGGCTATACTCGATGGCTAGAGCAATGATCAGTCCAGCCAGGAACAAGACCAACGTGTCGGTAAAGTATTGTCTACACACAGATTCAGAGCCCTATAAGGAAACAAAGATATATATATATATATATATGGATATTGTTGGTAATTGTCGCAAATTGTTCGAATACTGACCATAATGTCAAACAACGGCAGTAATATGATTGGCAATAGCGATGTTACATATAGCGGAATTGCCTCAGTTATCCAAAAGAATGCCATATTAACGACCACATAGAGGCACTTAAACTCCTACTTAAGATCTCATAGTCAAAGGTCGATGTTAAATCTTAAAGATTAGTTTAATTACCGAAGATTCATCATTGATTCCATGAATTAGAATCGGCAATGTAATAATGGGTATTATAATAGAAATTTTACCTCTCCAATGATATTTACAACATGAACTTAGGCTTTCCCCTGCAGTCAGTTTTTCTCCTCTAAACAAATGCGAAGACTAAGGATAAATGAAACGATCATTAGAATTGATGGGTACATACGGATCAGCCATTATATAAAATATTTAGAACTATAATTATGCTGAACTCAAATTTATTAAAATTTACACTACTATACAATTTTAAGATTGACTTTAACTACGTAAATCAAGGCCAGGCCTGTTTCTTTAGCAATTTAATAAGTTTGGCGTTACAGACATATGTAGCTGAGTTTCACATTTTACTTGGCTGCAAAACCATCTAACCAGCTTCTCAATAGCGTGGTACCACGCCTTCCCAGCTGACCCATGACATTTGACATTTCGTAAACTTTTGCGGTTATTTATACACTAATTCGTGTTTGAGCTCGTTCCATAGAATCGCCTGTGGCAGGCAATGAGCCGCAACTAATGCTGCACCACAGAGTTATCCTCTATTTGTGTTTTTTTTTTTCTTTCGACCTTTGTTTTTCTGATGATTTTTTCGCACTACTGAATGCGTCCCGAAAGCGTCCTCGTCGTGAAGCGAATGCAAACAAACAAAAGCGCAGCAGTACGCAGTAGTCTCAATAGAACGATCCGAGCAATACGTTTTTGGGAAGAGGGGGAGAAGCATGTGCTGACCTCTTGTTGTTGTTGTTGTGTTGTGTGTATTGAAATATCATGCGTATGGGAACAATAGAACCGAAGTACTCGGTCTGAATTGGACAATAGGGATGGGGTATATTAAAAAAGGCAGAGTATTTTGCAAAAACCCACATCAACTAAATAGTTTATGTTGTATGGTTTATGCTATAGTTCCTGTTCTATTAAATTTCATTTATTCGATTTTATTATTTTTTACGAAAAAAGCCCACAAAAAGGGGTGTATAAGTTGGTCGGCCCACCGCAAATTGCGCAGTTAGCAGAATTGCCTTTTTAACGGCTTTTTTGTTTTATTTTTTGGCATTCATTTTTAAGCTCAATTTTTAACTTTTAATCCCATTTGCCTCCGCCGTTTCCTTTTCGAAATTACAAAATCTCATTAGTGTTAATTTTGGGTTATTTATTTTTAGACCTTTTGTTATTTATTTATGATAGTATTTGGGACTTGCGGTAACACCCGCAGCACACGTGTCATTGCCCCTTCGCCCTCGCCAATTCCCTGCGGGCTTTTATATGCTTTGAATTGCGAACATGAATCTTAAGTTTTCATTTTTTGTTTTTCCTTTGTAGGTGCCTCCACATAAAGCGTAAAGTTTGTTTTGTACGATGCTCTCATTTCTAACATTTTTAATTAATTGTAAGGGATTTTGGGTCTTAAATAAAGCACTTTATAATCGGATTCATCTTTTCTTTTTTTTTTTTTTTTTTGATACACAAGTAAAAAAAATACATACCTCTGTTATAATCGCTTCTAACATCCAATAGGGATCGTTGATTAACAATCGATTACCACAAAACTAATTACGCATCGGCAAACGCAAAATGGCGTCCTAAAGCGGAAATGAGTTTTGCAGCAACCACAAAACAGATGCGCAGAAGATGATGATGATGATGATGATGATGATGATACAGATGATACTGAATTAATAGCACTAATTAAAGGCCAGAGAAGACGCCATTGCATGCAATTTTCTGGCTAAATTTCAACGGCTCCTGCCACATAAAAGCCAATTAATTATTTTTATGGCCACTCTGCAAAAGTGCAGCCCCCGAAACTAACCAACAGAAGCCAAATGCAAGCGACTCTCTCTGTGTATGTGTGCGTGTGTTGGCCACCAAAGGGTCCACTCCAAGCGGGACCCAGTCTCAGGGTCTGGTTGAGATAATAAAAAATTATGGCCACGATTTGGCGCACTCGAGAAAAATGCACAAGTGACCAAGCAAACTGTGGCAGAAAAGAGTGAGAGCAGAAAACGAAAAGAAAACAAAATAAAGATTACAATAAAAATAAAAAAAATTAAAATTTTAAAACAAAGCAAGTTGCAAATACGCTTACTGAACTGCCTGTATATGTGTACGCTCTAATCTAATTTGGAAAAAAAATCAAATGTAATATGAAAATATAAAATGAAGAGTATGATAGTAGAACAAATTAAGTAGAAGCTTTGCCCACCTTAAGATTATTTAAAACATGTCTTGCGAAAGGGTATGCGGCCGTCACCTTGCAGAACATTCACTGGTAAAGATGGCGCCTTGCTGTGTACAAAATTGATCAGAGGATTCCCTGCCGTTTGAACTATGACGCGATATGTCATCATATTTCCTACGCTGCAGTCCTGGCTACTTGGCCATGGCACACGAATCGGACTACAGTGCCACATGTAGCATGTACATACATACATACATACATACATACATACATACATACATACATACATACATAAATATACACATTGTTGTATAGGGCGGGGTACAGCGCATTCTGCCATGCATATTTCTCGCTTTGTCAAAGGTTTCGACGGCAAACTGCGCAAGACCGCAAACTCAGTTGCCAGTTGCCCAGTTACCCAATTGATTTGGCCAGCCATCCCCGCTCCAGTTGCCATTCTCAATTCTATTTCCATTGCCATGCCCCCTGTTTCTCTTAGCGCCCAGGCATGTTGAGCTTGTATTTAGCATTTGGCCAAAACATTTATTGCTTTGGCTACCGCAAAATCAATTTTCCACATAATTTTTATGCGAATATTGTTGTTGTTGCTGTTTTTGCTGTCTGCTGCTGCTTGCGTTGTGGTTGCTGGCAATTTTGACCAACCAGTTGGTCAACTGTAGCCAACAGTGGCCCTTTTGCCCGGCTATGTCCGACTGTGTTTATGGCCATTTCTCCGGCAATTTTATTGGCCGTTTGCCGTTTTAACCGTTCCAACCCGGCTGCCCTTCGGTTTGAGTAATGGCTGCTTCGTGTCTTGGATCCTGTATTCGCATATCCCTCGTCCCCGTCGTTGTCGTCCGCCCCTTGTCGCCTGTCACGTTGCTTTTTGTCGTTCTTTTCACGGTTGCACATTATTTGTTTTGTCAGCTTTTTGGCAGCATTTTAGAGGTTTTTGCATTGCTTTCAAGACACAAATCTCTAAAGGATTAAGGAATAAGATTTCGGGTGAATATAGTTATTAATTTGTGGCTAAGACTTGTTATGCAATTATGGAATATTATAATAATATGAAAAGCCAGCTGCAACTGTCCGTTTTAACCGATACATTTTAGTTATATAATATGCATTGGTAATAGGATACAGAGTTGTCATTTTCATAAATGTTATTCTGTATTTTATATAATTTTCAACTTAAGTTTATGAAAGTCTACTAAAGTGCGTACCTGCTGTTTTAAAGCTTTCTAAATTGGAAATTCTCGATCATGGTTCAGATGCTTATCGTTTTATAATCCTATAAACCGCACTTATGTATATCTGAAAAAAAATCCCCAAATCCATTTGTTTTTCGGCAACCTTAAGTCCATTAAAAACTTCATTATGCCCTGGCTCTGGAGAGTAAATCAATTTTGATTTACATCAAACAACAACAACAGCGGCAGCTATAATAACCGACATATATCAATATGTTCGTGAGGCTCTAGTGAGTTTCCCCCTTAGATGGCGCAGGCGCATGTTCTATGCTGGAGGGGGGATGAGGCGGTGAGCGGGCTTCGACTGACAGAACTGGCCAACGAAACGTTCCATCATGCCAAAGTGTTGATGATGGAAAGTGTCCCACTGAGCGGGCACAACAACGAACAGAAAAAAACACCAATGCGGCCGATGTGTCTACAATAGACCATAGAATGGAACTGTATGTGCCATACAATAATAACAACAACAATAAGAAACACTAATAATGCTTAATCAATGTTACACTTTACAATAAAAAAAAGAGAAGAACGAACGGAGAGAATGAAAAAAGGCATAAGAAATATGGAAGTGAGGGTTGCCCACACTCGCACAAGATGAATTTGAACTTCATTTGCGCAATGATTTATGGTTTTTTCATTACCAAAAAACAAAAAAAAAAACAACAACAGAAAAACCTCTTGAGGAAATAATTCACACCTGTGAACAAGTTGAGCCCAAATGATGTGTAATTGAAATCGCCAATGAACGAGAGCGAGAAAGAGTGGAGAAGATGGGGTGAGGGGCACTTATGGAGCATGTTGTAAGTGCGCCGCACAATATAAATCGATTTGGTTTTTTTTTTGGTTTGATTTGGTTTGGGCAACAGTGAACAATTCGTTGAAAAATTAGAAAACAATGCGCTAAATTTGTTGCGCACAAATTTCGATGTGCGCTCGATCGTTCCAATAATCATTTATCTTGTGCATTCGATTTCTTGATTGTAAACAACAAACGTAGAAGTTCATAAATTATGTAGATTGCTTTCCAAGCTTCATTAAAGCACATTTTTTCACTTTTTTACAATTAACAGCCGAAAACAATTGAGTAAAGCATCCATATTAATAATGTTTAAGAATTTATTATGCTTATTTTTTTAAGCAGTTGCTTTTGCAGAAAAAATCGATTGATATTGGAAAAAATGCCAGAATTCATAGTACACGGTTTTCTTACTTTCTCTCCGCAATCGAACTTTCAGAAAAGCCATATTTTAAGCAACAAAGCGATGCTTTGGCAACACTGGCTTCAAGCGCAGTTTAGCACATATTTTTAATCACAGCACGCAGCTTTTGTCTTTGTGCGCGATTTTAATCTCATTGTTTTAACACGCGCCAGCAGCAGCAGCTGCAGAGCGCACGCTTAAGATACTAGTCAAAGTCCTCTCTGAGAGGGCACATGCTCCACAGGCTCTCACTCTTTACAAATGCCGTTAAGATTTCTCAATGGTTCAGCCAGTAGAGAGTAATTGAGGTTAGAAGGCGTGCTCATACGTATGCGTGTATGTGTATGTGCGCATTTGCGCTTAAAAAGTGCGCCCAGCACGAGTTAAAATTTAATTTAGTGAAAATAATTTGTTTAGTCGTGCTGCAAAATTGCATAATTGTCAATGGTTAGCCACTCACAGGATCATTAATGAGCGCACGACGACGCAATTGGATGCGGACGGGAATGTGATTAACAACAGCGCCGTCCGTCCCACGTGCTTCGACGGCCTCCGCTGCGCCATTTTGAGGCACCAACACATTTACATATTGGAAAATTATAGCCTGTGCATGCGCAGCCAACGCCTGCCTACAAATGTAAGTATGCTCAGAAACACACACACACACACACACACACATACATATGTATATACGAATGTATGTGTATTTGGCTGCTTCTGGCTTTTGTGACGTGGACTCGCGGTGGCTGCGGTTGCGCAGAAGGCGACGCGCGTGGCTGCATGGTGCCACAATGGGAGGGCGCCGCTGTCGACGATGACGACGACCCCCAAGCGACCTCCAGCCGCGCACCGCTGCGGCGAGGACTTGACTCGTAACTGGCAGGCTGGCTGTCGCGCTCGCTGGCTGGATGGTTGGTTTGCAGACAGAAAGACAGAGACAGCACGACAGCGCAGAAACAGGCAAACAGCGAAAAGAGTGCACGATAAAACGAAAAAATGCAAGCAATGCGGCGACTCTGATGAGCTGTAAAACACGCGTTTTCATAATGTTATTAAAAGGCAGTCTGCAGGGGCGGAACAGGGGTGCTCAACGGCCATTTGACATGCCAAAAAACACTTCTGTCACAGCAGCAGCAACTGGAGAGCATCCCTAGGTGGTGGCCCAGAAGCCCGGTACGGTCCGGCCCGAGACGCGGCTTTGGTTGCCTTTGGATGGCGCGCAGGCGCCGTCGATCTCGTAAATTACAGCACCGCATGCGCATTGGCAATTATTTAGGCTTAATAAACCTGATACCGACGCTCTATCCATGAGCTTAGATTAGTGTTTCGATTTTTACAAACGGTAGCCGCTGTTGCTTTATTTATTTTTTATTAAGTTTCGAATTTCGTAGAGTATCTTGGCTAGTAAGGTCGCAGTTGCGCGAGACATCAAAAGAGTTTTTTGCAAACAAGTAAGAACAAAAATTGTTAAATATTGGTAAAATACTGCAAATGTTATTAATCTGCTCTGTTCATAATCTTGAAGCTAACGGGCAGACGTTGTCGGCGCTGCCACATCGCTTTATAAAGGTCCAATAAATTGGTTCTCTATACAATCTAAATGTTTGGTCACACTGATTGCACTATTTATTTGAACATGGTTTTCAGTAAACCTACCAGTGTGTACATACAAAATCAATAAATTATTTTCATGTTTGCTTTCAGATGTGTGTTCTAAATATAAGGAAAATAATCTGTTCAAAATATGATGAAAAAATATTTTGAAAAAGGGAAAACTATAAAAGTTATGAACGATTGTTGAATTGTATTTACTAGTTTTGAAATTTAACTTAATTCAACCGCTACGCAACTGTTGAGCGCTCGACAACTGTTGACCGTGGTGAATCCACCACAAGCTACAGCTGCTGATGAATGAACATGCAGTAGTAAGGTGTAAAACATAGCAAAACGTAAAAATTTGTGCGTTTCTGCCCTAAAAGCGCAACAAAACAAATGCCATAAATATTAAAATAAACTGCAAGCAGTGGTCTGTGTATCAAACAATCAAAAAAACAAACAAGTAAATCAATTGCGTAGCGAGAACAAACTATATTGGACCGGTAAATGCTACGCGAAAGACCAAAAAGGTATAGCCACAGCCACAGCCACACACAATGGAAGGCAAAGCAGTAGTAGGAGTATGTTGAATAAGTTTGTAGTAGTGTAATTGTACGAAACAGCGTGCAAGCCATAACGGACGAAATTGATGCGAAGAAGCAGAAACACAAAACACAAAGAGTGAAAAATACCATAATAATAATATAAGGCAAAACAAAGTATAAAATAACGCCAAAAAATAAAATGCATAAATAATTGCATTCAATTCAAGTGTGTGTGAAACGAGCGAAGGCGAGAGTGCGAGACAAAACGCCGGGTATGTTAATGCTGGCAGTCGTGCAGCAGCTGACGGAGCAAAAACAAGCAGAGTGGGTCGCAATAGGAGTAAAAGTAGGAGCAGGAGCAGAAGCAACAAGAGTGCCCACTGGATAGGTAGTGGAAATATAGGGAGCAGAAGGCCGCTGCATTCACCAGCAGCAACAATAATGTTGCTGGCTGCAGCGGGGCAAGCAGCGCCCTACACCTACGACTCAAGTGCGACACGAAAAATTGGTAGCAATAGTAACAATAACAATAATAACGTTAGCAATGTTAGCGCTAGCACGAGCACACCCACCACAGCATCTGCGGGCGGTACGGGAGGAGTGGGAACGGGAACGGTGGCGATTACAGCACGCCCCACAACCACCAGCAGCATAGCCAGCAGTGCGGCTACTGCGCTAATGAAAACGCTCTCTGTACGTCTGCATCGCGGCACCGAATTCATCAAAGACACCGTGCAAAAGGCTCTGGTCATGTCTGCCACAACGCCTGTGAATGCACAACAACAGCAACAGCAAATCCAAGCACCGTTGGACAGCAATCAGAGTCTAAAGCGTAAACTTATCGGCGCTGGCGGCATTATGGGATCCGGTGGCTCGGGCAACAGTTCCGGGCCAACCAGCAGTAGCGGCGCCGCAAGCAGCAGCACCACCACCCCCAGCATTAAGTCATTCGGGCGAAGTTCTACATACGTAGTGCCCACCGCTGCATTCCTGCGAAAGTTCACCGTGGCGCCCTCCGAACTGCATCGGTCGGCGTCGGCGCGCAAGCGAAACGCAAGTACTGATAGTTTACTCATGGATCTATGCATCTTTAAACCCATACGCCCCATGCCCATAACGCCAATCAAAATGTAAGTACATTCATCTTCATAATAATTTCAAATCTCACTGTTTCTCAATATTTCCATCGATAATGTAGTAACAAAGCACGCGGCTTTGAACTGAAGCGACCGAAATTTATGCCGCCTGCTGCCAATGTTTATAGCGATGCTGACGAAGACGACGAAGATGAGGATGAGAACGATGACGAGGAAGTGGTAAAGGAGCCAGAGCTGGTTGTGCATAAACCAAAGCTCAGGTATGTTCGCCTCAATTCATTTCCAACAACTTAATCACCAATAATTTGATGTTTTGCAGCACACTGATATTGCCACAACATGCCACCGCATCGGCCTTTGTGCCACATGAAGTCAGCAACAGCAAAAGTAGCTGCAGCACCCGATCTCGTACCCACAGCCAACACAGCAACACCAAGGACAACAGCAACACACACACCTCAGGCGCAGATGCAGACGCAGGAACTGACATTGATGCCGGCACAGTCGCAGCCAAACCAAAGGCAGCAACCAAGCGCCGGCGTCGTGCGCCGCTATTAACTGCCAAGCGACGTCGCCAGACAGCGGCTGTAACGAAAGCTGCAGCTCCAGCTATTGCACCACCTCCAGCCGCGCCAGCAACGGCTGTGGCGAATGCTGCAACTGCCGTAAAACGCAAAAGGCGCACCACGGCTGCCATTGCCGAGAGTAGCAAAACCATATCGCCAGCGTCGCGTAAATCGCCGCCCATGACTCGTCAAAGGGCGCGCCTACAGATCTCCGCCAGAAGCAAATAAAAACCTTCCCATACACACTCACATATACACATAACCACACACCTACCTATTCTCTCTGTTTGTGTCAGCTTCTTTTTCGAGTTAAGTCATTGGAACGTGTGATGCGTAATCCAATGCCTCAACATGCTGTAACATACAAAAACAACTATATAAATCCTAAGTCTTTGGTTCTAGTTACTGTTTAAGTCTAAGCGTGTCGTCTCTATTTGTTTTCGTTGCGTCAAGCGAGAAGCAAGTGAAGCAAGGCTAAGAGAGCAAAACGCAGTCCATGCCCCACCATACCCCCATAAATGAATTAATTACGATTATGTTTTATACAAGTTTGTACTTTATTTTGTCTTTATTTTATACCCATTGACTTATATCCTAAGCTACCATATATCTGTCTGAAATAGTCCCCACTTAAGCGCTTCACTTGCTTCGCGTCGATTGTCTATATAATACTATATTAAATGGTCTTCAAGACTGATGTATAACTAAACGAATATTATAAATGAAAGAACTCAAACTAAACGGCAACTGATATGCAAAGAACCCATTAAGAATTTATGTTTAGAGATCCTCCCAACAAAACATACAATGTAAGCAAAAAGTATTAAACAAAACACTGCAAAAAGAAAATAATGTAAAAATGAAATCCATACAAATCGTAATGTATAAGCCATTCCTGATATGATATTTTGTTCAATAGACATACACATAAATATATATTGTATTCATATATGTAACGCTACTTAGTTCTCGGCCACTTGTCATTATCGTTTCCATTAGACTCTTTAAATGTTCTGTTCAATTTGTATATTGATGTGAATTTACGTACGTATTCAGACTGCCTTTGAGGCAGCGACCTTTAGTAGGAGGTTGATACAGAAGAAAACGCCACAACTAATATTAATTTCCTACATTAATTTAAGTTTGTTGGAATTTATAGCGTAGAAAACAAAGTAAACAATTCATTCAAGTCTATATAAAATAAAAATATATTAAATTAAAAATAAAAATCTATATAAATATAAAAGAAAAACAAATACTATACTCTATATATACTTATATATATAAACACTGAATCAGCGATGATTATAATGCATGCCGGTCAAATCAACTGTGTGTTGTGATATGAAATAATTTATAAAACCAACAAAAACAAAATATTAACAAAAAGACAGCAAAATTGATTTGCTTTTAATGCCACAGACGACGATGTGTAATATGGATAAATCTCTATCGAACATTGAAATAGATTCAAAAAACAAAAACCAAATTACATTATAAGCATTGAGATACCAACGAATTGGGCAATAGTAAAAAACAACAAATATTAATAATTATAATAACTTATGTGTTAGCCATAAGCTTACTACAGTTTCAAGCGATTCCATTTCCAAAAACAAATCTACGGATAATGTGCAGAACACACACAAGAGTAGAAATTACTTAAACACACGGTGAGTTGTATGCGTCAATAAAAACCATAAAAAATTATAGACAACAATATCGGCTATTTTTGAAGTGGAACATCAACACATGCGAAATCATTTGAATATCCAATTTATATAAATCATATTTTTTGTGCAATATTAGATTCCATCCATATTATTCCATATTATCCAATGTAGCCAATTTCGTGGGCAGCACATTCCACAAATCCTGCAGATTGTAGCCTTCGGGTATGGGTTCCATTGCAAATCCCAGTTCCTTGCAATAGACGGGCTCTTGCAACAATTTGTTATCATTGGCAAGCACTCCCAGACTGTCAGCGGCCAGATAGTTGTTAAGCTTGGTGTTGATCTCACGTTCCTGTCGTTCGTCTAGTTCCTGGTAGTCATCAATTTTAAATTGTGCCGCCAGTGCGGCGGCTTCTTCAGCTGCCGCGGCCAAACGTTGACGCGCATCTTTCGGGTTATATTGGATGCCAAAATTCGGTTGCTCCGTATAGATGGTATGCAGCGAGCAGAGCTCCTTGAACAGCTCATTTAGACGTTCGACAGGATCGATGCGAAAGCCCAGCACATAACCGCCGCCCGTCTCCATGGTTTGTACGACCAAAGCGGGGCCGTACTTCGAATCACGTATGCGCAACTAAAACCAAATCAATACTTAGCAGGGTTTCCATTCTGATGTTTAATACTCACACTCTCTATCTGCAAATAGGGCAGACTAAGGTTGAACGATTCATTGGCATCGGCATACCAGACCAGCCGTATATTGGTCACCACAAAGTTACCCAAATTTCCTTGGTCACTGGACAAATTCCAGACGCCCGGCGCCTGGCTGTAAACCTGTTCTTCCGGCAATATTATTAACTGACCAGCCTGCACAATGGAACCACGTAGCTTGAGGTCCCGATAGAGAAATGTGCGCTGATACAATCTAAGGCAGAGAACGTTGAAAATCGATTAATATAAATAAGTATAAACGTGTTCCCAAGTACACACTGATGCACTTCAAAAACGCTAGCAAAGATGGGTTGTTCCCGTCGTGCCGTCTCGCCGGAGACATCGGTGAAAAGAAACTCGAATCTCGTCTCATTGCAAATGGCCAGTATGTACAATGCCTGACTGGGTATGCGACCCTTGGACTGCATGTGCACTAATTTGGTGGTCGTATTCCCTATGCGTGCGAAGCCAATAGCTAGAAATGATACGAATTGCATAAACATTTTTCAAAGATATATGCATCGGTTACATAGATTGAACTTCTTGTGAACCAGTGAGTGCCAGATAATGCGCAGATTGGTGACCAGCAATTTTCCCGTATCACCCGGATTACCCTTGCTGTCCTCAATATGATATATGGTGTCCAATATTTTCTCTCCGGCATGTAGACGCGTATGCCTGCCAAAAAGAAAAGAATATTAGTGAATATTGAATACGTTTTCGATAAAAACCTACAGATTTGGAGTATCAAACTTGACCTCCTTGTCCTCCCAGAGCAGTTGTTGCTCCGGCTGCGAGTCCATTTTGCCAAGCGTTTTCAACATTTTCCCAACTCGAAATTAGAATTTCATTTAATTTTTTTTGTTTTGTCTCTCCCCGTCGTTGCCAGGCAACTTTGCGACGTCTAAACAATGTTGCTTCTTTTTTTATTAATAATACATAACTATGCGTTTATTTTACTACAATGTAGTTTTATAAATTTATAAAAAAAACTTCATCGATCGATTTATATTTTCAATTTGTGATCGCATGACTTAATCAGTTAAGCTATTATACTCTTTAGCCAGGCTAATTAATGGAAATGTATTTTAGAAC
The DNA here is from genome assembly GCA_018151445.1 of Zaprionus inermis. Taxonomy (NCBI): domain Eukaryota; kingdom Metazoa; phylum Arthropoda; class Insecta; order Diptera; family Drosophilidae; genus Zaprionus; species Zaprionus inermis. Next base: position 887,153 of record JAECXD010001328.1, on the reverse strand, counting down.
ATTGACAAACATTCGGCTTAGATTACAAAACACAAATTTCACAAATTCCTCAATGCAAAACCGAGTACGAAAATATAAACAATTTAAATATTATAATTTATATTTACAATAATCCGCAGTCGTAATCCGTTCCCTGCCTCACATAATAATTTGCGGTTCTGGCACACTGGCCGCAATGCTTTTGTGCGGCAGCACCTGACCTCCGTTAACATAGAGCTCATCCTTGACTATCACATCCTCTCCAAGCACCGTTATGCCCTCGATGCGCACCCAACGTCCCACGGTGGAACGCCAACCGACAATGCAGGAATCGAGCCACGAATGTGATCGAACAATGGCACCCTTCAGTATAGTCGAGCGCTTAATACAGACACCATCTTCGATGACTACATCGGGTCCAATCGTCACGTTCGGTCCGATGCGGCAACCCTCGCCAATTTTAGCCGTCGGATCGACGAGTACATTGCCCACAACACCAGGACCGGTATACAGCTTGGTTGACTGCTTCTGGCGCAACGAGCTCAGGTAAAGGCACATTCCTGACGGGAGGGAACAAAGGAATACATATGAGATGATTGCGAAAAAAATAACTTATAAAAGCATACGATGAAATTTTTTAGAAGCCTAATAACTTTCACTTCTATAGACACTAATTTGACCTTATCTACCTCGGGAATAATAGGGTTCATTATGCTAACCAGAAATCGTTCAATCAGCTTTAACAGCTGAATGTTCCAAGAAATAAGAGATATAGGAAGCTACAACTCGTTGGAAATTGATTTAAGACATACGTTGTGCGCTCGGATAGCACTGATAACGCTAATGGGCCATTGAAGATAAGGAATGGTTCCTACTATGATTCACTCAAGCACACAGATAACTAACCGGTTAGAAAGTCTTTGGGCTGTCCAATATCCATCCAGAAGCCGGTCAAATCCATGGCGTACAGTTGCTGCTGCTGAGCCATGTCGGGAAAAACCTCCTTCTCAATGGACGTCGGTTTTACCTCGATGCGATCAAGCACCGTGGGATTGAATATATAAATGCCAGCATTGATTTTATTGCTAACAAACTCTTGGGGTTTCTCAATGAAATTCTTAATGCATCCCTGCTCATCGTACAGAACGACACCGTATTTGGATGGCTCCTCTACTTTCGTAACCACAATTGTGCCTTCCTTGCCGTGATTACGATGAAATTGCATCAATTGTTTGAAAGGAAAATCACAGATTACATCTGAGTTTAGCACAAAGAAGGGTTCCGCACTGGCTGACAGAATGGGTTTGGCCAGCGCCAGGGGTCCCGCTGTCCCAAGTGGCTCGCTTTCATGTGAGAAAATCAGTTCTACACCCAGTTTGTCAGCCTCCACTTTCAGTTCTTGCTCCATTTGCTCAGCGCGATAACTCACCGCCAGTATGACCTAATTAATCGTTTATGTAATTGTGTTATTACTGCTGATGTGGTGTGGACAGGTGTAACTACTTACCTGATGGCAGCCAGCATCAACAAGCGCCTCCAGCTGATGCAACAGAATGGGCTTATTAGCAAACTCCACGAGTGGTTTGGGTGTGCTCAGCGTTAATGGACGCAAGCGGGTACCATAGCCGCCTACTAAAATTAGTGCCCGTGCACCTGATCCGCCAGCTGTATTCGGAGATCCACACATTGTTACAGTTGTGTTTCTTCACGTCGTTGTTGTTGTTCGCGTTCTTGGACACGTCACGGATTCTGTAACAAAATGGAAAACTCCGCTTTCGTTGTATGTCAACAATTTATGACTAATCAGGCCGAGTTTCAGTCTTTGTATGATATTGCCTGTTGCCTGTTTGATATAATTTAATGTTACTTACGTTTTGTTGCTGCTTTTGCTGATAAGCCGCTTGTAGTTATTATTGTTGTTTTTTTGCTCTTGATGTTGGCGCGTTCCTATTGGAAGATGAGAGTGTTTGTGTGATGTGTGTATTTAAAGTGGGTGTGTCTGCGTCGTCACGTAGTACTCTGAAGACGTAGTTGCAATATGATTTTCTATTAGAATTTCATTTTGCGTGTATATGTTCGCGGGCTGTTGTTTTTCTTTTCGTGAAAAATCCAAATAAAAGTAGGAATGCTTGCATTGTATCGATATATCGATAGGCTTGCCCCGAACACCCTGTACGTGAATTGTTATTCGTTTCACAGTGCTGTAAATGCTCAATGGTTATTTTATGTGTACCATTTGGTAACACTCTTTTCGAGAACAGTGTGACCTGCGCTCCTGACAGCAGTGTCGGAGTCAGAGTTTTGTTACGTGTAGAAATTAATAAAGCTCTGTGAAAATTGTGCAAAATATTCTAAATTAATAGCCAAAAGGTAAGTGTAACATTAATGCATAAGGTTTACATATGTTTGAGTGTTTTCAATATGTGTCGGACTCTGGGTACATAAACCAGCATATTTTGTTGCTTGCTCGGTGCTCCGCTGGCCACTCAAACGAGACTCGCACACATGCATACATATGTATGTATATGCACATGTGTATGCATACACAGATATATTTGTGTATTTCGTTGAATCAGTAGCCTCTGAGCAGAGCAGCGAGTGGCCTGTCACACACAGACAGAAAACAAAATGTCGACCATTTGCATTTCTTGATTGCTTTTTAGTCACTCTTTTGTGCAACGGATCGCGTTCATTTATTGTTTTCAATAAATACTTGCGGAAAATAGTTTACAACCACTTGTGCAAGTACATTTACATATACAATTGAAGGAACCTTTGAATTCCGAGTGTGCAAGTGCTGTGCAAACGATTCAACTGTGTGGTGTGGCGAGGTAAAGCTTCGATATTGATTTTTACAATGCCTTTTGGGTATTAATGCAAAGAAAATTATACTACCTAATGTATAACATATGCACATTATTGTTAAGAACAGAAATTCTGGAAAATTCGATATATTCTAATTTAGGGTTGTGGCGATATGGCGACGATGTCAACTTGGTTGGCAACGCTGATCAAAGCAGTTATGGTAGGGTACCCAATAAGATGGGGTGTTGTGAGTGTGTTCATATAGACTTCGGTTTTGTTCTATTTTTTGAATAATATTATGTATGTATAAATAATTTCATCTGACTGATGCGCATCATCTTGTTAGTGTTTTACTTTCTCTTTTATTTATGCTCCAAACTGCAGTCGCTCTTGGTGTGAGTGAATGTGTATGCGTGCGTGTGTGTGAGTGTATATTCGCCCCCCTCAATGCAGCCATAGCAGAAGAAGTCACGTTGAATCTCATGGGCGCAGTATTTTTTTATTTTATTTGTATTTAATTTTGGCTTCTTGTCAGCTCTTTATATGGGTTCGAGTTTGTATTGTATGTGCTTTTGTAGTTGCTGCTGCGTTTTCTGTTTGCATTTGTTAAGCTTTTATGGTCACATTGCATTGAGTTTCGTTATGAAGGTTCGTTCTAGTGATTGGCAACTCGTGCTCGAAATTTTGCAAGTAACGCCTTTGTAGTAGTATTGGCAGAAGAAACAACAAAATTAACAACTTGGCATATAATGAGCAACATTTACGTGTGTGTCTCTTTCATATAATTATGAAATACGCAAGCATCAATTGTGACGTCACTGTGGCGTGAATTCGAGAAATTTGCATAAAGTGTGTGGCATATCACAAATTTCGCTTAGGTGGTAAATAAATATTGTAAGGATATCGAATATTGAATGGGGTGCACCAGCGCGTTAGTATTTTCAATGTATCAATTAGATTTTGATTTGCTTTTGTGTTATATTTGTTGACACTTTCGATATTCATTCGATAAACGATTACTAATTGTTGGTGATCTCACATGTCGACAGCAGGGTACTAGATAGTCAATCTACATAGCTCTCTGTCGGAGCGAAATTCAACCTTGAAAGTTGATTGAACTGCCAAAGGAAAAAATTTTGACCCCAAGTCGCTGAGCAAACACACTCCAGAGCAGTCAATTGCCTGTGTGCCTGCCAGAGGCCGGGCGGCATATACATAATTTGATTTCCGTTGCAGAGAACGTGGATGATGGAGGATGAGGAGCAGCAGAAGCAGAGCTACCATCCTTAATACCAACTTCTTTCTTTCACTTCACCTCCTGCATTTTTCCAGTGCAGCGAATAAAAACAAAATCCTGTTGTATGTCTGTCTGGCTGATGTGTGTGTATGTGAATAAAAGAAAGAGAGAGAGAGAGAGAGAGAGAGAGAGAGCGCCAGAGCTAGTATTGGTGCGTTTCATTTGCTTTGCTCTTTACACTCTGTTTCGCCCCCTCAAAAATCCAAAACACAACTCGAACTTGCTCTGCACACTGTGTCTGTCCATCGCCTGCCTGGCTGACTTTGCTAGGTGTGTGTGTGAGTGTTTCTGTGTGTGCGTGCATGTGTTTATAAGTGTGCCTTTGTACATTGAACTCGGGTGCCAGTCCCAGGCCAAGCGCACTGCTGTCCTATTCCTGGAGTATTAAGTTCCCTGTCTGTCACGTTCTCTATTGCGTCTCACCCTATTCCAGTTGCGGCATTGGAGAAAATTTGATCGAATATAGTTGCTATTTAGTATATTAGTCTCTTGATCTTGATTAATTTTTTCCAATTTACTTAACAGCAATATTGAGAAACTACTAAACATTCCAAAATGTAGAGTATTTATATTTCGATCATGTTTGTAGCTAATTTGAATCATCTCCCTTTTCCCACCAATCCTTTTATTGTTGTTACTGTTGTCGTTTTTGGCAGTCCGCTTGAATTTTTGTTTTCTTTTTTTTTTCTGTTCTCTTTTCTTGTTTTTGTTGCTGCGGCGGCTGCAAGCAGCAGAATCCTTCCATACTTCGCCATGAAGTTTCGTGCAAAAATGCAGGACGTGCTCTATATGCGCGAATTTCAGAGCATAATTGCTACGTTGGCCAAGCTGGCCAAGGACTGTGTGATGATATTGGGCGTGGAACGCATGCATTTCATTGTTAACGAGGATCACAGCTCGACATCGTCGCCGTTGGTCTGGGCGAGCATTGCGGCCAAAGATTACTTTCCGGAATACAAAATGACACCAGCCCGACCTGATCAGGAATTTATAGTGCTGGCCATGTCCGCCTCGCATCTGGGACGCGCCCTTGCGGTTCTACGCAGCGGAACAACGAGCACAGTGCACAGCTGCAAATTGAAACTGAAGATGATCCAGTTTCCCTGCATTTCAGTGATTTCGTCCGTGGTCTCGCCCAGTTCTGCAGAGCCACGTGAAGTGGTGCATGATGTTCCTGCGACAATTATTCCCGCCAGTGATTGGCCAGCTTACGTGCTGCCAAAAGTGCCATCCGCTCAGATTGTGCTCGGCCTGCCCTCGTTGCGTTTGATGCGCAGTCTGATCGATAAGTTGAAGAACATTTCACCCAGTCTCGTATTTCACGGCAGTGCAGTGGGGGAATTAAACCTAGTTTCCGAGTCCGAAATGGCCACCATAACCACTCGTTTTAGTCATCTGCTACCCTATCCGATTACCAAGGAGACTACCACCACCACGGAGGGGCAGGAGGCTTCCTGCTCTGTGGATTCCCGCAAAGCTTCGGCCTTCTTTGGTGCTCTGCAATTGCCCAATGAGGAGATCATCATCGGGATTGACCGCGATCATTGCATTTACTTGCAACTGGACATTCGCAGTAATGTTGTCATGCACTCCATTCTGCCTGCTGTTTGCGTTTAATTAATCAGTACTCACTTTCTACATGAATATCGATGATAAAGTTGCCGATATTTACTCATTATTTCTCGCTGTGACCATGTAAAACACTGAGAGTCTTATTAATTAAAGTTATCGACTAACTTTATGTACGGCAAATAAAAGTATAATGATTTAGTGTAAATATTATTGCATATACATATATGTATTTATTGATGTAGGAGCAGGTTAAGTTATGTGTTATCTTTGAAGAGTTAATATGTAGTATCGATATTTGCATAAGATCGAAATGCAAATGAGCAGCATAATCGATAAGCGAAAGTTGATACGTATTTTATTTATCTTTTTTATTATGTTCTCTGCTCTTCGCCCCAATTTGGCAGCAACGTTGCGGCGGCGACGGCAACGTCGACGGCTGCTGAGCAGGCCGTGGCCTCTTTTTCTGTTTTCAATGCAGCGGCGCCGAAAGAGCGCGCGCGCTCACTCTCTCGAGCTGCTGTTGCATTGCCTGTTATGTTGTTTGCATATTTATTGTGTAGTTTGTTGTTGTTACTGGTTTTACAACCTCATCTGTTTGCTCACTCACAACACGGCAATTGACTTGCATTTCTGGCTTTTGACTGTTGATGTTGTTGTTATTGCCACAACACGCAGCAATGTGCATGTGCAGGTGAGTAGCTTTTCAAGTAGGGCAGCAGCGACGCCACCGCCGACGTCGACGACAGTGTCGCACTCAATTCTACACTACTGCTGCGTGGGCCTCTTAAGAGCACGCTCTCGTTGAGAGAATTGTTCGCAGGTCATCAGCCATTTTGGGTTCGTTTTGCGATAACTTTCGAGCATAACAACTAAATGAAACAAATTTGTGGTAGACCAGTGTTATCTTTGAAAAAGCAAATTGCCATTTTTATCAGTTATGTTTTCGAGAGTAGACAAACCACAGCCTTTCGGTTCGAGTATACGTGGCTGCACGCATAATTTTCTTTCGTATTCTAGAAACAGTAAAATCTTGCATGTCAGCAAGTGTACATGCTCTTATTTACGCTTTTATTTCCATGGCCCTATAAGAGTAGTCACCTTGTTGGTATGTTGCTGTTTGTGTGTTTATTTCTATAAATATATGTGTGGCAGCGCGGCAGAACAAAACAGCTGTCCATGAAACCTAAGATAGAGTTTTCTCTCGCGCTACCTAAGCACTCATACGATCAGCTGATCAGGTCAAAACTAACTTCACTCTCACGGGCGACACCGTCTGTCTGTGTTTTTATCCAGCGAGCAACGAGTGCGCACAATCAACCCCCCGAGTTGCTGCAGAGAGAGAGAGAGAGAACAATGAGAGAGTGTTCGCTCGTTTGTAACTCACTCGTTTAGCAGCTGTGCAGCCATTTTGAGTGGAATTTAGTTTCGCTGAAAAAAGGGCAATAAAATGTGTGTCGAATAATTATTTAAATAAATAAAATTCTATGCCTATTGATACATATCTATCTAGACAAATGCTAAATTGCGCAGCTTTTCGATTAATAACATTTAGTGAAACGACTTGGTTGTTGACCTCATTACCATTAGTCGAGAAGGGTTGAGTGACCTGTTTAACAACAATTGAGTGGTTTTATTTCTAAATGTCGCCGACTTGCGAGTTGGTTACGTTGCCCCAGGAAAATATTGTGCTTAGATAAGACTTATTGACATATCATTCTATGAACTCAAAACGATAAATATCACTTTAAACGGCAGATTAAATTTAATGGATTCGTATCGACCTCATACAGCTCTGAGCTCTTTCTTTGCTCTGAGTCACACTCACTCTCACTCATTTGCTGCTCATTCGCTTCGTTCGTTTGCTCGCGGGGTCGCCATTGACGTTATCGTTTCTGCTGCCGTTGTCAGTCGTGAATTGGTTTTGAGTGCGTGCACAGCTGAAAAAATGTTCGTGCTGAAATGAAGCAAACGTTTTTTCTATATACCTGTGTGTGCCAAGTACATAATATATAGAAATGTACAAAGAAAGCTTTGTTTAAAAGGTGCAGTACATTTATATTATTTAAAGTACACTAAATGATTAATTATGTGTAGGCGATTGGGAACTTGTTCTTAAATAGCATGCAAAATATTACAAAATGCTGCTGTGAGTGCATACGTTTTTCAACAATTTCTTTTGCGTTCGTTTTGGTTTCGTTATGTACATGTGTATGTATGTGTGTACATGATTGTGCTTGTTTGTATGAGATTGGGGCTGCTTGGCTGTGTGTGTGTGTGTGTTGGTGTAACGTCGTCATGTGCCTGCCCCTCGTGCGTTCTCTTTCCCGCACATGTTGTGGAAACGAGAGCGGTGGTGGCAGTGAGAGGCGGTGAAGTCGATGTCGACGTCAACGTCAACTTTGCTGCTTTAGTTCTCTGCGTTGTACTCCCTTTTATATTTTTGCTGGAAATTGACAGTCGTCAGCAAAGGAGAAGGAGAATTAAATTTGATGTGAAGTAAATGCTATGGAAACATATCGGATTTTGTGCCGTAATTGCTGGAGATGTAGCTAATAGATTGTATACTATATTAATTGTCAAACTAAATTAAATATTAATTGTGGTCGTCGTTTCAGATTTCTCCATGTGGCTATGGAAATTCACAAAATTAGTGTATTGTTTATTTACTTGGTCTAGCTGTGTGTGTGTTTACAACAGTATATAGCAAAGGCGTTTGTTAAAAGCTTATGTATGCATGTATGGGGTAAATAACGAGTTGTGTAAATAATAGTTACGTATGTATTCGTGTTGATTCCGCCACCTACATTTCCTACTTTGCCTTGCAACAAGTGTAGGGCACAACTTTGGAAAGTTTTACTCAAATATCGACTGACCGTCGGGCAGGCTTGTTTCTTCGCCCCTTCGAAGACCTTCACTGCGTGGCAACCGCAAGCAACAATAGTACACAATGGCAAGGTTTAAACTTAATTGTTGCACACTCATGCTGTTCGTACTTGCTGCTGCTTACTGCGCTTACACAGTTTGTGTTCTCTAGGGTTGCCAAGCACACACAAGTTTTTCGAGTGTCTTATTGCGTTCTTCATTTCGACTGCTCTATGTAAACTGCGTCATAGCGCAAAGTTTTGAAGTGCGCCGCTCAACATTTTTCCAACTGCAATTTGCTTTTTACGCTTGACGTAGACAACGACAGTCGCAGTCCGTCCCTTTTTTTATAGTCACAGCAGCGCAGCCTGCAGAAAGCGCAGCAGAAACACGCACCCCACTTTTCCTATGTATATAGAGTTTCCTATCCCGCTCACACACTTTGACTGCGCTCAGCTGTGCGTAGGCCACAAAGCAATTTCGTAATAGAAAATAGAAAAGAAGCATAAAATGGAATACAACACAAAATGAAAATGAAGTCGACAGGGCAGCACTGTTTGCAGTCCGTTACGCGTCCATTGTTGTTGTTGCTGCTCTCTGTTTGCCGTCATATGCTCGACTGAGTACGGAATAATATTCAAAAAAGTTACACGCACTACGAATATAAGGGTTCAGGAGGAGGTGAGGGTTACATGCAGATAGTGAGAAGATAATGAGTTGAGTATTTCGCTTGGTGGAGAGACGAGAGAAGCCAAAAATGCTTATCAATTATGCCAGCAAGCGGCAGCAGGGTTGACAAGCCACGGTAATTGCAACGCACGGACACGCACACATCTGTTTTTAGATAACTATACCGTTTTATCTATGTAAAGTTTACATGTTTGTACGTACTTTTGTATATAGGAGTCGAGGCCCTTTATATTTTCAATTGCTGCTGATAAAGTAATATCAACAACAACAACATCAACAATTACATGCCATATGTTGGAGTTGCCACACGCAAAGAAAATGTTGCTCGCATGTACACACACGCGCTCACACACATACCGACATCCACGTACATGAAGGCGCTGCCATTTGCTGCGGCCTCGCACATTTTTTCTCGTGTCGTGCAGCTTGTGTTTTTTTTTTTTTGGTGTGAAAAACTTGTGGTTTAAAGACACACAAAAATCAAATTCAACTAATTTTCATTCGTCACTTTGCCTGGTTTCATTTTTGGCGACCTTGAACTCAATTTATATATACAACATGAGTATGGGAGCGTGTGTGTGTGTGTATATGCATGATTTTGTCAAGTAGATGTATGTAATTGTCAGTTGGTTCAATTGCTTTTTGTTGCTTTTCATGTCAAATTCAAGTAGAGCCGCTGCTGCTGTCACTGCCGCCGCCTACCAATGCACCGTGATAAAAAAAAAAGTGAGGGTGGCGGCGACAGGCACACGCACGCACAAACTACGCATTTATTTTCTATAGTGTACGACGCTGCTGAGTTGCTGCCTGCGTTGCAAAGGGCGCAGTCAACGTCTCCGCCAACACGTTTTGTTGCCTTTATTTGTCTTTTGCTTTTGCGGCGCATCGGCGTTGCCACAATTGCCTTTGCCTTGTTTCTCTTTTTTTATCTTTGTTCGTCGCGTGTGCTTATTGTATTTTAATATACATACATATATTGAAGCGCATATATACACTATGCTTGTGTGTGCATGTGTATGTATGTATATGTGCGAGATCTTGCATTGATTCTCGCAGTGAAACAAGCATGACAAGTCTCTCACATACACAATCGGAACCGAACTCGTTTCTCGCTCACTCGTGTACAAACACACATACTTGTGTGAATATATAAATGCGAGTATATACACATATAGGAAGAAGGGGCAGACAGCCAACAAAAGCAGCAGCAGCAGACAACAACACAGCGCAGCGCTGCTTACGAAAAGCAAAATATAAACAAAGCGGCCGAGAACAGCTGATTAACAGTGCAGCATGTGCGCGCTCATATTTTAATATAAGCTTGTGTGTGTGTGCACGAAGAGGGTCTCGCTGTAAAAGTTTTCCACTCAAAACAAGTCGCTCACAATCATCTGCGCACAGTTTGGTCGCTCAGTTGCTCTCGCTCGTTCTCTCTCTCACTCTCTTTCTTTTCTCGCACATGCACGTGTTAGTAACTGCTGCGCTGCTACTGCTGCCTGTGAACAGCTGTTAATTTATTTACATATTTGTGTGTGTTTACTGCGCACATATTTTGACAAAATGCGCTCAACCGTGTAAGTGTGTGTGTGTTCAGAGTGTGTTGGTGGTGAATGAGTGAGCCTGCTTTTGGTGGTGTATTCTCGCTCTTTACGCTCTTCCCTTATCAATTTCGATTTCTGCATTCGCCTGGGTACCTGTATTTATTTTCTTTTAAAGGCTGTAGCAAATCTGTGACGACTACCCTTACTCCGTAATCGTCGCGTTTATGGTAGACATTGTACTTCTTTTATAACTGTGTTTTCCTATTCCTAACATACACACACCCCTATTATTTTTATTCTTGACTGATCTTTTTCCATTTGCAGCTCAGTCAGTTGTTGTTTGACTGTTTGGGCACACACACACATACTCACTTCTTGAACAAAGGGTCTGCTTTAATTAGTTTCGCCGCGGCGAATTGCAGCAAGTGTAGCCAACTCAACTAATGTAATATTTAACTATCGATAGGCAATATAAATTAAAAAAAATCTATTGATATAAATAGAATGATACTAATATCGAGTTTCTCCTCTTCTAATTGCAGCACAAAACTGCCCGAACTAAACTGTTAACGCTGTGCGCACTCAACAAAAAACTCCGAAAAGAGAATAGAAAACTATATCAATAATAAAAACTTTGCCCGCAAAACTCGTAATGTAAATGTGAAAATTGTGAGCGAAACAAATTTGATAAAGAATATATTCAGCAAATAAGCTCTCAACACCTCCGCCGTGATTAATATTTTAAGTGTAGCCTAATAGAGAAACCGAGAGACAAATAGTGAAACAAAAATAAAAGAATTTTAATCACAAACAATATTCTGTGGAGTTGGCATGTTAAGTGTGTTCGATGCCAGTGCGGTTAAGTGTCGTCTATGGCCGAGTCCGTTAAAAGTCAAACGCTCTCTGCATTGACGGAGGGGCAACACGACGGTGGTACAACCATAAATACAACATCTACAACAAATTCGCAACGGATCTATACCAATAATCACAGCCACAACAACAAAAGCAATTACAACAATAGCAGCAACAAGAAACGCAACTCACAAGCAACACCAGCAGCAGCAGTAGCAACAACAACTGCAGTATCATCCGTCGCCGCCTCCGCACGTCGTTCGCGCAGCAAGGGCCGCACTACATTAACCATAGCAGGAACAGCAAAAACAACAGCAGCAGCAGCAGCAGCAGCAGTTGCAAACAACAAGAAAACCGTCGCGGAAATATCGCGTCGTTCGGCGAGTTTACGCTCTCCTGTATTCTCTCCCAAAAACAAAAACGATTCGTCCCTGTCGCCCGGCAATCGCAAGCGACAGCATCAACAGCATTACAACAACAACAACAGTAACTGCAAAAATAGCCCCAGCAAACAAAATCAAAGCAGCAGTAAGTAAATTCAAGTTTTAATAGAGATTGAGATACGTTTCTAATCGTGGGTTGTTCTAACTCTTCATACTTACATATGTACATATGTATGTAAAATGGAAAAGTTATCGATTGTTCGTAGTGCACATAGTGAGTGTAATCGATTTAAATTTATTTTATCTAGAAAGTTAAAATGAAATCACAGGGTGCTCTTCTCAGTGCGTACCCCAATCCATTCAAATCAGTATTAGTTTTCAATATTTCCAAATTAAAAATGATCTCAGATCACACGTGTGCTATAAATTTCACGTTGAACACATTCTTTGGAACATTTAAACAATGTGTAAATTAGTTGACAATTTTTTCTTAGTAGATATATTATTTGACAATTGCAACACAAAAATATAATAAATATCAAAAGACTAAAACAATATAGTCCATTTTTTATATATATATATTTTTTGTTTCGATAGTCAAATTTCTAAGCTAGTTTTCCACCTTATTTTCCTCACTTGTTAATTACTAACGAAACCACCAACTAACCAAAAGCAACCCACTAAGAACAATCGACAACCGACTCCTAGCATCATAATTGAAACGACAGACTCTAACTAAGAGATCTATCTCATATTTTGTTGTCATGTCCTTTACAGCTGCGCCCGGTGGAGATCATTGTGTAGAGCTTAGCTCGCCTCTCAAGAAGCGCCGTCTGCAACAGGTTCCTCCGTCATCCTTGGAAGCTGCAACTGCTGCAGTCGGAACAGGTGCTGGAGCAGGTGGAGGAACCACAGCGACAGTTGAGCATAGTACACCTGCGCGTTTGTCATCTGGTGGAGATTGTGTTGCCCAACGGACGCGTTCCAAGACACTGACACCCGAGGAATTGCCCAGCACGAGTAGCGCTGCAGCAGCACGCCATAACAGTCACAACAGCGGCCGACAACAGCAGCAGCAGGCAAAGCAGAGCATCAGCACTAGCAGCAACAGTAGCAATAGTAGCACCACCAGCAGCAACAGCAATCACGTCATTGGAGTGACGCCACAGCGCGGCGCAGCGGCGGCACGTAGTAGTAGCGGCGGCGGCGGTGGAGGCAGCATTAATAGCAGTAATCTGCTAAACTATTACCGCAAGACGCGCAAGGTGAGTCACACACGCGGCAAGCAGGGAACGACTGCGACTACTGCTGGAGTACATCAACAATTGGAGGATTCTCTCGTTTCACGGGCTCGTCTTCAGGCTAGTAGCTCGGCACTGATAGCGGCTGCTGCGGCAATTGACGCCGCTTCGAACGCTGTCACGCAGCGTCAAGAGAACAACGTTGTGGTCAAGCGTCTGGACAAGAAGAGCAACAACGGCAACGGCAATAGCAGTGGTAGCAGCAGCAACAACAGCGGCAAGTACAGCAAGTATCGCAAGAGTTTGCGTAACTATCAGCAGCAACTGCTTGCCAGGATTGACGGGAAAGCCAATAGCAAACTCTCAGCGGTAAGGGACGATACTCACGGAGAAGAATACGGCAATTTGGACTTGGGTATACATCGTCCACATCAATTGCAGCTATCCGCAGAGATCGAGGCGAATAGAAACGTTGAAGCGAGCGACGACGTTGCCGGCGAAGGTGTCTGTGAAAACGTAGACGCCACAAAGGTATCTGCAATTGAACAACAGGATACTGCGAACGCTACATTTGACTCTACCGTTGTTGCCGCCGCCAATTCGGAGGTCGACGACGAGGACGAACAAGAGGAGCAGGAAGACGACGAGGAACAGGAGGAGGAGGTAGAACTTGAAGAGGACGAAGAGGAAGTGGGCTTCTACGAAATAGTTAACTCGGCAGATTCATCGTACGAAGAGGACGCCCAAATCGTTGCCGAAGAAGACGAACTTACCGAGGAGGAGGACGTTGACGACGACGAGGAGGACGAAGATCTTGAAGAGGAGTTCGACGAAGAAGAAGAGGATCTTTCAGAGAGTGAATTCGCTGAGCATATTATTGGTGAACTTGGTGGTGAGTGTCGACTAAATATCTACTTATTTTATATCTCTATCTCAACACAAATTCCCCAAAATTTGTATGTGTAACATAGTAAAAACAAAATTGATTTTAACTATATAACAGTCATGTTTACAACGATAATACAGTTAACTGCAATATTCACAGAATAATGTATAGTTATATTTAAGAACGATATGTTGTTGATAAGTATCGATTGGAATTCACTGAAAGCCAAAGAGAAAACCGTTAATACGAAAATTTAATTTAAACTTTGTATAATTTGCCATGTCCACATATTTTTTTTAACATTTTTTTTTCAAATCCGATCTCTTTGATTTATCAAGCGAATTCCAATTTATCATTATGTATTATTAGAGTTGTGTTCTGTCAATTGTTGTTGTACATATACAAATACTGTGCTCTTCTTCTTTGGTTGCCTTTTCATCTCAAAAAGCTTGCATTTTGAACTGTAAATATGTAAATACTACTCTATATATACGTATAAATATGAAACTCTTATTAACGTAGTTTTGGAACTAGTTGCGCTTTTCTCCATTTATTTAATTTCCTTACTTTGCACATTATCAAAACAGGAGAAGTAACAGACCAGGACAGTGTTGCCACTGCAGAAAAATATTGTTTTATTGTGGTGAAAATAAATTGTACAAATGAATGTGTGAGTGTGTGTGTGTGTGTGTGTGCGTGTGTTTGCACCACATACGTACTTTAATTTGTACTCATTTTGATAAGTGCTCGAATTTCTTATCACACAAACACAGCTACAAGAACAATAACAACAATAGGCAGGCAACAGCAGCAGCAGTTAGCATTGTGAAACATTTCTTGTTCTCAAATTGCCTGTTCTGCGCTGCGTCATGTGTTGTGCACATACCATACATAGTATAATATATATTAATTATTTTGTTGATAAAAGAAAATAATATTTCGCAATGCCAACGCACTTTGGTAAAGGCAAACGCAGTTGAAATTTTTACGTCGCGCAGTTTAGAACCATAGAAATCCGTATAAATAGGTCGGATAATAATCGGATTAAAGAAGTAAAGATTGTTGCCTAAAATTTCGAAAAGTAGCTTTAAAGAAGTATCAGGTGTGTCTTTTAGTTGGAGTTGCTCATTTAGTTTTATTTTCCTTTAACTGTTATCTAAGCTGTGTTTCTTTTAAACCGCCCAAAACCTACAACTAATATTATTCAGTTGCACTCGTCACATTCCATGCACATCCATTGACGCCCATTAAAGCGACTTTTGCATTACTAATGACATGCGCGCATATAAACTTATTACTTATTAATATTCTCCCCTTTGTGATGCCTAACAAGTTTTCGACTCTCCCCTTCACCGTCACCTTGTCAAGCTAATCTTCGGTCTCATAGGATTTTTTTTCTGTCAGTGTTGTAAAACAAGAACATAATGCAAAGTTCAATTTCAATTGTTTTATATTTATTATAATGCACGTTCTTCTTCATTTTGATTGTTATTGCTGTCGTCGTTGTTGTTGTTGCAATTTTTGTTGATATTTTTATTTGATTTCTAATACATTTAATTAAAAAAATAAAATAAAGATACAATTCTGATCCATCTCTATTTACATAGAAATAAAAGGATTAATATCAATCTATTTAATGTATATGTATGTGTATACATATATATGCCAACATATAAATATATACTAAATTTCTTTGCTGATGCCTTGTGTTGTTGATGATGATGATGATGTTGTTGTTTTTGTGCAAAATATAAAAATGAATATAATTAACAAAGAATTTCAAGCGCCGTCGCAGTGTGTGTGTGGCTTGCACTCACTAGAAAGAGATAAAGATACATACGTATATGCAAATGTGAGAGAGACACAGACACAGGGAGAGTGAGAGAATAGAAAAAGAGAGAGAGAGAGCGAAAGAGAAATGTTTATGTAGCAGCAAAAGCAGAGGCAGCAGCAACAACGACAACGACAACAACAAATGTTAGCAGCAGCAACCACAAAAATTGCAGCAACAACCACGAAACATGCTAAAATGGGCAATTCAAGACGAACAGCAGAAGCAGCAGCAGCAACATCGACAGCGGCAACTGCAGTATAGTTGCAGATGCAGCAGCAACAACAACCACATAATGTTGCTGTTGTGCCTCTGTGCTTGCGTGTGCTTGTATGTGCCTGTGGGTGTGTGTACGTGTGTCCTCTACACAGACATACAGAGAGTAGTAATGTGCCGAGCAGCAGCATCAAACAGCAGCAGCAGCAACAACAACAGCAGCCGCAGCAGCAACATCATCATTGTCAGCGACTGAGCGTCCCTCCTGCCCCCAAACTCCTCCATCCATATTGTAGTCGCCCACTTCTGTTTCAAAACCCTACCCAACCCCCCCGACATAGCCCTACCACCCTCCTTACCTTGGTAGCCGATATATCCGATCCTGCTGTCATGAAAGACATCTCTTTCTTCATCCTCAAAGAGGAGAGAAAACAGAACAATCTCAGAACGCTCTCCAAAATGTATTTGCATTATTCAACTACAACAACAACAACAATCAAAAAAAAAACTAACGTAGTAGTGTAGCTGCAAGCAAAATAACAAACAAACAAAAAAAAACAACAAACAAACTATAAAAAAGCTGTTTAACTGTTGTCTCCCACTACTCTACCCCCTCTCTGCTTGCCGCCTGACAACAACCAAACGAACGAACAACTACTGCAACAACATCAACTTTAATAACATCTGCAACAGTAACTGCAACAAAAGGTCCGCCACACCAAACTACGAGTCGCAGCAACAGACGCAGCAGCAGCAACAAGCTTAGCAACAACAACAACAACAACATAACCGGTAGCAGCAACAACAACAGCAGCAGCAAACAAAACAAAAACACGCTGGCAACATATTCATCAGCCGCTGCACCGACTGCGTCGGCAACAGCAACACACCAACAACAACAACAACAGCAGCAACAAATACCGACGGCAGCAGCCGCGACAGTAACTGGCGCGGGAGCAACTACAGCAACAACGACGTCGGGCTATCAGCGTGCCGCCCCTCCACCTGGCCAGCAGCAGATTGTGGGCGGGGCGGCACGTGCTACACGAAGCATCGGCGGTGGAGGCGGTGGCGCTGCAGCAGCAGCTGCTGTTGGCATTGTTGACTACAGCATACTTCCACCAGCAGCGGCAACACACATGTCACCCTACCCCCAACAGCAACAACCAGGTCCGCCACCCTTACAATCACATCAGCAACAGTTGCTGCCAGCACATCAGTTTGCCCCAGCGCATTTGTCTTCCTTTGTGACGCCCACAACGCCAGCGACGCAACATTTTCAGGCTGCAGCATATTTTACCCAACAACAGCAGCAACATCATCATCAGCAACAACAACATCAGCACCATCAGCAACATCATCATCAGCAACAGCAACCGCATTATTATCACAGTTCTGCTGCTGCTGTCGCTGTGCTGAATCTGCAACAGCAGCAGCAGCAGCAGCAACATCCACAACAACAACAACAACAACATCACTATAACTCCACAGGGCCACCACAAACACGGCCAGCACCGCCGCCAGTTATATATCAGCAGCAACGTTACGCAGCAGCAACATTTGTGCCGCCACCGACTCAGCAACAGCAGCAACATACAGCCTACGCACAGCAGCAGCAACATTCATCACTGCGACGCAGTTCACGTAGCAAAACGGGTTCCTGTGTGAGTTCCACAGCAGCCGCACAGCAGCAGCAGCATCAACAACAGCAGCAACAGCATCATCTGCAACAGCAACATCAACTGACTGCGGCAGCAGCTGTTGTTGCGCCCGGCACGGCACAACAGCAGCAGCAGGTGGTGCCGCCGCCCAATCAATATCAATATCATCAGCAATTGGGCGGCAATACGGTTGTTGTTGCCGTGCGACAGCAACAACAGCAGCAACAACAGTTGCAACATCAACCGCCACACCAGCAACTGCATCAACAGGCCTTGCAGCAACATCAACAGCAACACCAACAACGTGCGACAATTGTTCAGCCTGGTTTCCTCTTCAGCTACCGCAGCAGTAATCACGGCCAACAACAGCAGCAACAGGCAACTCCCAAAGCGACGCTCAGCAGTGGTAAGTGGAGAAGTCGGATTTTGGAGAAGAAGATGGAGAGAAGATGTGATGGATAATGATATATCACGAAGAGAGGAGAAGGATGTTTCCAAAAAAAAAGAAAAAAAAAAAAAAAAAAGCGGGCGCAGGCGCTAGCAAAGCGGGACGCGACCATCATTTGTCGATATCGCACCATTTCTTGACCGACAAACCACCCTAATCTTCAGTTTATTCAATTATAAAAGCCCACACGCACTCACACACAGACATCCACATGCGCACGCAAGTATTTCACGACTTCCTTGAGATGATTAGGCGGCAGGATTATAATAGAGGGTGTTTTGTCGTCGTGGTTGTACGTAGGCGTGGTCCGTTTGATTGTTCTGTATATTATGTACACACTTTTGGATACGGATTAATGGTATATTTTCTTCTGGTGTTGGGTCATCATTATTCAAACAATCAAATTAAGTCTATAAGGAATCAACAGTAAATAAAAAATATATAGCCGTAAAAAAGCTATCGATATCCCACACAATCGCTTCTAAAGCGATCCTCTATACTGTACCTTCTTTTCTTCTTATCGATAATTCGATTGTGAGCGCATCGATAGTTTTTGGAGCTTAACCATCAATCAACTCATGCATATACATAATATATTATATATTGCCTCTCTCGCCTCCGCTGTCGCGCGTCGCTTTGCTCGCGGTGTCCACTTACCCTCGTACCCCTTGTACCCATTTAAATCAATGGCAGTTCTAATTTCTCTTTGCATTTCTCTCTCTCTCTCTCTTTCTCTCTTACACACAAAAACACACACTCTTTCGCGTTGCTGAAACTCTCATACTGTTGGTGTAAAAACAAAACAAAAATCATCTTCAATTTAGCAGCTTCGGATGCTTTAACATATAGTTTGATGGCACAACAGCAACAACAACAAGCGCCAAATGGACCGCCGCATGCAGGTGGACAGCAACTGACGTCAGGTAAACCAAGCAATACCAAGAAAATCAAATTCCAACAACATTCACACACACACACACACATACACCTACACATAATAACCCACCCATTGAGCATATAATCTCAAACATACTTACTTTTTAACTGATTTTTGATTTTGTATTCTCTCTTACACTCACCCGCATTATTATTTTTATTTTGTTTGCTGCGCTCAAACTCGCCACACACACTTACAGGGTGTTTCAGGTGCGAGTTAGAGGAGACACAGTCACACAGCTTTTGTTTTTATAATTTGTCAACACTAACAAAACTATCGTTAAACGAAAAACTAGTAATTTCGATATTTGACTTTTATTTTGTAAACTTTTCTTTGCATTTGTCGTCAGCTGTCGCTATGTGTCCCTATTAATTTATTTAATATATATGTACTTTGAAGGAATATCTTGTACCCCACTCCTTTATATTTTGTGTATTTTTGAAAATATAGTGCGACTATAACGATATGAACGAAATTAACTGTAATATCTTTGCATTGGTAGGTTCCAACTCGGCCAATCTCAGCATCGTTGCAGCCGCACTGAGCGCCGTACGCGACTCAGCGGTCAACGTGAATATTAGCAGCGCAGTGGGCGCAACTAGCAGCAGTGCAGGAGGAGGCGGTGGAGGCGCTGGAAGCGGTGGCGGCGGTGGAAGCAGCAATAGTAACAGTGCGAGCGCCTCGGCCAGTGGCAGCAGCAATGTGGCAGTAGCAGCTGGAACAACAACAGCATCGACTGCAGCACAACAAACGTCTGCGGCAGCAGCAGCCGCAGCAGCTGCCGCCGCAACGGCAGTGTCGGCAGCAAGTGGAGCTGCAGCTGTTAACGCTGCTGCCGCTGCCGCCGCCGCAGCTGCTGCAGCAGCAGATTCGGAAAGCGATGATAGCGAAGTGGGACGTCTGCAGGCGTTGCTCGAGGCACGTGGTTTACCGCCACATCTTTTCGGTGCTTTGGGACCACGAATGACGCATATACTCCATCGGACCATTGGCAATAGCAGTACATCTAAGGCAAATCAACTTCTGCAAGGACTGCAATCGCACGATGAATCCCAACAGCTGCAGGCAGCCATCGAAATGTGTCAAATGCTTGTCATGGGCAATGAGGATACACTTGCCGGCTTTCCGGTCAAACAGGTGGTGCCAGCACTTATCCAACTGCTGCGCATGGAGCACAATTTTGATATAATGAATAATGCTTGCCGTGCTTTGGCTTACATGTTGGAGGCATTGCCACGTTCCGCTGGCACGGTAGTAGAAGCTGTTCCCGTGTTTCTGGAGAAGCTGCAGGTTATTCAGTGCATGGATGTGGCCGAGCAAAGTTTGACCGCATTGGAGATACTCTCAAGACGTCACAATAAGGCCATATTGCAAGCAAACGGAATAAGCGCTTGCCTCACCTATCTGGACTTCTTCTCGATTGTGGCACAACGTGCCGCACTGTCCATCACGGCCAATTGCTGTCAGAACATGCATGCCGAGGAGTTTCATTTCGTTTCGGAGAGCCTCCCTCAGCTGGCGCGTCTATTGTCGCAGCAGGACAAGAAGTGCGTGGACAGTGTCTGTACAGCCTTTTGGCGTCTGGTCGAAAGTTTCCCTCATGATGGCAAACGATTGCAACAAATTGCCAGCCCGGATCTACTTAAGAATTGCCAGCAACTGTTGGTGATGACACCTGCCATTTTAAATACCGGCACATTTACCAATGTGGTGCGTATGCTAAGTTTAATGTGTGCCGCATGCCCCGATTTGGCCATTTCTTTGCTTCGGAACGACATTGCCGCCACATTGCTGTATCTACTGACGGGCAATGCGGAACCAGCAGCAGCTAGTGCTACGCATGTGGAGCTTGTGACTCGACCACCGTTGGAATTGCTCGAGCTGACCTGCTTAATTGGTGAACTAATGCCGCGTCTGCCGCTGGATGGTATCTTTGCGGTAGATGCACTACTCGATCGACCCACCCTCAATACACAGGATCAGGTGCAGTGGCAATGGCGTGATGATCGTGGTGCATGGCATAATTATTCGACCATCGATTCGCGTCTTATTGAGGCAGCCCACCAGAGCAGCGAGGATGAAATAAGTCTGAGCACCTTGGGACGCACCTACACGGTCGAATTTCATGCCATGCAACAGATAAACGAGGACACCGGAACATCGCGACCGGTACAACGCAAACTTAATCCCAATTATGTGGCACCAGCAGCGGCTGGACAGGATTTGACTACAACAGGTGGTGGTGCCGCAGCGGCAACGTCGGTTGGAGCTGGAGCTGCATCCACATCATCGGCTGCAGCCACTGGTAATAACAACAACAATAATAATAATAATAACAACAGCAACAGCTCTAACAAACGCCGTCCCTCGTTAGATGCACGCATTGCGTGTTTGAAGGAAGAGCGTGGACTCGCTGCGGACTTTATCAAAGCACATATTCAATGTACTCTACGAGGTCTACAGCTCGTCGGCCGGCCCCAATGTGCGCTACAAGTGTCTGCGTGCTCTTCTGCGTATGGTGTACTATGCAACGCCAGAGCTGCTGCGTCAGGTGCTCAAGTATCAACTGGTCTCCAGTCATATCGCCGGAATGCTGGGCAGCAATGATCTGCGGATTGTTGTCGGTGCTCTGCAGATGGCTGAAATACTGATGCGACAGTTGCCCGATGTGTTTGGCACACATTTCCGTCGCGAGGGTGTCATCTATCAGTTTACTCAACTGACCGATCCCAGCAATCCCATATGTGCCAATCCATCGCCCAAACCGTTGAGCACTACGGCCACGCCCACAGCGAATGCCGGCGGATCGCAGAGTGCTCCGGCTTCGGCAAATAGTCTGCAAGTAAATCCCTTTTTCATGGACAATGTGACGGCAACAACGGGTGGCACTGCGACCGCAGGAGGTTCCAATAGTGCCAATGCCACACCCAGTAGCAGCACCAAACATCAATCGTACAGTGTGAAGAGCTTTTCCCATGCTATGAATGCGCTAACAGCCAGCGCCAATGCTGTGGCCAAACAGCAGCAGCAGACGTCGGGAACTGTTGCCACCGACAATTACAACTACAGCAGCTCGGCGCCTTGCTCTTCGGCAACCACGGCACAAGCAGCAACAACTGCACCCGCTGCATACTTTGTGGCCGCCGATCCACGTCAATATCTGAGCTTTCAACCACCGGCAGTACCAATGTCAGCAGCTCAGTTGGAGATGCTGCCATCAGCCGGCGCACAAGCAGCAGCAATTGTGGGCACGCCCACTCAGGTGATCTATAACAGCGCTCAGGGTGCAGCAGGCTATCAGCAGCAGCCGCACATGACGGTCGCTGTGGCATCCACTAGCGCTGCGGCAGCCAACAGTAGTGGCAGCAGCAGCAACAACAACAGCAACAGCAATTGCTCGTCCTCAGCATTGCAACATAAGATGACAGACATGCTGAAACGCAAGGCGCCGCCCAAGCGCAAATCACAGAGCAGTGGACGGGCCAAGTCGCGGCAGGAAGATGCCGCAGCCGCCGCAGCAGCTAATACAGCTAGTTCTGCCATGCACGAGCTGCTCAGTCGTGCCACAAGTAAGTAATGCCACCAAGGCAAACCTCTAGCCGCATATGGGCTTTCATTAATTTTCTATTATTTACAGGCTTGGGAAGCAGCAGTGCCGGAGGACGCAGCACTCCTAGTTCTGGCTCGACTTCAAACAATTCAAAGTCACGTTTCAGCGCTGGAAATGCCAGCAACAATTCGAGCGGGTCCACAACGAAATCCTCATTTCTGGCATCGCTCAATCCGGCACGCTGGGGTCGCCAGACGGCGCACCATCATCATCAGCAACAACAACAGCAGCAACAGCAGTCGAATCACGGCCTGACCAAAGATGCCAGCAGTAACAGCAGTGGTGCCTCGAGTAGCGCTTGTAGCTCCGCAGCGGGAATCGCTTATGCCGGATCCAGTGGTAACATGAATGCCGCCGCAGTGGCAGCCAGCATTAGTAAAAGCATCTCGCATGCAAATCTTATGGCGGCCGCCAATCGGGAACGAGCACGCCAATGGGTACGCGAGCAAGCTATCGATTTTGTAAAACGTTATACGGAGCAGGAGGCTCGGCGCAGCAAGGCACGTGAAAGTGAGATTAACAGTGGGGCGGGAGGGACAAGTGGCTTCGGAGGAGCTGCATCAGGATCTGCATCTACCACATCCTTGGCCAGTACCACGGTGCTGGAACGCTTGTCGAGCATATTGCTCAAGCTGAACGGCAGCTATCACGATTGTCTCGATGCGCTGCTTGAATTGAAGAATATTTTGCTGGAGAGCGACATATCGCCATTTGAGGTAAATCACTCTGGACTGATCAAGGCCATGCTCAACTACATGACCAGCGAAACAGGACTGGTAGAACGCGACGCTCGGTTGCGTAGCTTTATGCACGTCTTTGCCGGTTTGCCACTGGAGCCGCTGCTTCAGAATGTGGGCCAACTGCCTACCATAGAGCCTTTGGCTTTTGGAGCCTTTGTAGCTAAACTCAATGGCTGCGTCACTCAACTGGAGCAGTTTCCAGTTAAGGTGCATGACTTCCAGGCCGGACCTGGCGGAAGATCCAATCAGAGCGCCTTGCGGTTTTTCAATACGCACCAGTTGAAGGTGAGTTTAACTGCTATTTTATTATCGTTACGCTTTACTAACATTGAAATCATTGTTTCCTTGTAGTGTAATCTACAGCGTCATCCGCACTGTAGCAATTTACGGCAATGGAAAGGTGGAACCGTTAAGATCGATCCCTTGGCCATGGTGCAGGCAATTGAACGTTATTTGGTGGTTCGCGGCTATGGAGGCATTCGTGCCGATTCCGATGACGATAGCGAGGAGGATATGGATGACAATGTGGCCGCTGTTGTGATGACACAGTCGGGCTTTAAGCACAAACTACAGTTCCTCATTGGGGAGCATGTGTTGCCCTACAACATGACTGTTTATCAGGCGGTAAAACAATTTTCGCCACTTGTCAACGAACAACACGAAACAGACAACGAGTCGGAGATGCTGTTGGGTGAGTTGTGTAGGATCTTCAATTATGAACTTGCGAAATAACATCAATGCTAACCATTATCTTTTATGTTATTCAACAGGCAACAGCAGTATTTGGGTGCAACAACACACTATATACTATCGTCCTGTTGAGGAGGATGGTGCCGGTTCGGGTGCCAATAGCTCATGCAGCAGTAACAGCAATCAGGCGCATAACAAGCAAGCTAACAGCAGTAATGCTACGTCCAGCTCATCTCATGTAGCTACCTCATCATGCAGCTCTTCCTCGTCGGCAGCCACGTCGAGTGGTGGCAAGAAGTCGCACAAATCGAGCAGCAAATTTATACGTAAGAAGACAGAGCTCTGGCACGAAGGTATTGCACCTTCTGTGCTCTCGCCCCTCAAGTCATTCCTGAGCAGTTGCCTACCAATGGATGTGGTTACCGTGCAGGATTCCTCATTGGATGCATTGTGTATGCTGCGCGTAATTCATGCACTTAATCGACACTGGGAGCATCTATATGGCTGTGTTGTGCGTCAGAATATAATTCCCCAATCAGAGTTTGTACATCCAAAGATTACGGCAAAGGCAAATCGTCAACTACAGGATCCGTTGGTCATTATGACCGGCAACTTGCCACAATGGTTGCCACAGATTGGCATGGCCTGTCCATTCCTTTTCCCATTCGAGACGCGACATTTATTATTCTACGCAACCAGTTTTGATCGGGATCGTGCCCTACAACGTTTGCTCGATACAACACCAGACCTTAATGCCGCAGAGTCATCAGAGCGTGTTGCACCACGTCTCGATAGACGCAAGCGTGCTATTTCACGTGCCGAGCTACTTAAGCAGGCGGAACACATATTGCAAGACTTCGGCAACTCAAAGGCGCTCTTGGAGATTCAGTATGAGAATGAGGTGAGTTTATTTTGAAGAAGCCAAATATAGTCATAATACTAATCCTCCTAATCGCTTGTAGGTGGGCACTGGACTTGGTCCAACGCTTGAGTTCTATGCTCTCGTCTCGGCCGAATTGCAGCGCACTGATCTCGGTCTATGGAATGGCAGTGATAGCTATCGTCATAATTCGTCTAACATTGTGGATGTCGTTAAGTCAAGCAGTGCTGTAGTGCACATTGAAGATGGACTGGAGACAAGTAGTGAGCAGCAGACAACAGCAGCAGCGATGGCCACAGTGATAACTAGCACCACTACAACCACAACGAACGCACATTTGACCCGCTCAAGCAGTCGTAGCAGTGCGTTGCGTCATCAGCAACAGTTGGCGGAGCATAGCTCCTCTAGTACCGGATCGAATGATAATGCTTTAAATATGATAATTGCGCAGCAGTTAAGTGATATGACTGCCTCAGATGGCAGCACAACAACCACCGCATCCAGTCAACATACGACAACGGTCACAGCTACAACAATAGCAACAGCCTCAACTGTCAGTTATGTGCATACGGCACATGGGTTGTTCCCTTTGCCGCTGGGCAAATCATCAAAATTGCCACAAATGACCAAGGCCAAGTCGAAATTCAAGTTCCTGGGCAAATTTATGGCTAAAGCTGTGATGGATAGTCGCATGGTATGCTATCAATATTAATATATTTTTACTATACCAAAGTATATAATTTATGTTTTTTTATTGAATCTCTAGCTGGACTTGCCGTTCTCGCTGCCCTTTTATCGCTGGCTGGTCAGCGAGGAGCATTCAATTGGTCTGGCTGATTTGCTGCGTGTTGCACCAGAGGTGCAAAATACGCTGGTGCGCCTTCAGGATATTGTGCGACAACGTGAGGATATACAATCCAATCCCAATTTGGATGCCATGGAGAAAAAAGAAAAGGTATATTGTCTAAGATTTCAATTTGTTGTGGTGCTTATTATATCGTCTGTTCTTTTCGTTATTAGATGGAGCAATTGGACTTGGATAGTTGCCCCATTGCCGACCTGGGACTGGACTTTGTACTTCCCGGTCATGCCAATATTGAGCTTTGCCGAGGTGGGCGAGATACGCCAGTCACCGTGCACAATTTACATCAATATATCTCACTGGTCACCTACTGGTTCCTTATTGAAGGCGTCCAGAAGCAATTTGAGGCGTTGCGTGAGGGTAATTATCAAATGGCTTATGTGCATAAATTTCACAATATTAATTTGATTTGTTTTTTTTTTAGGCTTTGATTCCATATTCCCCATACAACGTCTGCGTATGTTCTATCCCGAAGAATTGGAGTGCGTCTTCTGCGGCTCCGGCAGCGAACAGCATCAAAGCTGGGATCTCAAAATGCTGCAGGACAGCTGCCGTACCGATCACGGCTTCCATCAGGAATCTCAAGCCATACAATTTTTGTACGAGATACTCGTCTCGTACAATCGTGATGAGCAGCGTGCGTTCTTACAATTCGTGACGGGATCTCCGCGTTTGCCGACTGGGGGCTTTAAATCGTTAACCCCACCACTAACCATTGTACGCAAGACATTGGATGGGAATCAAAATCCCAATGACTATCTACCATCTGTGATGACCTGTGTCAACTATCTAAAGTTGCCCGACTACTCCAGTCGTGATGTGATGCGGCAGAAACTGAAAGTGGCTGCCAATGAGGGCAGCATGTCCTTCCATCTGTCTTAAATGATACGACACTAAGAAAACAAAAAACAACACAATACATTACAAAGAATACTAGAAGAGAAACTTAAAAACTAAACAAACGAGGAAACGCGTTATTCATATTCATTCGATCATATACAAATATATAAATATATATATGTATACATCTAGATATATATATATATTTATGCATATGTATATATTAATATTTATACGATACGAAAAAGAAAACAGTCTATATTCATTATCTATAATCCAACCAATAAATGGATTGGGAAATTCTGTAGCAAGCGGATGCAAATCATCAACATGCAAAAACAATCGCAGCTACAACAACAAGAATACGGATTATAGTAGTAGTAACAACAACAAATAGCATTCAAGCGTTTCGCATAATTTTGCAATTTATCTTTCTCTTATTTTAATACCCGAACTCAACTGGCCAAATATCAATACAAACATGAATATATGTATATTATATATTTGTAACATTCGCAAGTTGACACGCGCACATACATTCTCATAAATAACTACACAGACACACATACAAATGAACGGCCAATTATTCAAATACTATTAAATAAATTAATTAGTAAAGCTCAAGAAACAAAAACAAAGTTTTTTTCACCCACCCACAATAATGATAATGGGTTTTATGTAGTAGATTTTCGTTTAAATTAGTTTCAATTGCGCTTTAATAAATATTTCACTTGTATTTCGCCTTTAGTTACAATTCTGTTTTGCATATTAAGTTTTTGTTATAATATTCTTCATAATTTGCTAACGAGGTTGAAATCGAACCGTTTGATGAGCACAAAATGTGTACCAACAATGTAAACGCTTATAACGATTATAAAAAGTGAAGTGAAGCTTAGAGAATCGCGGTAAATTTTTGTTTTTTTTTATGTCCGATTCCAATCCGATCCCTACCACCAGTTTCTTTCCCGCCCATACTTAATATACTTTATATATACATACGTAGAAGTGAAATGAATGCAGAGAAGTCATAAGTAAAAGAACGCCCACCCTTGAAGTTTAAAATCGATATACATACAACATATAAATATAAATAAATATATATTTAAACATAATATAATTATATTATTTAATGAATATATCTACATATGTATTTACCATATGCCTCTTAAGCAAATATTATGCAAGCTGTGTTAATTTATCATAGCCACAAAGTAAATATACATAAAACCAATGCAAAGCGGGCAAAATGAAATGAATAAAAATAAAGTAAAGCATAACAAAGATAAACAGTATGATAAAAAAGTTTCGAATTTGAAATCGAGTTGATGCATACATGAAATGGAATTCTTTAGCGTTTAGTTCATATACGCGATATATATCTCTATATACATATAAATATAAATACATATACTTATATAAAACACACACATAGAATTACAAAACTACTGTAATAATACACACTCATGCGTACACAACTGTAACTGTATTTAAAGAATATACTACATTTATGTGTTGTTTAAACAGACATAATAAATCGAATTGCGAAATCGTCGCGATGTATCAACTTTTGCAGTACTGAATGGAAATAATAATATAATGAAAATTATAATGAGTTAATTATAAAATTATTATAATGAATTTACAGAATACAAACGATTTATAATAATAATAAAAAGAAAAACAAAAAATCAAACCGAATCAAGTTATAAAAATAAAAACTAGCATTAAATTATCATACAACAATTACATAATAGTTACAAGATAATTAAGATTATTGCTCTATAACAAAGAAATCAGCAAACAACAATAACAAAAGTAAATAAAACTGAAAAACCCAATAAATAAAGCGTGTTTTTTTTAAATCATATATTTAGGTAGTAGTTGCAAACCAATGCTTGAAGCATGTGTATATTCTACCTGAGTATATTAAAAAAACAGGGTGCTATGTTCGGTCCCACAATTGCAACATTTGCTATGGCAACGATAGATCCTAAGTTCTTTTTGCCTGCCTTGATTCGTTGTAATGCTATATAGTAAAAATACCAAATTCTTAAAAGGGAAGTATCTACCCTCCTAGTCAGCAACTGTTTACAACCAAATAGAACCTTGTGTGGTTGCCCGGGGCAGCGTTGAGAAACTTAACAAACCGGTTGCCATTAGAAATGAGACAAAAGTTGTTTTAATACTCTTAAAATTTCAAACTTACAATTTATCCACAACTGTTTACGTAGAATAAAAATCCAGCTCGATATATATTTACTGATATTACTGATACTTGATACTGTTGCAGCTGCATAGAAATAAATTACGACAATATGAACGAAACGGACGATATGAAGAGCTCGTCGCTGGACGAGTTCAAGCTGGAGGCCATGCGGTCCATGGGCTGGACTGTCGAGTCGGATATACCTATGGCTAATTCCGAAAATCTGGCTATACTAGAGGAGATGGTCCGTATGCGGGCCGAAAAGTTTGATTTACAGCAAAGGATCATTGCGCTAGATGATCGCGACACTGCGATCGAGCGGCATAGACGCAACATTGAGGCCACATTGCAGCAGAATATTGTGAGTTTGATGCGTGTGGAGTTAGATGGGAGTAATAATACAAATATTAATATGGCAACTTCTTTGAGTAGAATGTTTTCAACTCGTTGAAAAATGATGTCATAAAAGAGGCGCATCGCACGCAGCTAGTGATCCTCGAGCGGAGTAAGCTAAAAGAGGATTTGCGTAATAATCAGAAGGAGCTTGGAAAATTTACAGAATTTGCGGAGCACACTCTAAGTAAGTGATCCTTACCCGCATTTGATTTTAGTATTGGCAAACAGAGTAATTGCATAATTGGTTTTAGACAAAATTACCAAGAACAAAAAGGAAATTGATGAATTGGCGAATCGCATCAAAAAGGCCAAGTCAAGTCTGATCGACTGGGCCGAGGCTATGGAGGATGGCAACAAGGGATACCAGTTGATCGATCAATATTATCAGGATGATCAACAAAAGGCGCGAGCTCTGAACACAAAACGTCAGCTTCTTCAGGCGGATATTGACAATCGCCGTAAACAGAATGTTCAGTTGTACGATGAGCAAATGACACTGGAAAAGAATCTGGAGCGCACCGCCTGCCTGTACCGAGCGGCCCATTTGGAGAGGAGACAAATGGTAAACACTTGGAAGCATGCAGTCAACCAGATGACGCAACGCGAATTGGATATTCAGAATAGTGAAAAGGAATGCATAAAACTGACGGATCATGCGAATTTCATAGCCCACAGCTTTCGGTTGGTCAATGAGCAGCTAACCGAAGTCCTTGAGAATAATCGCATGGTGGAGCAGAACATTGAGTTACTGAATACTGAGAATTCTGATACTAAGAACGAGATCGCACGTTTAATCGATAGTTCAATGCTAAAAGATCGTGAGATTATGGGACTGCGCAACGAGCTCGAAAATCTATCCAATATGGTGCATGCACAGCGTCTGGAGAATCGCAAATTGATTCAGGAACGCGATAAAAAAATTGCAGACATTGCTAATTTCGAGGAGCTGCTGAAAAAGGTGAACGAACGCCTTAAAATGATCGAGAACAAGGCCATGGACTCGAATCAACGGCTTCAAATTCTTGACGAGATGATGGAGGGCGAAAAGGCGGCACTAAACGATCTGAACAAACAGCAACAACGATGTAATGAACTACTCTATCGCACCCAACGTCAGATATCGGAGCAGCAGGATGAACAGAAAACAATGGTTGTACAGAAATCGGCTCTGCAGTCGACTCTTACCGCCGTCTTTCGTATCCATACAAATCTAGAGCTCGAGCTGAAGCGTCAGACGGAGATTCACTATGACATGTCGTATAAATATCTGCAGACCGAACGACATATAGCCATTTTGCGTGGCAAGAACACTGATCCCGAGATTGAGGAGCGAAATGCTAATAATCTTGCCGAGCTGGAACAATACTATAGCAAATTGCAGCGTCGCCTCGCCTCAACGGAGGCACAAAACAAGAAGCTCAACTATACAATGAATGCTCTGGTTATTGTGTACAATAGCGATGCCAAGGATCTGGAACTGGTGAAGTTTAAGATTAAGGAAGCGCAGGTCTACTGCGAGGGAACCATCAAGCGGTTGCGCATGAATCGTTACGAGAATTCCGAGGTCATTGTCGAGCTGAGTCTGCTCAAGATGCGCTGTAGCGATGTCCAGAATATGATTGATAGCTGTGTCAAGGGCTCATTTAGTCTAAACCAGCATCGAATTGCCTTCCAGCGGATCATCAAAGATCGCTTTGTAGAGCTACGCAGTCAGCAGGATATATTGTTTCTAAAGCGTAAACATCTCAACGATGAACTGAGCACGCTGCGTGCTGATCTTGGTGAACGCAGGAAACACATCGATGCGATGCGTGCTCGCTTCGAACTGACATCCGCCCTGTTGGGTATTAACGAAGATGGCACCATAATTACAGCCACGCAGCTTAAGGTGGAGAATGCCCAGGAACGGCAGCTGCTCACCGACGAGGGGGATACTCTCAATAAAAAGGTGCTTAAGGCTGAGAAGGAGGTGATCGGACTGGAGAATACGCTGCGTCAGTTCGATAAATCCAATGACAAGTACCGCATGAATCTGAAAGCACACGACTACAGTTCAATGGGTAAGCAGTTTATATAAATTTATTATTTTCTTAATAATGTTTTTATTTCTTATCTCATGCCACAGACGAAAAACAAGCCGAAAGCCAGTTGAGGCAAATGCAGAAGGTTTATTGCGATGAACTTAATGAACTGAAGAGGTTGCGCTGCAAAGTTGCGGCGTATGAAACTAAACTGGGTGAGCTGGGTTTGGAGGAGAAGGAGCTCATTAAACAATTGGATGTCACGAAAGAGAAGCGTGCTGAAAACTTTGAGACCTTGTCAAAGTTGAAAAAAGAATTGATTGAGCAAAAACAGAAAATTGATCGAGCCAACCGTGATATTCAAAATCTTCTCAAAGACATTAAACAGAAGGGCATAAGTGCGGATTTCCTCGAATTGTTTCAACGCGATCTTAGTCTGCAGGAACTGGAGATTCGCAACAGGAAGGCTCTAAATCTATTGACTGACATGGCATCCAGCGACGCAGATGGCCCGAAAATTATACGCTTTATGCTCGACAAGGGATTAAAGATGCCCACTCAACTGAAGCCCGTACGCAGTTGTATCACCTCTAAGACTACCTCATACACCTCCCTCGAAGCCTGCTCCAGTAGGGGTACGACCAGTATAATTCATATGTATGTCGAACAACTATAATAATATATATTTTTATTTGCAGCTTTTAGTATCCGTTCGTCCACTTCTGAGCTTAGCCTGACCCTGGGCAAGGATGATGCCAACCCGGCAAAACTAAGCGTTGTCTCCCTCGATTTACCACAGCCTGTTAAGAAGAAGAAGTGAATTGCATTGAGTGAGCAACTCACGTGTTCAACAAACTGTTTACAAATTGGAAGTCGAAACAGAAACACTAATAAACAGTGCACCGGCAAGAAAAGAAGGAACGGAAATTGGGAAAACAAGCACAATAAAAATAGAACACAACAACTTGGTGACCAAGAGTCAACAAAGAAAAAAGAGTGGCGAACATTACGTATACTATACTTGAGATACTTGATTTCAAAAATAGAGATGGCAGCCGTACATTGCCATGGGATACTTTAGAAACATGTTCGCAATACTCGAGAAATAGATCACATACATTACGAATGGGGCTTTCATTATTTTAGTAGTTAATCTGACATTTTGATCATTAAAAAGCTGAACGAGAGAAGTTGTGATTTTTATTTTGTAGTTAGATCCTAAATGAAGTTTTAGTTTATTCTGGCATCTGGTCAAATAAATAATTTGGAAAAAATCAAAGTCACAATTTTTCAGGCTAAGTCGGGGACATATTTACTAAACTAATTTAATATATGATCTTTAATTTTTAAGAACGATTTAAGTAAATAAAAATAAACATTTTTCAATACTTTTAATTACATTATTTGAGCATTGCGAGATGCCATCACGATTCGTTTTCAAGTGAAGCAGAGCAACGCTGTGTGAGTTTTCAAAGAATATTTAGAAGACGAAAGCAGCAGTGGCTGTTGCTGTTGTTATATCGTAATTTTCGGCATTTGCTTTCGAATTTTCGAAATTGGGAACTTTTTCGATTCTTTCGCCCCGGACTCTGGTAGCGCAATATTCTTCATTATTTCGATTTCGCCCAGACGAACAGATCTCGTGCTCTCCGTCGCGCTGGCGTCGAAACAATTTTTCAATATTTTCGTTGCAAGTATTTTTAGAAAATTTGTGAAAACGAAAAAATACATTTTCTTCTCTTTTTGGTTTTTCAACTTTATGTCGGTCAGGAATGATGGTGGCCCAGGTTGCTGCAGTGCCGTAAAAATTTTCCATTTTCAAATATATTCATTGTGCTGTAATTAAGTGAGCGGAGCAATGTGTTCCATGTCGGTGCTGTGTCCATTGTGCGCGGTGCCCAGTTTCAATAGCATCGATGCGCTGCAACAGCGATTGATAAAGGCCGCAAATGGGCCGCTGTCATGCCCGTTTCCGCAGTGTAAAGATCAGTTTTTGGGCCTTGACAAGCTCACAATACATCTGTTTAGCCATACGAGTTTGATGAATGCTTCGGAAACTTCAGTTCCCGCCGCAGCAGTTATAGCGCCAGTAGCACCTGTTGTTCCCGTCAGTTCTATTTCATCCACAACGCAATCAATCACTGCGCCAACGAAGAGGCGTGGCAAAAAGTCTCGACCCAAAGCTGCCGTAGAACCTGCACCAATACTAGTACCAATACCTGCACCTGTACCCACTACACCGCCGGCTAGATGTGACATCTGTGAGTTCAGTTTTCGCAATGATGAACTGCGCAATATACACTTTCGGCTGGTGCACGAGAATGCCGATGGTTCGATGAAGCAGGAGCCAGGACAACAGCAGGACCCATACAAGTGTCATCTCTGCTCGAAGACATTTCGCATGAAGGGTTCGCTGCGCGTGCATCTTAAGGTTTTGCACACAAAAGGCGGCGTCTTAAGCAACAGCAGTAATTCCGGGGGCACTGCCAGTTGCCAAGCAGCTGGCAGTAGCAGTGGCACCAACGGCAGTGTCAGCATAAATAATCCCAAGCCAAAGATTAGCATTTGCGATCGTATACGACACAAGGAGGCAACAGCGTCATCGAATGCCAATGGAAACTCTGTTGCGAACGCTGGCAACGCAGCTGGCGGCGGAAACGGCAACCAACCATATGCTCTGAGCGGAGCCATTGGCATGCTCAAGCAGGAGATAATAACGCCGACGGATGCGGCAACGACTACAGCGGAATATGGTAGCACGCCCAAGAATTGGGAGTGCGATGTATGCACCAAGCTCTTTACCACAAAATACTTTCTGAAGAAGCACAAACGTCTGCACACTGGCGAAATGCCGTACACATGTCAGTTCTGTGCCCGCACCTTCACCTTTCAGCAGTCTTACCACAAGCATTTACTCTACCACAGCGAGGTGAAGCCGCACGCCTGCACCATTTGCGGGCGTGCATTCAAGGAGCTCTCTACCCTGCACAATCATCAGCGCATTCATAGTGGCGAAAAGCCTTTCAAGTGCGAAGTTTGCGGTAAGTAGGCCATGCTTCTTGCAGCGATTGTGTTCCTTGAGTCTCTTCGAGTGACTAGAGCACAGACTGCCCAAATGGGATTACGCTTAGTGTATATACGTATAGCATCTTGACCATCTGCTTCACAGGTAAATGTTTCCGCCAACGCGTTTCCTTTCTGGTCCACACACGAATCCATACCGGAGTTATGCCGTACAAGTGCGAATTGTGCCAGAAGACGTTTCGCTACAAGGTTTCACTGCGCACACACAAATGCTGCGCTTCCACCAGCCAGGAGGAGGAGGCACAAACGCCTGAGCAGTTTATCAAGGCCTTGCTGGAATCCAATCCTGGCGTGGACAACGTTTCGGCAACCCACGCAGCTGCCGCGAACAGCAGCGTAGCATTGGCTGGCATTCGGCTGAATGGCGTGGAGCAAGAGGCGTTGCTCTCGCAGAGCATCGACGACATTGTTGTCGAAAGCTGCCAGAAACTTGGCATTTGCGGTGTAGATTCTCCACAGCAGCAACCGCCTCTGGTTATAGATAATCATGTGCAGGTGCACTTTGACGGCAGCAATTCACCGTTGCAGCAACTGCAGAATCTCCGTCTGTATTCACCGCAACAATCAGAGCAGCAAAGTTCCGATGGAGAACTGTTTCAACGTTTTTTAATGGACGCTTCCTAATGGACCCAACATATTCTTGTTTTGTTTATCAGTTCGTACAATTTGTGTATTTACCTCTAAGATTACATATATGTATTTTAACATTGTTGCAATTTACTCGCTTGGCTCTCACTCTTCGTCCGAGCCGCTGCCAGAACTTGAGCCCGAACCACTAGGCGAGCCACTGCGTGAACGGCTTGGCGAACGGGAGCCGGACCCCGATCGCGAACCGGAAGCACTGCGACTGCGACTGCGACTTGGACTGTGCGATTTGGATTTTGATGCAGACTTGGATTTGGATCGACTGCGGGACGCACTGCGACTGTGCTGTGAACCGGCTGGTGTGTTCGAACGTGAACGTGAACCGCTGCGTGAGCGTGACCCAGACTTCGAGCGACTGCTGTCGCGTGATCCGGATCCGCTTGCGGAACTGGAGCGGCTGCGGCTTCGCGATCCACTTGCTGCACTACCGCTAGCCGATCCACTACGGCTACGAGTGCGTGACCGTGATCCGCCCGAACGAGTCCTCGAGCGGGATTGTCGATCGCGTTGTTCTTGAGCATCAGCGGCTGGAGTTGTTTCACGAGTTGCTTCCACTGCTGATGCATCATCAGTCGGTTTACTGTTAACTCTTTCGGTTGGAGTACGAGTTGTTTTCGACTGTTCAGTAGCCTGAGGCTGTCCTTCTTCCTCTTCGTTCTCTTCCTCTTCTTCCTCCTCGCCAGGCACTTCCAGCTGTCGCTCACGATACCGCTGCATGCGATGCTCCATGGCATCGAGCGGACGATGCTTAACCACCTGTTGGAGACAAAAGATAAAACAAAATATAGTTAAGGAATACAAGAGACACGAGATGAGCTTGCTACGCACCAATTTGGTGTTGTTGGGCTGCTGTCCAACTTTGACGCGTCGCTTATTGAGACGCACACGTGTCTCAAGCTCGTTGTAGTAGATGCCGTCGGGTCGCATGACAAAAAAGTAGTTCTCCTCGTAGCCCTTTGAAGCCTTTGTCTTGACATTCCAGTTATACTCGCGTGCAATCTTATACTCGTATTCTTCTTCCTCCTTGTAGAGCTCGCCGGCAACAAAATCCGTGCGACGTTTTTCCAGCGTCGACTCCGTGGGCAGAAAGTAAGCAACAAACTGTTCTCCGCTCTCGTCCATTACACCACGAATCATGGCCTGCGACATTTCTTCCAGCTGAGCTGGCACGTTTTTGCCTTGCGGTGCTGGATCGCTATCAAATATGACCTGAGCACATGGATACTTCCAATTGGTAAAATCTGGATAGATGGGCAGTACTT
The DNA here is from genome assembly GCA_018151445.1 of Zaprionus inermis. Classification (NCBI taxonomy): domain Eukaryota; kingdom Metazoa; phylum Arthropoda; class Insecta; order Diptera; family Drosophilidae; genus Zaprionus; species Zaprionus inermis. The sequence goes on along the minus strand of JAECXD010001328.1, from coordinate 850,713 downwards.
CCACTGGCACAACATTTGGCTTGGAATAATGTTTGGTAATATCGTTCTTGGTGTCGCTGAACGTCTTCTCGATAGCCTTGATTTGTGCATCACGATCCAGATAAAGCGTCTCCTCGCGTAGCGATTTCTTCACATTGTAACCCACCTTGGCCTCAATATTTTCCAGATTCTGAGGCTGGAAGCGCGTCTGTTCTGTCGAAATATATTCAGACTTACGCAGCCAGGATACTGTACGAGAATGTTGACGTGAACGCACTGAATCCGTGGGCGTCAGTGTCTCCTCTTCTAGCAGCTTCTCATCTGCGGGATCCAATTGTGACATTGGGTCCGCCTGGTACAGCTCGCGATTGATGAGATCTACCGTAACACCCAAATCATGCTCAGTCAGTACATCGTATTTAAAGTTGCGCTCCAGCGAAGTCGGATTATACTGCACAAAGCGGTTGCTATCGAAGGGATACTGTAGAAACTTCAAGTCGAAGGGTATATCGGGTAAATTATTTCCATATTTGACGCGGCAAATGATTTCGGACCTGAATTTTGTTGTGCATTAACAATTGAATACGTTTATATTGATATCGTACACTCTCCGATTCTACTTACTTGCGCTCCGTTTGTCGTTGTGGTCGCTTTTCGGCAGCCGAATTTACCGCCGAATTGTTTATCGTGGGTGCCATGTTGTGTTCTTCTCAGTGCACACTTATAATTAATATTTTTTTTACAAATGCGCTGCGAGAAACCTAAGTGTGACCGCATGCGATAAACTTTAAAATGCTCTACACGCTAATCGGCCGTGGCGGCGAGTCGATAAGTCGATTGTTGATAGTAACTAGTTCAAAAGAACTTATTGTTCGCTTATTGATGGTAACTTAACATCATGAAATATGTAATGCTTGCGCCAATTCAAATAAATTCATGAACAAACTATGATGAAACATTTCATTATACGTTAAGTCCGCAACTATATTCTATAGCTTTCATTTGAACAATCAACCGAAAATTAAGATTTTTGTTAAATTTTTTTATCTAATTGCTATAGCACTTAACGACCACATTAAGCAATGTGTGAACATTTTGTATTAGTACATACAATAATAAAGCTTACTAAACAAATAAAAATAAACCCATTAGCATGGTCTGGCTGTGGTAAATCGAATGAAAACTATAAATAATTGTTTTTCAATGCTTGATTGAATATATACAGGTAAATCTATTTATGTAAAAACACACGCGGCTTATAGTCAATCGTTCAAAATGACTGCTATTCTGTGGATTGTCGCCATTTTGCTGCCTATCTGCAATCATGCTGCTTACCTACGTTGCGTACCCCCAAGAGATAATGAAAATATAGATACCTTCGATATTAAGAGAGGGGATAGTGTGGAAGGTTCACGAGGATATCGACAAAAGACATTTGTTCGCAATCCTAATTATAAATGTAAGCTCGCAGACTTTATATATCAGAAAGAGTGCTAAAATTGCATATATTTTTTAAAGCTGCGACTGAGCGATTTGATAAAGAAGCAGACGATATGTATATAGCAGTACTGCCCCTACCGTTTCCCGGAGCACAACCCGGCAGCACCAATGGCTGCTTGCAATTTGAAGTTATAAAAAATTAGATTCTGGGGACTTATGCAGATACAAGGATAGATACAAACAGATTTAATTGCTCGTTGTAAATGGATTATTCATTTCCATAGACATTTTTCGTACAAATGTAACATACTTGATGTCTGTTTACAAATTCATGTACATACATACATATACTTTTGCAATTTGGCATATTAACACATTTGCGTGTGCACTTCGCATATCATTGAGAAGCACACGCAAATATGGGAAACATGGCAAATTGCAAAAGTAAATAAACAGAAAACAAATTAATTAAATTAGTGACAAATTATATCAACATCTGTATCAAATAATTCGATTTTTTTGCGAAAAATATCTGTCATCTGTTGCTGTTGTTGTCATGGCGCCATTTAGTTGAAAGCTGCGAAAATCGCAGGCAACGGGTGAGTTCAATAACAAGGCTAGCCGCACGGTACCCCTACCCATCCCTACTCTTCCTGAGCCATACTCCAATTTCTCAGATGTGTTGTCTTTGTTTACCCTTGACTTTGTGCTGGCGTCCAGGTCCAGTTGGCAGGCTAAATAAACGTCATAAATGATTAGCATTAATTCGATAGCAGTGCATGGCAACGAAGAATTATCGAACGATCGATGGTAATTTAAACATTGTAAACTAATAGAAAGACAAATTTGCAGTGTTAATAGCGGATGTATATGTATGCTCTATACTTTGATACCATACATATACTATATGCCTTAAAGTATCAGAGTATGGTCTTAAAAGCTAGATCATGGGAACTATGCAAGTGTCGGCTTATCATATTATTCTGTCAAATCAGACGAGTGCATACAAATTGTATTATCCTTATAAAGAATAGAATAGCAATTAATTGTTCCAGATCTTTGTGGAAAATTAGTATACCCTATTTTTATTGAACCTGTTGTGATAATCTGGTGGGAACTTAATGAATTGATCACATTCAAATTTAGAGACGTCATGCAGTCATGCAGCTTGTAGATTGTGCAAAGTAAACGTGACACTTTTTGGCAACAACGTGCTGCCAAATCAAAACAGATCTTAATTGATTAATTAGTTATTAAATGCTAATCATGCACATCATATGATGTCTTATTTAGCGAGAGGTAGGAAGAAAGCCACAAAAAGGACGGAAACTGCCGGCAACCAGTCGAGATACTTATTTTGTTTGGGTTAGCAAAAACATTTCGATTAGTAAGTCAATTAGTTGCAGTTAAAATTTAATTTGTAACTAACGAAACCGTTAAATAGAGTAAGATTCCATCGACAGTCGCTCGAATCGTCCAGCCTCTCTCATTCTCTCTCTCTTTGCTTTCTGGCGAACTGTTTTACGAACTAGCGAATGAACAAAGAGAACCGGTCCGATTTGTATTGGCTCATCGAGTCGGTTAGTCGTTCATTACGACCGCCCGATGTTCTAGGTCTGCTTCAACGACGCTGTCTGCTGCTCAGCTGCTCCTCTGCCGCTGCCGCGCTACTGCGATGGGTGCTGCTTGGCGCGCGACCTCAGTTTCAAAAACGGTTTTCGTTTCGCAACAAGCGCGAAATTGTCAAAGCAAATAAGCAGCGCGCGCTGTTTTCGCATTTCGCTCAGTTCGCGCAGTTCTTTTGATTCGCTGTTTATTAACATAAATATTTACTTAATATATATAGACAGTTATCATATATTTTTTTGTTGCCAGCTGTTGGTGACATTGTGTGCGTGTAGAAACTACTAGAGTTTCTCAGTTTTGGCACTCCAGGTGTGAAGTGTGAAGAAAACGAGCGAGCGCACATTGCGATCAGTATCCCTTTTATGCTCGCAGCGAACGGGCTTCGATTAGGCCGAGATCGAGGATCTACACGGAATCAAAAGTGCAATTGATAAAGTGTGTTTAAAAGAAAATCAAGTTTATCATCTCAATAGTAGAATCGAATCCTACCCAAAGGAATATGATACCCAGAATAGGAAACTGATCCTGACAGGATATCAGCGTACGATAACATTAAAAAAGATCTCAAATAGGTAAGCCGAAAATTTATGAATCTCCTTTTCGCATTACTCATTTAAGTACATTCGATTGCACGTGAATTCATCGGGATAAATTATTTATCATCTTGTGAAATTCAATAGACATGATGAGTATATAAAAAGTGATTTTTATCGAAAATGATGAGCTTTAAAATAGATATGCACGACAGGGCAATAACTATTGAATGGCAATTTGAGATTTCTGGATTTACTGCATTTTAAATGATGCTCACGTTCATCTTTAATCAATAATTGTACCGCAAGTCTATCTAGAAGCTTTCCGTTAATTATTGGAGCGCTATTATACATATACATATGTAAACTGTGGGAAACTACTCGGTTAGATGGAATATAATAATTATCATCATATTGGAGATGTCTCGCGTTTAGCACACGACTCCATGAATTATGCATAGAATGAAATGAAATGAAATAAAATGAATTAAGGAAAAGGTATGACTCTTAAGAATATAAATAATACGTACATACATACACATGGTCACTAACTGGATAAGACTGCAGATTACTTACACGACTATCATTAATTAATTAGTAAATGTTTAGCTTAGAAAAAGTCCCGCTTCTGTTTCGATTAAGCAGGCACGTGACTTGTTCGCAATTTCCCCTGCCCCATTAGAAAACCCATCGAAATCAAGTATACTACGGGCTTAGCACATTTCTATATGACTAAGAGGTTCTACGTCATTTTAGTAACATTATCATCTCTTGAATTAACTATTAACTTGAGTCTACTATCTAGTATATTGTTCTACTTTGTGCTGGGTGCAAAATTCCACGCCTTTCGCATTTTCCAAGCTACTGCAGTTTGTTTTTCTGTTAACTGTATTTTTTGCAACTTACCGTTTTAATTAGTGACTAATTACAACATCGGATAATTTCATAGCGAATCACAGCAGCATAACATTAAGTTCTGTACTCGAACTGAGCTGTTGTTGGAAAATAGGTTAGTATTATTGCTTATTTAATGCATTTATTACTCAGGCTTACACTCCCCCCGCCCACCTGATTATTGCTCTGTATGCAAATTATGTAAACAACTGCGGGCAAACGGGGGAAAAATTATTATTGGATGATGTATAATGCAGAATTCAATGTAAATTAGCAATTGGAATATGAAATGCATGTTGTGGGAATTTCACGACACCAAATCGGGAAATACTATACAGTATGCGAGTGAGGTGACAACAGATCGCTACGGAACGGGATGAAATCACATTATGAAATTAATTAAAGGGAATAATACGGTATGTACGATCTCAGCACGATCTCTGCACATGGGTAAGGCGAAACTTTTAATTTGCCCAACTTTAGAGAGAGATCCCTATGGAAGTGCAAATATTATTGTCGGCATGATAATAATATCATATCCAGATACTATATACTTCCCATCCAGCTGGATGGCGAGCTAACTGCTTGGACAAACACAAGTGCAAAACGTGCTGCCTGCCGTGTGAACGTGTCGAGCTCGTTTAATATGCTACAACTACCTACATATGTATATTAAACTGTTCAGGTTTTTGGTTATTTGGCGACTTTCTGTTGTTAATAAATGCAGCAACAAATGGCTAGGAAATTGTAGCAAGACATGGCAAATACGCGGCAACAAGAACAACAAAAAACACTTAAACAAACGAAACGAATTGAAATGAAATGAAATGAGACCAGGCGAGACAGGGAGAGTAAAAGGCGTATAAAGAATTCTTGACTTGTAGATTGTAGAATTGTTGGCTGACATGGCGTATGAGTGCTTTTTGTTTTTTTTTCTCTTTCCCTAACAACCCCCCCCCACCATTAGTTTCTTGTGCCTGGTGCTTGGCAATTTTCTTTGCTTTTTATTTTGCTCTTTTGGCAAGCAAAACAGCGGACGTAATATGCCACATAAAACTTACTGTGTGTGTGTGTGTGTGTGTGAGTGTGTGTCTCAGTAGTTTTGGCAACAAGCGCAACTATCAACTACAACAGAGCGTCATGAGCTTGTTGCTTTTGCCGCCGCTGTTGCCGCCGCTGTTGTAGTTGTTGCTGTAACTGTTGCTCTCGTGTCGTTGGCCAACTAAACTTGAACTTGACTTTGTGTATGGTGGCATTAGCACGGAAGTATCGCTATGTTGCACGCAACAGTTTGCCGCATGCAGCTTGCAGATACATTTGTATGTTCAGCTCTTCAGCGCTCTGCTTGCTGTCCATCCCATACGATGCGAGCCGATCCGATGCGATTTTTGGCCCATCTAAAAATACTTATAGACAGAAAGCTGCGCGGTGCTCGTGCTCTTCCTTTCTTTGAACGACACAAAGCGGAAATCTCGACACCTCTCGCGGCGACCACATAACAGAATCGCCTTCACCATCGGCAACGCCTTCGGCCCTTGGGTCGGCCGCAGTGCGTCTAATGCCCCAGTGCGCCGCAAGCGTTTCGCCATTGTCGTTGTTCGCAATAATTTTGCAAAATTCTTTCAGGCTGGAAGCCATCATAAATTGTGCTAGAAAATACTTAACGAACTAACGAAAATCTTCGCCAAAATGTGCTGCAAACCTATTGATGTTTCCGCTCTTGTCGTTGAATTAAATAAATAATTCGCTGCGCGATTATATAAAGTGCATCCGAAAAAATTACACAACAACAATTGTGAATAGTGGCGGATACTCGCAAGCGAGTCGAACTTGATTAGTCGATAGTCGCAATGAGTTTCATACACCCCGACGCCAGTTTAATGGATACCGAGAGATCGCAGCATCAGCCGATGGAGCTGGCAGCGGAACGTGTGAATGCAGAGGATGAGAAACGATTCGAGCCGGAGCTGGTTGCTTCGCAGCGGGTGAACGAGACACGTGCCAGCAGCTCGTCGCCACGCGATCAAGTTCAGATCAAGATTGTGATGCTCAAAGTGCAGGTGATCTTTGCTTGATCGAGCAAACGTAGCTTTAAGTCGAGTATCATCTGGTTCTGGGTGCGCGAGTCGATTAGCTGGGAGCGTTGGGCTCCTGGGAACCCTCGAAATGAACTGCAACTGCGATATTGAAGCTTCCGAACAAAATGCTAGTTAATTTACCGGCAAGTGGGGCTGGGTTTATTGAACCTGGAGCGGCGAGGGGCGAGGGTAGAAATAGTTGGAGAACGTGTGAGTAAGAGAGAACAAGAGTAAGCAAGACAAAGATAGAATGTAAAAGTTCAACAGAAAGAAAGAGAGATACATACAAACATAGTAAAGCTAAGCGAGAAAATGCATGATGTAGAAGAAGACAGACAGGGAGACAGAGAAAGATCAATTTATCAAGAAATATGTACATAGATAGAGCGGGATAGAGCAGGCGCTACTGTGGTATAAAGCATGGAAGAAAGAAAGAGATACAGAACGTGAGTGAGGCTGTGAAAAAAAGACAATGTGTAAACAAGGAAAAAACAGAAACAGATAGATGATAGATAATATGAATGATGATAGAGCCAAATAGATAGTTAAATAAGGATAAATAACAAGGCAAATAATAAAATAAAATGAAATAAAATGAAATAGCAGAAAGAAAAGGAAGAGATGTTTACAAATGCACAGAGTAAGATAATGAGAACACTATAAAGAAAGAAAGAGCAGAGATGATTACAAATAGTCAGCACAAGATATACATAGAGAAAGGAAAAGATAGAGCCAATTAAGGACCGGCTAAAACTGAGCAAAGTTTTTAAATGACACGTTTCCTACTTATAGAAAATAATATTCATAAAATGCATATTATCATAGTTAAAATACACCCATCATTAACTGCAAAAACGGAAAACAAAACAATTATAAGCAAGCGACCTTGTTATGTGCTTAACTTTGCCGAAGACACAGCTGGATTGTAGCTGGAGAGGCATCCATAAAGTGGCGTCGCACCTATACGAATTCGGGTCCTGCAACCGCGTCAGTTCTGATAGTTTGTCCCTGAAAGTTAAGTTTGTGCGCTTTTTATTGCTGCAAGTCGATTAATCACATTTGCAGTTTATTGTCGACCGACTGACGACGACGACAGAGACAACGAAGTTGGGCGGAAACTTTGCCATAAGTGGGCGCAAAAGCCGCACGAGGATAAATAAGAAGCTTGCGTGTTCCGTAATTGAATGCGGCAACAATAATTTGCATAGCAGGCACGGTTTATTCTCGACCGTTTTTGGGGCGGCTTCCCATCCACTTGCCGCTCGTCACACATGACGTTTGGCAAGTAATTCGTTCCGAAATAGTAAATTGAATGTTATTTGGAAAAGTCTTTAAGCTCGTTTTACTTGGAAATTGTCTAGATTTTGTTGTACGACATGCTTAAACTTGTTTACTGTCTGTTTGTTGCGCGTACGCGGCGTATGCGTAATCAGTGGAAAACACGAATTTCCGTCTAATTTGCGTGCAGCACGTGGCACGTAAAACTTTTGTTTTCTTTTCGATTTTTTCTCGTTGTTTTTTTTTATTATTTTTGCCGAAGCTTAAAGAAAGTTGCTGAATTTGTTGTTGTTGTTGTTTAAATTTGATTAGCAACTGTATGATAATTATTCTTCAGGTTGTAGATAAATTAATCAAATAGAAGAAACAAGCTGATTGAGATGCTTAAGCAAATTTGGGAAAATTCCCAAAGCGTGCCTTTGCTTATGCATAGATAGATATGTCGTGCATAGAATATACAAAGTGATAAACAAATAAATAAAGTTGTTTACTTTGTTCTCTTCACTTAAAAGGAATTTTATGGATTTGTATTTAATTAATAAATCTTCCATAGATTCCTCACACCTAGCATATTTAATTATTACATTAGATACACGTCAAACAAAGAGTTGACCTTCAAGTCTGCCCCTTTGCTCCCCAACTCTCTGTGTTTGTCAAAAAGTTGGCCAAAACTTGCCCCAAAATGATTCGCATGCAAATGGTAAATCACAAATATCGCAGTCGCATTGCACGTAGTGATACGAGCGTCATAGTTTCGGGTACTCGTGAATAGTTTGGCCAATTATTGAAGTAGCTGCAGCAGTTCGCAATTGTTAACAAACACGAAGGGGAAACAGAACAAGGCGGCACAAGACGAGATGCATCGAAAGTCAATTTCTATTTTTGTTAGGTAGAATTCTCTGTACATATGAAGCAAGAGGAAGAGAGGGAGACAGATAGAGTGAGCGAGGAAGTGATTTTTTCGAACTTTAAAGCTCCAACTCCGCCATTTGCCTTGACTCCAGCTGAGGCTGGCGCTGAGGTTGCGTGTGTCTGCGAAAAGCGCCCACGTGACTTTGCCCGTATCGTGTCTGCGTGCCGCAGACCTTGGTCGTGAATGGAGCCAGAGTTGTGGGCTCGGAAAGCTTTCGATTTCGTTTGCCACTCGTCGGGAAAGTGCAAGGAAAAGCCGAAGGCAGCTGGGGTTGTTGAAGCTTTTAGCCGCATTTCGGCTGAATCAGTTGCCCGTCAGGCGAACGGCAGCACGAAGCGGTAGTTTTGCGCAGAGCGGACAACGCAGCGTTTATCCCTAGACATTTTTATTAACAAGCACACAGGGCGAAACGCGCCAGTCTGAAGATGTCCTCATTTCGCTGCAGAACGTGATGTCGCACGGCACAATGTGACGCGAGTAGGAAGCCAATCGCTCGTTCGCTTTTCGATTCGTGTATGAAATCAACTGTGAATTGCAAAAACAATTGAAATGCGCCCTATCGAGCTAGTCTAGGAAACTTATTTCGCGGTTACATGCGGCGTATGCTTAATAAGCAGTGCAATATTAAGCATACGCAGCATACAAAGTTTTATGAAATAAAGCATACGCAGTGTTGCCAGTCACATTAAATAAAGTATGAATTAAAGTATAAAGTGTGTGTTTTGGCCACAAGAAATTTTAATCAAGTAGCGCGAAAACAATATAAAACATAAATCAAAATCGCATTTGAAAGTTTTTTACGGCCGTGTGCGCCGTGTGCGTGTAAGTGTGCGTAATTGTGTGTGCGTGTGTGTGTATGCGTATTAAGGAATATGAAAGTGCCGTTATTCGGCAAACGAGTTCCGGAAATAATTGTCGCTTAGCGGGTTAAGCGCCAAAGTTCCGTTACGCCGGCCGTAACGCGTTTCCATTATGCTCTCGAACATTGCCAGCAGCAGCAACAGCGGCAGCAACAGCGACAGCAACAGCGGCAGCAGCGTTGGCAGCGTCGGCAATAAAAGCAATGTTGGTCATGGTCATGGTCAAACATTGCTAGGCAGCAGCCTTACCAACAGCGCTGGTGCTAACAGCAGCAGCAGCGCAGCCAGCAGCGCTGCCTACGGCGATAAGCCAACTGCACAGGCAGCGCGTAGCGATGAAACTTTTATTGCGAACGACGAAGGCGCAGACGAAGGCGACGACGGGGATGGAGATGGCGACGAGGATGAGGACGACGATGAGGATGAGGATGATATTACGGTATTTACTCTAGGCTTGGCTTTCGCTCTCTATATAAGAATATATATATATAATTAGAAAACTGCTGCGGCGTCTAAGACAAATTGTGCGTGACTGAGATAGGCTGGCTGCGTGGCTCGTCCACAGTCGAGGTGGGAAAGGAATCTAATGAAATGCAAGCTCGGCCAGGATTAGGTTGTGTGTAGGCACCCCGAGGCACCGTGGCGGCACTCATACCACCGCTGTTGCGCCCCCGTCGAGAGGATTCGAAAGCAACACGATTAACTCACAAGCACTCGTTGAGCAAACAAACATGACCAAATCGAGCAATCGAGAAATCGAGCTATAAATAATAGGCTTACACTTAGCTAACAATATAAATACGTGTATTTTTCCAGAAAAATCAAATAGAATTTTTGTGGCTGAAAAATTCGAGAGCTGCAACTGCCTCAGGGCGTGTGTGATTAATCAAATCGGTTTTTTAATTATTCTCACGAAACACTCGCACTCGCACTCGCTTGCACTCGAGTCTAATGAACTTTTCTGGGTCGTAGTGCGGCATTTGCGAGCTGTGTCTGCCAAGTTGACCCGGCGATAGCCCCTTTAGTTTCATAAATAAATAACTATATAAGGCATGAGTGTGTATGTGAGTGTTGGCGTGTGAGCGTGTGATTCCGTGTGGGTGTGCCTTGGCTTCTTTTTTAGCTGCGTTGTTTACTTTCAACTCGGCAACGTGCTTTTGGATTTCCGCCGGATAGCTGTGCGTCGCCATCGGAAGGATGGCCTCCTGCCATATTTTCCATTTGCCACACTTCTCTTTCGCATTGCCTTTTAGCTTTCCATTTCGCCTATCCATTGCGGGTGAATCCTCTGCAAGACCCTGTGTCGCAGCACTTGATTCAGCTGTTTTGCAGCTGTTTCGAATGTTTAATTAAAATTACTTAGTTTCGAATGACATCAGCAAAAACAGCAAAAATGAGAGGAGTAGGAATAAAGCAGAGAGGGAGAGAGCGAGAGAGGGTGGGAGAGAGAGCGAGACAGAGTGAAACTCGTTTCGAGTTGTGACGTCGACGTAGTACGTTTTATTTGCATAGTTCTTTAGCGTCTGGCAAGTGAGACACGTGCCGCGCCAGCTCCGCTAATAAAGTCGAGTCACACCTGTCTGTTAGAGCAACTAATTAGAATGCTCGGCAAGGGCAAATCTAGCAGGTACATGCGAGATACTCTACTTACTATATGCTCTATTTTCATGCCGCGCTGTGCTCTACAGATCCTGTAAATCATTGCGAAAAGAAAACACGCGCGAGGAGCTACAAAGATTATGCAAATTGCGTCGTTTTCTCCGTATTTTCTGCTCTCAGTTCTTATGCAAATAGCCGATTATATGTATGTATATATCTATGTATATGTGTGTCTATGTATGTGAACGCGCAAATTAAACAAAGTGAATGGTTTTCTTTCGTTTCTTTTCGCAAGAGATTCTTAACTTAAATCCTCAACCGCAGGCAGTCCGCACTGTATTTGGAGAAGAAAGCCTGAACCCTTTTTCTGCTTTTTATAAAAATATCTATTTTCGTTCTTTTTGTCCTGATTTTCTTCTGTTTTTTCTTTCTGTTTTTAATGCTGCATAAAAAACATTTGTTGAAATGTAACTGATGCTTGGTAATTGGTAAATTGGCCCGAATTTCTAATTGAAACCGGGCAGGTTGAGATCAGGAAGGCAATATAGTGAGTTATGAACGTATAGAGGCTATGCAAACATTTTGAATGGGCAACGGCAATATTTTGGGAGAGACATTCGTTATGCTAATTGCACAGCCAGCAGAAACTGTTTTACGCACCGATGGTACCCGAAAGTATTATGAGCCAAGTATGTCATAAAAGGGAGCGTCAAACACGCACACACACACTCATTCACATGTCTACACTCTACACCCGCACACGGTCATAAAGATAGGGACAACAGATTTAGGGCAAAAGCGAAAAAGGACGCTTTTATGGGGACAAACAGAAACTTTGATTGCACCTCCGCTTTCACCAAGCCCCGCTCCGCCAAGACCTGATAATAACGCCGAACGCCGTTTAAAGCTGACCGTCGACAAAAGTTGCTGTTTGCCTCTTGTCGTAGGTCAAAGTTCGTTAAAAGGGAAACTCAACATAATGCAAAAGTTGAGCGAAACTTTTCGGCGCCCCTTTCCTAACGCCTCTTGGCTTTACCCATTTCCAGCCAAGTTCATTGATTATTTCCCCAAAAAGAGTTCGCCTTTTTTCAGTCGATTTTAATTACTTTCAATTGTATTTTGTAGCTTTCGCTTTCAGCTGCTACTGGACAGTTGGTTAACCTTTACACGCGTTACGCTTCTCTCGTCATTTGCATTTGCATACTCATCCCGAGTGCCCTGAACTCGGCCGTGCATTGAACTCGGTTCACTCGGTGCACAGCGACTGCGCTTGCCGCTTGAGAATCGTACATAATATCTGTATATAGCGCAGCCAGGACATTTAATTATTTTATTAGTAGGGAGTAGAAAAAACCACACACAAAGCCACACCCGGTTATAGCATTAGGGCGCACTGGAACTTGGGGAATTTCGCCTTTGATGTTGAAACAAATTTCAAGCTGCCGATTTGTTTTTTTTTTTCTTTCTTTCTGTTTCACTCTTCTACATCGCACATTCTCATAACGCCTTTGCCTTGACTTGGGGGTGTATGAGAAAATTATATAAGAAGCTGCTGCGACTTTTCTTGCGCCCTACATCTCCGCCTCCCACTGCGCCCACTTTACGCTAATCAACAACATTTTGCTTGCTCGTGTCGTGCATTTGAAACTTTAATCACTGAGCCTGAGCCCGAGTGCGAGGGTTGCGGCGACTAACGACAAGCGACAGGCGGGTAAATAAGCCAATTTATTCATGACAAAGAGCAAAGCATAAATTATGCTGTGATTTTGTGTAACAAAAGAAAATCCTTGATTAATTGAAGCAACAAATACGAAACAAATCAAACGCGAATTTGGCCACTTGATTTATTGAAATTATAAAGTGTTTTGCGCATAACTCTGGCCTGGCTTAAACATCGATAGGTAATTTATACTATTATCGATAGTTTATGCATGCCACAGTCGCAGTGTTCTGCTGATGTTAATGATTAACATTGATATGCATATCAGTTGCACTCTGCCTAAATTTTGCAACACTACTAACAGCGCTAGTTAACATTTTTCAAAGTATCTCTGTATCGATACTTGATGTGTGCAGAGCGAGTAAGTACTCACTTAAGTTCAAACGGACACAGAGAAAAACGATAGTTTAACATTCCAGCAACAGTTTAGTGTTGTTATAAATTGTTTGCCTTGTGGCGTAGTGGGTGGGGACAAGGATGTGTATGAGAAGGCCCAGCGCCACAGTACACGTTTACCCATACCAATGATTGACTTGACTTGTACGTTGAGCGAGTCGAGCTCGATGGAACGTTGACATTGACATGCAATAAATTGTAAAGTAAAGCGTAAAACAAGGAACGCCACCTTCTGTTTGTTTTCAGTAGCCTGTTTGTCTTTGTGAGGCACCCAAGCGCGGACAAAAGCTCATATGCATAAGTACGTGTGCACTTTAAGCTACACTCAATCGATAGATAACTTTAGTCGTCTTAGCGCGATAGAATCCAATCACATAGATCATGTAGAATAAAAGGAAAAGCCATAATTATCAAACCCAAGCACCAGGAAACAAGGCGATACGCAGTTGAGCAAATAAATGACAGGAAATAATCTAGTAAAGCTGGCAATTAAGTGCTGCTTGTCTAAGGGAAAGTGCCTCGAGCCCAGAACTCACGCAGAGCTCGAGCCGCTGCAATGTGTGTCCTGTGCGTAAGCGCATAAGGCGACAATTGAGCTGTTTGCTATTGAGAGTCAAGCAGACAGACAGTGGGTGACTGTAGTAGTGAGACTAATTGAGACTGTCATAATGAGTCGTAAAATAATATTGCATACTTTTCAGCTGCGTTGCGCAATTTCGCCTGACGGCAGATAAATGCCATAAAACGTTTAATTACCAACATAGTCGCCATAGAACAACAGACTCATGCTCGTTTCCCTCTCGCCAGCTTGTGTCTTCTTCTTATCTACATCAATTACGAAATTTATAATTATGCTAATGTGCTTTCAATAAAACCAGACAAGAGAGGCGAAAAAGCATTAGCTTAAAATTGAAAACGTGGCGAAAATCGAATTTGCCCTGAGCCTCGCGTTTTCGCTGACTTTCAATAATCTTGCGGCATATGCCGTATTATTGTGCGGCATACTAAAAGGTTGAAAATTGATTAATGTGCGTGAGACATGCAAAAGACGCGTCGCTTAAGCAGAACATTTGCAAAAGTGCAGACTAAGGACTTACCACTTTGCGTCTGTCTGAGATATGCCAGCTTACTGCACTATCCTCGGGAGTGTGATTCAATGCTTACAAATGGCTTCGGCTCCATGCAGCAGTGCTGTATGTTAGCATGTGTGTGTGCGTGTCTTGCTTTTGAAATCCGCTTAGAGTAGCCTCTCTTGGGGTAGAGCATTAAGCACAGCTGCCACGCGCTTCTGGCTCCTCCAAAGGTCGAGCATACAAGCAACATTTGTTGTTGTTCATACGTACATACGTATGTGGGGGACATTTGGATTCATAGCGCATATGCAGTTGCCATAAAGGCATAACGTATCGCGAACACTCCAAGTAACGAACCAAGAATGTTGCCTACTTTGCAGCGCACAAGGAGTTTCGATCTGCTTAGCAAGAGACGAAACAAATCAAGGTCAAATGATTCATTCGTTCCATGCTTGTTTACGCACAACAGAAAACGTAAATATCGAGGTATATATACTATGTATGTATCTGTGTGTAAAAAGAGAAAACGTCAATGGAGAACGCTGCCGTGGTTTGATTTGTAAATTGGGGCGGAACGCCTCGATTCCTTGCGATTCCTTACTGTTATTTCCCGCACAACGCTTTGCTAATCAAGAATAACAAAATAATCAAAAACGCGCAGCCCAAGCCATGAAAATTCCCGTTTCCTTCACTCGATTTTTCTGAATTTTTTTTCTTGTTTGCTTAGCCAAATAATATTTTTTTTGTGGCTCTGCTCATGGCCACATGGAAAGCCATAGAAGGGGGGAGTCGAATTACGCCCAAAACATCTATTAAATATTCAATCAAATTCAGTTTTTTCGCTATAATTGCATTCGCCTCGCCGCCCAATCCAACCTCGAAGCCCCTCAAGAAGTCAAGCGGGTCCCAAGCGGACGCTCGCCAATTAGGGGTAGTCCGTTTTTTTTTCTTTCTTCGAGGCGAGCACAACGACGATTATTTATGGCACTTTGCGACTTTTTCCAATGAGGTCTCCCTTCCCATATTCGATTTCTGCTGCTGTGACACAGCTGCCAAAGACAAATTTAATGTTCAATAGATATAATAACATTTTGTTGTTTTTTTTTATAGTCACCTTGAATGTTGGCCAAATTGTGTTTGCCTATTTGCCAAAGAAGTGACACAGAAAGAGAGAGAGTGCGAGAGAGGGAGCAATTGAAAAAACACTTGTTCACACATTTCTAAGTCGCTTTTTTTTGGGGGGGAATGAGAAGCATCGAGAGTGGCGAAAACCAAATGATTTTACTTAAGAAACTTTTCTTGAAATTGAGTTCCGAAGCGCAAAGCTGCTTATTGAGATATTAAATAATATCTATATATGCTATGCCATGTTGTATGTTCAAGCTCAAGTTTTTTCTACTAAATATTATAATATTTTTTGTATTTTATGGACTCTTCTGCCCAGGCAGCTGGCAATAATGTTTGCGGATTCTCTGCACATGACACTTCATAATAAAATCACTTGCCAGGCTCACCCACATACATGGTCACACACACACACACAAACATCAATAACAATTTAGCGCATATTACGTATACGCCATGCTGCGCCAAGTTGTGTGTTATCCGCACACGTGTTTGCATACACGTGCCCACAGTCAGCCACATAAAGCAGCATACATCAATTTAGAAAGGATATTCGACTACTTCGGCTGCTCTGGCTGCTGCCGTTGATGTTTTTTATTGCCCTGTTTGTCAGCTCTTTGGTCAGCTAACAAGAAGTTGGCTAATGAATTATTTACGTCAATGGAGACCCCAGTCTGGATTTGTGTCTAGCCGATATATTCTGTGCGTGACTGGCGCTTAATCGCCCGATTTATAGCTACATGTCTGCGTCAAGCCTATATAACTAACTTATATATCTCTTATCCCATTGTTATCTGAAGCTATAAATATATAGAGAATACAATATTCAATATAAATCTCAAACAAATTTTTAAATTTACGTAAAGCGTACGCCGCAATTTTGTCATCTCCACTTTCCGTTTAAGCTCGCGGCACTTTCAATTTCCGCTTTTATTTACAGCTTAACCCAAAGTCAGCTCAATAAGAGCGTACGATTTGGCAGCTGTGTTATTTGTGGATGTCGACGGCTTCGTCTTTCGCCTGACGTGACAATGACAACCTGGCTGTAACACACTGCCCCGCACTGTCTCTTTATTCCCTTCAATTTTTTCCCTCTCTCTCTCTCGACGTGCGCGTTACGTCTCTGTAGCTGCCTTCGGCTTTGTTTCAATTAACTTTGGCACCTTTTGTTGTCAACAACAAGAACAACTGAGCACCTGATCATGCTTGTGTGTGTATGAGTGCTCGTATGTGGAAGCGTATTTCCTGTATGTATTTGTGTTGCTGCTAAGAGCGCACTCGGCTCGTGTGCATAGTCAAACAATCATTAGTCGAGGATAATACGTAAGCGATACACCTGCCAAGCAACAACCCATTTACCCCCATCTCTGCCCACCTCCAATTGCGACTGATGGAAAAACAATCCGAAAATATTTGTGCCTCAATATTTAATGGAATAATTAGGCAACGCTCTGATTGATCGATTGCTTAGCTACGAAAATCTTAGGCTCCAGCTAGCTCAATCTGCCAAATGGAAAATTTCAATGTGTTCTATGCACATAATATATCAATATATATATATATATCTATATGTGAATTAACACCCCGGATGCGAGACGTAAACAAAAACATATAGTATGTCGCTTGGAGGTATAAATTGTGTTAATTCTTTTGTGCAACTGTGAAATTCGATTGCGAAATGTGTCAAACGTGTAAAACTCATCATATTTATGAGGCGATGCGAAAGGGGATTTCGAGGTTCTAATTACACGCGTTTATTGGCTTATTACACTGCGCGTATATGTGTGAGATAATCGTAATTGAGTTGTTAACCAGAAAAATTCCCGGTCGCAAATTAATTTATAGTTTTCAACCTGTTTAAGATTATTGTGGCATATCACATGAGGAGTTTGTCTGAAATCTTCTCTAAGTATAGATGTAGTTTGTCAAGTTATTGGAACAGTTTCAGCAAGAGGTAAGCGATGTCTTACCCTACCTTTTATTATCATAATACTTAAACTTTCGAGTTTAATCTTGATTCTTAAGAACTCTTTGTGCATTTTTCTTCAGATCTGTTAGCAATTCATTTTTAACGTTTTTCAAAATAAGACGGCCTTAAATAATCGAACATTAGGAACTCTTTATGAAGTTTCCTTATATTCTACCAATTTTTTCTATCGTAACACCCCAAAGTCGTGTCAAATTAATAAAACCAAAACCTGGCAAAGAAAAAATTGCTCTATTTAGGGAACTTTCAATAAGAGAGAGAGAGAGAGAGAGAGGAAGCGAGCGCGCGTGCAAGAGGGGGAGAGAAATTACAGCAGCAAATCCTCTGCCCACTACCGGGCTAGGCTTAAATATTTATGAACTGGAAGCTAACGCACGTACCACGCAGAGGAGACCGCAAATTTGCCATTAAGCGCATTTTGTATGAGCACACACAAATTGGTTGTCCTCTTTCGGCCAAGACGAAAGGAGACTTCTTGGCTGGCAGTGAATTGAATTATGAGGCGCATTAAATAGGCAAATGTGTTGCGACCAACATGGGGAAGGAGGGAATGTCGGTGTGCGTTAAGTCGGTTTATTCGACTGACCAATGCGGCGTATACGCAATGCAATTAGACGCCCTACAGGCAATCGACAGATCATATCAAAAGCTATATATATATACATATTGTGTTTATTATTTATGACATGTATAAAAGATATATCTTAAGGATTCAAGTCGTTTGAATTCAATGTGATTCAGGTGGCAGGCGTCGCGTTATGCTTTCCCCATCCATCCCGTGTCCCATCTGTCAGCAGCCATCAAATGGAAAGAAATAGAGAGAGATGTGGGGTAGGTTAGGAGCTGCCATCGCTTTTGTCAACTACGACACGGTCGCCTTATGAATTATTTATGGCTGACACACATTTTTCATACTTTTTACGCAATATTAAAATGCAAAATCGAATCAAATGTGACATCAATTCCAGCTCGGCAGTTGCGGCTAAAGAATTCCGCCGAAGTATTCTGGAGCTGCGTAAAAACTTGTCAAATCGAAGCGACAGCCATAAATAATGCTAAACCTATCGACTACCCTTGTAACCAATTCAATTGTAACTGAACTACAGCAACAGTTGAGACAAGGTTACACTTGCCACGCCCCACAATACGATACAAACGCCTCGGTGCCGTTGGCACGTTGCTTGTGACTAATTGCCATTGCCACCTACGAGGCGTATGCGTAATCTGTAATATTAACAGTATTTATCACTTTCTCGCCCTTATGTAAGCGAGTTTATTGAACCGTCACGTGACCACAGGCAAAGAGTATAAACCTCGTTCAGTTCACTTTATTGTCGGCTAGTTAACGACAATAATAACAACAACAACAACAACAACAATAACAAGTACAGCCGATTGACATTAACCTTCAGCGTATTTACACAAGTGTCGTCCCGATATATAAATATAAATATATATATACTATAACTATATGGTATTTACATATATCTGTCTGATATCAATAAGGCAATTAAACAATCAGACTGAACAATCGGCCGTTAAATGAAGCGACTTATTTGTTTAGCCCGCACGCCATAAAAATAGATCGAACAAGTTTTTAATAATTGCCGACAGCCTTAGCATATTTATAGGCTGACTGTGAACGACCTTCGGCGTGGAAGCTCCATAAAAATCAATTCTAAGCCCGTCCCGGCCTATTTCCCGTTAATCAGCGCGATCTTGAAAAGGGAAACGCAGCAATTATAATAGGAACTAATTATGGCAAAATTAAGTGAACTTCGTTTATATAATCTACACACTTTTACACTGATTATCTTTATTCAAGTGCTCTTCCCATTGAATTTTGCTTTGAGGGTTTGCTTGAATTTATTTAAGGGCAGGTTTCATTTACCCCAAAAACTGCTCATCTGTTACAAATTCATTTTTCCCCTGAGCCACAAGTACATATAATATATTTATACTACATACTCTCGCGTACTTTTATATGTTATAAGGACATGGTCAACACGAAACGCATTTTGCTGTTTTGTCTTACGAAACAAAAGCAAAACAACAAGCAAAACAGCAAAAAAAAAAAAAGTGGGACATTCAAAAACAAAGTAGAGAAAGAAACGTGCGCAATTGCGCTGTGGAGGGTTGCACACGCAGGAATATTGTCGGGAGATACTAAACATATATACAAATATGCTTATTAAATATGCGCAAGGTGGCACCTGGATGGCGGGGGGGGTTGTGTTTCCCAGTTGCCCTCTGCAAGTGTCTCCGGCAAGAACATTTGTCGGCTCCAAAACGAAACAGAAAAGTGAGAAACTTTTTTCAAATCTTAGCTTCTTTAAAGTTACGCTGTAGTTTAAACGTGATGGAAGTTGAGAGCACTGCAAACTTACACAATATAATACAGAATAATATAATTTGATGTTATTTTTATCTTATATTTTGAGTATACTAAATAAGATACAAATAAAACAGCAAATACTAACAATAATCATATAATATTATAATAATATATGCATATAGAGTACTTCGCACGCGAGCCGAGTACAGGGTATGCAGAGGCGTGCAAACATGTAATTAGGCGTTTGCGGTTGATTTAGGGGTTGTCCGGGCAACCTCAGAATTTTTAGTGAGCGGTACACTGCGGCGTATACGTAACTGACAAATTACGCATTCGCCGCATTGCCCATACCTTGCGCCTTACAGGGATCCCTCACACTTCCCCGCCTTTTCCCTACCTGCCGCTGTACCCCTTGTGGGTTGACCTGATTCGCAGGACAAAAGACAGCATAGGCCGGCCGCCTTCTACCGGTCGACAGCAGCCTCTTTTAGCGGTATTTACGTGCCGCATAAACGTTGCCAGCTTCAGAGTTTCAGCTGTAGCATCTTTTGTGCAACCATTCCCAACGTTCTGTAATCAATACGCAAGTAGAAACGAGTTAGATATTGAATTACCCAATTTAAAGGGTTGCGAAATGCAATTATTTAATAATTTGCCACAGTACTGCGAGACTGTGTGAGTATCTGTGTGTGTGTGTGTGTGTGTGAGGTTTTCCTATTTTTAAATTGTGATTATCAGGCTACTCGCATGCAACAGTCTGTCAATAAATACTCACTGTGTACTCTTGCATCTCTTGCAGGCCGAATCACCGTTGCTTCCACTAAAGCCGGACCCGGAAAAGGAGCACACGCCCACGCGTACACAGCAGCAGCAGCAGCAGCCGCAGCTGCAGCACATATCAGAAACCGCCAAGAGAACAGGACACTGGCACACACCGGCCGATTCGAATACACATACACCGCACTCAGTCACTCCCACGCCCACATCGACGTTCACAACGCCCACGCCCACGCCCACCTGGACACCTACAGCAACGCCTACGCCGCCGACGTCCAACGATTGCCGGCGACGCAGTTCGCTGACTACGCTCGACATTCAGGAGCAGGGTGAACCCAATAACAATAACCGGAGTAACAACAACAACAACAACAATAACGAGGAGGAACTTTTTTACACACCACTGGGCAGCCAAACGCCGAACCACAAGCAGCATACGCACGACTGTAAACTATATCCGCAGGACACATTTGCGCGTCTCGAAGGATTCGCGCCGACGGCACAGACCAAGATGCAGAGCAAAGTCGATGCAGTTGGCCAGATAACGGGCCACTGGGGCAAATGGCAGCTGCGCACCGTTCTGCTCATATTTCTTTGTAAAATACCCTCCTCATGGTTCATGGCATGCATCATTTTCACTGCACCAGCACCGCGACACGGTGAATTCTTCTGCAAGCCGCCGCCATCCGTGGGCAATCAGAATCAAACGCAATGGATCAAAGTATCGCATCCACAGAAGGAGGAACAGGACGATCAGGAGTTTAGCATAGATTTTTGCAATATCTATCAGGATGCACAGCAGCATGCCCATCACTATTACAACTACGAGGACAAGGCAAAGGAGCCGCGCGTCTGGGAGATGCCCAAGCATCGCAACTCGAACGTGATACCCTGCACTGAATTTCAGCACGAATCCGACTTTCATTCGGTTGTCACGCAATACGATTTGGTTTGCTCGCGTGATATTCTTGTCTCCGTTACACAGTTCTTCCATTTGTTTGGCGTGCTCACCGGCGGCATTCTGGCTCATCATCTGCTCAAATAGTAAGTAGACGTCAGGGCGCATGCGCTGAAAGCCGCCATTTACCCTCTCTCCGCTCTCTTTGTCTCCTTGAAGCTTCAGTCCGCGCAGCGTGATGCTCTTCGGCATGATCACACAGATCTTTTGCGGCAATCTGACAGGTCAGGTTGCCTCCTATGAGCTGCACGTCTTCTTCCGCTGCCTCTCGGCCATTTGCTGCGCACAAATGTACACGGCGGGCGGCATGATAAGTAAGTTTAGCTTGTAATTTGGCCGAAAAACCGCAGTTGCAACTTAACATTTACATTTTCTAGTGGCCGACATAACTGGCGGCAAATATCGCACATGCGTCTCGACGCTATTCGAGCAGTTCTGGTCCATTGGCGTCATGATGTTGCCCGGCGTAGCCAGTTTCTGGTCGAGTTGGTCACATCTCTACATGGCAATCTCTTGGCCAACTGTTATACTCATCTATCTGTGGCAGTAAGTAAACTTTTAGCTCGGGCGAGCTCAACATAAGCTGCTGCTCTGTAACTAGTTCACAATTGAACAATTTTCGCTGCTATTCCCACAGATGGATACCAGACTCACCGCGCTGGATGATCGACCGTGGCCGCGTGCAGGACGCTAAGAAGATATTGCTGCAATGCGCCGAGATGAACGGCACACGTTACAATCTGCCACACGATATCGATCAGCAGCTGGAACTGCAAGCGCAGACGGCAATGGATGCACCGCCTCCGGCTGGCTGGTGGTCGATCTGGAAAGGTGAAAAGGCAGTGCGGCATATGATCTGTGTCCATTTGTCGTGGTCGCTGTATATCAGCGTCTACTACGGCTGCCTGCTGAACATACGCTCATTCAGTCGCGAGCATCTTTACATTAACACCTTCATTGCCGGCTTCTGCGAGATGCTGGGCACCTTCATTGGGCTATACCTGATCCTGAAGACGACACGCAAGTGGCTCTGGGCGGGCATATTTAATATATTGGCCGGTTTCTTTGCCTGGTGTTGCTGGCTGGTACCGAAGCCGGGCGTGGTGTCGCTCGACGCGAATGTGGCGATGTTAATGTGCACCGCAATGGTCTCCAAAATGGCCATATCCACATCGCTATCCATACTGACGACCAGCACGGTGGAGCTGGTCAGTCCGGAGAAGCGTAAGATAACATCGTTTTCGACAATTTGTTGGGCACGCTTCTGGCTGCTGGGTGCTCCATTCATTGGCTCAACCGTAGTCATTGGACAGCTGATACCACAGACCTCGTACACCGCTCTGGCAATCATCGGCGGCATCTGCATGTCGCTCATCAGCAGCCCACGTACGCATCCCATCTCGAGACCGGCCTCACCGGTCTCGCACGGCGCCCAGAACATGGCCACGCAGTTCACAGTCATCGATGGCATGGACAACAAGGGCTATGTGCCAAGCTCGAAATCCAACGAGAACTCCAGTACCATCTACTCGACGAATACTTTTAAAAAACTGACCACTCCACAATCTAATCTACCTCCTCAGCTAATGTCTGGCATTTGGACGACCAAAATACATGAGGACGGCCCACCAATGTAATTGCTTGTATGCACCAAATGAGGTTAGGACAACTAATTGAAGTGAGGTTAGAACGTTATCGTTTCTCGATTTCGTTTTTTGGTGGCGCTGTGACAGTTTGGTAATATTTCTGATATATATATAGTCTGTTTGTATATCCATCCATGCAAGTTTTATAATTACCAAACATTACCAAACGTTTTTGCTATTTCTAAGGGAAACAACCTCGAGCGCTTTTCGCTTGGAAAGACAACAGCTTATTAAAGACCTTTACAATACAAATGTACTTACTGAGAAATCAACCTGAATGCTCAAAAAATGAGAAAATAATGATATAGCATATACAAATACCCGAAATACCTGTACATACATTTATATGTATATATAACGACTATTGAAATGGCAACTATACACCTCTAAGTAGTAAAACTTTTAAGCTTAAAGCTAAACAATTTCAATTAGATAAAAGACGCTCGTAGGAAACCGCAAAGAATGATTGAATATTATTATTAAGGTTTAGCAAATATTTCGAAATAATTTGGAATAATCAAATATCACAACTTCAGCTTCAACGCAGCCATAAATAGTCTCATAAGTCTAGTAAGTGCAATGTGGAACACGCTGAGAGAAACGCAGTATTAAGAATATTTCACAAAACAATTTAATCCACACGTAATAAATAACGATCTAACGTGAGTAGCGACGTTTCCTATAACACTATATATATTATATCCACCAGTCGATACTATGAACTTTAAAAGTCCTCTTGAAAGCCCAAAAGCTGTTCCACATTAAAGTGATTGTGTTGAAAACACCTGGAGAGAATTACATGAAAGACATACTTTTAAGTAGTTACACATTATTTTCTTAATAATTAATTAAATAAACAATATTTTTTAAACTAATATGTACACTTTAAAGTCCGATTATTTCATTACCATTATGTATTATTATTAGTACAGCGTAAACAAAACACAAAAAAAAAAATATTAAGATTATAGTTATCACCTAGTGAAGTTTCAAATTTTCAATAATTTATGAAATTAATTATGCAAAACCTTATGCATATTTTTAAATAAGAAAGTGTTTGAATGAAGAAAAGCATAAAATCTCGTTGAATGTTAAATGATTATGGTTACTATATGAAAAGAAATGTTATGCATGGCAAAGCGAGCAATATTTTTCTAATAAAGACTATCGAAAATCTCCTTATATTTGGTCATTTATTTTTTAAATTTAAAAGTGTTGGTCCATCCCCGCCAATATTGCTGCATACCGGTTGTACAACTGTTGAGCTAGTATATCGATATGCATATATCGTTTGTGCAGACACCCGAATAAAATACTACAATACAACATTAGTTATCGATATATGTAATAAACAGCTGTGCACTGTAGTGTGTCTGTTAGGACTCTGTTAACGCACAGATTACAAATATTTACCGGCTGTTAAATTTAAATGTGTTCTTTATAAAGTATTTTGTTCATTGGATTAGTTAAATTACTAACATAATAATTTTGGAAATAAAAACGAAAATTATTCTGGTGTTTTAGACTAGCTTACAAGTGAGTTTTTATTACCATGTTCTAATAGTATGTTGATGAATGCTCTGTTAATAACAGTTGTGCGCAGTGTTAGTTAACCTAAGCGTCTGCTGGCACGACTTCAAATAGTAGCGGCATTTTTATACAGAGCATTTGCCAAAAATCGTTGTTATTGTTAAATTTCCCATAGAGCTCTGCATCAATTAGTTGATTGTTATTGGATTTGAATAAACACATTGTGGGTGTCATGGAATTCAATAGGAAGGATATGCAATCAACTGTCGCAACTACGGAGAATGCAGTGCAGCAAAATTTAAGCCTTGGTAATCGAAGCGTGCTCAAGGAAATATATACTACAAATGATGGCGGCGCCCAGGTAAGGCAATCAATCAATTGCCAGCACGTATAACTTGGTCACGAGAAATAACCGAGAAACTAGTGCGATCTTTGCAAGAAAAGCCGGCAAGTAGGCGTGCCGCGCAAAAAAGAAGTAAACTCATTTACCCAGCATTCACTTTCTAAAACATTTGCTTGGCTGTGTATGTGTTTTGTTCCTATGCCTGTGTGCGTTCATTGGTAACTGTATGGCGGCGTGGTTTGTATGCATGTACAATAATCGCGTTCTTCACTTTTTCTGCATTTTATTGATCGATGGTTCTCTCTCCCTCCCACAGAAGCAGACATCACATTTACATACAAAGACACACACATAGTCGCTGGCACTGCTGTTGCAACCCGAATATGTCGTCGCTGTTTCCTTTTGTTGTTGTTTCTCCTGATGCTTTTACATTTCTTTTGCGTTGTTTTTATTATTATTACTGCTCGCTACTGCGCCGGCAACTGTGACAGCAGCTGTCGGCCAATGATTCTTAGTCCATTTGATCAGTACGTTCTATGAGTCGAGGCGATCAGACGTTGACTAACGGTGCCAACTAACGCGCAGTATCCGTATCCGATCCCGTATCCAGTCAAATGGGCAACAAGCCGCACAAGCAAGTTAAGCCCTTGGAGTCCACGGCTCTGCTGGAATCTTGGCAGCAGAATGCGGTATGGCTAATACAATCTTCTACATATGTATATAATTATATGTTCAGCTATATATAATATAAAAGAATATGTCCGTTTTTTTGACGTCATAGCGCTGTCCAGATGTGCACAGATAGTTGCCAAAAAGTGAAATGTGAATTTAATACCTTACAGGCAACAATATTGTATAAACTCATGTGTATCTTCAGTTTCGATCTTTCGGTCGAGAGAGCAGCCCTGCCTATTGGGCAGCAACCCTCCTTGCAAGACAAAGTTCATTGACAAGTCGTAAACGATGTTGCATTTCTTGTTGTTGCTGCTGCCTCCCCCACTTGAAACAGCATCGTCTGCATTTGCTTTGTCTATTTATAGGCTAGGTTCAAATTCCCTTTTCCCCTTCCTGTTGTTATTGGCGTCGCACTATTTATTTTCCTATTGCCTATTTTGATTTGTTTTCATAGGCAATACTGTATGTACCATACGTGGTTTAATATAATATATATTTAGTTAGCTTTGTAAAGCAATCCGGAAATTTAGCATAAAAATTCGAAATTTCGTTGTAAACCTAAATCTAAAACATCTCTACGAAACTCATTAAACTATGACTTTTAATGGTTATAGATGTCTTAAAATAGATACTTGTACATTTGTTCAAATTATGACATGTGTTTTCAGAGTATTTGAGCTTCGCTATTGCTGTTACTATTTCACGCTTTATTGTTTATGCCTGTTTTTCCCAATTCTGTCCGCTGTCTTATGTTACACTCGATTCAATGCAACTGCAACTGCAGCTTCACTTGCCACATCGGTTGCAATCGCTGCTGCATCGCTGGGCATCTCTTGTCACCTGTCACGCATTTGTTTGTTACTCGTTATCGCTGTAGTCGTCATGCCTCATCGTGTGATATTCGGTTTCTCGCCAAATATGCAAACTCAGCAGCGGATACGGGAATGGAGGGAGGGGGCGGAGGCTAACACTATGTGGAGCACTTCCTCAAGTGCACGACGCGCAACAATGGTCGCCACGGGATTGCATGTCACCTCCCTCTCCCTCTCGCCCGCCTGTCACTTGGCATCCACATGGCCGAAACAGGGTGCCGCAAGCTGCTGTCTCTTTGTGTGTCTGGCCTAGGTATACAAAACGAAACGGGACTTTCTTTATTTCATTAGCCCAAGTTATTTGCCCTACTATAACGCTCTCTGCCTCACTGACTCTTCTCTCTCTCTCTCTCTCTCTCGTTCTGTCTTCTTTGTTATCTATGTTTGTTCTGCTTATTTGCGACTGCACTTTTCACTGCCGGCAGCCGTTTTGCATTTGGCTGGGTTTGTTTTTCGACTGTTCAGTTGGCGTCGGAATCGCCTTCAAGACAGTCGCATTGTGTTCCATTCGAGATGGTGGTCTGGACTAGGTTTGTTGTGGCAAGATCGATAAATTACCCGGCAACCAATTAAGGCGGATTAGGCGGCAACTTAATTGAGTTGCATTCGAAATACCCACGCGATGCGGTTAAAACGAATGTGAAAAGATTAAGTGAAATGGAGTACATAAAAAATAAGATGTTTTAAATTATTTTCATATGATCACTTAGAACAAATGTGAATAGAACAGATAAATTTAAATTTTGTGTTGCTGAAGACTGTGTAAATAACTTGTTAACCAATATATCTATGGATCGTCTAAACTATACAAACTAACTTCTGAGTTCCCAAACCATTCCGAGATAATAAAAGAAAATAATCAAGGTATTCGTACTCATTACTTGTTTATCAATTTCCAAAAAGATCAACTGAAGCTAAAACAAACTAGTAAGAGAACAAACTATATAACCAACGTTCTGCTGATAATAGACGAGGCTCGAGTGAGAGGCGTCAACTGATAAAGATTTCATTTGGGGGTTGATTTGCCCCACAAACGAAACGAACTGAAAACGTGCAGCGCATTGTGTGGATGCCATTCGTATAGGCAGCGTCGCGACGCTTCTCCTCTCTTGCTCGTGCGTTTGCTCTCTCACGATCACACTCGAAGCATACATAGAGGCAACGACATCGCAGCCGGTGAGCAGAGGCAGAGAGGCAAATTGAAATGAAAAATATTTTTAAATTGATTTCAAACAGAGACAGAGGCAGCGCCAAGACAAACGCCTGCTGACGCGGACGACACCACGGAAAGTGATCGCGAGTCGGAAATCCGAAAAAAACGACACAGAAGCGAAGAAATAGAAAATTCTGATCTATTATTTAATGATCACTCGGCGCAGAGGAAATCAAAGTCAAAATAGGCCGAAACGTATAATTCAGTTGGAAAATTGTACACACATTAAATCTAGACAGTATACAAAAAACAAAGTACGCAAAACTCGATTGTATTTCCCTTTTAAAGAGTGAGAAGTGAACCGTGGAACGTAGACGAGCAACTTGGTAACCTAATCGTGCGTAACGCGTAAGAAATTCTTTCTTTCCACAATGGATTTCCTATCGAATCTTATTAAGCGACCTCACAGCATTGCTGCAATGTCCGATGCGAAAGGAAGCTCACCTAGTCCGACTGCAACAGCGGTACCCGTTGCGGAAATAACAGCTGCTCCAGCTATGAATCGTTGTACGAACGAAACAGATCTAGAGGATCTCTTGGACTCGGCATCACAGGATTTGGATACGCTGGAGAAGCAGCACAATTGGCTGATAGATACCGTGGTGGACCCGGTTGAGGAGGTGTTGGAGAAACCTAAAACGCCAAGGGAAACCATTAAGCAACTACTCTCTGGCATTAATGTAAATTTGGATCAAGTCACGGCCAATGAAATGGAGCACTTGCAGGCCATGAGTCTTGAGGTATGTGTGGCTTGGTCGAAATTTGTTTTATTCTAATACATTTGAATATTTGTGGATCGTATTGAATGCGACCCACATATGGTCTTGTCGATAAACAAATTTGACAACTTATTGCGTTGCATAAATCTTTTCAGATTGTGGATTATATTAGGGTGTCGCTTGTGGACTGCTTCCCATACAATACACATACATACAAAACAAAATTGCTTATTGTGAAATTTCTAAAACTCGTGTGTTGTTCCATTTGAATCCCATTTGTCTAATTTGTCACAGCCCAGTGGCGCACCCCATTTCCACCTATGTGTGGTTACCCCTTTACACATATCCCCAACCCCTTTCCCCGGTCCGCTGGCAACTGACTTTAACCTTGTTGCTTGCAATCGTTCTAATTAAATTTCGCTTATAAACGGACAGCAGCAGCCGTTGCCGCCGCCAGCAGTCGTTCGAGTGCATCGCCACACGCTCAGATTTGATTCTTATTCATTTATTTTTTTTCTTGCATTTCGCACAAGCCCCACAAGCAGACGACAGCCGGCGGTGCGGCGACACACTTACCCCAGTTTGTGGCCCATCAGCCGCACCTTTCGCACCGACCCACCCGCCTTTATGTCCATCCTGCTTGAGGCTTTTAAAATTAATGACATTTGCTTGTGCTCAAACGCGTCGACTGACCGACAACCAAACGGGGCTGCGGTCTCTGTATGCATGTGTGTCACGGGTTTGTGTTGATGCCTGGTCAATTGTGGATTGTTAGATCGATATATATTGTATACTCCCTAATTAAGATACTAATGTCTTGGCGATATACTTAGTATCATCTATAAACTTTCAAAATTTGTGTATTTTACTCATGAATTCCTCAAAAACTACGAATCCAAGCTAACTTATTGCAACGATCTATAAGCGATATTAACCCAGATACTTATATATTATAATGTGCCTAGATCTTGTCCTATTTCCACTGTCAGTGCCATTTGGCCGTGTTCTCTAATGGGACACTTGAATCAAAATATTGTGGACCAACATGATGATAATGATGATATTTCAAATAAGCTTTCAGCTTGTTTACGTTTTTCTTGCCAATTGTTTAGACTGTAAACATGTCTATATGAATATGTATAATATGGTCATACATAGTCGTTGTTGCTTAATTTAATTTAATTTATTTTCAACATTTCTAGTTGTGCTGCTTCTGTGGCCGCCACGTCTCTTTGGGGGGGAAAAGTCTCTCAAAATCGTCATCGTCACGAATTGCATTTTCTCTCATTTAGCACGCGATGCGCTCAAAATGTTTTTGAATTAATTTCAAATTAAAGTAAAATTTCTTTCATTTTGAAGCTCAATCCGTTGGCGGTGAAGACAACTCCAAGACCTTCCAGCATGGAGCAACAGAAAGCGCTGGTTGTAGCAGCAATGCGTTCCACATCGCAGCCAGGCACGCCCACAACGAATATGTCTTGTGATCCGCTCAGGTTCACCGGCCTGCCAGAGTTCGATGAGACACAAATTCCTGAACTGGCGCCACTCAGTACCGACATGGAAGGTATTATTTTTAATGAATATACCAATTGCACATTCACACTCATTCATTTTTTCATACTCAGCTCAATTGAAAGCGGACTCCTCGGAGCATGCACATGGCTACAACTCAGATTCGGATGTCTATGCTGAATGCCTCTCGTTGGAGAGTGTCAAAATGTCCGCCGAGCACTCTGAACTGGAGGCATATTCAAGCGCACTGAACGAGGTACTCGAACAGCAGTCGACCAGCAATGTGAGCACAGCCACCACGCTGGAGAACACATTGAGCGAAGCAGATGCAGCTTTAAGTGCTGCTTCTGCAGCTCCATCTGATCACAATGACAGTTGCGAGCCCATGGATGTAGATGAGATATCGGAAACAATAGAGATGCTAAAGGATGTACTTGCGCCGGAGGATCATCAAATGTTGCAGCAGCAATTTTTTGGCGGATCAATAGAAGTCGTCAAGGATCAAGCTAGTCCAAACGATGTGTCAGAGCCATTGCAGCATGCGGAGTCGTTAGCCACACTGCAGTCACCCAAAGTATCGACGCTTGTGGCGCATATAGCCTCACCTCCCATACCCACACATCGCCCCAAGACAGCCGAAGAGTTGAATGTAGTTATGGCTCTAAAAAAATTTGACAACTTTGATTTGCCAGAAGATGAGCAGGTTGAGACAAAGCCAGCTAAGCTAGAAGATGAAATACAGCCAAAAGAGGAACAACCTATAGAACAGGATAAGGAGAAAGTGGAACAGCTTGGAGAACAACCTGTGGATCAGTCGGAAATACGATCAATACAAGAGGAAAGAGAAACTTCAGCAGAGCAGCAGGAGGATGAAAAGGAATCTATAAAGGAGATGCAGCCGAACTCAATCTCGAAAGAAGACAACATTTCGGAAGTAGATCTCCCCAGCTCATCCATTGAGCAGCATGCAGAGCAAGATCAACATAGGGTATTGCCACCACTGGAGCTTAGCATGTCTGACTCAACACAGTCACGTAGTTCAGCACCCTCGTCGCCATCGTTTCCCATTAAACATCCTGCTGAAGCACCGTGCCACTTTCCACGTTCCCCACATGCACCCCCCGAACACGAGGAGATGGTATATCTAGAGGAAGCTGTTATTGAGCCCTCCTCTGATCGTAAGCTCAGCCTGAGTGGAGTTATTGCCAGAGAACCGCTACCTATTCAGGTGACAGTGACAGAACCAAGCCCAGAGAAGCCACAGGACCAACATCAGGCGCTGAATGAAATACTCCCCATTAACAATGGTTCGCCTTTAAATGGGCCGCCTTTAGATAGTACTTTTGACCATGCTAGTGCTGATCCACCAGAGTTGCCTGCTGAAAGTGCTGCTGCCTATGGTGTTCCGCTAGAGCAACGTCGCACGTTTTTGATGAATTTAACCAGCGAGGAGGATCAACATCAGCACAGTGGAGATGAATTCCCGATGGATAGTACCTATGCCATGCCCTTGAATGCACTGAAGGGTGAACAACGTCGCACCTTTTCGTTGGCAGATCACCAGGATACTGAAAAAATGAACCAACGACGTACCTTTCACTTGGAACAGGAGCATATGCGGCGTACCTTTAGCGCAGAACCCAACACCTCACCAGCTATTGAGGCCACCGAGGAGAACGTCATGTCTGACGAGCCAATGGATGTGGACACATCGTTGCGCGTAGATAGCGCTGCGTCTTCCCAGTTCACTCCGTCCTCTCCACCGATACCAACACATCAAGCCAACGTTCGAGCCGAGCCTTCATCCCCGCCCATACCGACACATCAGGCCAACAAGCGCGCTGAACCTTTATCTCCGCCCATACCGACACATCAGGCGAACAACCAAGCAGAGTCTGCATCTCCTCCATTACCAACTTATCAGCCAAAGGAGCCACATGAGGATATTCAATCTTCACCTTTACCTACACGTCAGTCGCCGGAACCGCATCGCGAAATCAATTCTCCACCATTACCCACTCATCAACCGAATACGGGAGAGATGCGGGACACACACTCGCCGCCCATACCCACGTGTCTGCGGGACACACATTCGCCGCCCATACCTACACATCAACAGCAACTCAAGCGTCCGTCCATACATGGCGATCGCTTGTGTCCCAATGCAACAGTTGTGCTCGAGGAGCAAACACTGTCGGCCAAGGAACAGCTAAGAGTTAGCGACGAAAAGGATGATGTGCTGGTGGAACACTTTGGTGCCATGTCTCCCATTACGGATGAAATTTTCAAGTCGCCGCAGTTCACCAGCAGCGTCTTTAACAATTTGGCGAAGGAGAAAACAGTTGGAGACGCAGCGCTCAAAGCATCTAATGAGGAACAGTTCCAAACTGGCGCCAGTGAGTATACTAACGTTCATTTCTTTTTCCTTACACGCAACCCAGTTTATCTAGTATACTCATTGCATTAGAATTTCGGATTTGTTCATATTAATGTTAGTATTAACACTAGACTACAGAAACAGAATCTTTAGTATCTAGTATCGACATCTGGTTACATACTTGGGCAAATTCGTGACCTAAGACCATCAGTTGACTTCACCTTGGCATTTGAACTTGAACCGTAGGGGCGGGGCAGCGAGTCGGGGTCGAGATTCGATTTGCTTGCATGCGGGGCAACTATGAGTCCCTCTAACTGTAAAAATAAATCACCACATGCAAGGCAATGAACCTGAACTTCAATGCTAGAACAACAACAACAACAACAATTATAGTGGCGCACGTACCACACAACAGCAACAAAAACAGGAAAGGCAACAACAACAATAACAACAAAAACATGGAGTCGCGACGTCAATTAAGCGCATGATTTTTGACTGCCGCCGCCACAGCTGTGTCTGCATGTTTTTTTATTTCGTTGTTGTTTTTGTTGTTGCATAAATGCAGCCGCTTTGCTGCTCCAAAATGCCGCATAACCCCGTCCGCCCACACTCTGCCAGACACGCACACATACGCACGCATAAACGTTTTTGTTTTGCTCCCTCGCTTACACTCTTTCTGCCAGTTTGTAATCTCTCTTTTCGCTAGCTTGCTCTCTTTTTCTCTTCTCTCTGTGAGTACTTGAACCACTATCAGCATGTATGCCGTAATCGCCGCACCAAAATAAACGAAAAGGTCTTAATTGTGACGTCACTGTGTCTGACTGATGAACTTGTATAATGTGTGAGGTTGTATGCCGTTGTGTGAGTTTGTCTTCGATGAGCGCATTCTTATTTTCGTCTAATTAATAATTGTCATTGTCAAATAAGAAAATTAATCGTGTGTGCGAAATGATTTCATTTAGTGTTACTTCTTCTATTCCTTGCAAATAGTTTACACTTCATTAAATTTGCGTGTGCCTTATAAGGATAGGATTGTGTGCCATAATAAAGTAATTTCGAATATGGCGCAATTATCGTTATCGCTGAGCACGCAAATACAACTCTGCGTGTGCTCACGGAAACACAAACCTCCATATCGATAAAGTTGTTTCTGCTAGACCCAAGTCTAGTTGGAACTCGGTTATTACAGTAGTTCTTAACTATATGTGTATATGTGGTTTATTTAACTCAGGGAATTATTCATTTAATTTTCATACAGATTCTTTAGAGATTTTTCAATACACTTCAATCTGTTCAATAGTTGTCCTTCTTCGTTTAATGCATTTGTTTGTTTGTTAATTTTCATGTTCTTCATAATGCAGTTTTCTCGTAGTATATGGCAGCTCTCTCCCCATTTTCTCTCTCACTTTCTCTCTTTCCTTCTCGCACATGCATATCGCTACTCATTTAACGCATGGGAATCTTGCATAGAACTTGGCCATGCAGTTTTGCTACGCGAGCATTCAACAGAGAAGAGCAGAGCGCTCGCCTCTCCACAGCCCCATAAACACAACGTACTACGTGTAAAGAACACTCACACATACATAAGCGCACTCTCTCATTCAATACGCTCTCACGGCTCTCTTTTGTGGTTGGCGCATCGCACTTGCTCATTGCATACGCGTCACTGTCACACACTCTAGTCAGAATTAAACTTGACTCGTGCGCTCGCTCTCTCTCTTCCGCGCCTACTATCGCATACCCCCGTTAGTTCCCCGACTGCTGACTGACTGAGCAGTGACTCGACCGACTCTCTGTACGTTTGAATGGGAGTGTGCGTGCGTGCGCTGGTTTTCTTATTGGCATAGGAGAAAAGAGTAAGCATATTAGCATTCCAATTCAGTTAGTTTTCAACTTTTGACGTTGTCGTTGCCGTCGTTGCTGCACGGAGTCGTCAGCCTCTGTCTTTACACGCGTCGTGCTGTTGTCGTCGAACGTCGCTAAAACAACAAAATCATCAACGCCTTTCACGCCTCGTCCTCGGTTTTATTGAAGCCCTTATAAATGTGCTAAACGTGCAAATGTATGTGAATATATTTAAGGAAAACAAATATTTAGCTTGTTGTCTGCATTTGGCAAAGAAAATCTTTTTGTTTGCCTTAGCAAAATTGCTCATATTTGCTAAAATGCAGAGCAGCTGTGTATGTGTGTCTCTCTCCCCAACCACAACAACAACTACATCGAGTCACAGAAAAGTGTCAATGGCAACATTCAAAGCAAAGCTTAAGAAAAAATCAAATAAGAAACAAAAAGATGAAGAAGTGGAGTGAAGTAAAAATACAAAAAAATTGTATATTTTTTATTTTTTTCCATTGAGAGCGAGAGCGTAAACTTCATTGTGTGTTGCCCCAACTGTGACTGTGTGCGCGTGACTTACGTGTATGTGTGTGGTCATGTGCGTGTGTAATAGGGTCTGTTCATGTGTGTATGTGAGTGGGCGCTGCGTGGTTATAACATTGTATTTTCTTAATAACTGTAGAAAATCTCGAAAATGCAAAAATTGTCAAGAAAGACGGACACGCAATAAAGACGCAGCGTAGTGTGAAAAGTTTTCTCTCAAAGAGAGAGCCATACAGAAAGCAGGAGAGTAAGCGCATTCCCAGTACTCTCTCATTCTCTGACGGTCGCTCCTTCTGTTTCTGTTTCTCTTGCTCTTCGGGTGTTGTGTGTCTTGTCAATGCATCAGTCTGTCAATTGGTTCACGACCATTACAAAAGCAACCCACTTCTTGGTCGTCTGATTGCATAAAATGAGTCACAAGTCGCCGTTGCGGCTTCATTTACTTTCCTCCTTTGTTTTGTTTTCAAATTTTATCATGAAATACATTTTACACTTGCTAGTTGAGCGACCTGCATTCAATACAAAGCACATCTCCGGCCGTATCTGTGTTTATCTGGGACTGCCCGGGTTTCTCGGCCCTTACTATTTTTACTCGTAAAGCCGCACATTTTCCTCTGTGACATTTGTTTATATGAGCAAAAAATGCGGCTACTTTGCGGGCGCACCTCTGCGTACGTTGTAGAAGGGGATGGGAAAGGTCTCTGCAGGGTAGGGCCCACTTTGAGTCATGCTATAATAAGTTATTTAAATGTCGTCGTCGGTTTCCTTCCGCTTTTGTTCATAACGTTGTAAAAAACAAAGATTCAGCTGGGAACCGAGAATTAGTCGAGGTATACGTAGATGACAGTAATAGGGTATAATAAATGACATAAAATGCATAATATTGAGAGCATACTTACTCTTGCTGTAGCTTACTCGAAAGTCATCTATCTCCGTAATGTCTATAAATGCGTCGTCGTCATGTGCGGTGCTTGCGCCTTCATGTTTCTTTTCCTATATCTATGAATGTGGTATTATGTACATATCTATCCACATATAGTGTGCATGTTTGAACTGTTTGTGAAATAACGTCACATTGAATGTGAAAAAGTCACAAATTCAATGAATAAATAAAAAGAAATTATTGCCAAGTGGATGAAAAAAAGGAAACTTATTTTACAATATTTAATTTTTTTACTTTTACATAGTTTTGACTAACTTGTGTGCCATTTTTCTTTTCTTTGTCTTTTTCATCTAATCGTCATACACATAACAAACGACAACATCCACACATAAACACCAATAAATACATGAAAATCATAAACAGTTGTACTCAACTCATCAGATTTCGATTATTTGTACACAAAAGGCCACAACAATGCGCCCATCGATCGCAGTTCATTACTATTGAAATTCGATCCACTTCTGGGTGCTCCGGTGCCCGTGAACCAGCAACAGGAGCAGAAACTTTTGAATGTTTTGAGCAATAACAGTAACAATAACAATCTACCACGTGCTTTGAGTCCCACATTGGAGGAGCACGAGACAAGCGGCAGCAATCAGTCGTTTGTACTCGAATCTTGTGCCAAAGGAAGAACCCCAGCCGAAGGACTAGTCTATAGCGATTTTAAATTTAAACCTCCCGTGGATAGAACAAAAGTGAGTTCTGTATGTATGAAATTTCAAAATCGTCTTTATTAATGTCAACTTCTTTCCGCAGAAGCATGCTAAAATGAGTGTGGACGTTATTGATAACGACTGCAACAAAACCTTCGATAATTCCAAGTAAGTTTCACTTAATTTGCAATATAAAAATTGTTTTAATTTAACACATTCCAAACAGCCTTAACTTGGAGGATAAGACACACAAATACCACAACATGGATGAATTGGAGAAGAAAATAAAGAATGAAGTGTAAGTTTAGGTTGTATTCTTCAACTGAAACAATTATTTATGAATTTCATCCGTAGCACCCGCTCAGAGGATATTGAGAAGAAACTTAAAGAGGCGGAACAACGCGAAGAAGCGCTTGTTAAAAGGATTACTGAAAAGGACAAAATAAACTCAAAACTCAAGTCCGCATCGCGTAACCAATAACTTATTATAAGTACTAAAATACTCTTTCTTCTTATTATTGTAGCGGCGTGATCGAAGCCTACGAGAAAGCCATTGCAGAGCTTATTCATGATAAGGAGCAACTGGTACAAGACCATGAAAGAGAAATGCTGGAAGTGCAAGCGGATCGGGACTCCAATTATCATCACTTAACGTCGCTGGAAACGACATTTTCCGATCTGCACGTGTAAGCCTGAAAACTGACCAATATAATCGAATATAATATTAATAAATATTTACTCCATTCATTTTTTTTCATATAGTAAATATGAAAAGAGCAAAGAGATGACATCACAGTTAAAAAAGAACGAGGAGTGTTTGCAGGATGAGAAAAGAAAGTTAATGGATAAATTACGGCAGCAGGAACAGCGATACGAGCAGATGAGAAGCCATGCCATGCAGCAAATGGAAATGTAAATAATGATTAGGAATAGCCCAAAAAGAATCCTAGTCATAATATTAATCGGCTCCTCCCTCTGATTTTTACAGTGCTAACAAAAAACTGGCTACCCTAACAAAAGACCATGCGGACGAGGTGAAGAAATTAAAAGCCTTACTTAAAAAGGAGGAAGTATCGCGCATCTCAACGGCTGAGCAACTGCAACAGAAGTCGCGAGAGAATGCCGATCTGCTCAAGATTTGCGAAGATCTAATCTACGACAAGGGACAAGGTGGTAGTAGTTAAACTTCATCTTCTCAACTGGTTGGATGATATCTACATATACTTTTGCGGCCTGTAAACGCGCACACACTCACACACCCATTTGATATACACACAAACACACTCTCACACACACAGTAATACACAATCCCACTCACATTTATGGCATGTGGAACGCATAGTTTGTCGCATGTGATTCTCTTTTCTATATCTCATCGCGTACTATCTCATTACATTTTGTAATTTTTGTTGTGTGCTCCACGTGAGTCGCATAGAAAGAGCCTCATATTAAATCTGTATTTGTCTTCTGATCGGAGAAATTCCCTCCTCACTCACACTATGCCTAATCTATCCAAATACGTATATATTGTACTATTTCTAGATTTTTAGTTGCCGTTTTTGTAGTTTAAGCACAACAGCAGCAGCAGAAACAACAACTACAACACAAACACACATGCGAATGTGACCAGCAGTGAATGAGTTCCACACGTTGAGATCCACACACAAACACAACCACGCCTTACGGGTTACCCGTCGAATCTGCCCCATTTCGATTAAGTTCAATGATATTATCTATCGCGCGTGTTGATGGGAAATGTACTCTAGTTTTCCTTCAATCTACACACACACACCCCACTATTTGTTTGTTGTGTTCTATTAACTGATGAATAAATGAGAAACCTGCAGCAACTAAGCAAAGGATATGAAGATCAGCGTACGCTTGAGGCGCGCCTTTACTAAATGTTTAAGTTTAAAATTAGTTTAATTTAAATTACCACTTTTATTAATTGTATTAAGCATATAATTAATAATACTAGTACTAAAACAAAAGCAGAAACGAATCATATGAAAAAAACCATACACAAAACTATTTATGCATTAAAACACAAAAAAAAAGAAATAA
The DNA here is from genome assembly GCA_018151445.1 of Zaprionus inermis. Classification (NCBI taxonomy): domain Eukaryota; kingdom Metazoa; phylum Arthropoda; class Insecta; order Diptera; family Drosophilidae; genus Zaprionus; species Zaprionus inermis. Next base: position 812,216 of record JAECXD010001328.1, on the reverse strand, counting down.
TCCATGAACTTTTAATTTGTTTTCCTTTTTTTTAACACTTGACGTGGTTGCCTTAGAAAAGAAATAGTTAAATACATAGTTGAAAGTTCAGCGTGTGCTTCACCCTCCCAGCCTCCCAAGACCCACTCCCAAAACATAAAAAATCTATCGAAATTTTGAGCAATTTTATATTATAGCAAGCTTTGTAGAATACACCTCCGCCTCTGAGAACTTGAAATGAATTTTACTTCCATTTACGACATTTACTAAGCTCTAAGAACAAAAGCAGAAATTAAAGTTGTTAATACACAGAACACAAAGAATAAGAAAACAAAGCGAAAAACGGAATGTAAAAGAAAAGAATTGTATACAAAAATTTGTACCCAGTCCATGTAACCAAATATTATGCTACTACACAAAAACACTTATATAGTATATATATATATCGGTATACATACATATATATTTTTCTAAAGTTGTAGCAGACGGAACACGCGCGCTTTTAAAAAAAATAACGGAAAACTTGAACTTGAATCTAACGCAAATTCGTTTTGTTGTTTGAAACTTGAGATTGAAATGAGAAAAAGAAATATCAATGCGCTGTAAAAAATACACATAAATAGTATTAACTGCAAGCAGACACACATCGAGGTATGTGTGTGTTGCCCTGGGGTGATGAACAAGTTGCATAATTCAATAAATAAAATATGTACGAGTCAAATTCGCAATGTTTCAATAGGAATTGTGTGGGCGCATAACGTAGTGTCGTGTCGTATGGCAACGCCACTCAAGAGTGGCAACGCTGCCAGCAGCTGTGCATCGATCGTTTTGCCTTCTCGCTTGCACATGTCTTATCAAAGCAAACACTGAGAATTAGAAAAAAAACAAAAACAAAAAACCGAAATACTCGAAAATAGAAGCTGCGGTAGATTCGCTGTTGATTACGTAACAAAAGTGATCTGAAAGCATTGAAATGAATTTTGCCGGCAAAGTTGTGCTAATTACGGGCGCCAGTTCAGGCATAGGCGCCGCCACAGCCATTAAATTTGCCAAATACGGGGCATGTCTTGCACTCAATGGACGCAATGTTGAGAACCTGAAAAAGGTGGCGGAGCAGTGCAGCACAACTGGCTCCAAACCGGCCCTGGTTGTGGGCGACATTAGCAAGGAGACCGATACGGAGCGTGTGTGGTGTGAGACACTGGACAAGTACGGCAAACTGGATGTGCTGGTCAACAATGCGGGTATTATCGAGACGGGGAGCATTGAGAGCACTAGCCTGGAGCAATACGACCGCGTGATGAACACCAATCTGCGGGCTATCTACCACCTGACTATGTTAGCAACGCCCGAGCTGATCAAGAGCAAGGGTAACATAGTGAATGTGTCCAGTGTGAATGGCATACGGTCGTTTCCCGGCGTGCTGGCTTACAACATCTCCAAAATGGGAGTCGATCAATTTACACGCTGCGTAGCATTGGAACTGGCTGCCAAGGGAGTGCGTGCCAATTGTGTCAATCCTGGCGTCACAGTAACCAATCTTCACAAGCGTGGTGGCATGAATGAAGATGTCTACAAGAAGTTCTTGGAACATTCTAAGACAACGCATGCCTTGGGCAGACCAGGCACCGTGGATGAGGTGGCCAATGCGATTACGTTTTTAGCGAGTGAACTGGCCACGTTCACTACAGGCGTCAGCCTGGCCGTTGATGGCGGTCGTCATGCCATGTGTCCCCGATAATCGTATCAAGAATTACATTTATCAACCTGTAAGCTAAACCAGATATTTGTTTGTGCATTTATATTTCAATAAACATTTACAACCGTTCCCAAACTGTTCCCACTTTTGAGAACAATATGTAGCATAGCCTCAGGGGCGTGCTGCAAATAAGAGGGCTTTAATTTTAAAGACATTTATTATATTACTATCTTACAGCAATCTTCACACTTCAACGGGGACACATGGCATGGCGACCGCCATCCACAGGGAAATTAACGCCCGTGGAAAAGCTGGCATCATCGCTAGCTAGGAATGCAATGGTGGCAGCCACCTCATTGACCTCTCCAGGACGACCCAGAGCATGGGTTTCCTTGGAGTGTTCTAAGAACTTTGCATAAGCTTCATCATCCAGGCCGCCACGTTTCTGCAGCTCGGTAACAATAACACCTGGATTTACAGAGTTTACACGCACTCCCTTAGACGCCAGCTCCAGCGCCACACAGCGCGTAAACTGATCCACAGCAGATTTGGAAACATTATAGGCCAGAACGCCGGGAAAAGAGCGCAGTCCACACACACTCGAAACGTTCACTATATTGCCCTTAGTCTTGATCAACTCGGGAGTGGCCAAAATAGTCAGCTGGTACAGGGAACGGACGTTGGTGCTCATAACGCGATCGTATTGCTCCAAGCTGGTAGTCTCAATACTGCCCAGCTCAATGATGCCTGCATTGTTGATGAGCACATCCAATTTGCCATATTTGTTAAGCGTTGCAGCAACGATCTTTTCAACATCCGCTTCTTTATCCATATCCACTTGCAACTGCAGAGCTGGCGCACCACCTGTTGCTTCAATCTTGGCAGCCGTCTCCTTCAGTTTGTCCACATTTCGACCCACAAGGACGAGCAGTCCACCCAGACTGGCCAGGTGCACGGCAGTTGCAGCACCTATGCCTGAACTAGCACCAGTTACAATTATAACTTTGTCTTTAAAATCGGGCATGTTGTCGTTTATTTTGATGGCGAAACTTGATAGCTTTATTAAATTCCTATCGGCTTTCGATTAATCGAGAGGTCGACGATATTAAGGGTAGAGCTGTCACCCCACATTAACATATTTCAGAATAGCTATTTTTAAATTTGCTGGCAAATGTAAATTATAAATTATTTTAATAAAAATATATTGTAATAAATAAACAATCAAAATACCGTATGCGAAAATTCTATCAAGAAAACGGTTGTCCATTTTAAAAGCAAACGTAAACAAAAGCAGCTGATTGACAGTGAGACCAAGCACATTTGCGAGGTAAAAATATAGATGATTATACCTCTTGTAATCTGGTCACATTGTTCACGTTAGCACGAATATCTGAAATGTATCGGAAAGTTATCTCGTCAATTAAGTTTTATATTAAATGAAAATATTTGTTACCGTCGTCTTGTTTTGTCAAGTTCTTGAAAAACCAAACCAATCAATCAAATCACGGCACCATGGAAACTGCAATATTATCATCGATAGTTGAGTTTGCGATGAATTGACAAAAAAGTGTGTACACATTTCGTGCATCACGTTTCACGTCTATCGAACATTTGTTGTCGATATAAGTAGTGTATCGATAGAGTATCAACAATCCTATTCGCGAGCTGAACAAAACAACTGCACGTAGCGCAGCAGCAGCAGCAGCACTCTAGCCCTTGAAGAAAACTTTTCGAATTTTTCTATTGATTTTAGTGCATTCCCGTTGTGCTAGTAATAAATAAAAATCGAAATAAATTAAATCGGCTGCGGGGCAACACCTGCAATTGTTGCTTCCTACAGCCCCAGTGCTTCTATATCGCCTATCTTTATATGTATTAGTGTGCGTGCGAGCTAGTGTGGAGCAGCGAAAATGGCCAGCGAATGTTTTACAGCTGCATAAACATAATGGACTCGAGAAAGGTACAACAAAATTAGTTTTGCTGCAGATACGACGATACATATAAAACGCAGATTTCGGGGCGCGGCGCCAGCTGCTCCTCAGTCGAGATTGTGCAAGTGTTTGCGTGAATGTGCGTGCGTGTAAACAAAACAAAAGCTACGAAGTGGAGCAGCACAAAGACGGAAAGGGGTAGCCAGCAGCAGCAGCAGCGACAACAACAAAATCATCCACTTTAACAACAGCAGCAACTAGCAGAATGGCCAGTCGCAGTCGAGCAATACTAAATGTTAATCTCGATACGGTCATGGCCAACGATCCGTTGCGTGAGCTGTTCGAGGCCTGTAAAACAGGTGAAATAGCCAAAGTGAAGAAGCTGATAACGCCACAAACGGTTAATGCGCGCGACACAGCTGGACGCAAATCGACGCCATTGCATTTTGCAGCGGGTAAGTGTAACACTTTCGAATCCATAGAATCCATACATGTGTATGTATGTCTGTATAAATCATGAAAAGGTTGAAGGACTCGCTTGCAGCCCATTCACTCCCCCATCGCACACACATTCACACACAGACAGAGATTTGAACACACAAACATAGACAGAATCGTATGCATGCTCTGGCCTTGATCTACTTATCGCTGGGTGTGTGACGAGCGTCATTGTTGCCTGGTTAGAAAAAGGAGGAGTCTCAGTTGCCAAGAGGGTCGCTCACTCGCTCGCCACTCGGTCGGACATTCGTCGAGAGTTGACCCAGTTTCTAGCTCGTAAAGCCCGCGACCCACGACCTCGACTATGTGTTGCATTTCCAGCATGTTTTCTATTTTGAAAATTTCAGCCTGGTCAGCATCAAAGAGTGCGCAAGGAAGGGGTGTCGAATGACGCGGAGGATGAGAAGATGGTGTAAATGCTGCATCCTGCTGCTGACGTCTTTGGCTTCTATATATGAATACATACATATTTGCATCGTTTCTATTTAAAGCAGATTTGTGGCCTTGTTTGTACAGAGTTTACGACAAGCCCGCCGAAATTATGAATTTCACTTTTTGCTCTCTTGCTTCGCTTGCCAGTCACGCCCAACCGCCCACCGTCAGTCGCCGTCGCCGTCGCCACTGCCGCCCCAACTTCTTATCTAATTAAAAAAGTATCTCTTGATTGAGAGGGCGGTTGGGTGGGGAGGGGAGTGTTTCACGCCCTTTGCATATCAATTTGAGTTAAAGCCAAGCTTGTCTGGTTTTTTGTCGTTTCTGTTTCTGTTGTCGTCTATGATTCATGTGCTTTTTTTTGTTGTATTTTACCTTTTTACAGTTTTTACTGGCGACAGTCGACTGTCGAGTGTCTTTCTAAACTGGTTTCACATCCATTTTGTCATGTCTTTTGTCACGTTCTGAGGAGAAAGAAAAAAAGTGAGATCTCCAAGAGCTCTGTCCATGCTGGGCAGAGTTTTCACCTTGTTCACATCGAACATCGCATATCACAATCGGGCGACGTCTCCCCCCCCCATTCCGCACCTGTTGCGAATAGCAACACGTTTTAAGCAAATACTTGCGAACACATGCATCGAATGCTACCCCTCGCCGTCCCCTCTGAGGAATTTCATTTGTTTATCCGATTCGATTTGTGGCCCGTTGTTATCTGTTATCTGCTGGCGTTTATTTGCACAGCTTTCTCACTCGAACTTCATTATTGACGATAAGAAACATGATAAACTACGCTGTGTGCTACGCGTACAAACGACTCTACTTACCGCTGATAGAAGCTGAGCCTCTTGGCCAGTTTCCTATACGGCAAACATAGGTATCTGGCACAGTTTTAATTGCTAACTTTAAAAACTAATTAACCTTCGGTAGATATTACTATTATTAGCAACATTAACCAAGTGCTTGCTTTAATGTGCTCGCTCAAGGAGTAACTTCTTTATTGTGTCTGTATATTGGCACGATTACCAACAACAATTACCAACAACGCGCAGCGGGAGCAATAAAAAACAATGCACATTCAGTTGCCCAACAGAGTAGTTAATAGAGTTTTCCATTCTATTTAATACACGCAATTTTCGTAATTGTTTAACCAAAATTAAAGTGAACGGCAACTGAAAATGTTTTTCCAAAGATTTCGCAAAGAACTGAGTGAATCTTGCACAGTTAATAATTTTAATTTAAATTAATTAGTTAGCTAACGTTAATTAGCTAAACGCGTTTTTTATTTGTGTATAAAATATTGTTCTTTTTGCACTAGACCTTTTTATTTATTTAGACAGCATGTTAAATATATTGCACAATGAAATTATGTATTTGCTCTATTTTTATTTACCTTCACCTTTGCCTCGCCAAATGTTAATTAGATCAATGTAGGAAGTCTCATTAGATAAGTCAAGGGAAGTCTGGGGTGTTCGGCCAGCTTGTGTGGGGCGCAATTCTCTTTGTTTTTATCTGCTCACTGTTTGCCTTTGTGGCTCAGACAATATAACCTAGACTAAGATTTATGATAGCAACAAGGTCGCTGGTTAGTAGAACCAATGAAATGTTATCCGGAAATTTGTGTTAGCCCCCACGGCGCATGCTGAAGGTCTTGCAAATCCGAAAAGAAACAGAACATAACCATGTGAGCCACTTTTAGGGCTTGCTGCCATGTCATTATTAGCACTGAGGCGTCTCCAGCACTGTTGTGTCTCTATGTCACTCATGCTTTCTCGTTTTCTTTGTCTCACACAGGCTATGGGCGGCGAGAGGTGGTCGAGTATCTGCTGAACAGTGGGGCTTCCATACAAGCCTGCGACGAGGGCGGACTGCATCCGCTGCACAACTGCTGCTCGTTTGGGCATGCCGAGGTGGTGCGCCTGCTGCTGAAGGCTGGAGCCAGTCCGAATACCACCGACAATTGGAATTACACGCCGCTGCATGAGGCAGCCAGCAAGGGCAAAGTGGATGTTTGTCTGGCGCTGCTGCAGCATGGCGCCAATCACACCATACGCAATTCAGAACAGAAGACGCCACTCGAGCTAGCCGACGATGCAACACGTCCCGTACTCACAGGAGAGTATCGCAAGGATGAACTGCTCGAAGCGGCACGCTCTGGCGCCGAGGATAGGCTGCTGGCATTACTTACACCACTCAATGTCAATTGTCATGCCAGCGATGGACGACGTTCCACGCCGCTGCACTTGGCCGCTGGCTACAATCGTATTGGCATCGTCGAAATACTTCTGGCGAATGGAGCCGATGTGCATGCCAAGGATAAGGGTGGCCTGGTGCCGCTGCACAATGCCTGCTCCTATGGCCATTTCGATGTGACCAAATTATTGATTCAGGCTGGTGCCAATGTCAATGCCAACGATCTGTGGGCCTTTACGCCGCTGCACGAGGCAGCCTCCAAGAGCCGAGTGGAGGTATGCAGTCTGCTGCTGAGTCGCGGCGCCGATCCTACGCTCCTTAACTGCCACAATAAATCGGCCATCGATGCGGCACCCACGCGGGAGCTGCGCGAACGTATTGCCTGTAAGCCAATCACATAGTTTATGTTAATTGAACTATTTATTAACTATTTCCCTATTCCAGTTGAGTATAAGGGACACTGCCTTCTGGATGCGTGCAGAAAGTGTGACTTGTCACGCGTCAAGAAACTCGTCTGTGCCGAAATTGTGAACTTTGTGCATCCATATACGGGTGACACGCCGCTGCACTTGGCCGTGGTCTGTCAGGATGCCAAGCGCAAGCAGCTGGTGGAGCTGCTGACGCGCAAGGGAGCGCTGCTCAATGAGAAGAACAAAGCGTTTATGACACCGTTGCATTTGGCCGCCGAACTGCTGCACTACGATGCCATGGAAGCGCTGCTCAAGCAGGGCGCCAAAGTGAATGCACTGGACAGTCTGGGTCAGACGCCGTTGCATCGTTGCGCTCGTGATGAGCAGGCAGTGCGTCTGTTGCTCTCCTATGCCGTGGACAGTAACATTGTCTCGCTGGAGGGACTGACTGCCGCACAATTGGCCTCCGATAATGTACTAAAACTACTCAAGAATCCGCCAGATAGCGAGTCAAATCTGCTGGAGGCTGCCAAGGCGGGCGATTTGGATGCAGTACGTCGTATTGTGCTCAACAATCCACATACGGTCAATTGTCGCGACTTGGATGGCCGACACTCTACACCGTTGCATTTCGCCGCTGGCTTTAATCGCGTGCCCGTTGTGCAATTTCTTTTGGAGCATGGCGCCGAGGTCTATGCCGCCGATAAGGGTGGCCTCGTACCGCTGCACAATGCCTGCTCGTATGGTCACTACGAGGTAACCGAACTGCTTGTCAAGCACGGCGCCAATGTCAATGTATCCGATCTTTGGAAATTTACGCCGCTGCATGAGGCGGCGGCCAAGGGAAAATACGACATCTGCAAGTTGCTGCTGAAACATGGCGCCGATCCCATGAAAAAGAATCGTGACGGCGCAACGCCAGCAGATCTGGTCAAGGATTCGGATCATGATGTTGCCGAGTTGCTGCGTGGCCCCTCAGCGCTCTTGGATGCCGCCAAGAAAGGAAACTTGGCACGAGTACAGCGTCTTGTGACGCCGGAGACCATAAACTGTCGCGATCTAAATGGACGCAACTCGACGCCGCTGCATCTGGCCGCGGGCTACAATAACTTTGAGTGTGCCGAGTATCTGCTGGAGCATGGCGCCGATGTTAATGCACAGGACAAGGGTGGTCTCATTCCCCTGCACAATGCGAGCTCCTATGGCCACTTGGATATTGCAGCGCTGCTAATCAAGCACAAGACTGTGGTCAATGCCACCGACAAATGGGGCTTCACTCCGTTGCACGAGGCCGCGCAGAAGGGACGCACGCAGCTTTGCTCGCTGCTGTTGGCACATGGCGCAGATGCGTATATGAAAAATCAGGAGGGTCAGACACCCATTGAGCTAGCCACGGCGGATGATGTCAAGTGCTTGCTGCAGGATGCAATGACAACATCGCTCAGTCAGCAGGCGCTGAGAGCCTCCACGCAATCATTGGCCAGCACTTCGTCGGCTCCAGATGCTGCTTGTTGTTCTGGTGCAGCAGCCGCGGTACCTGGAGCAAATGCAACAGGAGCTGCAGCAGCCGCATCGGCTGCACTTTTGTCACCCACTACAGAGACAGTGCTGTTGCCGTCGGGTGCTTCCATGACGCTTAGTGTGCCGGTGCCGTTGCCTCTAAACAGCAGCTGCAACACACGCATCAGTCCTGCTCAAGGCGCCGAGGCGCATGGTGCAGAGAATAGTGGCAGCGAGGAGTTGCTGCCCGATCCGGAGTCAATTACAAATGTGTCCGGTTTTCTGAGCAGCCAGCAATTGCATCATTTGATCGAGCTGTTCGAGCGTGAGCAAATCACCCTGGACATATTGGCCGAAATGGGTCACGATGATCTCAAACAGGTAGGCGTGTCTGCCTATGGTTTTCGACACAAGATACTCAAGGGAATTGCCCAGCTGCGTGCCACGACAGGTAGACTGCAATCAATTGTTTAAATTAAGATCTATTGCTAATCCTTGGTACTCAACAGGCATTGGCAACAATGTTAATCTGTGCACGCTGCTGGTCGATCTGTTGCCGGATGACAAAGAGTTCGTTGCTGTCGAAGAGGAAATGCAGGCCACAATACGTGAGCATCGGGACAATGGCCAGGCCGGAGGTTACTTTACACGCTACAATGTCGTTAGGGTATGAAACCTTAGACTTAGACAAGCTAGCTAAAATAGCCTATTAATAATCATTCTTTTCTACAGGTGCAAAAGGTACAGAATCGTAAATTGTGGGAACGTTACGCACATCGACGCCAGGAAATTGCCGAAGAAAACTACTTGCAGTCGAACGAGCGCATGCTCTTCCACGGCAGTCCGTTCATCAATGCGATTGTGCAGCGTGGTTTCGACGAGCGTCACGCCTACATTGGCGGCATGTTCGGCGCGGGCATCTATTTTGCCGAGCATAGCTCGAAGAGCAATCAATATGTTTATGGTATTGGCGGCGGCATTGGTTGCCCGTCGCACAAGGATAAATCCTGCTACGTGTGTCCTAGGTAATGTGTGGCAGCTAAGCGAATTAGTTAGCATAATTTAATTATCCTCATTATTCGCAGGCAATTGCTACTGTGTCGCGTTGCATTGGGCAAATCATTCTTGCAGTATAGCGCCATGAAAATGGCTCATGCGCCGCCGGGACACCACTCGGTTATCGGTCATCCATCGGCAGGCGGTCTGCACTTTGCTGAATATGTTGTCTATCGGGGTGAACAGGTATGGGTGCATATATGATTAAATATGGATTTAATTCATGTAGCTAATGTTTATCAATTGATGTTACAGTCTTATCCAGAGTACTTGATAACCTACCAAATCGTCAAGCCCGATGACAGCAATAGCGGCGCCGAGGAAACAAGATGATGGATGCCCTCGGTTGGCTCGACGCCCACAACAACATCGCCAGCACCGCAACCACAACAGACCTCAGCTCCAGCTACAGTTTCAGCTCCGACTCCAGCTCTAGCTACAGTTCCAGCCACAGTCACAGCCACAGCTCCAGTTGCCAAGCGTCGGCATAGACATGCCAAGACGAACCAACAACTACAACAACAACAGCCGCAGCAGCAGCAGCAGCCGCAACAACAACAACAGTTGCAGCAACCACAGCTGCAATCGAGACAACAGCAGATGCCATTGCAGTTGCAGTATCAGCCTTATCAGCCGCAACAATCGACACCGCTGGTGACCACCACACAGCCTACACCGGCGGGAGTCTTTACGCACAACAACAACAACCATAGCTATAGTAACAACAACAATAACAGCAACAATAACAACAATAACGATATGTCGCCCATATCGAACAGCAATAGCTACTCTTCGGCGGACACGAATCAAACGCTGCTCAACTCAATTGCCAATCAACGGAGCGGTGGAGGCGGAGGCGGAGGCGGCGGCAACAACCAGCGTCAGAGCCAAAACCAGAATCAAAATCAAAGTCAAAGTTCGAATAAGAATAAGAATCAGAATCAACAGGGCCATACCCGTAAATATAGTCAATTTATGATTATAACCCCCGCCGTATCGATTGATCGTAACTTTGATTATGATTCGCATTTGGATTTCGAAGATTTTGCCAATGCGGCGCATAACAATGGAAATCTCTTTCGCCTAGGGTTGCGTCGCAGCGATAGCAGCAGCGATGACAGTGGACACAGCAGCGACAGCAGTTTTCGTTCCAATTACAATCCCTACTTGCATCACAGTCGCCAGCACTTGTTGTCCAACAAGGCGAGCGGCAACAACAACAAGAGTAGCGGAAGTGCTCGATATTTGTATACGTTCTCTTCGTGGCGCTGGTGCACGCTGCTCTGTGCTGCGATGCGTTGCTTTGGTGCCGGCCATGGTAATGCGGCACCGTATAGCAGCTCCTTTGTGCAACATCATCGTTTGCGTCGATGTTCATCCTATAATGCGGACACAGCGTACGACTATGAACATTTTGCGGCACCGTTCAAGGCACGCAAGACACGCGATCATATGAACAATATTACTTACGAGTTGTGACGTCGAACGCTGACCAAATTCGAACAGCATTTTGATCTCTTTGTCGCCGTTGTATTTGTTGATCTAATCCTACAGATTCTGCTCCTTATTAGACTTTTATTACAATTATTAGCTATAAATGTCGTGAACTGGATGTCGTCGTTTATTCTAGCACGTAAGCGAAGTGAAGCGATCGAAAAAATCAAAAGAGCAGCACATTTTTTGAGTGATTTTAATTCGAATTACGAGTAATTAATATTAAAACGAAAACGAAAAAAAAAATAAGAAACCATTATACACATAACGATTATACAAACATAAATCGAAAAATTAAATACAAAACTTATAAATGTATGAAATTAAATAATGCACGCGCGTTTATTTAAGTGTTTAAAGTTAGCTAATTAATTTAAATGACAACAATTCAAACTCCAATTAAATTTAAATATACAAACATATACAAATACAACTCGAGCTATTTTATTTCGCACCTTATCTATATTGAATGCAGTGTTAACAGGTCTGCTTTTTTCGACAGTACTGGCTTTTAATGAAGGTCAACGGAGATGCGTGAAAATTCACGAATTTTGAGTTGCAGGAATTTGTTTTATTTGAAAGAACTTAGCTGCTTTCCGGCTTAATCGGTATTGCGAAACTGTTTATATTATTTTATCTAATAATTATAACAATCTTTTTATACAGGTATTTCGTAAATATGGCTGTTTTTTGCATAGCTTTCCGATAAAATAGCTTTTTAGTTCTCAAGTTACCTGTACTTCATTCATATCAATCAGCTTGCAGTTTGCATTGGGCTGCATGCAACATGCACGTATAGCATTGAGCTTGTGCGCGCATGCTCTCTCTTGCGAATAGACTCAGTACTCCAAAACTGCTGCAATTGCAAATTATTCGTCGTAATTTATTGGTTTATTGGCATCCATAAAAGTTCAGTTCTCTAGGTATTGTAGATCATCTAGATACCTCAAGCTGATGCTGAACAACTATAAATATTTAAAACACTTCAATATACATAGTTAAAAACAAAACTTGTTCGCTTTATTGAGATTTAGAGGCACGACTAATAGAGTTCAGGTTTCCAGGGTTAGTCGAGGGACCAACCGCAGATTCTCGTGGAAAATATAAATAAAGTTTTTACACATAACAAATACAAAAAAATTAAGTGCAGCTTGTAAAAAAGTGTTTAGTGTGTGTTCAGTTGATTGTGCAGTTTGAGATTCACAGGGTTTCTTTCAACTTTACTCGTGCTTATGTTCGGGCTCCAGATCGAACCAGGACTTGAGGCCAGCTTGCGTAGTAATCTCGCTATCGTCCAAGGGTATTTTGAGCTGTAATAGAATGGTATTTTCACATTAGTTTTTCGGGTAGCAAAAAAATGTGGAACGCTTCACGATTTTGCGTGTCATCCTTGCGCAGGGGCCATGCTAATCTTCTCTGTATCGTTCCAATTTTAGTATATGTTCTGCCGAAGCAAGAACGAAAACTACTTGGGTAAAGGTCGTATTTATACTGCAGCGCAGCCGAATAACAAGTTGAGAATTATAGGCGCTCGTTAAGGTCTGCGTCTACCCAACCTCAGGTAGCTGGAAATGCCAACAAGGGTTGTTTCGCCTTTTGCCCCTACTTACCATGCCAATAATAGGACTGCCACTCGATAGGAAACCTTTCTGCGTGCATACCGTCACCTCGAGCTCAGTATGCCTTAGTTCGCTAATCGAGATGAGATACTCGAAGGAAGCATCGTAGGCCGGATTGCAGTTGTCTTTGATTACACTGGTTTTGCGCTTCGACTCCTTGCTTCGTCCGGGCAATAAGTACAGCTTGACATACGGATCAGGTATATTGCTGGGATCCCTCAGCGGAATATTCATGATCTTGTATATGGTTACATCAAGCTTTTGACGTTGTGCCGAGTACGTTATGGACAGCTGAATGCGGCCCAGTCCATGCTCACCCGCCGTGCTGGCAGTTTCGGGCACGCGATGTGTGAGCACCTGACTGACTACCTCACTAATCGGCTTCTCGAGGGATGGAGATGTCGGAATCATTTCAGCGACCGCCTCGTTAATATCCTCCTGGATAACTGGCGACTCGGCCGACTGGCGTTTATTGATTGTCTGACCCTCCTGAAAGGATGCGATGAAATTAAAGTAAGTTCAAAGTAGAATTCAGTCATAGAACTGTCTTGCAGTTCTTGCAGCCACCTTGGTAAGCAGCGGCGCCGGAACATTTGCGTCTGGCGTCTTTACGGATGTGCTGCGCGTTAGAGCAGCTATCTGCTCGAGAGTATCCGACTCCTTGTCAATTTCGCCGGCCTTCAGAATTCGCAACGATAGCGACATGTACAGCTTCGATTCAGGTCCGGATTTTTGCAGCTGGAAGGGCTGCTGAATCGTCTCCATGTTGAATTGCTTGAGCAGGGTGCTGAGCGTATAGGTGTATTGGCCGATGTCGTTGCCGGTCTTCTGGTCATAGATCTTAATGTTTAGACACTCGTTATCCGGATTGGTGACCAGGAATGTGAATCCCTGCTCCCAAACTGGAGAATCGTCGCGCAGTATCATGGCTGTCTGCTTCTTCTGCTTGTTGACGCTGCAAACTAGGTAGGGATCCGGCTTGGAGTTGGCACGTGCTTGCTGTAACGCATGAAAAGGTGTATTTAATAAAAAGGCGTTAGGAGGAATTCATAATTCTACCTTAAGATGCCTGGCCGAGTCTATGAAGACGCTGAGCACAGCGGCGCTCATGGTGGTCACACGCAGCAGCTTGTTCTCCAGCAGAATCGGCTGCAGATCATTGGGATCGGCGGTCAGCTTGTACCACTGCAGACGCACATGGAGATCGCCGTGCTTGGCTTCCTCCAGGGTAAGCCACTGTCGAAAGAGAGGGTAAGTCATTCAATCTCGAACTGCAATCTCATATCTCTTTTGAATACTCACGGTATCGAGTACGCCCTTCTTGATGACGCTGGATATGTCAATGGATGCTCTACAGATAAGGATAATAAATAAGATCATTAATACAATTTCCAAAGCAATGGACGCACAAACAAAACTCTTGTTTAGTGTATTAAGCGGGTAAGAGGCCAAAAACTGAGGGGAATTTCGGGTACTGAGCATAACTGTACTAGTACATCTTGTCGGGCTCCAGAATGATAGAGTATTTTATTGTTTTTTTTTTTTTTTGTATTTCTTATACTCGTGTGATATCTGAAGATGTGATTGCCTAACCTGCCGAGCGGTTCATCATCACTTGTGCGATCCCAATCAAAGAGTCTAAGCACCAGTATGGCACGTTGCGAGACCTCAACCACAGCCTTATCCGTTCAGGCAACAACCAAATGGTAATATGGAAGACATTATATTTGAATACTGTTAGTTGTGTGTGACGGGCTTGACAGCTCTACGGATCGTGAATGTTACGTATTTACAGTTGTTTATTCGATTTACCATCATTCAAACAGTCAATTGATCTACTCAAACTACGCTACGTAGCATGCAGTGTTCGGTACAGGGTGCTCCAACGGTTTTTGTGAGGTGGGAATGTGTGTGTGTGTGGAGCATGCATAAGTTAGTATAGATCATTAGTATACGAGTATAGAGTTAACTTAGTCACAGCCGTCAGTTATCGAATGTGAGGTTAGCAAGTACTATCGACTGTGGCCCGCTAGATGCGGGTTCCAGTTCTACTAGTGCGCGATAAAGCAGTCTGAGTCTACATTAGCTTGGTATGTATATGAGCTACAACTATTCTACGAAGAACTTATGTAAAACTGTACATATATTTGCTTATATTCGATTGGGAAATGTATAAGAAAAGTCGTTTATAAAGATATTTTAATGAAATCCTAAGCTCCTCAGTTAGCAAAGATCAGTTAGTAGTCGTTTGGTCTAGTACAATATTATGTGTTAGTCGGTTAGAAGGCATAACTTGGTATTATATCAAAAAGTTGAACAGAACAAGGAACTCAAAATGCAGTAGAACAGAACAGAATTTTTTAGAAACAATGCAGTCGCATGCCGCAATACAACCTGCCCAATATATCGTCGGCCTGCACGCCAGGCATGCTTTGGTCATAGTCCCACAAAGAAAAACCAACCAAGTGGTTGATGGTGGTAAAAATACCCGCCTAGAAGAACAAGTGTGTGTCGTAAATGTAATACAGAGAGAGAGAGAAAGAGAGAGAGAGAGAGCAATATACAAATAGACAAAGGGAGAGATAGAGAGCGAGAAACGGAGGCAAGAAGAAAACACAAGGAGTTAGATCAAAGCATGCGAAGCAAACATCGCAATTAGAAACCAACACAGACATAACGAGTATTACTCACATCGGCGAAGAAGGAGAAGGGGACTTTGGCGGGGAGCTTAGCCTACTCATACTCATCGTGTGGCAAACACCCCAAGATAACTTAAAATGTTTGTAAATTCAAACGACAAATCGTTGATGCATAGCTTACCTGCCCAGCTGTTCGTCTTTCTTTGAATCATCCGAGTCCTTCAACTGTATATCGACCCATTGACCCATTTCAATAAAAACTGGCGCCTAGAGGCGGCAACCCGCGACGCACAAACAAAATACGAGTACATAATGTCAAGAAATATGCATGAAAATCAAAATGAAGTCGGAGAAAAGATAGAAAAAGAAAATAAAACGAAGACAAACGCTACGGGATATAAAAAGAAATACTGCAAAAATGCGTTTTGTGTACAGGTGTGTGTGTGTGTGTTTTGTGTGTGTTTTTTTGCATTTGTTTCGTATCATGCAGCAATCGAATGGCAACGGCAACAATAATTGACTACAGAAAGCTGAGCTGTGGGTTCAGTTTCATAGCAGCGAGACATACCTCACACCAGTAATCCCATTTGGGATTGACATTGTTATCGATTATCTGCGTGCGGAACTCCTGAGAGCCCACATTGACAATGGCATACGGATCCGATTTGCCCTTACCCAGCACACTGATATCCTTTTTCATGAGATTCTTCGCCTCCACAACGTGTATACGCAACAGACCCTGCACGACGAAACATGGAAGCGTAAGGAATCAGTTTTTTTAAGCGTACGGCACAGCTTGCAACTCACCTCAGGTTCGGGCATTTTAAGTGACACGGCAGACACCTCTTCGCTCAGCGAGATGGGTAACTTGTTGGGCAAGACCATAACGTTGCCAATCTGCTCGACTATGATGCGACGCAGTAGATCCGACAGTCCCGGCATATCCATAAAGTCAATCACACCCACCAGATTGAAATCGATGTTCGGATTGTTCAGGAAGAAGATCTGCAGTCCGCCCACCAGCGGCATCGAACGTATCAACGGCTTCATTACCACTCGCACCCAGCCGTGGATTTGGAAGTCCTTGATGCCGCCCTTCATACCGCCCAAATAGAAATTGATGTCACAATCGCTGGCATAAAACAGATCCAGATCCATGATGATCTCGTTGCGATCGACGTTCTTGTCGTAGATCTTAACGCCGCCAATGCGTGGCGGAATCGTGCCCAGGATGATGCGATCGAAGCGGAATCCGTTCATCTTGTACTGCGACAAGGCCAGCGCCACGTTCGGCTCGATGGTCTCCTTGACCAGGGTGCGAGCAAAATGATTTGCGTTGGGCCACACCTGCTTCAGGATCTGTGCGAGCAGGCAGAGGACTTGAGCGCGTGGGAGAGAGTAAAGCAATTTCCAGTACCTACCTTATTCAGCCACTCGGCACGTTCCACATCGGGAAAGTAGACCCAGGCGGGCAGCTCATCGATGCGTGCCAGAATGACATCCTTCTCGTTCGCCAACGCCGATGCCTTGGCAACGTCGCGCTTCTTCTCCGATGTCTTGGCCATCTGATCGCGGGCAACGGACAGAATAACTGGCGCAATTAGCCAGGCCACTGACCAGCCCATGTAGCCAACCAGATAGATGGAGCCAACGATGGCCACCTTCTTGCCCACCGAGTACAGCACGGAGAAGATGCTGTCGTCGTTGCTGGCGCGCGGCCGCGCCACACTTGTTGTTGCCGTTGTTGGTATTGCTTGGGCGCCATTGGCAATCGACGTTGCTGCTCCCGTTGTGGCTGGAGTTGTGGCCGTGGGCGTGGCACTTGTTGTGGGCGTGACATCACTCATTTTCGGGAGTGCGGCTAGCGGCACAATTGGCTCCTCCTCCTCACTGGATCTTGGTGGCTCCACCCAATCGGCCAGCGGCACGCTCGACTCGACGGATGAGTTAACGCTGCAAGGCGAACGAAACGAAAAGAAAAAAAGTAATCTTAATAATATTTGCCCATATCGATTATTCAGCTATGCATATATACATAATTTTTCCTATTTGGCTGATTCATTAGCTAAGAGTCTGGCGATGATGTCACCTGGCGTTTGCCTTTGAAAGGGGATGCCGTTCAAATTGTACACGGCGTGTGCTGTAAAACGAAGCCGGTGTAATCTGTTTACCTACACGCATCTTTTGTATGCACTGAGCGAATAGGTGTGATAGTTGGCTTATCAATTAATTTGACTTTAATTGTAGTGTACATAAAAGCTGTGAATCGCAAATTACTTGATTATTTTCAGCGTAAACCCGTATACAGTTTCGCGCATTACTCATACGTCGCGTGGGCCAATCAAATTGACACAGTTTCATGGAACTTTGAAGTAGCCAAAGCAACAAGCATTTGTTGAGGCAGTGTATATTTCATGTAACATGTTGAATATCAATAAATCAATATGAGTTAATATATCATCTATACCCTGCAAGCCAAACTTAGTGTATATTTTATTCAGATATGAGAAACGTGGCCCGTTTGAAGCTCATTTATAGTTGAAGAGCTCTGGGTATTATTTACATGGGCTTTACATTGGATCTACCTTCGTTGGCGTTTGCAGACTTTTCTTTTAAAATATTATTTTTGCTCCTGCTCATGTTAGCTCTTGGTCTCTTACCTCCGCCCACTTTTGCTTTGAGTTGAGTTATTTCTTTTTTTTGCCTTATGACAAATTTGCAGAGTATTCGCAACTTTTGGCATTGTCTGAACTTTTCAATTGTTTCAGCATAAATTTGACAAGCTTTTGCTTGAACGTTATAATAATAATGAGTCGACTTAAGTGGCCAGGGGAGCTGGGTCGCTGCCTGGAGGTGAGGGGGGCAAAACTTTAGACGGTCGCTGGGCGTCGTCGCCAAAAGCTTCGGCGCCTAAGCGGAGCCACGCATTTCGTGGCCCCGATGTGTTGGCATGGGTAACTAGGTCTCCAGACACCTGTTGCACACCATCAACTTATTCAGGGTAACAAAAACAAACACAGCAGAGCGACAATGCGAGAGCGAGCGAGAAGGAGAGAGAGGGCAGCTCTGACATAATTCTCGTGCCGTCTACCTTCAATTGGCATCCCATTGCCAAGAACTTGAACTCACTTAACGACTTCTCGCATATATGAAATTGTTTTTATTTCTTGTTTCTGCTTATTCCTCGCTCTCTCTCTCTCTCCCTCTTTCGCTCGCTCGTTCTCGCTGTCAACGCCGTTCGCAGAGCGGCATGACGTAGGCGCTTGATTGATGTAGTTGTAGTTGCTTTTATAGTGTGCTGCGCTACGTTTTCATAGTGTAAATAAATAAAATGAAATAAAATATAGAAAATAAAAAAAAGAAAATGAAATAGAATATTAAACAGTTGCATCACCTCATCTTTCTGTTATTGTTCTGTTATTATTGTGCTCTTTCGCGCTGTGTATTGTTGTTTTTCCAATTTGTTTGCTCAGCCACTGCGTGTGTGTGTGCGTGTGTGTGCTAAAAATGAAAAGTGCAATAAACAAATAAATAAAGTAGAACAATCAGACAAGAGATGTGTGTAATATTTCTGAAATGGGCTGCTGATTAAGCTTTACTTCGAGGGGGCAGGGTATTTTTAATTGTTATTTACCAAAAGCTGAGTCAAGCTGTAACAAATATAAGTACGTTGCATATAATAGTTTAATAGAAATTTCAATAGGGGCATTCGTTGTGGTTTCAATTGAGAAAAATATTTCCTTCTTCTTTTGTTTTTTGCACATTGCAATTGTTTATGATATGTGCGGGTTATCTTCGATGTGCATATCTATAAACGTATTTTTAAACGGGCACGTACCAAATGTCTTTCATTTGAAATTCATAAACACAGACACACTCACACATACACACATGTACACGCCTACAGCTATGTCGGCGAGTCTCTTGAATTCTTAAGTATATTGAATTTTGGGCAATATGGACACGAATTGTATATAAGTATTTTCAATCGAGTTCTATTTCGCTCGCACGCCTCGAAGTAAACAAAACGCAGTGGAACATTTGTTGAATTTGTTTTCCAAACCGGATTCCGATTACGCACCAAACCAATCAACAAGAACGTGTGGAATATCAACACTAAAATACGCACCCGATACAGTAGAAAAGCAACAAGAATACTCTATAAATTTAACACAAATTCACTTTGTGTGTGAGCGTTTCTTTTTTTTTCAAAATTGTATTTCTTCTTCTTGTGCACAGTTTTTGCTGCTTGCGCGACGTGTTTGACGACTTTACGTTGTCGACAACGTTTTGAAAACTGAACGGAAATTCTGAGCAGGCAACCGCTAAAAGATTTCGCAGTCTGAGTGAAAGCTTCGTGCCGCATGAGCAAAAGCTTTGCGCAGCAGCCAGCCAGCCAACCAGCCAGCAATGGGGCAATGGGGCACAACGCGCTCGAGATTCGTTGGCGCCACCAAGGGCGCCTTATCGCCTGGGCCCGAACGGGGCGAACACCGCACAACACGGAAATTCTTGTTGAGCGAGTCGATGTTGATAAGCTGAGCTTAGTTGCGTTGAGTATTCGCATATGAAATGGGACTGTGTTTAGGTATTAAGTGCGGCTGCGGTTTGGCGGTCTGAACAGATAAAACAGCAGCATACGTTGAGTGTATAAGTTGGGATTTCACTGGGAAATAAGTGCGGAAAGCTTAGTAATATTAAATTTAATATTTGCAGGGTTTTGTTTATTGCTTTTTGCAGGGGTTTCAGTTGAATACATAGTTTCCAGAGATTTGCAAGCGTTTTTCATGCCTGTTGCCTAGAAGAAAATATTTGCTTCTATATATTTTCTTCTCTATATAAATATATATAATATAAAGAACTTATACATGTCTTTGCATTAAAGTTCTCTTAGACTAATTTCTGTTGCACAGTGTTACCGCAGTCTAATTAGCTTGAAGAGCTCCCGGGTCAACCGTTAATTGTTAATTGTTGCCATTAGTTCAAGCCCTGCTGGCTTAAGGCCCACAAGCATTTGATCACGTGTGCAGCTAGTTTTTGACTTATTATTTTATTTTTGTTTTTGTATTATCGCCAACGAACAACCGCTAGTTAAGCGGGCAGGATCAGGTCGCGTACGGCACAGTGCGAGTGCTTTTCATAAATAACAAATGCGTGCGCAACACATGGCGGATGAGTAATAATAATCGTGGCAAATGCATTTTTAATGCCGCCAGCAGATTGAAAACGCAAACACATAACGCGGGCCACAAAAAAGCGCAAATCAAACGCAAACCAACTGCAGTTGGGTCTGCTTTAATGTGGCCTTCAACACCCTCGCACACACCTTGCCACACACCCTCCCCCACACACTCGCGCACTACTACACTCTGCTGCACAATTGTTTGCATACGACAGGGTATAGAGCGGGGGGGCGGGGACAGGTGTGCAGCAGGAAGCGTTGTTGAAGTTGTTGAAGGACACTCGATGCTGCTGCAGGCGATGCCAGGCAAATGCTGCACGAAATACCGCTCCTGGGGAATTTGAAATTTGCCAGACATTCGTCGTGCAGACGAACAAAGGAAATGCCTGTGGGCAGCAGCAGGAACTCGGCTTATTAGAGGCGTGGAGAGGGAGTGCGCTTGGCTTGTCAGTTAGAGATGAAACGTGAGCATTTCTCATATGTTTTTCGTTTTGCCAAATTTTAATTTTTTATAACTCAATTTTGCTGCTAATTAGAAAACTTGCAAGTTTTACCCTCAAAATTCCCGTTGAATTATTCAAGATACCTACGTGCTCATCTCTAGCGCACACACACACTTCCTGTCTTGTGCCTTAATTGCTGTATTAATATTTGATTTGCCGGCTGTCTTGATTCCGTTTTCGTAACTCACTTGGCGTACGCGGCGTATGCGTAATGCGCGCTTGTGTCGTGGCTTTTCAACTTTGAACTGGCGTGCACGCATGCAATTTATATGTGTTGTTTTCTTTGTCCATCGATTGTCGTCACATTCCATAAGAAGCAAACATGACACGCCGTCAATTGTGCACCAAGCACTTGCAACAGACCAATTGAGGTCATAAGGTTGACGGAGCTTGCAGCTTCATACGTGCGTCGCACAAGTAAATAAGTTGAAACGTTGCTGTGCCGGAAATACCCAGCAAAAAATTAAAGGGAAATACCAAGCAACAAAATTAAAGAGATACATCTTATTAATGCAGAAAATAATACATACTACTCTACCAAGTTTACTTCAATCATGCTATAGATATATTTTCATTCATCAAAATTAAAGCAACTTTACAATTAAATAGTATACTATATAAACTAAGAAATTAAACGTTTTACAAGCTCGCGTGGTATCTCCTAGTCGTGCTGCACGTGCCCAAGTTATTCTCAATCTTAGATTTTGTTTGCTCTTGCATAAATGACGTCACGTTGCCTTTGATTTATGTGATGTGCAGTGAAGCGAATCAATGTAACAAATTGCCAGCAATTGTAGGGGAGAGACAGGGCAAGCGGGGTGTACAGATTGTGGCAACTGCGACAGGGTGTGGCAAGTTCGAAGCACAAGCTGAGTTGAGCTTTGATTGCATTGACAGGCGACAAATGGCGCTAAATTGAGTTAATTAATTGCATTGACTAGAGAAACACAAAATGCTGGCGTTACTTTCTGGTTGCTTTTTAATTACAGTTAGACGAGGCCGTACACCTCAAACACTTGGGAATTAAAAAGGGAAGTCCCATAAATGTTTTATAACCTAAGCAAAGTTATATTTGGCAAAGAACTTGCCAGATGCCGGAGCACCTCATTATTTCTTCGACTATGTAGCACGTGTCGCACACCCACACACTCGCACACACTGCTGCACAGGACATGCAATATTTAAACAAATATCTTTACGGACTGCCGCATAGACCAGTTGCGTTCCAGGTTAAATTCGTATCGACATGCGCCCTTTAAAGCGCTTAAGCTCCATAAGCCGGGTTAAAGTTGCCTGCTCTTGGCCTGCCTTTTGCTCTGCCGAGCGGAAGTCGCATACGTATGCGCCATGTTGTTTCCGCAAAATGGCCGCAGGGATACATATCAAGTAAGCAGCGACTCGATGGCAAATGAAACCTGAGCCAGACACTTAAGTTGCCCGACCCCATCAGGCCATTAAATTAGCCAACGAATTCGCAGGCTTAGGCACATATGTTAATACGTGCACACACACACTCACACGCACACACTCGCACACACACTCGCACACACACTGCTTGCATATCTCACATTAATTCGCTTTAGTTTAGATGCGGCTCAGCATTTGCTGGCCATATGAAAGCGGTCTACTATTAATAGACATTATTATCGCGCCCCAATCAGTCGCCTGCCCGCGCGAAGGCCTGAACAAAGCAACAGTGCAACAACAAAAGCAATAACAATAACCGTACATAGCCACGGAAAAGAAAGAAAACACAATCGGAATGTTCATTATGAATTATACACAACTTGCGAGCTGGCAGTCCAATAAAATGGCCGCAAACAAAGGATGTAGGCGTAGGGCAGGAAGGTCGAAGTAAAAA
Source organism: Zaprionus inermis (assembly GCA_018151445.1). NCBI lineage: Eukaryota > Metazoa > Arthropoda > Insecta > Diptera > Drosophilidae > Zaprionus > Zaprionus inermis. Next base: position 789,223 of record JAECXD010001328.1, on the reverse strand, counting down.
ACAATTGTTTCAAAAAAAGCCACAAAAACTATTTGACAAACAGAGTTTGCTTAACTACGAGATACGCTATATGTAAAAGGCCTTGTTTTGTTTATTTTAGCTTGCTTATACCACAGTTAAAAAGAGGCAGATAATCATCTCTTACACTCTAAGCGCATATACCCAATATTTACTTAAACAGGGTATGCAAAAAGGGAAAACATAAAAGGAGACACGCACGGAAATCGTTGACATCGGCCAAAGGAAACAATTAGGCGTGGGTGTTACAAATTGAACGGCTAACAGACACTCTTTATTTATGCTTATAAAAGGTAATTGGAGATATATAAAAATTATTTATTAAATTTTATTACTAATTTTTAAGCTACGCATAAACAAATAAGGCAAATAAATTACCACAAACAGGAAATAAATTAGTAAAATAAATATAATTTAAGCAAGTTGTTATGCCATTGAATTTATATTCCAAAGAAGTCAATTTATATGCAGCAGAACTACCTTAAAAATTAAAAAAATAAACTATAAAAAGTAATCAATAATTATGCGACATTACACAGCACAAAAAACTTTATCTTGATGTCCTTTCGACTGTGAAGAAAGTGCAAATTTATGACAAACTCGACATAATTTGAGTCTCTCTGTGTGTGTGACTGTGCTTGAGAATTGAAGCGAAAACTCAGTGAGAATATGTTTTATGTCGAATGAGATTTGGGCCACAGTTGACTGTCGCAAGCGCTGAACATTTGTCATCATGACACAGCGGCTGGTGGGGCTGCATGGCAGGGGAAAATAAGGTACGTGATCAACCGCAACAGTTATAACAATAACTGCCACACACACAGACACGTACACCTGTCTGCCACCCCCTGTGCGAGTACTTCGGCAGCCCCCTTAAATGTGGTTTCACTTTAATTATCCTTGGCGTCAAGAGCAAACGGCAGCCGCAACAAAAAGTTCGTATCCTTCAACAGGCTTTTCAGTTATGTCTGTCTATCTGTCTGCCTGTACGTCTGTCTGTCTGTCTGACTGTCTGTCTGCCTGTCAGTCTGTGTGTCTGTCAGTCTCTCTGTCTGCGTGTCAGCTTTTGCTGTCGGGCAACATCTCTTTTTGTGCTTTGTTTTGTTCGCTTGCTGCGACACTTCAAAGCGTCACTGACAACACTGCGTATGTGCAATTTCCACAATTTCCACTGGCACACACAGCCGCACACACACAGGCATACACAGTCACACAGAGGGAGCCATTATGCTGGCCACGGTAATGAACGGAAACTAAAGCGATAACCGAAGGCGCGTCGGAGCCTTCACTTAGGGCTGCTGCATTTTTAATACTCTCACCTGCAAGTTTCTTACTTACAGTTTTGCAGTCCAGCTGATGCTGTCGTATGTATTGTTGTTGCCGTGTCTTTAGACCAGAAATACTATAAAATTTGCTGCTGGAAGTGCACTATTTGAGGCCGACACTTTTCGCTTTCGGTCTATTGATTCAGCCGGAATTTGCACACTGCGGAAAAGCGCGCCGAATTCGCCAGACGAAAGTGACGTGCAGGGGCAACAAAACGAAGCAAGGATTAAAATCGCGTTGCCACATCGCACGCGTTCCGCACACAACTGAACACAAGACAGTAGAAGCCTGCAGACACAGTTTCGTTTTTCGCTCAACTCGCGACTGACCCACATTTTCCCGAGCCAATTTCACTCAAACGCGCGCATTGAGCTAAAAGGCGCGAGAGCTTTCCTCGCGTTTTGTTTACGTTTGCAGCTATTTTTGGCGCCAAATTGTGTGAAACAACTGTTGCAGCACAGATGGCAGCGGGATTGGGATTGGGATCGGCGGGAGTGCTATAAATACTTGCTATAAATACGACACTCTCGCATTTCTCATATTAAGCGTGCAGTGCAGTCGCCTCGCTGCGCTCAGTGGCTAATTTCAAATTAAATTCGCGCTTTTCACACTATTTAATTTTTTTAAAAGAATTTGCAAGCTGCTTTTGAGGCTTTACTATTCGTAATTAATTAATTCACTTGTTTGCTGCTTATATACTTATTTCTTATTAATATTTTATTAAGAATATCGTATTTAATAGTTTATTATCAATAAAATGTTTTTACTTTTAAGCTGATGTAAATATTTACATTTAAATCAAACGAAAACAAAGCTCAGACATGCGCGTACTCGTACTTTGAGAGCAACTGTGCCCTGCTGACTAGTTCAGTTTGAGAGCGACTGTGCCAAAGTCCAGGCAAAGCTGTTTTGGCTTTGCTAACTTATTTTCAACTCGCTGAGCTAGTTGCGCGTTGGTTTATTGACTGATTTTGAAATATATAGAAAAAAAGAAAATATTTATTTCTTATATGTAACTATTTAATAATGTATGCAATAAGTGAAATATATATATAATGTTTATTTTGACTAAAAAATATTTAGATTCCATGCCAATGTTGCAAATGTGCCTGTCGGTTCTATTTCTTTTTCCGCAACTGTAAGCTTGTGGTCTAATAAAACTAAATAACTTAAGCTTTAATCTGACCACATGTATATGTATGTTATCACCATTTTGTGTATGATCTATAAACAAATTTGATTATTTTCAGCCGTAAGCGTTGGAAGTTTTATTTGCGTTATTACAAAAGGAAATTATTGCCTTCTTTTATATGTCAGCTGGCCATTACAAAAATAAAACTACTCCAATTGCCGCAGGTCAAGTTGGGTTCATCTTGTTCTCCCGACCATATGCAGAGCTCGTAAAGTGACGTCGAACATAATCGTTGACAGCATTGCGAGTTAACTCCCAGACACATGCAGACTTTTAACAACACGACCAGCAAATTGAGTTTATTCCAGAGATAAAAATTCTTTAATACCGCCATATTTTGCCTGGCCGTTTAGTTGACACTAAAAATACATAAAAAAAATAGCGCGCGAAATAAAAAAACGAAGATGCCGAAAAAGTTTCACGCCAAAGCGGAAAAAAGTGGTGCATCAAAAAGCTGACAGCGAAGAGAGGAACGGAAAATTAAAAAAAAAATACAAAAAAATAGTGCGATGAACGAATTTATGCGTTAGTTGTTTTTTATTTTTTTTCTGTATCAATAGGATATGAATTTTTTCTCCTTTCCATCTATTTTAATAATACTTTTTCCGGCAGACGAACTGACGCAAGTCTTACAAAACTGAAACTTTATTTCTCTGTGTCGCATAAGGGCGACGTTTTTCCAATATTTACGATGGCCCATTAAATGCAAAAGCCAAACAACCATCTTCATCTCTCTCTCTCTCTCTCTCCCACCTCACTCGCTATCTCTGCCCCTGTCTGCCGTCAATAAAACAAGTGGCCCCAAAAACACAAAAGGGTTAAAATATTGTTTTCCTTTTTTGCGACAGCTCGCGACACGCATAATAATAAATATGAGTGGATTCAACATCGCATATACTAATAATAATAATAAGAATATGACAAGGGAAAAACATGTGTATAAGCAAGGGAGATTTGGCGCGGCTTTTGAAGTAACCCGCTGCCGGGAGAATCTTAAAATTCCAGTAGCTTTCAAGCTTAAGAATGGGATGTAAGGAATACATTGTATATATGTTTGTAGGTTTAAAAGTGTATGCTTTAAATTACATGCGATAAAGTAGATAATAGGACAGACTCACGGAGAGAAAGAGGAAAAGAAAGCATAAAAAAGGCGCCTTAACACGCAAAAATAAATCAATGAATAAATAATAACTTGAGATAAAGATAAAACTAGTTCGATGAATAAACAATTAAATAAAGCAACATTTCATATATTTTTTGTAGGTGTAATTTTTAAATTGCTGAGCAAGAATCGATAAAAAGAGAGAGAGAGAGAGCGAGCGAGAGCGAGAGATCCCTCAACTATGTTGCTCAAAAATATAAAAGCCCAGCATGACGCCATTTTGAAGTGTTGGTTTCCGCTTCTACTGCATTCCAGACAAAGCGGAAGCGCGCGAAGCCATTTGCAGCGGGCTGAGACGCCTGTCTGCTTAAAGACAATAAGACACATAATATTATACATAAGCACATTTTGAATGCATAAGTAAAGCTGAGTTAATTTAATAGGCCAGAAGTTAAATATAAATACAATTCAATATATACTATAATTACAAGCTCAAGAGGTTACTCAATGTGTTTTTAATAGGTTTATTTTAAGCTGATTAAGAGCACATATGTTTAATGAGCTCAGTGATGCCTGTAAGAGTATAATACTTTATCTTTCTTGCATCTTAATCGTTGCTGATATTGAAAGATGGAAAGTTCTGCTCTTCGAGCTAATCTAGTGCACTTTAAATAAATTACAATCGGTCGCACTTCAGAAACACACGCTCAAGTTATTGGCTCAGACACACAACCACACACACACACACAAACTCACACAGTACAATGGCATGAATTAGCTGTTTTATTGCTCTCTACGTCATTATCGCTTAGTGAGTTGTCTAACGCAGTAGTTTACCCTAGAAAAGGCTAGTTTCTTTCATTGATATAAAGTTGATATTATACACTGATTTCAACAAAAGTTTCCAATTTGTTCCACAGTGCACACTCCGCACGATAAACCGGAAGTGCTTGACGCTTTTGCATATCCTCGAGTGCCACTAAGTGGTCCTATTGCTTTCATTTGTGGTGCTTATCGCACTCTCAGTCAAGCAGAGCTCCGACTGCCAGCCACCATGCCACCCCCCCCCCCTCCCAGTCTACACCCAATCCTCCCCCCTCCCCTGCAGCTGGCCGTGTCAAGTGCACATGTGTTTGTTACTGTGCCACGTTAGTTTTCCCTGCTGCTGCTAGCAGCACTATTAGTTTTTCTTGTTGTTTTCTTTTGTGATTTTTGTTCCTACTTGTTGTTGTTATTGTTGTGTTCTGTTATGTTGTGTTTGTGTCGCTGACCATGACAGTTTTTGCGCTAACTTCCCGACCTCGCCGGCGTTCAGGCTCAGGCTACACTCCCCTGAAAACTGTCCGGCACATAAATGACATTTATATTGGTTATAGAATGTATTAGAAGGAATTGGTGTTGTTGTTGTCCTTGTCCCACTCCCCGCTGTTGTTGTTGTTGTTGCTGTTGTTATCGTGTACGTGCGGCCATTTTTGGTCATAAAAGCGTAACAATAACAAACAATTTTTACGACACAAACGTTGGCCAAAAAGGTCAACTTATGAAAAATGACAGCAACAGTATGAACAACAGCAGAATCAAAAAGGAAAAAGGGAAACGAGCGTAATAGTTAAGATTTCTGCTTGAAAAAACATTGAAAACTTTTCGCAATATTGTCCGTGCATGAGTAAGAAAGGCTGCAGCCGAGCTTGGTATTTAAGCCAGGTTAAGATACCCAGCACACGCTCCAGGGAGGGCTAAGCTACTTAAGTCCTTTTTAATTTTAAATTTTTTAAATTAATTAATTAATTACAATTAACATGTTAAATGTTTTTCTATGCAAAATCTTTGCAGGGTTATATCTGTTTTTATTGGGGTTTCTTGGATGAGTATTGAGAGCTGAAGTATTCTTCCTGCTATACATGTTACTATAAGCTCAAAGAAGTAAGCACATGGCACATGCTCGCCTAATCTCTTTGATGCTGCCCTTTTGAGCAATCTGTTTGAATCTAATACCCTACAAACCCTATCCTGGGCAGGGCATACGAAGAACAACAACATCAACATTGAGTTTAATCACATACACGAAGAGTGCAAAACAAAAAAAAAATATAACAAAAATCATGGGGTTTGGTCACGCGGTCAATGCGTATGCCGCTTGCAGTTGCAAAAAGGCATCGCATCAGGAGTCGAAATTGCGTATACGACACGTGGCAGCTGAACAACGCAAATGTCAAAATTGAAGGTGCTGCGTGCGTGTGCTCATCTATGTAAGTGTGGGTGACAGTGTCTGTGTGTGTGTGTGTGTGTGTGTGAGTGTGTGTGAATGCGTGCGTGTTCGCCTGGCTTAGGCAATGCGCGTGCTTCTGGCATATTTGTGGGCCTATCCAACAAACACACACATACGTAAACACACACACACACACATACGCACACACACACCCTTGCCGCATGGCTTTTAAAGCGCACGTTGAACGATTTAGCCCATAAATCCATCGCCACAACCAATACAAATAAACAAGGCAAATGGCCGGCAGAGCGACGCGTGGGCGATGGGTCCGAGGCGGCGATAGTCGAATGGACAGATAACCACACACATACACTCGCATACACAGCTACAGGCTCACCCGCACACACACACACACATATTGTGCTAAAAGCCTCAACTTTGGGACTGACGCGTCCTGATTAAACTCTTTTTAATGCCCTCACATGGCACGTGATAACTTCACGCTCAGATCCGGTGCTGCTAATGGATGAAAGGTGTAGACTATATAGAGAAAGTCCAGTATTTATGGTATCTAAGGTATATATAACTTAACTATAAATCGTGCGTATTTATTAAAATAAATTAATGATTTGCATATAAACAGCGTATCTATATCATCACTTAATTGCTTTCAGTACAGATCATTTAAATGCCAAGCTAAATAAGCTGCCCATAAATTTGATGCTGCAGTGCATTTCCTAGCCCAAGCTACCCCACTCGTCTCGGGGGTATGTAGAACTCGACTAAATGCATTATAAATGTATTATGAATTCGAAAACATAAATCTATATTTGATTTGCACGCAGATTTGATTAATTTGCTAAGCGCGCAACCCTTTTTCTTGTGCATGTTTTCATATTTATTATAATGTTCTATTCTAGTCTCGCATCCTTGATTTGTTTGTGTGTCGTTTTGCCGTGACAAACGCTTCGCTCACTTTTGAATTGTTTTGCTTGGGTTTTTTTTTCGCTTTGCTTCTCTTTTATTTTCTTCACTTTAGTTCTTTTGGCCCAAAGGCAAAAGGGTTGCGGCAAGTCAGTCATGCATGTGGCGTCGGGACCCAAACAAACAGCAACACATACACACACTCCCAAACACAAGTTGCCCTTTTTCATTCCTTTGGGGGAAAATGTTGCCCTTTTGCTCGCTTACGCTTCAGGGGCCTAAATCATATTAATGAATTTTCTTTTAGCCATGTTTTTACTGTGTTTTTTTTATTTGCCTGTAGTGCGGCATTAATTATGCAAAATTAAATTTTATATCGTCGCATTAGGCGGCAACGTAACGAAACGAAAGGAAAGGAAAGGAACGAGACGGCCCAACGCCTTCTCCGGCTCCCTTTTTCGACTGCTGCGCTGGGGCTTATTTAAATTTATGATTGAAAAAAAATGCGACAAAATCCGCTTTGGTCATTAGCCAGCAAACTTTCACACACACACACTCACACACAGCTGGTGCGACTGGCTAAGCGGTTTTGATTTCATATTTCGCAAAGGGCTTTGCTGCCTTATAGCCGCGTGCACCCGCAGTGCAGGCCTCATTAGCAACAGTTGCGCGGCACATAGCATGCCGTATGACTGTATACATGTACATACATATATATATATATGCTATATATACATACGATATTATCGCATTTGGGTTCATAAATCAGCTCAATATGCAGCACACGAAACCGGCGCCGCAATGTCGCCGAAATTTCTGTATAACTTTATCAATGTGCAGATGGAAAAGCGCCAGAAGGGGGCGGGGTGGTATGGCAGAGCAATTAGGAACAACAACAACTCGGATTCTATGGACCGCAAGCGCAACGTGCGTTATTTACGAAAGCGCAGCCAACGGGGCGTATGATTTGCCGAAAAGTGTATAAAACGTAGAATCCAATTGCAATTGAATAACATGCTAATTTGGCCTTAATTTATTTGTTGCAAATTCGGTTCAACACTTTGTGCAACTTGCAACAATTTCGGGGGGCAAATCTATTTAAATGTTTAGCAAACTTTTCGCAGCCCACGCGTGCAGCCAGATTTCGGGGGGATGCAATGCAACTGTATTTGGTTTGTTATTTAGCCTTTGATACCTCCGACATGTGGGCCAACACTTAGCCCAACGCAGCAGCCAATGAAGCAGAGTGCAGCCTGGAGCACGGCGGGGGGGAGGGGGAGATATGCTGCTTAGTAAGTCGTGTATGCGGGCGCACTGCGCAAGGCCGGCAAGCACAGCTCATCAGGCTAATAGGACTGCATTTTCCAGCTGCCCTCCCTTGCTGCCCGCCGCAAGCCATTTTCTCTTTCTCTCTGGCCATGGCCAACATGTAGTTACGATTAAAAGTTTTTTCCTGTTGCTGTCATTGGTAAATGTCTGTGGCCAATCAATCTGCATGAGTGCATTCGTTGCCGGCACCTGCAGGCTGCAGGCTGCAATTGCCCCGTGCCGCATCTAATCCTGGGGCAGCCCAGCTGAGACTTCCTCGACTCCCTCTCCGGTCATACGTGTGTGTGCGTGCGTGTGTGTACAGCATTCGCAGCATGATTAACGGCGTCGACTCGCCTCGTGCTGCGCACTGTGCAGGCTGTGGCTAAGGAGCCTTGCTGCTTGCTGCTTGTCTCGTTGTTGTCATTGTTGATTGCGCGGCTGCGGCACGCTTGAAAGCAGCAGCTGCAGGTGCAAAAGGAAGACAAACCTTTTGCTCTCGTGCTTTGAGCTAGCCACGGTTTAATTATCGATATGCGATGTGCCTGGCGCACGCTGCGTATGCGTAATGCAGAATGCCAATTGCCCAGCCCAGTGGCCCTGCCCCCGATCCCTGGGCCGGTCCTGCCACACGACACGCTGCTGCTGCCGCACACAAATTTGAATAAAACACTAAAAATAACATAAACATTGTCAGGCGACAGCGGCAGCAACAAGGCGACAAAATAAATGAATGTAAAAGAAAACAGAGAGTGACAAACACACACACACACTCGCACACACACACTCTCACACGCATGCAAACACACTCACTCGCATGCTGTCCGAAGCAGACAGCGAAGCAAAGAAGAGGAAAAACTACAAAAAATGAAATTCAAATAAACCTTAAAATTGACTTAGCGACAGCAGCGACGCCGGCGACAACGACGACTGCTTCGTGACAGGCGGCAGCACAAGAAATTAACACAAAATCAAAATACATACATAAAAAAAGCTAAGGCAAAAACAACAACATTGCACTGGCCAAAAAGACATGTAAAGCCAGCTGCAATGCAGTGCAAGCTTACAAATACCCTGTAATTGAAAGCAGCGCTTACTTAGAAAATACATTAAATTAGAGGGGGAAAAGAAATAATATAATAAAAATACAAACAGCTAACAAGTAAAAAATTAAATAAAAATATAAATCTAAGCATTTAATTCAATAAATACATATATCAGAAATATAATAATGTATTATTTTAAGAAAAAAACAAATAAATAAATGTTTAACATGCTTGTCAAAGTTACTATGCATGTCAAAACCCCCCAAGTTTGGCAAGTTTGCGCTGCGTGTCGTCTAATCTGGTCGCTGCTGCTGCGGCGCGCCAATGCAGCGCCTCGAACTCGAACATGTTGCAAGCGAACATGCGAGGGCAGACAGCCGAGTTGTGTGCGGGCTGAGAAAATTGATTGAGAAATTGAAAAGCATAAGAATTTGTCTTATTAAGTAGTAAAATAGTTAAAATAAGTCATAAAAATATGCAGTTATTGTGCAATAAATAAAAATAAATAGAATTTATAAAATAAATAAACAAAAAGATATATAAACATACACAAAAATAAATAAATGCATGTATGTAGTCGATTTTTACTTTTGCGATTTTCTAGCCTAACTTAAAAATTGCACTTGGTGCCACTGTGCGCGCTTGACGGGCTCACACGGCAAGCCACCCACTCACACACTAACACACTCGCTCAGTCACACACGCACACGCACGCAGCGCGCGCAAGCAAACAAGTTCTCGTCCAAAGTTCAGACGCAACCAGGTTGGCGTTGGCTGCCGGCACTGACGGCGCTGCCAGCGCCAGCGTCAGCGCCAACGCCGAGCCGAGCTGAGCTGCGCATCAGTTTGTTTATAAACGTTGTGCCGTGCGAACGTGTCAGCGCATGTTTGTGCCGCCATCTTGCTTACGCATTTGGATTTTGTCGTCGTCGTCGTTGCGCGTTTACTGCTGCTGACCGTCGCGACTGGCTCTGCCCCAAGACACAAGCCACACCTCACCCCGTTCGCCAGCAGCAGCAACGCACGTTTTGCCGCCTACGCAGCCGGAGGAGCTGAGGGCGAGCGCGCGCGCGACAAGTGAAGCGCACAGGTTATACCTGCACACATACATACGAAGAAACTCACATGCACATCTGTGAGTGCGTGAGTGTGCGTGTCTCTGTTTGTCTGTCCAACATATTTGTATTGCTCTCTGTGTCTCTCTATCTCTCTCGATCTCTCTCAGAGTGAGTGTGTGAGTGTCGCGTTGATTTCTTTGCCAATTGTCGAGCTTAATTAATTGCAAGTAGCATATGGCATAAAGGCAATAACAACAACAACAGCAGCAGCGAGCAAAACAAAGAAAAACTCTTAACGAGTGTATTTCGCAAAGCTTTGCAACAAAAAAAGTGCTCGCTCCTCACTCCAACAGCCACAGTGGAACAAGAAGCAGAAGCAGCAGCAGCAGCAGCAGCAGCAGCAGCAGCAGCAGAGGAAGCAGCTAAAAGAGCAGCAGCAACAACAACAAGAAGAAGAGCGCAGAACCAGTTTTGTCAACGCTGCCAGCAGCGCAGTCGCAGCGGCCACTGTGGTAAGTTGCATGTGTATGCGTAAGCTGCTCCCACTGTCTGTGTCTGTGTCGCCTTCGCCGTCGCCCACACGTCTTCGCTGTCGTGACACGATGCTGACTTCAGCGCGATATGTAGTAACTTTAAGTTGATTGAAGCCACTCTCCCGGTCGCTCTTTCGCTCTCTCACTCTCTCTCCTCTTGTTAGCGACAACTTGTTGAAAGAATTTTAATTTGCCAACTAGTCAAATACACGGCAGGCAAGAGAATGCGAGAGCGAGAGAGATACAATTTAAATCAGGCTAAATTAAAAACAAAACTAATTTGCACAGTTTTGCAGTTTTGCAGTTTCGCAGAACTTTGTCTGCCCCGTTTTGTTGACAGAAAAAATACTCATTTAGAGACAGACACAACGAGTGGAAGCACCCAAAAACGGCAGCAACAACAACGAAGAGCAACAAAATCACAGGATGAAAACTTTTTAATTGTCAACTTTTAGCTGACTCGAATTGAGTCGAGTCGAGTCGAGGCGAGTCGCAGCGAGTTGAGGCGAGCTTAGGCGCAGCGAAACTAGAGAACTCAGCAGTTTCAGTTTGTTTCTTTGGTTCTTTGTATTCCTCTGTGCTCTGTGCTGCATTACCTAATTGAAATTTAGTTTGTATCTCTTTCCCTTATGCGCTATTCCTTTTGAGTAGACCACGCAAACTTTGCGGCTCTCTCTATCTCTCTCTGTCGCTCTCGCTCTACATTGCTGCGAGTACCTCATCGTCTTGACAGCGTAATAGAAAAATGCGATAACTAGTCGAGGTTTCTATACGTGTCTATTGTATCTATTGCTGAGCACGTATACGACCCGTATTCCTTATTTGATGCAATTCTTAATGGCAAATTATTGCCAGCATAATATTATAGTATATTTAAATATGCAATATTTATATATGCTTTATTCTATATTTAAAAATAAAATTCTGCTGCACTTCAATCATGTTTGACTCCATAAAATTCTTCAGCTTTTGCGCAACTGTTGCGCTCTATGAACTAATTATTCGTTTGGTTTTCCCAGGGTATGTAATCGTTATCATATAAACTTGTATGCAATGATTAAGTTTAGAATCCAGACTTACATTAATTTTCAAGCAATTAACTCACAGACAAAAGCCCTATATTATAATTGCGAGTTCTTAAGCCAAATATATCGTATAGCTGCCATAGAACTAGTGCTACATATATTCTAATTATCGTGTCTCTCGACGCAGTTGCTTTTAGAACATTCAAGTTCTGTTTATGCCACTTTTCAGTTTTCAGTTTTCATTTTGCAGTTTTCGTTTTTGCATTTTCATTTGCAGCGTGAAAAAGTTGTACTTTTCGCATGGCTCGACTAATGGATATATGTGTGTGAGTGCTGCGTCGACACAGAGATACATATATCAAACTACAAACTAGACTCAATGTGCGAACCAATGAAATTAGAAGAATTTCCAAATGCAGCTAAGCGAAACTTTGCCGTCACATAATATTTGATGCGCATCTACTCTCTCGCCTGGCCCCAGGATCTGCACAAATATGCAACACTTTCACCATCTAAATATTTGGAATACCTTTCGGAATGCGAGAGAAAGAGGGAGAGGGGAAGCGAAGGAGAGTGTTTTGCATAATTCACGTGTGCAGAAAATGCTAATAACAAGCGAGGTCATTTGTCACACCTCATTCGCCCCGCCTCGTCTACTCCTATCTCGTTTCGTCTGCGCTTGCCTCGTCTCTTTTCCACTCATCTCCTGCTCCCGGTCTCGCTCTCGCTCTCGCTCTCGCACTTGTCCTTGCACTGACAGTTTATATATTTTCAATCAGTGTCACAGCAACTGACAGCTCGATAGGTTTTATTGCCTTTTGGTAAGCCTGCCCCACCGCTCCCCCTTGGCATTCTTTAATTGCATGGAATTTCATTAGACGCCGCCATTCGGACAACTTCAAATAATTTATACCGAAACAAATGAAAATTCCCAGCTGATTTCTGCAGTAATTCAACGCACTTTCAAAAGTCGATAAACTGAGAGAAACAAAGAGAGAGGGATAGAGATGAAAGCGAAGAAGACCAAACAGAAACGAGCTTAACTTTCTGCAGCCGACAAAATATTTTCTTTAATTATTTCCCTTCGACAAATGTGCAAAAATATTTTCATAAATTACTGCGAAAACTCTTCGGCTGAAAGTTTTCCAGGTTTTCCAAGTGAACTGTGCTCAGCTCTTGTAAATGACACTGCTCTTCCACACTACCCCTTGCTCCCTCTCTCTTTTTCTTTCTGTCTCTCTATCTCTCTCTCTGCCCGACTGTCTCTGTCTGCCTGTGAGGTTAGGTGCGTGCGCTGGCTGCCATAAAAATGCAGATTGAAATGTAAATATAAACTGAGCTGAGAATATGTATGTGTATTTGTTAAACTTGTGGCTTCAGTTCGTTGGGAATTCAATGTGGTTACCGTAGCTATTCTAATCAGTTGAAAAGCTTGCTTTGCATGCGAATAAAGAAGAATGAAGAGTGACTGCAAAACGTCGAAACTTTTGTGTAAGCTTGGAAAACTTTTTGCTAAAAGAATACTTTGTTTACGTTTAATCAACTAGTTTCAAATTAATTTCAAAAATATTTGCAACTCTTTTTGTTCTTTGTAAATGGATATTATTCCCCATAATATCTTATTATTTATGTTTATATATAATATCTATATTTCAGCAATGCTAAAAATACTTTTCCAAATTGATATTTCCCAGTAAAGTCGTAACTTATGTTTACACCCAATCCCCTAAACCCATATGCCCCAAAGTGCTGCATGTAGCTCCCTCGCATTTGTGGAAACCTTTGCCTGAAGTTGTCATATTTTCCGCTTCGAAAACACAATCTCAGCCAAATTGCAGGCGGGCTGTAATGAAGAACAGAGACCGCTGCGCTCGGGGAGTGGACCCCATGCAAGGGCGACAGCTGTACATATGTTTGTAGCTGCCACACAGCCACACAAGACAAGACAGCGATAAGAGATGTAGGGAGGCAGTGGGAGAGAGGTAGGGTCGATGAGACAACTGCAGAAGCTCCCCCGGTGAGCCGAGACAACACCCAACTCACAACTGCAGCGTGCTGACTTCAGGCCGCAAATATTTTGTGACCGCAGATACAATATCTAAAAGTAAACTGCAAATGAATCACTGTAGCTGGGGCGTGGCACATGGAGGTGCCTCAAAAAAAAAAAAAAAAAAACAAGACTGAACGGAAATTTAATTTAAATATATATTTTCGAAGAGCTACGCCGTAGAAAATATGCATGAAATATCAATTACCTGGCATATAATAGCTTTGTATCTTAAAGATACATTGTAAATGGGCAACAGCTCATATTTTCCATTTTTATGGGACTTTATTTTCTGCTTTGCATTTGTTGCTGTGGCTGCTACCCCACATTTTTTATGTGCATATTTTATAATTTCTGCATGTTTTATCTCTTTCGCACTTGTGGCAAACTGCTGCTCAAAAACGAAGAAGAAGAGAAAACGTTTTGAGTTTTTAACGAGGCGTTGAAGCGAGTTGATTTTATGACTCATGGCGGCTTTTTGCTGCTGCTGTTGTTGTTGTAATTGTTGTTTCTTGCAGCTAACTGCAATGCAATTCAGCACAACAACAACAACAACTACAAGTGCAGCCTAATTGGCGCGCGTGTCGAAGAGGTAAGTTATAGAGATGCACTCGAGCTGGGGGATTGCCAAGACATTCTTGAGAAACAGAGAGATAGAGAGAGAGAGAGAGAGAGCTGAGTAAACTGTCTGTGCTCAATTTGACTGCGAGGCATGCCACAAGTGGCAGGCAAACAGCGGACGATGACGCCAGGTGTGGGTAGAACGTGTCACCGGCCAAAGGCAGCCGCAGATAATTGTCTTTTTGCCTCAATTGTACCCTAACCAAAAAAGCAGACAAGCAGGGCATGCAAAAGTTATGAATACGTCAACTTACAGGGCATTTGCATTGTTTGGCTATATATTATATTTATACTTACCTCAAAGTGTTACAAAATAAAAACTTAAGCAATATTGTGTTTCCTTCGAGTTCCTGAATTAAACCTAACTATAAACTGTAGTAGGTTTTTTGAAAAATGACCTATTAGGAGCTATTTTGAATTAGTTATAAATAAATAAAAAAAAATAGTTAATTTAAGCTTATTACCTGCTGGAATTCAATTCTGCAGCTTGCCAATTTCAATTTTTGCGCAATGTCAGCTTATTCCATAGGTATTTTAAAGTCGTGTAAACTCTACCGTTGCTGTTGTTGTTTTTGTTGTTGTTGCTGCCTGTCTGCGGCTTATTTTGTAAATTACGTCGTAGTCCTTGGAGGGGCAGTTAACTACCCCGTAAGGCAGCGACCCGAGCGGAGCCGTAAGCAGGAGGATTACATCTGTCAGCTGTGTGCGGGCTACCGCTGCTGCTGCTGCTGCCTTTATAATACAATGTGTGGCGGCGTCTGGGCGGTGTGAGTGTGGGCGTGGCTGGCTGGCAGCCTGCATGACTTTGGGCTGGATAAGGTCAATGCTACGGCGACGAGACGGGCCCAACAATCGCATGAGTTTCAAAATTTACATTTAATTAGATATAATTGCAGTAATTTATACGCCAATTTGTCTCGCTCTCCTTCTCTTTCTCTCTCGCTCTCTCTCTCTCTGAGTGTGTGTGGGTTTCTTTCAAATTGGGGCATGACTTTAAAGTGATTCATTGAAGCACATTTTACGCTGTGATTTCAATAGGCTGGCAACTGGCAAACAATTGCGGAATTCCTTTTAAATACCTTGCTGAATTCTATTATTTATTGTTACTTGCAAATTTAATTAACTTTCTAGTCGTGTTTATTGAATAGAATAACGGTAATTGGTTAGTTTCAGTTTTAGGTTTATATATAAGTTTTGTGTTTTCTAAAAAGCTCTTTAAAGTTGAAAGAAAAATGTTATTAAAATGCTCATGTAGTATTTTGATGGTAACTAATTACCAGATATATTAATTTTAGTATTCTATGGATTTACAGCTCTTCTCTGCGATTCTCTATGAATTCATATCCCTTATTGTTCGTTTCTGTTCAAAACTTTCAAATGACCCACAATTTAAAGCTGACATCGAGCATTAACCTAAGCGCAGCCCAACTGCAGACCCATTATTCATTAAAGTTTGGCTCTGACCCACACACACACGCCAGTACACACACCTGCACACCTGTACACATACAGAGTCATTGCTTTACATCATTAGAGATAGATGTTGCCGCTGTTGCTGCTCTGCCTGCTACCAAACTGTCCAAAGTAATTTCCTCGCAAACTATTTTCGTTGCTGAACTTTTGGTCTTACCTGAAGGTAACTAAGCCAACAGCAGCAGCAACAACAACAGCAGCAGCAACAACAACAGCAACAACTCTAACTGCAACTGAAACAGGTCGCATCGCAGGCACTCTCGAAAACGACCTTTCCCCTTTCTAGCCCGTTCAATATTTGCTTGCGTTTAATTGCAATTCGATTTGAGCTTTAAAAACGAACGAAAAAAAAACAAGAACAACAACGACGAGAGGAAGACAGTCTGCAGAGAAACACAAACTCTTTTTTGTGGCATTTAGTAGGGGTATTCGTTATTTGAAATGTCGAAAAGTTGTTCAGTTACTTTTGTTAGTTGTGCCTTGAAAATATTGTGACAAGTTGGGTGGAACTAGAAAGGGCAAGAGGGATTGGGGAAAGAGGGAAAAGCGTGGCAAGAGGAGCAGCAAAAGGCAGCGGGCAGGTTCGCAGGTATAGGCGGCAGGGGCGTGGCGCCATTATGCATTTAATATTTGATTAGCTGCCATGTGATGCGGCGAATATGGCAAACGCTTGCCAAGGCCAAATACCGAATGCCAGTTTGACTGTGTTCGAGTGTGTATGTGTGTGTATGTGCGTGTACGTGTGTATGTGTTGCATTTATTAGCAGCATGAATTGCTTGTGGCATGCTGCGTGCTGCACAGCGATTGCTCTGGGGTTAGTCAAATTTGCGACCATTTCGTTTGTTTGACTAGAGCGCTCTTCGGCTCACTGGCTGCCCCGCTTCGCCTCACCTGATGCTGTCGATTGGCTATTTATGCATGCAAAGGGGTATTTGAGCGAAGATTGAGAGAAAGAGAAAGACAGACAGTGAGAGAGAGAGAGATTGAAATGCCAAAGCTTGATAATTGAGACTGCCAGACTCGACTTGCAGGTGACTTATAAAATATAAATATAAATGCGGGCTGTGACTGAAGAAGCCTGATCAAATATTTATAAATATTTGTCTAATAAATTATTAAAGTTGTCTGAAATAAAGCTAGTCAATTATTCAGGTGTTTCTATAATGGTTTCAGCACACAAAAGGAGTCATCTTTGAGTCTATATGCCTTGGGTGGAGTATTAAATGGAGTGAATATTTTCTTAGCAGTTATATTTGCTATCGATATTGATCGTACACACTATCGATATCTGTCTTTCGATTTATGTGACTTTTAGGTCTTAAAAAAACCCACTTAATTCACATAGAAACTATCGCATTATATGATCAAGCTGTTTTTGGCAGTCTTATTTAGTCTAAACTCGATAAATAGTTTACTCGAAAGCGATTTCCATTCTGTGCCACAATTCTCGGCATTTATTAATATTTTCTCTATTGCTTATTCCCTATATGATAGAGTATATATATTTGCTCTCTTCCACTGTCATATTTGCTGAATCACTGATGCATTGAACTACTTGACCATTGGCTGGCATCAAAAATGCAATTACTTGCAAGTCACCACTCCGAGCTGCACTCTCGCTCGACCCTGCCCGTCGCAGTTGGGCGGCATCTTGGCCAGACGAGCTCGCTGCTTGTCTACGCCAGTTCCGCCGGTTCGATATCTGAACTGCGAACGGGCTTGTTCTAAGTACCTTCCACCTACCTCTAATGGCAAACATATTTGAGTACTTCCGGGCCACGTTCGATGCATTGAAAGCTGTTTTCGCAACTTGAGCGATTTATTTGCTGCAGGCTGCCAGTCTACCCGCCCATAAAACAAACTCAAAAGTCAATAGCAAAAAATACACAGACACATACACACACAAACATGCACATATATTATATATGTATATAATAAAAAAAAACCCAAGCAGAACTCGTAAAAAATCATTTCTTATTTATTTGAGCGCCGAATGCGAAATGAAAAATTGCGCAAGCAATGAAATTACATTTTTTTCTTGTGGCCATCATTAGCGCCACAGATGCTGATGGGGAGCAGAAGACGTTGGGGTGGTGGGGGGAAGAGACGACGGTTCAGCGAAGATTATGCCTGTCGATGCAGCGTAAATATTTGCACAAATCTAATGAGTACTTCAGCCCCGACTTGCTCGACACAGCGAACTTTAAGTTGGCGCTTCAAAACATTTGCAACTTCGTTGCCAAAAAGCAAAGAAGAAAGAGAAAGAAGAAAACGCCAAGAGAGAATGAAATACGAGTATCTTTTACACATTTGCGGTTCGCCATTCCCCCACCCAACTCGATAAGAAACTCAAGCAGCGTCCCCAGTCCCCGCACAGACTGTCCTCGAGGCAAAGGACCTAGTCGGGCAGCTAACTTGGCCCATCGAGTGTTGTTCATGGTCGTTATACCATGGAAAACACCCCCTTTTCCTTTATAACCAACCACACACACACGCACACCCCCATGTGTGTGTTCTGTTCGAGCCATGGCCATTGTATGGCAGCTGATGCCCCTCCAGAATCTCAGTTATGAGCTTTCAGCTTGTTGTCCTTGCCTGCTCTGTCTTGCCGTCTGTTGTCTTATTGTAACTCCGAACGTGGCGGGGGCAGTGAGTAGGGGGCTGAGGAAAGAGATATGCCGCGAGAGCATGCCAGGTTTGTGGGTAGTGTCAAGTCTGCTGACTCATCAGGTACTCCGAGTGCTGCAGCTGCTCAATTTCAGCTAAACGAACCAAAACCAAACTCGGAAAACTCCTAAGATATTGTAGTAACTGAAATGTTTGACGGGCTTAATGTTTATAAATAGTAAAAAAATTTTGTAGTTCGCTTAAGATATTTTTCTCGAATTCTGTAGAGTATTTACTTAGAGTAACCCACTCGATTCTCTTCTCTAGCGTTTCCCACCTGCCAGGGCATGCAACGTTTCGACTCGAACTGCCTTTCTCTTTTTTGCCCGTTTCGCCTTGTCTTGACCATGGCCATTGAAGCTTGCCACTGTCATCCTTTATCCGTAGTCCTTTTCCCTGCTCGTTCGTGTTGTTGCGGCCTTTGCATTATGCGTGTTTCTGTTTGTGTGTTTCCCTTATTTTTATCGCATTCCGCTGCCTCATCGTTGCCTGCATTATTTTCGCCTGATTAATTCTCAACTTCAGCCAAATCGAAGGCGAAGCGTATCGGAGCGAGACGAAAGGATTGTGCGCCAAGTCCAAGTCCAAGAGCGGCCAACGACCACGGTATGAGTTTCTCACGCAAGCACGTTCTGAAGCTGACGCTTCTCCTCCTGCTGTGCACTGTCTGCTTTCGGGCTTCCCTTTTGGCGAACAGGTTCCTAATTGCATATTTCGGACCTAAACGTTGCGGTTATTATGCGGAGAGCCGAACTTATTAATTGTGTAATTTAGTTGATGCTCTTTGGGCCGGGTCAATTTCAAGGGGCCATAATAGTCGGCCAATTGGGGTTCATGCCCCGATGCGTTTAGGCCGCTTAAGATGCCTTCTTTTTTCTTGGCTTTTGCCTTTTGCCAGGCATCAAACATATTTCGAAACTGGTCGAGGATTAAGTTGGCTCGTTGCCAGCGACGTGACTTTAAATGGATTAATGTTAATGATAGTTATGGCTTTATGAGTTGGTTAATGTGTGGCGATTGCCAGAAATACGCAGCGCGTAAATTGAATGAGATGTTTGCTGCCTGTTTACGACTCCTCCATGATTATTCCTGGCTGCCTTTAATCATCTTCCCAGGCTGCGTAGCCTGCTTGGCCATTGCTGATAATTAATACTTCGCCTCGACTCATTTTTCGCATAAAGTTCACTCATTAAAAGCATTTGCCCTTTGCACTTTGAAGGCAGCACGCATAGCTTTAAGTCTGCTCTGGTAACCGAAACTTATTGAATTTCATGGCTAATTTACTTCGTTTCTTATACTTATTCTTTTGTGTCTGTGTGTGCGTGTGCTGCCTGTACATATATTGAGACCTTTATTCATAAGCGAGCATTTTGTGCGCTAAGCCACATTGCGTATACGTAACGTAATTTATAACTGCCAACACACGTAACGCCGCTCCCACGCCGAGGCCGGGCAGCCTGTGGGTCTGTGGAAACTTTGCCGAACACCCCGGCACCAAGTGAAATGAATGAGCTTTTCTTAGGGCTGGCTTCGACTTGGGCTCCTCCTTCGACGTCCTCTCGCCCACCTCTGCCTGCTCCTGCGACTCTCCATGGATTTCAGCATAACTCAGCCGGGGGGTAGCTTATTAGTCTTATGTTTCTGTTATTGTTTTTGTTATTGTGATTGTAACTTTCGGCTGCTTTTGTTGTCGCTGACGCTGCGGTTCGCGGCTCAAATTCAATTTGGAGTCGTTTGGCATGGAAAGTTGGCGGTGTGTTCGGCTTGTGCATTTGACGAGATGACAAGCACGAGCACGAAATGCGAGGAAGGAGAGGCGGAGCAGTGTGCTCTGCCATCTATTCTGAGTTTTTAATAATGGAACTTTCTACGCGAGATTCATGGCAGAAGTTTCTCAAATATGCGTACTCGTTTAACTACTAGTTTTGGGCTTTGAATCTGTTTCTGCTCGCTTTCTGGTTCTCATTTCGATTCCTATTCTGTTGCTGCTGCTGTTGCTGGCTGCAACAGCCCGAGCCGAACACACTTATTAAGTGCCTGCGAACATGGTCACCGGAATGATTCTGCAAACAATTCCCATTCCATTGCCATTCCCATTCTCATGCCCGGCATCCCGGCATAAGCCACAGCACTCATCCAGCCTGCTCCCGCGCCCGCCCGCCCGCTTCTGCCAGCCCGAAGCAGGCGCTGAGTAAAAACTTGTTCTACAGCATTTTTTATTTTCTTGCTGGTGCTTAGTATTCGCTCCAGCCACTCGATATGGCAAACGTGTCGAAAAGGAGACTTACCAAACCGAACACTGAAGTAACATGAGAAATGAACCAGAGCTGGGCGGCACCGCACCTCTGATGCTCTACGAGAAAAACAAGAAATTAAAAAAAAATAAAATAAAATTTAATATAATAACAAATATGTAAATTAATAGTATAACATATTTTTAAGTAAATAATCTATAGTCTTTCTGTACTCTTGTATAGTCAGAGCATACCTCGCTCCATCTTCCATTGTTTACTCCTTTGCTTTCAACTTTTCGTCATTTCTTAAAAATCTTTTCATTTTCGGCTTCGGTTTCTGTTTCGGTTTCGTGTTATTGTTGTTATAGCACACATCTGCCACGCCCTTGTACACTCGTATAATAAATGCATATTGGCGTGCCGCATGCCCAGTCACTGAGCAAATACAACACGGAATGAACAGCAACAACAGCAGCAGCAACAACAGCAGCAACTCCGGCTCCATCCAGCTCCGGCTCATGTGTTTTTCATGTTGGCGTTGGCGATTTTCGAAGAAATTTTAACTGAAAATAAAAAAAAATAAATGCATAAAACGAAAATCGAAAAAAAAACGTATAAGCGTTGAGCAGAAAAAAATGATAAAATGGTGAAAAAGAACACCGAACACTCGACGTGCTCGACTGACCGATGTTCGAGTGCCCTTCAAAATTTTGTGTGGCAAGTGCATTTCAATTTTAACTGATTGGAATCGAATGGTGTTATCATTTTTTTAGCATGCAATATTTGCATACATATACCATGCATATAGTATTTTCAATTTTGCATAAAACCGTTAACGTGGCGTGAGTAACTAACGGCATTTTTTGTAGCGCTTCCTTTGTTTTTTTCTAGTAAAATTTAACATGCTATAAAAGTGATTGCAGTCGTCGCTTAATAAATACATTCATTTTTTTCGGCGATAAGTATAAAAAGACATGCCAATTAATTGTAGACCGGCACAGGCACTCTGGCAACCCTGCCACTATTAATATTTTAATTTATTAATGTTTTTTATGGCACAATAAATACTACTTGTATTTCTCATTAAAAGTGGAATACATTAATGAAAAATATTTAACTGACATTCAAGTAGCCTGACAATACTGGCCTTTTGCAGAGTAGCCATCAGTTTATTTAATTTTTACTATTTATCGTACTCTTCTATGAAATCACCTGGACAGCATATTTTTATTAAATTTCATTTAATATAGCTGCCTGTAAACTAGTACGCTGCATTTAGTTTTTCGGCGTGGCAACTCTGTTACTTCTCGAAATATTCTGCTGTTTTGCATATATTTCTATCTGCATAATAATTTTATTAGCTCTCTAAAAACCGCTCTAGCCATGTCAATTAGAATACATGGAAATTGCAGCTTCTGTAGCTGTATGCTTGCATATTTTAGAATAGATATTGACGAGAAACTGTAGAAAACATTTTCACTAGCTGTGCATTCAGTGCTTTTAAATACTTCGGACAAGTCGACATAGTCTGACAGCCCTGTCACTTCTTGAAATGGCCGCCCGCTTTGCATACGCCCCTCCCCCCTCCCACACACAGCGCGTGTGCAGCAGCGTAATTTAAATTTACATTTTGCAAACATAATCATAATTTTTAATTGCACACTGTGGACTCATTCGCCTGCAAGGATAATCGTGACGTGGAGCTAGACGTGCAGTTTGTCCTTGTGCGAGGCGTCTGGCAATTATTACGCATACGCCACGTGTTCACACGCCATTTTGTTTGTACATTCGAAATTATAGCCAACATCGTTTGCAGGATAATTAGACGCAAGCACATAAACACAGCGCACTACACTGACACACACGCGCACACACTTCACACACACACACCCTTCACACTCATACACAACTGTCACGCCAACTGACATTTGAATTAAACTGTTAACCGTTTGCGGTTCTGGCCGACAGTCGGCGCCACGTTAGAGAACAAACAGCAAAAGCTTTAGACACGAGCGTTTCATTATAAATTTTATATGAGCAGCCACAGCAAGCACACACCCAAACACACACACACACGCGCCTCGAATGTGTGTGCAAACTTTTGACCGAGATTGCGCAAAGATTTGTGCCACGAAAAATTTAATTACTCTTCCTGTTTTGTATCACTCTCACTCTCATTTTCACTCTGTCTCTCTCTCTCTCTCCCTCTCTGCGTGAGTG
Source organism: Zaprionus inermis (assembly GCA_018151445.1). Taxonomy (NCBI): domain Eukaryota; kingdom Metazoa; phylum Arthropoda; class Insecta; order Diptera; family Drosophilidae; genus Zaprionus; species Zaprionus inermis. Next base: position 766,219 of record JAECXD010001328.1, on the reverse strand, counting down.
TGTGATAAAAAATTAAAACTTTGCCAATTAATTTAATTTACATCCAGTTTAATTTGCGCTTGCAGGACACTCTCGAGGCTCTCGAGCAGCCGCAAATGTTTGCTCTGTCTCCAGTTTACTCGTATCTTAAATATTCAGCATGCGTTGCCCGCCCATCTTCTTAGGGGGTTTTCGGGGCGTCGTAACTTGGAGAAAAGGTGCGATGCGTGTTATGTGGGCAAATTAAGTTTATGGCTTTTTAAAATGGCTCAGTTGAGAGCGGTTCTTCTCTTTACGCTGCAAGAGAACACTTAATCATTTCCCTATGAATAATTGAGTAGCAAGCAAAGTATTTTAATTAAATTTGTTTATACACTCGGGTTATTTCAATCTCGAAATCTTTTTTCTGCTGTTCTACACACATCAATCTTGCTGCGTTTATTTTTTATTTCTTTAAACTGTCACAAATTATTTACTAAACCTCTCGGCTGCTCAGCCTTGTTCCACCTTGACTAAGACAGTCTCTTAACCTCATTTCCTGTCGGCAGTTCCCTTTGTCATCGCTTTCGCTTTGCTTCTGCCTTATGAACGTGACCTGAGCGCCCATTCATAGTGTGCAAGTAAATTACAAACTTTATCTGGTTCCTTCTTTATTCGCTTTACACATTTCCGTGCTCATTATGCCAAATTTCATGAGCAAGATTACGTCTACGGGGAGGTTTGTTCATACTATATAGTCTATATAGTGTGTGCTGCATACACATATATGTCGGTATGCTATACGTGTGCCCTGTAATATTATTACGTACTAACATTAATCATTTCTTTAGCTCAACTTTATAATTTCGGCAAGGCTTTACCGGCCATATAACCCACCCTTAAGGCCCCCCTTACCTCCCCCAACCATTCTCCCGCCACACTGCATGCAGCCACGATTTTTCATACGAAATGATGTCATTAAACAAAGAACTGTAACGAACTGACGACAATAATGAGCCTGAGCTGCCGGAAAGCGACGCATCGGTGCAGGACGACCTCGACGACGACGACGACGACCAAAAAGAAGGATGAGCCCCCCGAGCAAGCGACCAGCTGAGCAGCTGAACAGCTAAGCCAGCTGTGCCAGCTGTAGGTAGCGCAAAAATTGTGCGACAAAATCCCAAAACAATTTATATGAACCAAGCGAAGCGACACGCTAACAAAAGCAACATCAACAACAATGCTAAGAGAATTAACAACAACAACAACAGCAGCAGCAGCAGTAACAACAACAAGAGGAACAAACAAATTTGTGTGCAGAGGAAAGTGACATAAAGTTGATAATACGAAGAGGCCGCATAATGAAGCGAGCGTCACGTCGCCTCTCGCGTCTCGCTAGTGAAGTTGTTGAAAAATAGGTTGCCGCGACACGCCCCTTTTGCCCAGCAAGCTCGAGCCCTTTCGCGAGGGTTGCGCATGCAGTTCATGGCTGGAAAAAAAAGGAAAAAGTTTGAAAAAAGAGAAAAACTATAAAAATAAATTTGATTATAATATGTTAATTAGTTGGATGGTTTTTAGGAAATTATTCAACTAAGACGATGCCAAAATATTTTGCTATAAACAAACTATAGTATCTTCTGCATATTCTATCTGTTTTTTCCTGGTCATACACCCTGTAATTCAAGCTCAGCGCAACTAGCGTTGATTATGTCATTAATTCGCTTTGCATGCACATTTCTGCGTACTTCATTCATGGTTGATTATCACAATTTATGCAACAACTCTCGTCTAGGGCCAAGCGGAGGCCAAAAAGTTGGCCAAAACGGATGCGTCAAGTTGAACGGCTATAAAAGCGTTGAGTGATGTTGTGACCCGACGGGCAGACGGACTCGAGCGCGGACCGGGTGACCAGAGCGGCAGAGGGGCAGAGGAGCAGAGCAGGCAGGGCGTGACTCGTCCGTCTATCGTTGTGCTTGAGGCTTGGCACACGACGTATTATGTATGCAAGTCGGCTACGCAATAACAAATACAGACACAGTCACACACACACACACACACACACGTAGAGTGTGTGTTATACACGAGCTTAAACGAGTCGAGTATACGACAACAACAAACCCCGTTTCCGCGAGGGGTCCCCTCTATACGAGGCGCAAACATTTAGTCAACCAAAGCCCAACCCCGTCTCCTCTGCCCTGCCCTGCCCTGATCTGTCCCGGGGAGGCTGTGGGCGTGCCGTGGAGCACAGAATGAGCCGGTGATGACGTTGAATGACGACGAATTTTGAATACGAATTTCATTATACGCAGCACTCAATTATTCAGTAATCTAGTTGCGACAACGGTGAGGAGGGACTGCCTCCCCCCTGGAGTGCGGCGGAAGAGCGGATGGCATTGTCGATTGCCACCTGCTCCTCCACACCCCCGGCTACCCCTGCGTCGCATCTCTTTTCAAAATGCTAACAAAATGTTGCAGTTTCAGCTTCGCACAGCTAATTAACGTGCTTATTTGTTGTTCGCAGTTGTTGTTGTAGTTGTTGTTGCCGCAACTCGAATGGAAATCTCTGTGTGGCAATGTGCTTATATAACATGGCGAACACAAATTGCCGCATTGGTTGGCAACGCAGGCCTCACGAGCCGCGCAAATTGCCAATTCTTTTGAATTTTGATGACATTTTTGTGGTTCTTGCTGTCGTTTTTCGTTCTCATTGTTGTTGTTGTTGCTGTTGTTGGTTTGACATTGGTTTAGGGCCAAGCCGCGCAGCCCTTTAGCCGCCGTCAGTAATTATAATTATGCATGTGTACACTAATTAATTATGCATGCCCCATGCGAACTCGCTCGGCTCACAACAAGAACACAAACCATGTGGAAGCCGGAGATGGCACAGTCGGATTGACAGAGGTTACTGCATTCGGGGAACTATGCTGTCACATAGTTGATGATGTATGATCAGAATTTATTAAGCACACGCGTCGCATGGCAATGTGATTAAAAGCAGCCAATGCAACATGGCGTATGCGCAATAAATACAAACGAACACAAGCAATGCCAGGCAAATGGGGATCAGCAGCTGAGCGAAAACTTTTAAATTTAATATGAAAGATTTGCAGAAACTTTATGTATAAGATTCTTGGCTGGAATCTCTAGTTATTGCACGTCATTTAATATGATAATTTTGCATAGCATCTTTGTATTATTTATAACAAGTTACCCTCGACCCGTAGCCGTAGCCCTTCGACTCGCTGCCAGCAATTATTATGCAAAACCCAATTTGGTGGCCCCTTTCAAGCGCTGTTTACGCTGCCGGGCTTTGGGCTCTTACTTATGCATACCTAGTTAAATGCGATTTGTTTATGATGCCGGCGCAAGTAGAGTGCAATTTATGAATCTTAATTTTAAGCACACCCCTTGCAGCCTGCAGCCAAAGCAGCCACAAATTCACTCGGGCAGCTTTCTTCCCTTTTGCCAGGGCAGGAATCCCTTCCCTTCTGTTTCCCTTTTCGTTGTTGCCATGACTGCAGTTGGAATATGCAAATGTAAATTATTGCAAATAATATGAGAAAACAGACTGCAGACTGTTCTGCTGTAACAAAGAGATAAACAGTGCGGAAGGGGGTGTGGTATGGGGCATGGGGTGAAAATATGCAAATAAATAATATGCAGCATTAAGCGCCGTTGCACGCACCGATTGCCGTTGTTGCAGGTGTAAACCATATTTAAGTGACTCAATAAACATTTGCTTGCAGCCAATTGTGGCAATATTTGCAATTGAACCGAGCATATGCCGCATACGCCCCGTTGGCAGCAGCAGCTGCTTGATCTGCCTTCGCATTGAACTTGTTTAAGTTTTCAACTTTGCATATACCAACAGTTTTGCCCTGCCCCAGTTTTGCCTGCTTCACTAATTTACAAAGTCAGCAGCTAAATAAAAAATAAAGTTTGTCAACTTTTGTTAAACTTAACTTTGCCATTAAAGTCACAAGAAAAACGGGAGAAAAAACACGTACGAAAAGAAAACTTCCACGCTGTTTTCCCTTTAAACATTCATCTGGACTTTGTCAAGTGTCGGTTTGGCTTGAAATGCGTATGTGTGTGTCAGTGTGTGCATGATAAATGACAACGGTAATTGGTGTTTGCAAGTGTCAAATCGCCTGACACAGTGCAAAAACTTAAGCTCGCATTGCGTATACGCCATGTGTCCGCTGAATGCACACATGTTTAGTTGCAAATAGCTCGTAAATAAGCCATAAACTGTTATTAAGTGCTCGACTTAACGGGTGCCAGAAACGGTATACCCTAGATGCTAAAACGAGTGGGGTATCTTAGCTCAAGCCACTCAAATTGAACAATTCTGATCAGAAGTGTCTTTAAATAGTTCGATTTGTTTTTTTTTTGCACTTTTCTCTTGCCTTAATCGCTTTTATCGCTTATCACTTGTGGTCACTATAAACTGTTATTATTAATTTATCTACATTTAATTTAATTTGGCTCAGCCCTCAAGTATCATCGGCAGCGATTTATTGCAAATTTGTGTTGCCTTGTGCAGCACTTGAAAAATATATTGGAAATGCAATTGGAAATTAGAAATGTGTGTGTGTGTGTGTTTTGAATGGGCTTTTCAACACTTGGCTTAAATTGTTGTTTAGCTTTGCCTGTTGATTACGACGGCTTTGCTGCACAATGTGTTGCATTTGGCACGAGTTTGCATTCATTTTTAATGTCGTTGACAATGCAAAACCTTTTAATGAAATTATATAGTGAATACATATGTCAACTCAGTCAAAAACAATGCGCAACAGAGGAAAATACTTGTACAAACACAAACAAGGTAAAACAACATGCGAGAGTGAGTTTTAAATTACAATTTCCGCACAGCTGACAAAAAGCCACAAAAACACTGTGCAAAACGCTTGCAGTGTGTTTTCATTTTTCCCGCGCGCCCCAAAACTTTTTTGATGATTTTCATTTTCATTTTCATTTCCATTTTGGGTTTTTGGCTTTGTACTTATTTTGCATGGATTTTTAACTTTAAATTCGTGATTGTATAAGCTGCGGGAAGGAACGAAGGGAACGGTTAAAACCAACAAAGATATATACAAAAAAAAAAAAAAAAAAACGAAACACAACCTGCTGCGGTCAGCTAAATGGCTGCCGAACAAGAATAAAACATCACACAAATTAAATTATATGGCGTTAAAAACAAACACGCAGTGGGGCAAAACAAAATCGAATGTGCAATTGAAATTGATGCGTGAATTTAAATGCAAGTAAATAAGCCTTTTGAGCTGGAAAATAAATCGAACTGAATTCGATAAAAAAGCGAACTTAAATTAAGCGCAAATTAGGAAAATGCGCTAATTTAAATGCGAGTTGAGCGTGCAGCTAATTATGGCTGCGAGCGAATAAATTACAACGGCATGAAGACCATTAATTAGCCGATTGGCCATATTTTGGCTGCAATTGTGTAAATTATGTACAATCCGTGCATTGATATCGCTGCACATACATTACACACATTTGTTTAAGCTTTATGCATTTTCGATTGTACACGCAATGCAGCATATAAGGAAAATGCTTGCATGCTATTTGAATAATTGCTGCTATACGTACCAGCTGCTTTTATTTAAATAAATATTCAAATATTTTCTGTATTTGTAATTTTGAAAAGTATGCTAAACATAATCACATTGTTTACTTGAAACTCAACTGTCATTTCATCCGTCGTACACATTATCCAAAAATGCTCATTTGCATTTTCCAATTTATTCACAGCCCAAAAAAAAAACCATAATCGCCTAGAGTGAAACCAATTTTCGTGTGTCCACACCACGCGCAGAATCTATGAAGATTATGTTCCCCCAAACCACATGGAAAAAAGTATACCCCTCCCCCTGTTTAGGTCAGCTACTTAGCTGCCTGACTTGACTCACCTAAATCAAATTTCCGAATCGGCGCCATCAGCATCAGCATCAGCATAATGACCCCAAAAAGCGTTGCTATTAATAGGGCCCCCTTCCCCCTCCTATACGGCAGAGTGGTAAATTGTGTGACACAACCACACACCTTTCTCCCCACTTGCAACTCCCCGCCCCTACCAATTCCCCCTGCCTTCCTTAGTCAAAGTAGAACCCGTTGTTGCTGCTGCTGCTGCTGCTGAGCTTGTTTCACAGCAATTTTCTGCTATCTGTATTGGATTTTTTCTAGCCCAAGTAGTCGAGCAGTCGAGCATCTTTCTTGGCTCCCTACCACATGCCCGCCCCGTCCCTCCCTTGCCAGCCCCCTTTGTCTATCTGCCTTGTGCGTTGCCTTAGCGCGGCGTATGTCACCAAATGTCATTGACACGATTTGCTTTATGCTGCATTTCTGCCACCATCAACACAAGGCACAAGGCAGCAACAACAACAGCAGAGGCAGCAACAGAGGTAGCAGCAACAACAACAAAGGCGGCAGCGGCATGTAGAAGCATTATATATACATATATCTAGCTATATCTGTGCCGACGCTTTACACGCCGTTTACTTTGTGCTGGGCCACCTCAGCGTTTTCATTTCTCACTGTTTGACTTTCCGTGTGTTCGCTTTTCCTTCTTTTCCGACGTTTTCCCTTCCCCGATTCGGAGATAGCAGCGCCGCGCAAAGCAAAGCAACGTTGAAAGCAGAGACGTTGATAGTGTGCGGGCGGGGGGAGGGGGGGGCAGGGAGCAGTAGTGGTTGGAACATGCGAAGAGATTGTTATCAGTGTTGGTTAAACGGCCGACATACACGAGGCGCACACACACACACACGGAGGGAAACCCAATTTGCTTTTAGGTAAAATAATTTAAGCACATTCTAGATTCGGGCCTAATTAACGGCACTTGGCAGCGAATTGCCGCAGGTAAAATGCAAATGCAGCAACGGCAACAGCAACGGCAACATTAATCAATAAAACAGTCAATCAATCAGTCAGTCAATGAGTGCGATTCGTTGGTGCATTAAGTGATTTGGTCACTTCAAGCAAATGAAAGCTAAATATTTGATTTGCATTCACAGTTCTCTCTGTCTCTCCCTCTCCCTTTCTCTCGATTCTCTGCCAGCTCTCCGATGTTGCTCTCGATTTGCCTGCGGCCTGTGGCCAACTCGCATGCTCCATTTGCCGCACGAAACGATGCTTAAGCAGCCCCAGGGCTACAAAACATCTGTGCATAATAGATTGATATATATTGTCATACTTGACAATGCATGTCCTGGTTAATCAACTGCAACTAAACAGAGAGAGTTGAGTGTGAATTTAGTTTATTTATTGGAAATATAATAAATATTTTACTGTATTCTTTGTTCCCCTATCCCGTCTATAGTTCATCAATTCGCCAATAAAAGCCAACAAGTTGTGCTCTCAAGCCTCAACTATTTATTGTCAAAACATAACCACGGAATTGACATGCAAAGCCCGTCGGAGTCCGGTAAGCGTGCTGCCAACTTGTAGCAAATGTAGCAGAACGATAAGGCAACGTGATTTGCCAGCTTGAATGTGGCACAAGCATGCATAATTATGCAGCAAGTTAATGCTGGGCAATTTCGTAGCACAATTCCACTTGCCATGCAGTTGCTATAAAATGCATTAAATTTTCAATGATTTATAGCTGATGTTTGTCGGCTGCCAGCGGAGGAAACAAATGTGCATATGCTGCTGCCATAACTTCTCTAGTATTTCTGTCGTTATTGCTGCTATTTTTTTTTGTGTTAAATGAGCCCTGCGAAACAATTGTGACGTTATTATACGGCAATACAAGAAAGTAAGACAGGCAGGGGTATATGCGACTGTAGAGTACGCAGGAGACACAACTGGTAGATTTGTGTGCTTAAAAAATTCATATAACAAATATTAAATACTCCGACTAGTTTTATCTACTATTCTTGATATACCTTCTCCACGTTTACTAGCTCATAATACCCTACAATCATCAAGCACTCGGTAACAGTTACAAATTGCAGCTGCCTGCGCGTACTTAATGAAAATTAACTAACGAAATTAAGTTTTTATAATTTCGCTGCTTTTTATTTTCTCTCCGCCTTTGCTTTATTAATTTATAGAATCCAATTAATTATTCACAGTGAACTCAATTTACATTATTCAATTATATTTTTTGTGCAAACCCCGAGCGGCAATTTGCCAACAAGAGTAATCGATTAAGTTCGTTAAGCAAACGTGTCAAATGGATTGAATATTTAATTGGCAGTGGGTAAATGAAGAATAACTCAAAAAAATTAACATAAATAAAACCCATAAATACATTATGTATCAAATAAAGTTGGCCAGAAATTAATAGCAACCTCAGTAAACCAGTTAATAAAGGCTTTAAATACGATAGAGCAGTTAGTGCTTGCTAGAAATATTTGACATTTCCATAATTGCTTTTTGTATTTATATCATAAACCTATTTTATACTTTTTTACTCATAACATTTACATTACAGATATAGTCAAATAATGGCATAGTTTATACGAAAGTTTACGAAACATCTTCATGAAACGAAATGCATTTAATTATCGCATACCACGTAACGCGCAGACAGTCATTTGTCCCCTATTCAAGTGGAGCCTACGCAATCTGTCAAAATGAATCCCATTCATGTGTGGTTTATTTGAGGAACGTGAACGCTTTGGCCGCTGCATTAGAGACGCGCACATATCGTGCCTGCAGACAATCGCCAAACTTCCCATTTGCACACACACAGCCACACACACACCCACACATACACACACTGGCACGAATACGCATACATATGAGTGTGTGCATATCATAGTCTGTGAAATGTTTTGCATGTTTACTCATGTATTTGCATTCCGTGTGACATAAATCACGCATACGACACAACAGAACACAACACGCTGCGAGGCCCAAGGCACAAAAGAGAAATGCCGAACTGTCGGCCGAGGGCGGGGGCGGAGCAGGCGTAAATCGAGTGGGTGTCACCTTCAGAGAAAGCACGAGCAGGAGAGTGAGAGATAGAATGAGATAGAGTGAGAGAGAGAGGGGGAAAGAAGAGCGTGTGTGCGTGCAGCAGAAAAAACAACAATTGTGGGGGGCGCCCACACTACTCGTTCCCATTTTCATTTACATTCCCCCCCCCTCCAACACACTCATTCATCTTCCCAGCCCATTTCCCTACACGATCCACACGGACAACTGTCACATCGACGGAAATGTCGCGTTGCATTTTTCAATGAATGCGTTGATGATTCCACCAACCTTTGGCCTCCAACCCAGACGTCGCAGCTAGGACCGGGCAGAGCAGCGCAGCGAGTTGGTTTGAGAAGAAGAAAACGGGAAAATCGCTGAGACGAATGCATAAGAAATTAATTAAGCTGCCAGTCGCAACAGCCTGTCAATAGGAAAGTTCTCATTTCGCTTTGTGACGTGTAGAAAAGCGTGGGATGCCGCCAAGAGAATAACTTTACGATCTTTTAAAAAGAACATAAAAGTTCTGTTTCGAAATTCAAATTATTTCGATGTGAAAAATATAAAAAAACTAAATATTGTGCATGGGAAATTGAAGAACTCATAAAATGAAGCAATATAATTAAAATATCAAATAAAACAAGCGCTCTCTAATCACTTTTACTAGAGAGTTTTATTTCAGTTTTAGATTTTTATTTTCAAAAATATTTGCACTTTCAAATCGACTACAACGAGCTCGTTTTCATCTACTCCTCAGTTGACTTGCTTCTCATTTGCCTTTGTCATTTACGTCTCTCATCGTACCATATTAATCTTGCACTTATTGCATTAAGGAGGAGTTTCCGATATTTTCCATTTGCAGTGACTGACACTGATTGATGGGCGAGCTAAAATACGAAGCGAGAGAGAGACAGAGAAAGCGAGTGTGTGGGAAAGCATTGAAATTCAATCCAAGTGCAGTTCGTAATTCGAGTATTTTCGATTACAGTAGAGATTAAGCTGCTTTGCAGTATGGGCCTGGGCTAATTGGCTTCGAAGCTAATTTGATATTTTGGGTTCGGTTACGGCTTAGAGCAGCCATCAAATGGTTTGATGGACAATTTCAAGGAGCTTTGAGTCTATTAACTAACTTACCCGCTAAGCCAGCTAACTAACAGTCCGAGGGCCGTCTCTGCCTGCCGCCTGTCGGCTTTCGCCTTCCGCTTGCCGCCTGCCACCTGACTGCACCTAATCAGCAAATGCTGCCGTCGGCACTTGGAATTTAATTACAGCGTGGGCTCAATTGGACCATGTTGCTTTGCGTTTGCTGGCGACTAACGGGATTTGCATGACCCGGTCGAGTCATAAAGCAATTGGCTTGCAAACAATGGCACAGGCGTTTCCTACTCAGCTCTAACGTCGTAAATCTAATCATCAAATCACGACCATAACCCCAGGAGATCAGCAGGGCAAAGAGAGGGGCAGAGAGAGAGAGGGAGAGAGCGAGTGAGAGAGAGTGTGGGCGGCAAATGAAACCGAACAGCCGCTAATTCAATTAGCGCCTCCAAAATGTAAACCACACTCCAAGTCGAAATTGGACCCGAAGTTGTAACTGCCTGCGGCACTGCGAGCTACCTCGCACAGTTCATGTAATTGCATATAATGTGTACGTAAATCACGAGCGTAGCAAGAGGCTGGAAGGGCGGAGAGCGGTTAGTAGTCGCTGAAACTCTGTTACAGTAGTTTCCCACACTAAGTGCACGGCGTACAGTGGCAGATTTCACTCGACACTGGCCAACAAGAGTGCAAGAAGAGTTTGAAAAAGAATGACTATAAATGTGAATGCGAAATTGGGAAAATGTGTTATTATTAAATAAAACGCTTTACTGACATGGCATAATATATAATATACATAAATAAAATATATTATCGTTATGAAGTCTGGTTGCCTAACCATATTTAAAGAATTTTAGAGTAAATCCTCATAAAATGTTTGTGTGCTTATCCAATAATTAAGCAATTAGAACAAAAAAGCGCATAAATTTCCTTCAATAAGGTATATAAAATTAAAAATAAAATAAATTGAATACTTATTTTGTTTTTGATGTACTTTTTATCAAACCTCTCTTCCTCTCTCTCTCTCTTTCACTTATAAATCAACGCATAAACATGGCGCTGCCATTGCGCTGCGCGCCCTGAAAAGTATGCTACAATTTCGCCAATTAGCCCATAAATCAAAACATGCAGCACAGTGCAGTGTCGTGAGGCGCGCCAGTGTGAATGCGAATGCAAATGCAAAATGCATGCTAAAGCTCGCAACTGCTAATAATGGGCATTATCATTATGCTGATGGGATGAGTTGGGGAAACTCGATAACTATTTCAGACAGGCATTTCGCTTGTTGAGCACGGCACAAGACGGGGAGCGGAAAACGGGGGTGGGTGGAGCACTGTGGTTGAGTGCCAGTCACTTGGGCTTTTGGTTTCGGTTGCAAACACACACTCACACACACGGAGACAAATCGCTGGCTGGCAACGCAGCGACATGCATTTCTCATGATGCGAAATTTTGTTCACTTGACATTTTGACATTTGGCAGCTGGTGCCAAATTAACGCGACACCAGCGTGCCAAACAGCAGCTGCAGTAGCAGCAGGAGCAAAGGGAGGTAGAGTGTGGTGCGGCGAGTGTGTAGTAGTTGTCTCACAGTGTGTTAAAAATGAAGTAATGCGACTAAACTAAGCCGGAAACTGTGTTGAAAGTGTCTGCTGCTGCTGCTGCTGGTGCTCAGCCAACTGACAAACGCAGTAATTCATCATGTTCGACAGTTGTTATTGTTGACAATTTGACAGGCAGTGAGTGGGCGTGGCACGTCTGCAGCAGCCACAGCAGCCAGACAATGGCATATGCAGTCGTTCATCTGGTAAATTCTATGTCATTGTCTGGACATGAAGACTTAATTGAAAGATAGCTGCCTGCTACCAGAGCTGCCTGAGCTACCTGAGCTAAGCCGAGCTGAGCTGCCAATTCATATGAATAAACTAGTGGGATGTGCCCAGGATGTGCCCAGGTACAGGCAGCTCTCGAAAAACCAATTTCGCATTTATCGACGAATGAACCGGCGCGTCGCTCGCTTCGATAAGGCTGCCATGAACACTTGACGAAATTGGGACGAAAATGATTTACAAGTGTGTGCAACGCAAAATGTTTTATCTATTTTTCAATGGGTAATGGGGAGGGGGCAGTTGAAGGGATTGTCAAAAGCAGAGCCGAAGCCGAACACAAGATGGCACAACAATAGATAATGTATGTGACATATGTATGTATGTACAACAAAGACAGGCAAGCGGAGACACAACCCACAACCCGCTGCCTGCGACAGCACTTGAAGCTGTGCACGATTTATTGTCGGCTGTCTGCCGTAGCAAGACAACAATATACGATATTGAAGTCAAGCAGACACTTCAGTCTGCCCGGCCCCCTGCTGGCATTAGCAGATAAAAAATCAATTTTAAAGCCAAGATGAGAAACGCACGCAAAGGAATTCCAAATCACTTGGCATACTTGCAGGCGCTTAGAGCATTAATTTATTAGCTACAAAACAGCTGCTTATTAAAGCCATTATAAGGCTATAAGTGCGGGCGAGAGAGAGAAAGAGAGACACACGCATCAGGAAGACGCAACCACAAAAATTATGATAAGCTTGTGGCAAAAGCCAGCAAAAGTGTAGAGCAAGAAGCAAAACAAATAACACACACAAGCAGCTTAACGTTCACTTATAATTCTCAACTGGTTGAAGTGTCGCATGATTCAGCTTACTATAAATATTCATAAAAGTGTACTCCATGATAGATAGGACCACGTTACACCTGCAACATGTGTTTGCCACTCGAATAAAAAAGCAAGTAAAGAGAGCTGCTCTATACTCTACATACTCTACATTTGCTTACGAACAGCTAAGTCGACTCTGCTATTAAGGCTGAACATGGTAATGCTCTATGCAGTCTGCTATACCGGCACACAGTCTATATACCCTGTAATTGCTGCCTGTGCATGCATGCAGGTTATTACAACGAACCCATTTCCCAAGCACTTAGACTCAATCACGCTCAAGTCAACTCGACCCAACCTGCTCTAAATCTCTGTCATTTCTTTCAGTTTATCTCCTCTCTCTCTCTCTCTCTCTCTCTCTTAGCTCTCCGTGCACACTTCTCACATGAAAATCATCATAAATCTGTCGGGCAGCAAGTAGCTCGAACTAGCCAAGTGCTGCAAGTGGCTAAAGAATTTTTCCACCCAGTCGGTCGGCAACGTGACGTATGCGCAATGTGGCAGCACTTCAGCCAAGGGCTTAATTTAGAAGACACCAGTCGCGACAACAGCCAAAGCACTCTGCAAGCAGCTTGCACTCACAATTCAATTAAGCCTCGGCTTTTGGTCTAGAAAGTGTTCGGGCAATTAGCCGGGGCCATGAATTACGAGCTGGTTCCATGAGTAAATCATGGTCAGTGCAGCAGGTCATAAAATAATTTAAAATAACTGCAGCGGGTGAAAGCAAAGAATGGAAAGAAAGGAAAACAAACTGTAAAGAAAAGCAGCGGACATCACCCACACAGGCACACACACACACTCACACACAAACACACACATGTGCAGTTAACTGTAATGGCAGTGTTTGTGCCGGCTTATGCTATGAAACTTTTGTGCTTCATTTCCGTTTCCGGCACACAGACACACACACACGCGCGTGCACACATGCAGCCAGCACTGCAGGCAAGTCAAAGGCGAAGGCTAAGAAGCAGCAGAGGGAATAAGAGTATGTGAAAGCATATGCATAATGGCAAACGTGCCGAAAGCCAAAAAGTTTATGTCCAAAGACAATGCTGGGCGAGCGCGCGCGGGTGTGCGAAAGAGATCGACAGACGGAGAGAGGGAGCGAGAGTGGAAGAGGGAGCGTGCGAGTGCAGGGGCGAGCGTAGTAGACAGCTTGCTGTGGGCGTGGCCAACTGCAGCTCGTTTGTTTTGACTTTCAATTGGAGAGCTGTTGCTTCTGGCTGCACCCACTTTGCCTGCCCGCTCCTCGTCGTGTTTCTTCTCCCGCCCGCCCTGCCTGTCCGTCCGTTCGCCCTGCCTGTCCGTTTCCTGTGCTCTCTACTCCTTGCTCGACTTGGGGCCATTTGTTGTGTGCCTTTTGGAAATATAATAAAGACAGCACTGGGCACATAATGCATTTTGCTTGTTTACATAAATATTTGCACAATACGCAGACGGTCTCTTCCTGCAGCCACGCCCACACACCCACTCCACAAGCAGGCAAAGCACCGTAACCAATTGCCAAAAATAACACACACACACACAGACAGGCACAGTTAGACAAATGCGAGCTATTTTAATCTTGACTTGCAGCAAAGGATGAACCCGTCGCCTGGCCTGGCCCGGCCTGCTGCTGCTGCTCCATTGCCAGTCACGTGCTCATCTCTAGCAGCTGCCACAGCTTGTCTATTCCTTCATTTGTTCTGCTTGTTGTGTCTGACTTTCTCTGCTGCTTATCAATTGCAAATCCTCCTCAACTTACATATCTCTCTCTTCCTCTCTCTCTCTGTCTCTCTCTTTCTTGGCTTTTGCATTTTCTCAACATTGTTGTCTGCCCAAGATAAGTTGAAGTTTTGTTCTCCTGCGAGCTGCTTGTCTTGTTCTAACTGGGCAAATCGTGTTGGCCCTTTGTGTCGTAGGTCAGTTTCGATATTTATCACAATTTTTATGGAACTTTTTTATGTGCCAGCAGCAATAACAACAATGGAAATAGCAACAATAACTATAAGCACAAAATGGGTCAAAATGGGAAAAGTTTCATTTGACTTGATTAGTCCGTCGGATGGTCAGCAGAGGAAAGGAAAGGGTTCTCTTTTGCACTTTGCTCTCTGCTGCCTCTGCCTCCTGGGGGAAAACGATAGCTGTCAGCTGGAAGAACAAATATCGCATATAAAATCGTATAAATGTTAAATGGCAAACGGCAAAGTGAAAGTTTGTTTAAATTACAAAATTCGAAATGGGACTGAGAGTGAGACAGATAAACATTAATTGCGTACAACTTTGAGGTGATTTATGTCAGTTGGATGGCAGAACTTATGAAAGATTGTCAACTTTATAGACTCGTTTAAACTTAAAGTTTCAGTTTATTAAATACACTTTGAATTGCTTTCTTTATTGCAGCACCTGTTGATCGGACAAGTTGGAATTCCAAGTGCAAGGTTCACACATTTCAAAGAAGGTAATTTCTCTAGCATCTTATTTATATTCAAACTAAAAGCCAAATCGCCTCAGTAGTCCAGGTAGTGCAAGAATATATATACTGTGTATGTTACTCTGGCAGCTTCAACTGTTTTCCATTTGCTTTCTCTATTAATTTGTTTTTGCCTAGCATAATTGCTTTTGACCACATTTATGGCCCGCTGCGATAAGAAACCGCAACTTAAATTCAACCCAAACTCTCATGAGCAAGCCCGTCAACCCTGTGTGTGTGTGTGTGTGTGTGTGTGTGTGCAATCCCGAACAGAGTAAACCGAGCAGCAAACTGAGCGGAGAATATAGAGAAAATGGTAGGAAAAACTGCAGCTCAAAGTCATTTGCACTGTTTGGTTTTCACATACGCAGTTCCAATTACGTTTTGTGGTCGCGAAGTGTTCGTTGCCAAAGGCGGCAAAGGAAGCACATGGCTGAGGAGGGGGAGGGGTCCAAAGGGGCTCAAATCTCATTGCTAGCATATGGCGGCTGCTGCTCGACTCGAGCCTCGAGGGGCTTTCGGGGCGCAGCCTTCACCCACATTGCGCACAAATAAAGCAAAGTCAGTCTCAATGATTTAATTACGCAAATATGTTCAGTTTGCCAGCGGAGTGAAGGAGGGAACGAGGGAGACTCTGCTCCGGGCTGGGGAATAGTATGACATAACAAACATAAGATTGCAAGTTGTGCACTTGAGTTGCAAGTTACTCATACGCCGCGTGCGCCGTCTGCTGCTACGCCAAGCCTGCTGCCACGCTTACTATCTGTCTGCCTTTGCCTCTCTCTCTGTCTGTCTGTCTGTCTGTCGGACTGTCTGTCTGTCGAGTGCCCAAGCGAGTTGTAGCACTACTTCCCCTGCCCCCCCCCATACTCTTCTGTCCCTTTGCGGCCCTTCATCAGTCGCGAATGTCGTGAACGAAAAATGCAATTCAAGCAATTTTCAATTTTCGTTGTAGCTGCAGTCGTGCGACCAGCTTGGGGCACAAGTTATGCACACAGTAGCTGCTTCCCTTGCCTCCTTGTCTCTATCTCTCTCCACCTCCCCCCCTGCCACCTCTCTGCCTTAATCCCCCTACTACGTAAGCCTGCTTTACATCAAATTGAAAAAGCAAACTTGTCGCGCTAAAAATTTTTATCATTCCGCAGGTCTACTGCCAATTTTTCGCCCACCCCTCAACCCCGCTCAGCTCTAGGCAAATTGCAGTTGCGACCTGGCTCCGACCAGGCGACCTTCTCCTGCCCGACTAACTGCTTGCTCGCTCTCCCTCTCTCTCTCTCTCTCTCTCTCTCCAGGCGGCACTTTTATGGCTTAAGCAGCGCTTTGCAGTGCGTTAAAATCGTGCGAAAAGTTTTTGCGCAAGATTTTCCATTTTCTTTTTGCACTCAAAGTTGCCCGTTAGCCTGCTCTTTAACTCTATTGCTGTCTCTCTCCCACTCTCTCTCTCTCTCTCTGCCACCAGCTGTCTATCCGCCTCTTGTGCTGCCCTTGTACGTTTACAACTTTCGCTGCTAAGCTCAAAATTAAGGCATTAATGTTGGTTTTATGGATTTCTCTGAATTGGTTTCTCTTTCCTTTGGCATTGCTCACAGACTTTTCTCTCGGTTAGAAGAGAGCAATGAGTGCGGGAGGGAAGGGAGGGCAGGCCAAGCAAGTGTATTTAAGGTCCAGCAAACTGTCGGCAATGCCAGAGCTTGCCAAGCACTTCGAGTGCATTCAAATAACCGTAAACTCTGTGTTCATCTCTCTCTCACTCGTTCTCTCGATTGCAGGCTCTTGTTCTCTGGGCTTACGATTCCCGAAAGAGATCAATGCATATATATTTAAGTACGACTCGCATCAACCCTCTAAGCCGATCACTTTCCCTACTAAACTTTGACTATAACTTACTTTATTATGCAGCCGAACCTCATTAACTTGCCAAGGGAAAACTTTCACACACAATTTTAACTTTTCCTGCTTAGAGTTTTTGCATTTTAGGCTAGCAAAAAGCCAAGAAGAAGAAGAGCAAAAACTATTTGCAACAACACACACACACTCGCACACATATACACGCACCTGAACATACCCCTTACCCCCCGCTTGGCTTTGTCCGATGCCTTCGCACTTGTTAAGCAAAAAGCAATTTACAATGGAAGACCTCGTCGGGGCAGACGTTGCCAGACGAAGGCCGGCCGCAGCCCCGCCTCCTGCCGCCCACTTGGAAATCCAATGCACAAATGCAATGCCAACAACAGCTGCAACAAGAACAATAACAAAAGTAAAACAAATGACTGCAAATACTCGAAGCAAATGGCAAAAAAAAAATGAGGAGATGGAAAAAAAACAAAAGGAAAAACCCACAAAGAAATGAGAAAGATTTTCCAAAGTCATTTGACGAGTATACATAACGGTAGATATAGACAAGGAAAGAAAAGAGCTATAAGAGAGAGAGAGAGAGTGAGAGAGAGGGCTGCACAGGCGTTTATTGCATTGCGCGCAAACAAAGCCGCAGCACAAACAACATTAACAAGAACGCGTTAAGAACAATTGAGATGCCACTAAGTATTTGGCAAGGCAACAAAAGATGAAAAATAGAAATGAAAACGTTCGTCTCGTGTATTGTTCTCGGTTCTGCATAGCGAACTCAAAGTTCCTAACTACAGTTAACTAATTAATTCCCATTTATATGGCTTGATCTGTGAGTTGGAACCCCGAACAATAGAACTTATCTGCAGATGGGGCTCATTGCACTCTTGCGCCCTTTGCAGGCCCATCAATCTTGGCCACCAGGCCGAGTCCGAGCCCATCTTGTAAACCCAATTCACAAAGCCTATGAGCCTCACCTGGCCTCCTCGTCGTGTGCGCCTGCACATGCGAGTTCCGTTATGCCGGTTGCACTTCATCTTCATTCATTTCATCAATTGCTCTCGGGCCGGGAGTTTTTCTATTTACATACCCTGTAGGCGGTAGGGCATTTAGAAAGGGTATAGTAATATGCATGATATGGAAAATTTTATTTATGATATATGCTGGAAAGAATAAGGCATTTTATACAAATAATAAACGTTCATATTCAAGGCTAGCCTGATTAATTATTTTATAAATACATAAGCAATTATATTCACAGGGTGCTTTGCTAGTCGTTCCCTAACTGCCTTAGTCAAGTTTTTCATCTTTCCCTCTTTTTTTTGCTACGCCTGTGTTTGTATTTCTTTTTCGACGATGGCGACAATTGCAAATATTTTGCAATTTTCCTAGTTGGCCATTTCTCTGGCTCTTCCTCTTTGCGTGCCTATTCTCCTTGACGTTGCCTCAGCTTTGGCCATAGCTTTGCAGTCATTTCGGGCTTGGGCCAGGGTTTACTTCCCTGTTGCTTGTTTGTTCACTCCGACAAGGACATGCAAATACCGCCGCCCGAGGGCGCATCATGCTTGAGTGCCGCTGCCTGCAGCACCGAAAATATGTTGCAACCGGGTATACATCCGCCACAGCAGCAATGGCGGCAGCAACCTCTTCTACTCCTCTGCGACCTCCCCAGCGCTACTGCAATGAAGATTGATCGCAGTTGGCGCGAGTTGAGCTTCGTTTTTACAGCCTTCGCTGCAATTTTTATTTGTGCCACTTTCCGGCGACCTTCCCGTTGCCCATTGGCCCTAGCCTCCTGCTGCCCCCTACTGACCCGCTGCCTGCCCCCCCCCCCCACTGGGCTGTCGTTTTATATGAAAAATTGCGGCAAATATTTGCGAAGCGTGGCACGAGCAGCGGCAAATGTTAAAAGTGGCGCCCGCTCTAATTGTGAGAATTTGTCAGTATTGTTAAGGGCGAAAGAAAGTGATGCTGATGGAAGAGTTGGCGAGGGGGGGATGGCAGGAGTGAAGCAATATTAATAGTTGGCCTGAATGGCCTGAGATTAAAGAGCGCATGAAAAGCAGCCAGAGTCCACAGAGTCACGCGGCATGCAGCTCTTTTTCATGCAATTTCTCAGGGCAAACACTCGGCTGCGTTCTTTATTTCCACAGAAATAACTACACTGCCCGGAAAATATGTGGAAAATTAATTAGGTTTTCTATTTAATAATTGCGCTAAAATTAATTGAATAAATAATTAGTTAAATGTCAAATAAATATAGCATTTTCTAATATTAAAGTTTCTAAGGCAATCAATAAAAAAATTGTTGCCTACTTTTGAGCGCCACGTCAAAATTTTCATATGGAATTACCGTTCGAAAAACATGGCCAATAAGGCAGATGCAACAGCCGCATACTCACTCTCTCTCTCTCTCTCACGCTCGTTCTCTTACATACACACACACTCGCCCTCCCTCTCTCACACACACTGAGCCGCAACAATTTGCGTGCAGGCAACGAAAAACATTTCTGCAGCTGCAGCAGCAACGCGAGCAATGCCAAACACCAGCCCAATTTGTTTGTCTGTGTGTATGCAGTGCGAGACCAGGCAAATTGCCGTGTCGCTGCGGTTGTCATTCCGTTGCTGCACAGTGGGACCGACAGACTCCATCGCAGACAGTGTGGCCAGCCAACTGTTGCATCGTCCATTGACAAACAGACTGTCGCCACACTGACCCCTCGCACACAGGCACAGCTGTCTCCTGCTTGCACTCTGCCCTCTCTAACCTGCTGGCCTGACACCCCTCTTAGTGCCCTGCCTCCCGCTCTGTCTCTCTCCCTCTGCGTCACTGTTTAGCTGCTGCTTTAACCTTAAGTGCCGTTGGCATAGTTTTAGCAACTGTCAGACAACAACGACGACGACTACGACAACTGCGACGTTCCCAAGGCGTCTGCTACTATTTATGGCCACTTCACCTCGCCCACATTCTGCTACCTTATCGCAGTGTCGCTCACAGCGGCAATACCCTGTAAGCAGAGCAGGTGGGGTATGCTTTGTGCAGTTGAAAAGTCTGAGAGACAATTTAAGATTTGCCACAGGATATGCTGTAGTTGCGCTTATCTGGCAGCTTAATTGCCTGCTACCTGCCTGCTCCCCGCCTGCTTCCTGCCTCCCTGCTGCTGTCCACTTGTCAACTGATGACGCGCCTTTGTAGCTGCCTCCACTTCTTGCTCTACTTTCCGTTGTGGCGCCGTGCTTGTTGTCATTGCTGTTGACTTTCCATCTACCCGGCCCGCAGCCCGTAACCGGGCAACCCCTTACGCTACGCTGACTTCTACTTAGCCTTACGGGAGCTGTCCATTTATCTGTTGGACAAAGAGCAAAGGCGTGCGGCAAACAGGCAAACGGCAGACCGTAAGAGAGCCTTGAGAGCGCAGAAAAAGAGGCAGACAGGCAGAGCGGACGGGCAAGCAAGGAAGCGGGCAAGCGAGGGGCTGCATGCATGGCCATCCAATTATCATACGCCCCGTGGTACTCTCTCTCTTTTTCTCTAATTGGAAACAAACAGCTGAAAGTCAAAAGCCGAAAGCGACAGCCAGCATAAAAAAGAAAACAAAAACATTTGCTAGATTTACATTTTTGCAACGAGAAGCGGCGTGTTTTGTATTATTTGCAATTTCATTTCCCACAGCATGTTCCATGATGTTCGTTTAGTTTCAGTTTTCTGCTTCAGCTTAGAAGCAGCTCGAGCTCTGAGCTCGCTCGAAATTTCAAATGCAAAATATGCCAAGTGAATGTTAAAAACGACCCTCCTACCAGCAGCAGTTCCAAGCCCCCCGCCCGCGTTTCCTTGCCCATTCTACTCGGCCTGTGGCGAGCAGCCAGTCGTGTGGGCGTTTATTAAAAATTCATTCATTCAGAGTTTTTATAGCGGCCAAATTGGCGCCCAAGCCCCAGCCCGAGCACGAGCGTGGCAAGCCCCGAAATACAAAAAACCCATTTCCTGTCAACGATGAAATCGAAAATATTGTATTTGAGTGCTCTCTCTCTCTCCATCGCCTGCCGCTCTTCAATTTCAAATGGGGAAAAAAGAACACCAAAAACAGTTTAAACATTTCTAGTGGTTTTTTAGGCTACAGGCCGCAGAGAATAAAAAAAAAACAGAAAGAAAAGAAAGGAAAAGAGGAGCCGAAACCGAAACTGAAACAGTTGTTCTCGCATAGAGTGCAAAATCTGCAATAGATGCGGGTATAGCGGGAGATGGGGGGAGCGCGGGCGTTACTGGATTCAACTGAGCGTGGCAATACTTTGCACAAGTTAGACATCGTTTGTTCACAGTTCTCTTCGATTTCGAGCTGTTGGGTTATATTGAAAGTGTTGCGTATTGAATTGGAATCGAAAGGGAAAACACATTTCAAGCACATTTTTTCGATAGCTTCCCGCCAAGGCCAACAAGAGGCCAACGAGAGGGAGAGATAATGCATAAATTCGGAGTGCAAAATGGTTTGCAGTTCGAGCAATTAAATTGAATGCAAATATTTGAAATTCCAATGGAATTGAAATGAAAGTGAAATGCAAATTGAAACCTTATCGAACGAGTTGCTTATCTGAACTGAATTCGACTGCGATTTTATCGATAAGCTTACCTATTGCTTAGTTTAACTTATTTCACTCAATAGAAACCCAGTTGAAGCTCTAATTGAATTCAAGTCAGAATCACAGTCTGCTGCAATCTGGAACCGTTCCGCGAGTTCCGCTTCGAGCGTTGCCCAACCCATGCGAATCTCGGTCACAGGCCCCTACGGTCCATTTGCAACTACAATTCAATTAAATATGTCCAACTTCATTTACATCAGAAGCTTTTCGGTCGCAAACATTTCCAATAGTTTTTGCCCAACGAAAGTTTTGTGCGGTTTTGCGAGAGTTGCGTAGCCTTTCGGCTTTTTGATTCCATTCAGGGTCCAGGCAAGTCCCTCGGCAGGCGCCTAAAAATATGCAAACGAAAACATGAGTCGGCCGAGTAACAAGAGCAAAGCAAACAAACAACAACAACAGGGAAAACTACAAGTGCAAAGCATAAAAAACACACAACAGCACAGAAAAGCAAACAACAACAAATAATACAATATTCAGTGGGCTAAATGCGCTCACTTCTTCTATCTCGCTCTCCACCTCTCTCTCTCTCCCTTCACACTAACACAAAGCGAATTCATGGCGCGAATTTTTAATTCATCGCGGGCGTTTTTAATGCAATTTGTAAGTGTCGCGCGAGTTGAACGCGTTTTGGGCATAAATTTAATAAAACAATAGCATGAGGTATCAAGAGAGAGAGCGAGATAAAGAGCGACTGACAGCTGCAGGCTGATGTTTTGTTTCGATCTGGCTGCGCCATTTGAGGCCACCAATCTATTTGGAATTGTCGCCCGCACACACGGACTGCTCTCTCTCCCCTCTCCCTCCCCTCTCCCTCTCCTCTGCCTCCCTCTCTGCCGTCAATTTTGACAACTGTTCTGGCTGCACGACTGCAGGGGCAACTCGTCATGGCGCCCAACTGACAGCTGTCTGCCGGCATCAGCTATAAATGCTGTTCAGCAACGGATTGCGAATGCCGTCGCTTCATTTTTTCGCGCTGTTTGGCCAACACGTGCATTGCCACATGGCACACAGCCCCGCTCCCACACCCACACCCACATCCACACCGCCGCACACACGTGAGCAGCGCGAATTTCCAGCCAACTCCCAGCCAGCCCCTTTCGCGCCATGCGTGTCCTGGCAGCAGCAGGTGCATTCGCATTGGGTGTTGGCGCTTTATTCCAATTACCAATTTGAATTCGATTTACGCTTTAAAAGTGCGCGGCATGAGCCGTGCGCAGCGTGTTTTATTGCATCAGGTTAAGGCTGGCAGCGGGCAGGAGCAGGCTAGGCCAGTGATTGGCTATGGCACTGGCAATGGGTATCGCGAAGCAGGTGCAGATTGCATTCGTACGCTTTAAATTGCATTTACCGCAACGCTGAGCATTTAGTAAGACGAACGAAACGACTTTTTATGGCTCAATACGTTCCACGTGTGCTGCGTGATTCGACTAGAGATGCACTCGAAGCCGCTTGACATCTTATAAAGCGCAAGCACCGGGAATGTCAATCCTATGAATTGGAGTACACTGACGTGAACAGAAGATCGATATGTTCCATCAAGAATTGTTGTGCTCTTAACATGCCATCCACATGAAGCAAAGAATTAAATGAGTGCTGCATACGATACACTATCAATAATCGTACTGTCATTATGTTCCACTTAGGATCCACATGCCAATAAATTGATTTGCAGCTAGTTTTGCAGACCTTCTGCAACGCTATAGCTAAGAACGTAGTTATAGCAATGCTTTCCACATATGTTCCACTTGCAATACACATCAGTTCTACATAAATATGCACCTGCCTTTATACACTTTATGGCATTCAAGTCCTTTAACACTACAGCTTGCACAGGAGCAACATAACATCCACAAATGATCCACAGATCAGCTGTAAACACATTTCGAGCTCTATAAAATCTCTCACACACTTGAATTTACTATCCACATGGCGTCCACACAGGCTGCGTAGCGTTTAAACTACCCCAAATATCGTCGCCACGCATCTTGCCACATCATAAACTACAAACTTCTGTCCCCATGCACGTATTGTCCAATTCTTCATGAAACCACAAGCCAGCGACGCAGACACACGTACACACACACATATTCACGCACTCGCAGCGACGTCAGATAATTTTTCACAACTTCCGCGGTACGAGTTGCGTGCGAAAACTTTGCAGACACAAAAGAGAAGCACATGGAAGCCCCATGGAAGCGATGACCGGGCAGCAGCGAGGGGAGCTACAGAGCGGGCAGTAACTGTAGCAGGAGTGAGGAAGAAGAAGGGAGCAGGGTTGCATGGCTTACAGTCCACTTTTACTTGGGCATTCAAGTGCAATTAACTGTCTGGCTAATTAGTCTAAGCGAAGCGAAGAAACGCACCGTGTCCTGTACAAGTTGCGGGTCTACTGGCCGACCAGACAAAGACCACGCCCTCGAACAAGAAGGGGCACAACTTGAGGGCACAAGATGCCAGACACACGGGCCACGGCACGGTCATGCTGTCTCGTAATTTTGCAGTCATAATAAAATTATGAAGCCAACGTGCGCCAATTTGGCATTGTGGCCAGTTCCGCGGCCCGTCGACGTGACGCCCCCTCCGCGGGCGTACACGACTCACGAACGTGCGCTGCGCGTGCAACTTTACTAATTGAGTTTCGTGCGGCTTGGCGGCTGCAGTCGCATTTAATTGCATTTCAAAGGAGCTGTCCTTATTGCATTTTATCCTGTCACGACTGACAACAGAAGCTACAGCAATAACAACAACAAAATGGACAACAACGCAGTCGACACGCTGTTCAATGCAAACGAGATGGAGGCACACACACACACACACGCCTGCGCCGCAAGCCACCACAACTCACACACAGAGACAGAACTAAGCTCCGCAACCGCATAATTTACGGTTAGCCGAGAACAGTTAGTTGCCACTTCGTTGCTACTTGAACTCCTTTCACTTCCTTCTTTTCTTCTGCCCAGCTTCGTCCTTCTTTCGCTCACTTCGCCCTACGGCTTGTGGCCGCGCCAAAAAGCTTTCAGACTGCTTTTTTGCTTAATGACTGCAGCGGCAAGATATTAAACGCTCGTTGCCCGCATTAGCATTTCCGCACTCGCCCATTTCCGTAATGCAGTTGGCAACGCGCCGCGCCGCGCCACGCTGTTGCCAAACAGCGGATTTGCCCAGCTTCTCAGTTGCGAAAGTGAATTACTTTAATGCAATTTGCCTGCATGCCGAAAAGTAGGCAACGAAATGTTGCAATCCGTGTCAAGTCACGGCGCGGCGCAAGATGGCGCACTGGGCAACCGGAAGTGCCTGCCTATAAGGAGTGTTGAGTAAGCAAATAAGTTTTCTATTTGCATTATTG
Source organism: Zaprionus inermis (assembly GCA_018151445.1). Taxonomy (NCBI): domain Eukaryota; kingdom Metazoa; phylum Arthropoda; class Insecta; order Diptera; family Drosophilidae; genus Zaprionus; species Zaprionus inermis. The sequence continues at coordinate 741,232 of JAECXD010001328.1, read as the reverse complement.
AATTTTTGAATTCTTGAATTATTCTGAATTTAAATTTCGTTTGCAGTTCGCGGTTGGCACTGTACTTTCAGTAATTTTAAACTTCACAATTCACTGTGCGTGAAAATAAAAGCTGCTCCCTACACACACACGTACAGGCACACACACATAGGCACTGGCACAGATGCCAAGAATTAATTACATTAAGCTAATCCCGTAGAACGCAACTAAACAAGCTGTCTCTGTTTAATGATGCAATCCGTCTGTGCTATCTACATACTATACTCTAGCTCCCCCCTATTTCTCTCCCTCTCTCTCTCTCTCTCTCTGTCTCACTATGTTACTCTGGCAAATGCACCGCTCTTCTGCTCTAATTAGACCGCACACTGAGTCACTTACATATGCATAAAACGCTTGCATCGCGTGCTACAAATTGAGTACCCGTACCCACCTTCATTAACCGTGTTCCGCAACGTATTTACCGTGTTCCCCCTAATATCATCTCGCCCTACCTGGCATGTGCCCGCAATTCTCAATCCCATTTCCCGCACTTCCCATTTGCCATTCCGGACTGCGGACTGCGCAATTGAGAACTGCGAGCTGTGAGGACTGCGAGGACTGCGCGCTGCCTTCCAAATGCAACTGTTAAGTGCGCGTCGCTTTACGATGAACGAATTAAAAATGGAAAAGCAAACGCGAATGCAAAATACAAAACTCACTTTTATTTTAACGCTCGCTGTACCTGTGCTTGTTATTATTATTATTTTACGCGCATGCATAAATTGGAGCCCCAAAAAGAACAACGTAATGCGACCGAATTGCAAGAGGTTAATCGGAGCATAAAGAAGCGTGGATACCCTAACCGAATTGCAGCTTGAAGGATAATTTAAATAAATAAAAACTCAATTTACAAACTACAGAATTATCAGCTAACTGTAGATGTATTTAAAGCATATAAACAAGAAGTTTACTTTGCATACTTTGCAAACAGCATGCTTTAGCCAATATGGTTTGAGCCATGTTAAGAATAGTCGTATAAAATATATGTAAAAGAGCCGTGTGCAGGTAAGAAACGCGAAACGAAAAACATTTGCGCGGCAGCACAGCCTTTTATATTGTTGTGGGATTGGGGAAGGCAGAATAAAAACAGTAGAGTGGAAGTGGAATATTATTGCAACAGTTAACACGCCCACGCCCACGCCCACGCTCATGCACACGCACATACGCACAAGCTGAGAAGGTAACAAAAAGCAAATGCGAGTTAAATTTTAAGTATGTGCAACTGCACATGTGTGTGTGAGTGAGTGTGTGTGCGAGCGTTACAGTTAGTGTTAGTGTTTTGCCTAGTTAGGCAGCCAAACAGGAAGTGACACACACTTGCACACACTCGCACTTGCACATGCACACACAAGGGCTCGCGTCGAGCTTGAGTTCAAGTGCGCCGCCGTACGCCATTTTGTTTGGCTTTACAAAATGCTGTGAGCTTTCTTGTGCTGCTTTGTTTTGGGCATAAAATGGCGTTTATGCTTTGCTTGTTTCTCGAGCGCAGCAACAAACTGCAGGTGCACAAAGTGTGAAAAGCGCACAATGGTTGAAAAAGAAAAAACCCCAACAAATAAACAACAGCAGCAGCAGCACGCTTGTCCGACTCGGTGTGGGTTAACGACAAATTGACCCGAGTTTCTTGTGCCTTGTTTAATCCTTTTCCCGGCGCTACGCCACATTAAAGTGTCAATTGCGAAAAAGGTTTACATCCCTTCCCATACACAATACATACGTATTTGCCAGCTGCGATAATTGGAAAGCATCACACGGACTGAGGCCATTAAATCGCCGTTAGCTTTCAATTTAGCTGCAGGTATTCGATCGCATCGCTCATTAGCATTGAATAAACCATGGCCACAGCTGGACACAGACAACAACAGTCCGGGCCGGGTTCTGACTTCACCTTCTCCCTGCTCCAGTTGCAGCACAGCAGGGAAGGAAATGGCATAGGCTCTACCTCGGTTAATTGAGCCGCGTCGGCCGCCACAGAACGTGGCCGTAATCAATGAGAGCAACGAGCAACGAGCTCCGAGCTTTATGACGGACACATGTCAGGAGCATAAAATGAGCAATACCCGAATGCAAACAGGTCATGAAGAGGTAGCCAAGATATGGCTTAAAGCACGCCTACTAAGTCACCGAATCAACAACACAAAACCTGATCTGAAAATCTCAAAATTCTAGAAAATAAATATGAAATCTCTTGAGCTCATTTGCCGCACAGACTATATCTCATTATCCGCACATTAATCAGACTCAAGAGCAGCAGCAAGTACTTAAAGACAATACGATTCTCGAGAAGAGTTTTAAAGAACAAAAAAACGAGCAAAACATTTGAAATGTTTTGAAGAACTTACTTGGATCTTTCCGCTGTCAAAGCTAGCGTAATCTCTAAAAATCTCGAACTCTCTCCCTCTCTCTTTTCGCTTGCTCGCTGCGATTTCTCTGCTTAAGCTTTTAAAGTATTTGGCCACGTCTGTGGCTCGTTGTGCCTTCAGTCGATGCTAAACAAATAGCAATAAAAGCCGAAAAATAATAATAAGGTTCAGTGCCGCCTGCGGTCGAACGCGCCGGGGCGTGGGTTGAGCGCAGGAGCGGAGTAGAGGGCGGGTAGGGGGTGGTAACTTTATGTGGATACCTCGTCAGCTCGCTTGAGTGCCCTTTTGGCGTTTATTGTAGCTGGCGCTACCGAAAAGTTTGGCACTAAACAAAAATTACCCATACGCCGTGGGTGCCGTTGATTGGCCGCGAGGGGTAAAGCAACGATACAAACTTGGAAGCAGTAAGAGGCGAAAAGGAACGGAAAGGGCCGAGTATGGAGAGAGATGGGAAGGCGTCGCGGTGTGTATGCTGCGGTCAGGTTGAGGTGTGCGCACTACTCCTGCTGTTGAGCAATGTTTAGCCTTTCATAAACTCATAAATCTGCGAGTTGGGGAGCATAAATTTACGTCGGACAGGCAGGCAGCCAGCTAGTCGAGATAGGGTGCAGACGAGAGCCAGCAGGCTGGCAACTGCATTTTGTGGCCTTGTTGGCTTTGGCTTACTTTAAAATGCGTTCGCAACTAATAAAACATTCCACTCTGCTATTAATTGCAGCCATACCCGTGCCGGAGCAGCAGCATCAGCCCCAGCAAGCAGTGAGATGGCCAACGAACCACAGCTGCAGCCGCAAATGCTGGTCGTGGCTTTGCTAGCCATTAGCACGGCCCTGACACTGAGCAACGCGGAGAGCTCGTCCAGCTGTGGACCCAATTTCCCGTCGGCCTGCACATGCGGCAACGAGAAGTACGAGTACACCGTGCAGTATATTGTTAACTGCACAAACACGGGATTGAACAACACCAGCGTGCTGGAGCACATGCCCGAGCAGGTGGAGATACTCATCTTCACGGGCAACTACATAGCCGAGCTGCCGTGGAATGTCTTTGGCAGCATTAACGACTACAAGCAGCTCAAGATTGTGGACATGAGCAGCAATCATATACGCGAAATACGCGGCAAGAGCTATCATCATGTGCCGCACGTGGAACGACTCATTTTGAATCACAACAATTTAAGCATTTCGCGTAACGATGACGAGGTCAATCATCATCATCCGCGCGTCTTTTCTAACTTTGTAAATCTACAGAGCTTGCATCTCACGGATGCCTTCGAGGACCACAGTTCGCCGCAGCTGAGCGAAGACCTGCACGACATATTCATGAACAGTCAGCTGATTAAACTAGAGAAGCTGCACCTGGAACAGAACGAGATCACGCACTTCAAGGATCGTCGTGTCTTCTGCGATCTGCCCGCGCTGCGGGACCTGCACTTGGGCGACAATCTGCTGAAGGACATTAACTTTGAGGTACGGTGTCTGAAGAATTTGCGCTTCCTCGATCTGGAACGCAACAAGTTCGAGTTTGTCAAGACCAGCGATATGCGCTTGCTCAACGAGCTGGAGGAGCGTGATAATCGAAGCGTTGATCTGATCGTCGACTTCAATCTGAATCCGTTTGTCTGCGACTGTAAGATATCGTCGTTCCGCACGTGGTTGCAGGGAACACACGTGATTGTTCGCAACCAGGAAAGTCTTATGTGCTTCCATGAAATCGGCCATGTGGATCCAGCGCCGGTGCACATTCTTCAGTTGGATATGAGTGAATGTGCAGAGGCGATGGCAGCAGCCGCTTCATTCCTTAATATCGCCGAGGATGAGCAGCTCTATGGCCAGCTGCAGCCACACATCAGTGGACACACGGCAACGTTGATCTTCTTGTTGATTGTGCTCAGTATGATTCTGCTGGGACTGCTGGTGGCGCTGGTCTATGTCAGTCGTGACAAGTTAAAGTATATGATGACCCCGGTGTTCGACAATGTGGCCAAGAAAGTGCAGTATACATCGATCAAGGACGAAGACTGCCCGGAGGTGCATGTCTAAGCTCTATTGAGAGAGAGTTTCTAACGCCCATACGCCATACCACGTCCAGTCCATATCAAAACAAAGCAACATACATAACTACTTACAGTTTCGTTTTTGCCATTCGCGTAGCGCAAATTGTGTGCCATTCACAGGGAACGTCGCAGAAATCAAGAGCAACTAGCGCATATCATTTGAAAAATCATTTCAATTTAAACCACTTACTAAACACACTCACAAACCTTTTGTTTGGTAGTTTATAAGGGAATTGTTGCATTTAAGGTAATTTGTAACACAAATGTGGCAAAGTAAATTACAAATAAACGAATACAGCAATAATGTTAGCGATTTTCTAAGTAGCCTTTAAGTCGACTTGTTATATGCGTTCTATTATTTTGAAAAATAAATAAAACAGCCACTAAATTGTACTCGTTTGGCTGCAATACCCAATTAAATACATAAATACATATTCGAATATAAAAAAAAAGATACTTACATGCATACATATTGTAACAAACACGTTAGTGTTATCTGTGATTTAAGTTTAGTAGCTTTACTTTGTTAAAACTCTGCAACACAAACATTGATGCATATGGAAAACTTCAATTTGTATAACATATGACGTACTTAAAGCACTTTTGTTAAAATGCATAAATATGTTAAAACTAATTTGTCAATTATACTATTTAAATGATTTCGCTTTTACTTTCTGTAATTAACACGCAGTTTTTATAAATAAACATTAAAAATATTGATGAGTAAGTTATTTTAAACAGGGGGGGTGCGCGCCTAAGAAACGCGTAAGTATGTTCATGGTATATTTATGCAGCCCTTTTCATAATCGGTAGCTAATTTGCTTGGAATTACATTAATACTTATTTAATAAGCATAATTGGATCGGAAATAGTAGATAAATTGGCTAAGAGGCATTAATATTCGCTCGAGCCGCTGAAATTTGGCTCTACTAGAAAAATCACTTCATTGGGTTTACGTTGCACCCATCCCTAGCATTCTGAAGACATTTATCAACACTGCTTAATGAACAGCTGTTTGAATTGTGAATGGCAAAAAATGTATGTTTTTAAGGCGCGAATGTTTATGTAGTAAACTTGTATTATTTGTTAATTAAGCCACAGAGGCATAAACCGCACTGATAAGTAACACACTCATTATCTGCCACATGAAACTTTTAAAGCCACATGTGATTAGTCTTCCACCATTTGTTTGAGAGGCAGCAACAATTCGTTGCGTGTGTGTCTGTGTGTGAGTATATAAACAAATTAGTTTTTACGTCGCACGCTTTGCGTCCAGGTTTCGTTCTTTGGTATCATTATGCAACGTCATACAGCTGCATAATTCCAGAAGAACTATCAAATATAATTAAATTCTTGGAAAAAACAATTGCATTTACACATTTGTGATAGTATACACAGAACACTGTCATCCAAGCATTCAATATATACACAATGGTATTCGTAGCGGAAAACTCTCTAATAAACGCCAGCTCAAGTCAACTAATTTCAGATGCTTAGAACCTGTCGCCGCGTGTGCGCCGTGTCTAGATTCAGTAGTATAGGAAACTGCCAGAGTCAAAGATCACAGAGTCAAAAACCACAGAGTCAAACAAGCGGCATCAGCTCAATGGATAAGTTTGATTTGCCAAAACGTCTACAGGGCAGTACGCCCAGCGTATGGAATGAGTACATTGCGCTTGCAATGCAGTATAAGCCTCTAAACCTGGGCCAAGGATTTCCGGATGATGCTGCGCCCTCTTATGTGACCAACGCACTCGCAGATATTGCCAAGGACACAAATCCGCTACTGCAGCAATACACCAGAGGCAATGTTGGTGATCTAAGTAATCTTCTGCTTAGTCTAAACGAATAATTGTGTTTTTTAGGGCCATGTGCGACTTGTGCAGGCACTGTCCAAACTCTATAGTGGACTGATTGGGCGTGAGGTGAATGCGTTGAACGAAATTCTGATCACAGCTGGAGCTTATGAAGCCCTCTACTCTACAATAATGGGTCATGTCGACGATGGCGATGAGGTTATTATTATTGAACCATTTTTCGACTGCTATGAGCCCATGGTGAAAATGGCGAACGGAGTGCCCCGCTTTATTCCATTGAAATTGGTAATTCGAAATCAGAGAACCAGTCATAACCAATCCAGTAAACGATCCTCTATTATTTCAGCGCGAGAAAGAAGGTCCCATTAGTTCAGCGGACTGGGTACTAGACGATACGGAACTAGAAAAGCTATTCAACGAAAAGACAAAACTGATCATATTGAACACTCCACACAACCCAACTGGCAAGGTCTTCACACGCCAAGAACTGGAGCGCATTGCTGAGCTGTGTCGCAAATGGAATGTTCTCTGTGTTTCTGACGAAGTCTACGAATGGATGGTTTTTGAAGGTGTGGAGCACGTGCGCATATGCACTCTGCCTGGCATGTGGGAACGTACTATTACCATTGGATCAGCAGGCAAAACTTTCTCGGTAACTGGCTGGAAAATCGGCTGGGCTTATGGCCCTCAACAGTTGATAAGAAACTTGCAAATGGTTCATCAAAATTCTGTATACACTTGTCCCACTCCGCTCCAGGAGGGTGTAGCACGAAGCTTTGAGCTCGAGCTTGAACGACTGGGCGAACATGAAAGCTACTTTCTTAGCCTGCCAAGGGAATTGCAACCAAAAAGAGATTTTATGGCCAAATTTCTTAAGGAAGCTGGCATGCGTCCAACTATACCCGAGGGTGGATATTTCATGATTGCCGATTGGACGCCGCTGGCGGATAAGATTAATCTGGACTCAGAACCAGACAAGTACCGGGACTACAAGTTCACGAAGTGGATGACAAAGAACATGGGCTTGCAGGGCATACCGCCCAGCGCCTTTTATAGTGAGCCCAATAAATACTTGGGCGAGAACTTTGTGCGCTACTGCTTCATTAAGAAACAAGAGAATCTGGATAAGGCAGCACAGCTGCTGAAGACATGGAAATAGACATTTATCTACGCAGTTAAACTGTCACCTTTTTGACTATGCCAATAAACGAATTTAAATTCAATGAGAGAGTGGTAACTCAAAACGTTCAATAATTTGTCATGCAGGCTTGATCGTGTAGGCAGCCGCATAACCTTGCACTGGGCCGTTATATAATAAACAAAGAAATAGAAGAAAGACTGCGGGGATTTTGTGTGGTAGCCTGATAGCCTTACTTCAATCTCCTTTTATTTGCAATCCAATAACATGTTCATCCGCACCAAGTACAGTGGTATGGTTTGTGTGTGTTTCTGTTCTTGTATGTATGTGTTAATTAAACTAAAGGAAAAGTTAACGTTTTACATATCGAAAACAGACTTCAAAGCCAATTCGGGCTTGTCATAGCCCAACTCCTCAATGGTCGGAATACCCAGCTCCTGGAGGGTCGGTGTGATCTTTTCCAACAAGTAGGGATAGAGAGTAGCCCTCTGGTCGCCGCACTTGTCCTTGCAGCCTTCGAGCCACCTGATAGCCAGAGCAATGTCGTTCACACGGCGACAGGCCTGCAGCCCAGCACTTATGATTCCTGGGCTAGGCACCAAATCCATACCAAGCAAATCGTTCATGCCCTTACGGACCTCCCAGCCATCAATACCTTCGCGAGAGAAGTATTTCTCGTAACGCTTATCGAACTCCTCAGCGGATTCCTCGGTTCCGTGAAGGCTACGCACGGCTGCGACACGCGGGGCAGTCATACCCACGGTGCCGCGGATTACGTTAGCGACTTTACCGGCTGTAATGCGAAACATGTCTGCCAAAATAGATTGAATTTAATTAAACAATCTGCAACTTGTGCTAAAATTTGGTTAAGTAACAGCTTGGACTCACTTTTTTCCTCTCTTGTTCTTGCTACTTGTCCACACAGATGTCAGAGCTGCTAGTGTTCGTAAATGTCTTTCAAACGCGTGTTATCGAATATATTGTGAATGATTTTAGGGTAAATTTATTTGTTGGAGTAGTGCTGTGCAATGCCAAAACTGTCAATCGCTGAGACGAACGTTCTCGAGCACTGTGTGACTTATAAAGTAGTCATTCTCATTTTGTGTCCGACAATCGGCTGAAAATTGCATTTTCTGCTAAAAACAGACTTGCAACTAGTGAACGCGGCTTTGTTAATAAATATATAGCCAATACATCAACAAAACAAAATGTCGGCAACGAGGTAAGTACTTTTCTAGCACTCTTGACATTTAATTGTTGTTTTCTCAGTTTCTATCGGCTATTCTTCTTTTTGTGGCTTCTTTGTGCGACGCGTGCTTTTCGCTGATGCCGTGGGGTCATAGACAGCGTCTAATTTTCGCTAAGGGAGCGCCGCACAAATTTATTTTCTAAATAACTTAGTTTACTGCGGTTCAGCCTGTATGACTAGTTTGAGGCATCTTGCCGCCGGTGCCAAATGGTGGGCGTGTCCCCTACGCAATTGCATTGTCGTATTTTTGGACAGTTCACGGTGTCATCAGTCACTGAATTTGAGGTTATGTTAAGGTTGGCGCTAATTTTATTTTAAGTAGTGACCAGATTTTCAACAGCATGGACTTTAATTCCATGGTAATAAACACAAGTTTTTAGTCGCAGAAGCATTTTGCATATTGTTCTAGAACGACAACTTCCCCTAGTTGCCATGATAACTCAGGCGATCGATATGCCAGATACGAAGCTGTTTTCAAGCCCTGCTCTGGTTGCTTTGGTTTGTTTATTTATTTGAAAAATGTTTATCGTTTTCTTTCCAGTGCTATTCCGCCTCCAGTTTCGTGGGCTCAGCGTAACGATTTGGTGTATGTAATCATCGATGTGGAATGCAAGGACATTGACCACAAGTAAGGTTTATTGTTTCTCCTAAATCCCCTGATCTAACACATGTTTTTTAATTGTTTAGAGTGACAGAAAACAGCTTCACTTTCAAGGGCGTAAATGCACTGGACGCCTCTAAGAAATATGAAGTCACATTGAATTTCTATCACTCGGTTGATCCAGAGAAAGTGACAAGCAAGAACATTGGACGTTGTCTAGAATTCACAATACCCAAGAAGGAAAGTGGACCGTACTGGCCTACCCTTACAACGGACAAAACCAAATTACATTTCCTGAAAGCCAATTTCGCCAAGTGGCGCGATGAGTCTGACGATGAGGAAGGTATGATCCTAAAATTGTACCTATTTGCTTACCATATGCTCATTGATTATCATGTCATTGTATTTTATTAGGAGATGCCAAGGACAACGGCGCGTTTGGAAATTTCCTGAATAGCCCTGGTGGCGATTGGAACAATAAGTTCGACGATTTTAACGTTGACGAAGATGATGATTCTGACGATTGCATCCCTAGCCTGTCGCAAAATGAAGAGGATGAAGATGATGGTGGTGAAGGTGACAAAGAAAAGAAGCCAGCTGCTTAAGAAGCTAGCTCCCTCGGGCATTTTTGGAGTAATAGAGTCGTAGCATTAGCCGAGGCCCTTATACCGTTAAGTCAAACACAACATACATACACACTCTCACGTAAAGCCCCAACACACACACACACACATCCCGAAAAAACACATGCGTTCATAAATATTATTCCAAAACACGATAAACTTGAGCTAAATATGCGTAATGTTAACTGGGAAAAACATAGGAACTACAGATGCATAAGTTTTACGCTGGGTTTTCACCACAATAACAACATCAACAGGAAGAAAGCTACAACCAATTCATTGCGAAGTTTCATTTGCAATTTATTAATTTTTTGTTTCCTGTAAATAAAGGAAATTTAAAATAAAAAGAAAATACTAAAATTTTAACTTTTCTTTGTTTCGCTTGAATACAATCGGGCACTAAGCACCTTTCTCTCCAAAATGGCCCAAAGAGAATAACCTTATGAAGTTGGGAACTCGGTTTATTTTAGCTATTCTTGGTTCACTCGTTATTTATGAGACGGTGCCGGGTCCAGTTGAAACGTCTATGGTCTGCCCACGCTTCAAAGCAAACTCCAGACTACTTTCCCGATAATATTGCGCATTAACCTTTTCAAGCTAAATATAATGTAAGTTTGTGCTTTGTGTGCTTGTAAACAATACTCTAAACTGTCATTGAGCTAACTTACAAACATCGGATGTCCGTGCGTCATCTGTGGCACGTCTAAAGTTGGTTACACTTCGCGTGCCGTACAAGCCCTGTACGAACAGGAATGTGCAGGGGCTCGAGAATTGCAACAGTCTGGTAACACAGGCAACCTGCTTGGTCGCTCTGGTAACGCGGGAAAGAAGAAGCAAGCTTCAAATTTTGTTTGCCTAAACAAAACATGCGACGCAGCCACAATCAGTCAAATGTTTTCATCTGCTGCAAATACACTTTGATTCGAGTGCCTGATGTAATATATAAAACATATAAGAAATGAGGGTACAAGCACTACCGATAAAGGAAGGACGGCTGGCCTTTGTGGCTGAATGGTTCCATGTTGAGGCTGGAATCACACACACATATCTATTAACATTTCATTTAAGCGACGGTGGCGTGGAAGTAGTAAGTCCTCATAAATATTTCGAATTAAATAAATGACCCAAGTTGTTTCCATCCTTTTCTTCTGCAGTTCGATACGAAACATAAGAAAACGTTTCTTCGACGAACCAAAATACCGGAGCTGTCGCGTCGAGATTTCTTTGTTGGATCGAAGATCAACATTTTTGGTCGCCAATTCGATATCGTTGACTATGCAGACGAGATGACCCGCAATACATTAGCCAAATACCGCAAACGGTAAGAGGATTCTCTTCATATCTGATCCAATTAACTGAGATTCCGTCCATGAACAGGGCATTCGTTTTATTGAAGATAAGCATGTGGCCTAAAAATTTGGGAGAATTCCTTACAACGCTTATTGATAACAAGATAAATATTAACAATGCATTGATGGTTCAGTTTTCACCCAAAACGGTTACCCAGTTTCTGTCCAGAATGCAGGACGACGATGTGCACACAGCGTGAGTATTAAAACTGCTAAGCAAACAACATTTTTATCTATCGTATATTTCTTTCTTATAGAGTGCTAATGAATGAACTGCTGGCAGGACCGGCACTCAGCATGGAACTGATCGGGGATAATGTGGCACAGGTCATACATGCCTGCTCCAAATATAATCCAGACAACCCGTCAGCAACCAAATTGGAATTGTCAAACAGCATGAAAAAGTTATTCGAGCGCGAGGAGGTGCGCTATGGTTTTTATTGTCCAGTGAAGGAGGAGAATGTCCCTAGTGATTTAAAGTTTTTCTTTGAAGACCGCCACAACATTATAAAAGAATGTGTTTTTCATAACAGTACACTGGCGATTATTAAGCCGCACTGCATTAAGGATGGAAATCTTGGAAAAATTTTGAATGAGATAATCATATCTGGCTTTAAGATAGAAGCCATGCGCATGTTGATGATGGCACGCGTGAACTGTGAGGAGTTCTATGAGGTATATCGTGGCATTCTGCCAGAGTTCATACAAATGGTGGCTCAATTGGCCAGTGGCGTTTGCATGTGCCTAGAGATTGCATGCGAGGACTCTACAAAAAACTCGTATGAGGAGTTCCGCAAGTTTTGTGGTCCCTCAGATCCTGAAATCGCCAAGCTTTTGCGTCCTCATACACTTCGATCCAAATTTGGCCACTCGAAGGTATTAAATGCCGTGCACTGCACCGATCTACCAGATGATACCCATTTAGAACTGCAGTATATGTTCAAAATACTTTAGAGCTTACAAGTTTTTCCGGTTTGTTCATGTATTATCTGAGTCACTTGATGCCTGGGTGAATAAATTAAAAGTAATTGCATCTGTTGCCGATAATATCTTATACAATTAATTGTATATTTCAATCAGCTATTATTGCAAGTATAGAATAGAAATTAATTGATAGTTTTAACAATTTTTATTTTTCTTATATTCTAATTATTTATCATTTAATCAACCAATACTAATGCGGTGTTACAGCAGAAACAGACACAGCTGCAGCTACACACTTGCGCTGCGACTGCTCGAACTTGGCGCATCGTTGACTTCGTCGGCCAGCGGAACATACATATCGCTGGATAATTGGTTCTTACTGCGATCTCGAAGAGCATATTCATAGGACAGTAGTGTGAAACCAATGATGCAGATCAGCATCACTACCGCATAAAAGAAATACTCAGCTTTCTGTGAACTCATAATATCTAACTCGGTGATAATGACCACAATGAGATTGCCAAAGGCGTTGTTCAGAAACCAGGCGGCGGTGACCACAGATTTCATTGATGTTGGCGCCTGGGTAAAAGCAAACTTTAGTCCCGGAATGGACAGCAACAATTCGCCCAACATAATCAGCAGGAACTGTGGCAGCTGCCAGGCAATGTTTATGCTCTGACTAGGCGATTTCTATGATCATAAAGAGAAAGTCCAATTATAATTAGGTTTTCTTTCTTATTTTTGATGAAGCTCACCATGATTGCATCCTGCAGTGCGCCGGCACAAAAGAATGCGCCAGCTGAGCAAATGCCGCCGATGGTGAGACTATGCAGCGGCTTCAGTTCCCAATTAAATAATCGCCTTAACAATGGAACCGTAAGGTACTGCCAAATTGGTATGAGTAGAAACAGAAAGATGGGTCCCACGGCCTTAGCCTGATCCGGCTGTATGGTCACGCCCAGCACAGTGGTGTTCATCATGGCGGCCTGAAATGTCCAGCTGGAATCCTGCTGCGCCAGCAGTGCAAAGTAAAAGGGCAGCGGAATAAACAGTTTGCAGAGCTGAAATACCTATGGATCAGACATAATCCTTATCTGGCTACACGATTTTACTTACGCGCAATACTTGCGACACATCGTTTACAAAGTTTGCATCATAGGCACCGATTGCATTGTGCAGCCAATAATTACATCTTTTGCCAGAATTGCGTCGTCGCCATTTACCTATCAGAGCGGCCTTAATGCAACCAAAAAACTTGAAGAGTATATTATCGCCTAATATCTTCTCCGGCTTGTAGAAGTATTTGCCAATGAGAAATATGACTGAAAATGCATTAACAATTTCGGATATCAGTATATTAGATGTACATAAATTAATGACAGTGGTACTTACACCAGGACATCATGAACGAACTACCCAAGGTGCCAAATACGGCGGGATAGCAGGTGGCCTTGCCGAAGCACTGTGTATTTACTCGCACAAGCGGCGGCAGTATCTTGCTTAGAAATATTCCGAAATAATAGACAAAATAATAGAACGAGAAATACTCCGCCAAATGGACAGACTGCTCCGGCAGCTTGAACTGCAGTGCGCCCAGCGAAGTGATGCACGCACGCACAGATCCATTGCCAACAGCGATAAATGATATTGAGATCAGAACGCTAATTGTGAGGATGCGCAGATATAATTTCATATGTATAATCAATCAATTTGTGTTCCACTTACGATGCTGTGAGCAGCATGCCAATTGTTAACACCGACGTAAGGGTCAGCACCAGCCATCCTAAAGCGTAGAGAAAACAAAATCCGGATATGGTACGCGCATTTCCCAGATAGCTGTCTGCCAATACGGCTCCAATAATCGGAGAAAACTGTCCGAAGAAGTTGAAAATGTGTAGCACAACTGTCGCAAAGCTTTCCTTAAAGTTAAGATCATCTCGTAAAAAGAGCACCAATATGGCTGAGAAAGAAAATGATGAAATCTAAATTTAGGTTGTCTCAAATTTTTCGAAAGAACGTCAGTTTTTTTTTTGAAAGCAACTTGCTTTGTTTTTATGCAATTATAGCACTTATACTTATTAATAATGGATGACGAAGGCTTAAGTTTATTTGGATAAAGGTTCGCAAATAACTCGAAGATTATTAGTAATACATATTACTCATTAAATATAATAAAATCTCATAATTTTTTCATTTTGTGTCCATACATATTTATTGTTTGTACCCCTAATACTACTAAGAAGACGATAACGCTGAAGCGGCATCTTTATCTATCTCAATCTGAATTAAGATTGTTCAAACAATTGCCGCTCTTATTACTCTGGGACTAAAACCAACTGAGATCTCCCATTATGCATGCATGATAATTCGCTGATAAGCAAGACTTGGAATATTTCGAGAGCACAAAGGAAGATAACTGTTGATAACTGCGATGGAGACACGATCTCTTGATACGGCTACTACTTACTGCGCATGCCGTTCGCCGCAAAGGCTTCAAAGAATTTGGTAGCTAATATAAAGTAGACGGCACGTGGATACTTGTATTCGATGAGGGTGTGGGATATTGGGGCGAATCCATAGTTTGGCAGTGAGCGGCGATCTCTTCTCAGCTGTGTCTGTTCGTCGCGTCCGACCGATGCCTGTGTAAGTTCCGCAAGAGCTGGCAAAGCTAAGCAAGCAGAATTTATATTTGATTTATTTGTGATTTACGCGACAGCGTCTTACTTTCTTCGCTGCCGATTTCTGTAGCGCGGAACATTTTCCAGGTGCTCTTAACCTAAACTGAACTGAGTCTCAGTCTCAGTGCTCTACTTGTTGCTTTCTTGGAAAACAGCTCAAGTTACCTGCGGTACGACCGTTTCGTTGCCTTGCGGCTTTTTTGCGTCGACTGTGGTTTCGCGCTCACAATGTGCACCTTTGTTGTTTTGAAGATTTAAATGTTTGTGGGTGCGATCGCTCACATAAACGTCCGTTGTGCTGTACGGCACCAACGCTACTGCTTCGGGCTGCTGATGCGTTGCGTTGAGAGCGGGTCCATACAAAAGCAAACACTGTGATAAAAGCGCCTACAAAGCAAATGCAACTTGTAAATACAAACAAAGCGAATGCGGCAAGCCGCAGGTTATCTTAGCCTCAGTCTCTATTCTCTGTCTCTGGGCGTCTGGCGAGTCATGTGCTTTTCCAATACGCTGATAAGGCCAAGTCGCGCTCAGCCAGGCGTATTCAGTCACGGGATTGAATTGGAACGTGATAAGGACACTAAAACAAGTGCAAGGTGGGTCACATATGTACATAGTTCGTATTTTGTATGTATTTTACAATGGATTTTTATTAAATTAGGCAGAAAATGTATTTAGCGGGGCACACGAGACCAACTAGAGAATTAAAACTAAACACGCATCCGGATGATACATCGATGAAATTCGCTGGCGCAATTTGTGTTTGCGTACAAAACAATATGAAGGCCAAACAACCACGAGCATTGCTCACACCAGTTTCTTCGCCTCAAAGAAACTCTTCAAGTGACGCATTTGCCAGAAGCCCATGCACACCAGGACCACGGTCTGTGCCAGGGACCACCACAGGACACGGGAATTGGTACTCTCGCTGGTGTGACGGAAACGCTCCTCACGATAGCGTTGATAGTTCTGCTCCTTGGTTATCTGTTCAACCTGGTCGAGTAGCTGGCGTATGCGCAGCTGCAGTTCCGTCAGTTTCTCCTTCTGTGCCACATTGGCATAATCGATTGCGTGCTCGCCCACCTGGATGTCCAGGTGAACACGCAGCTGAGCACCATTGAACCAGGCAGTGCTGTTTGAGTACATACAGATGACGTGCTCGCCGGGTGTGTGTGAGGTGAACGATATGCGGCCCTGCGAGCTGTACACACGCGATAGAGTCACCTTGTCGTCGCTGTCGCGGACTTCAACATGCATGCCAATGCCTGGCGAGGATGGCATAAAGCCATTCGACCGAGGATCGTATAATTCCACCTTATAATTGACTGCAAGAGACGAATGGGTTGGTTAGTCGATGGCTGGCTGAGTATGGTCCCGCAAGCTTTGCTCCTATTATCACTGCTTACCAATCACAGTTGTCTCATCGGGCACTTCTTCGATAAAGCATTTACGCTCCGTTTCCGATATGTGAAAGTATAGGCCACAGGCCGTGTGCAGGGCGCACACCACCAAAGCAAGGCAGATTAATTGGTTACGCATTTTGCAGCAAAATCGCACTTGAGCTTCGATTATTTGTATAATAAAAACTGAGCTCGCCGACACGTCATGAGAAAAAGGCAAAGTGGCTACATTGACAATTTTACATTTGACAACCGGGCTGCCACTTGGCAATTTAACACATACAAACACCTCTGCAATACAACACGTCCAGCTGGCAGCACTGTCCGAGCAGCTGTTTATTTCAAAATAAGTGCGGAGTGGCAGCACCATTAATTGTACTCACACTCATGTCAATTAAAAATAGTCAACCTGGCAACTCCATAAAAACAGCTGCTTTGCTATTTGTTGACGTTTAACTTTTTGGCACTTGCATACAATTCTAGTGCAATCTTGTGTAAATAATGGACCTGATACTGCTTATAGGGGTTGCTACAGCACTGCTAATAGTGTTAATAACGCTTTACTTTTTTCAGAAGCGAAATGCACAGACTGGTGAGTAACTTAAATTGTTGGTGGAATATTAATTGCAAACGTCTCTCGCATAGATACCAAACCTGCTGCGCAACCACAACGTGGCGTCCCACAGCGTGCACAGGAAGGTGTACCCCGACGTGCTCAAATCGCTCGGAATCAGCGAAATCGATTACGTCAAAATGCTCCGGCAGCGGCTGCAGCAGCTCCGGTTGCCGCCGCCGGAGACTCTGACGATAACAATACTGGGCTAGATGGAGACGAAAACGCGCCTCGTGTTCCACAGGGTGCGGTGTTGGACGAGAAGATGGGCGCAAAAAAACGAGCCAAATTGGAGGCAAAAGAGCATAAGCGTTTGCAACGTGAGCAAGATCTACACGATCGCGAACAACGAAAGGTGAAGGAAGCAAAAGAAGAAGAAGAGCGTAAACAGTTGGAGGACGCAGAGGCCGAGGCTGAGCGTAAGAAAGCAGAAGCAGAACGTTTGGCCAAGGAGGAACGTGAACGCAAAGAGCACGAAGAGTATCTTAAAATGAAGGCAGCATTTAGCATTGAGGAAGAGGGCTACGAGGAGGGTGATGCCGACGATAAAGAGAATCTGCTAGCCGACTTCATACAGTACATCAAGGACAATAAGGTCGTTTTGCTGGAGGACTTAGCCACAGCTTTCAAGCTGAAAACACAACAAGCTATCGAACGAATTCAGGAACTGCAGGCGAATGGCACAATAACAGGTGTCATCGATGATCGTGGCAAGTTTATCTACGTCTCCGAGGAGGAACTGGCGGCTGTTGCTAAGTTCATTAAGCAGCGCGGGCGTGTATCGATCGCCGACCTGGCTGAGAGTAGTAATAACCTGATCAATTTGACGCCCGTTGCAGCTGGCGAGGGAAGTACCTAATGAAATTGTTAGCCATTTGTAAATTATATTTAATGTTGAAAGCGTTTAGATATGTACTATACATATTAAACTGGAGAAGAAAATCTAAAGAACAAAGAAAATTACGTTCCATTGATTTTTATTTAGTAAAGTTAAATCACTTTTATTATACGTGTGGAAGTACCCAAACTGGGTACCGAATTTACATACATTAACAGTAAATATGACCTATTCCATGTCATCATCATAATCATCCATTTCGTCGTCATCGTCCTCTTCGTCACTGGTCACATCGGGATCAGAGACTTGTGCTTTGCACTTGGGACATTGACAAACGAATATGTAATTCTCGCGCAGCGTTTTGTGCCTTGAGTGACGACTGCGCTCCAGCTGACACTCGTCCAAATATGAAATGCATATCTCGTCACCTTGCTGGATAGGGGCAACAGCTTTGAGTACAACAATATCGTTGGAGTAGGGAAACGTGGACTGGGCATTCGGCACACAGCTGTGATTGATTTTACTCTGTAGTATGTACAATCCAGATCCCTCGTTATTCAAAAACTCTCCAGCAACTATGTAAGATTCGAAATTGTGACCAACTGAATCAAGTGTAAAGAAAATACGACTTACAGTCACCCACTTTGGCGTACAGTTCGTCAATTATGGTATCCAATTTATCCTTATCCGCCTCTGGTAACGGCAAGTCCGATACTTTGGTAACCCATTGGGATAGCACACTGGTAGCAATACCCTGACTATTTGTTCCCAATATACCCATTAGCGTCTTGAATGCGTCCGGTGTGGTAAACTATGAATAGAGCAAAGTGAAACTTTCATATTACATCTTGCGATGTAGGCAACACCCTTAAGAAACTTACCGCTGCGAATTCCTCACTCTTGAAAGCATTGCAGAAGGCCGCATACAGTTGCTCCATTTGCTGTTCAAAGTTCTCGCCCAGCATTTTGTGGTAGATCTTCTGTTCGCGATTGACAATCAGTGCTTGAAACGACTGTAATTGTTCTAGAAAATCTGGCTTATTGTTGCTTTGCTGATACAAGGCCATTAGACGCACAATAAGCATTATTGTGCCTGTCTCTGGCGGATAGTGCATCTTCTTCCACGTCTCGTTCAGTATATTAATGGGATGTGTGTCATCCGAACGAAATGCGCCCATACAGGAGACACGATGATATTTCTTTTGCGCCTCCACCAGACAATCCTCCGAGCAGTAGCGCACCTTGCAACGCGAGCACTGTGTGAATTGTGGAAACCATGCTGCAGTTGGATCGTGTTCTATCAGCGGCACAGTTACAGTCTGATTGTTGGCCAAGCGTCTCACATTCTCTAACAGTGTCTCCAGCTAAGTGATAATCAAAGAGTTGAGTGAATCGTTGCCCAAATTAAGAGTCTAATCTTAACTACCGGTCGCATACAGTGGTCACAGGCTGCGTAGCCATAGGCTGTATTCCACGAGAACTGATGTGACACGAACGGTTCCTCCTCAAAGATTATGTCCCCAACGGTGAAATTCTTTGTCGCAATCATTGCCCGTCCCTTGCCGGGCAATTCGCATATTTCGAAATGATTCATGTTGTCGCACAGAACACAATATTAGTTTGACATAAACAATGCTAACGCGTTTTAAACACGACGCACGTGCACGACGAATTGTTATTGCATTATCGATATCTATTCCTATTGCATCGTTGCGATATTCTCATAAGAGCCGACGAGCTATCGATACATTGTAAAATAATCAATTTTAAACTTCTGATAACTTTAAAGAAAGTAGTATTCAAATATTAATAACAAATTTAAACTTTTTCTTTGTTTCGTTTATTCGAGATATTTCTTTCTTATTGTTAGAAATATAAAAAGAGCTTAAGACATAAAATCGAAATTCATATTAACCTACTTAAACATAATTCGTATTATTTTCTTTACAATACTGATTCTGCTACTTCTTCAGGTGTATTTCGTTGCGCCATTTCTTGACCAAATGTAACACGATTTTTTGGGGTTTTTAAACATTTTTCTCTAATATACAGACACAAGAAGAGGACCTGTATTGAGGCCAGCGTCAGGCGTAGAAAACATGTGCACAGAGTACTATAGATAAACATAGTGTCCACAGGAATTTTGTATTCTTTCTCCTTAGGATCCATCTCTTCCCTTTGACGAGCCAATGCATAGTCACTTATAATCGAATTGGCAAGTAATTCCAGTTCTGATAATATACCGAGTTGCACTGTTCCGTAAATATGTTCCTCGAGCTTCAAGGTTTTCATATTTGTAAGTGAAACGCTTTGCACAGACGCTTGCTGATGTCCAGGCACAATTACTTTGTAGCAAATTTCGTATTTCCGGTATGATGTATGATTTTCAAATGTATAGTTTCCGTGAGTGATATTCCGAATTCTTCTAAAGGTTTCCCCCTCTTCATCGCGCAGAATCAAATCGACAGCTTGATCGGCTACTGCACTGGCAGCATAATGGATAGTTACGAGGTGAGATGGCGGCACTTCTTCTATTATACATTTGATCATTCGAGGTTGCACCTGAAACTGAATTCCCTGCAGAGGCAAACTATGCCAGCAAAGCACAAACAGGCCAATAATCACTTTCAACATAATTTAAACAAATAACCGCAACCTGAATTAAAACAAACTACTATCTGAAAATCGCTTTCGTTTATGAACAGAATCTAATGGTGTGAAAGCACTTTTCTATATAGCCACATCAGCCTTATAGCCTCTTTTCAACAACAATAATCGGATTGAAAAACAATATTTATATATTCTACGTGTGTCGCGATTAATAGCTGCAAGGTTTATCAATTCGCGAAAGATTAATACATATAAAAACACATGCACATATATTCGACTGCCTCTTATCAAAAAACAAAGCTGAAGATGTGGCTAAGGGGCAGCTCAGCTTCTCAATAAATTCAATTAAGAACTACCCCGGTTCTTCGAGCTCCGTACAGAGAAAAAGGGAGAGTTCTACTGTAAACTAATAGCGTGGGATTCGCTTTTTTGCCATAGGACACCTCCAATAGAAACTTGGAGCAACTATGTTTCGTGAGGAGCAGATATATTTTTCATTCCAAATTTAATCGTTGCCATCCCTACGTATAAGAACTTGGACTATCTAAATCTAGAAAAAAATTATGAATTATTTAAAGATAATATAACATCTAATCATTGCATTGAAGTTAATTTTCAAAACCAGAAACTATTTGAGCTTCTGATCTGCAAATATCAAATAGAAACAACTTTGTTTTGACTTGTTCTATACTATTATATAATAATCAATTACATAATTTAAAATTTAAAGACATGCTAAAGTAATTTGTTGATTTTGTTTTTCTTTTTTTTAAATATAATATATATAAACATTTTTTGTTAACAGGTGTGTGTTTCTTGTTGTTTTTTTAGTTTTTAGTTGCTTTGTAAAATACATAATCATAATAATAATATTTCATAGTTGTAATCATATTTTCTCGTATATAATAATAACTTTGCGCCTAACAACTAATAATATTCAAATATAATTTTCTTTTTTTACTCTTTTTATTATTATTGTTGTTGTTTGTTGTTGTTTGTTTCTTTTTCTCTTTTTCCATAATTATGTATGTATGATTACTTGTTGTGTTTTCCTCTCGTTTTCTGTTTTGTATTTGGGTTGCTTGGTTTGTTGGTGTTGTTATGGGTTATTTAAATTAAATATTTATTCACTAACCAGCGCCATCTCTCGCGCCGTGGGCGTGGCCAGTGTCTGACCGAGTGCCGACGCAGCCGAAACGGCGCTGCTCAGCCCATCATCATCTTCGTCGCCCGTTCTCGTCGCCGCAGCAATTGCGACAGCGGCTGCCTTTTTGCGCTCTAACTGATGATCCTGATTCCGTTCGTTATCATCGTCATCGACATCGTTCACTTCATCACAATTACTGCGGGCGACTTGGTCGTCGGCATTACTCTCTTGCGCCTCATCGGCAAAGGACACTTCGGCTGGACTGCTATTGCTATCACCGTTGGGCGTCAGCTCGCGCTGCTGATTATTATTGTTGGCTTTGTCTTCACTGGCGGATTTATTATTATCACTATCAGCATCGCTCTTGGGCGCTGACGCTGGCGCACCCGACGCTATTGTCTCCTCCTCGGGTATGTCCTCGATAAGGCTGCGATTACCGGAACTGGCGGCCGATGGGCTGCGCGGCGGCGCCTCGGACTCCATTTCGGCCACTTTGCGCAACAGCACCGGATCGGAGGCGCGCAGTGAACTCTCCGAGCCGCCGACACCCTCGCCACTTGGCCGCAATACCAGATAAAGCAATATGTCCGACAACGAAATAATTCCGATCACCTTTCGATGCTCATCGATCACAACCAGACGATGCACCTCGGCGCGCACAATACGCTCCATTATCGTGTACAGCGATTCGTCCAGATTACACTTCTGCACGCCCTCGAACCACTCGTTGCGATGTTCATTCGCCTTGCGCAGCGAGACATCGAGATCGTTGTAGGTCTTCTCAGCGGCGAGATTCTGCAGAAAGTAAACGGAAATTTTATTTGTATGAACATTTCAATTTATATATTTTATTTTCTATTGTCTACTTACAATCACATCAAACTTGGCATAAATGTCAACCAGCCGACCCTCACCATCAACCAGCGGCAGCGCTGAGACACGACGTTCCACAAACTTCTTGAGCGCCGTGATGATGCTGGTGGTCTCGTCGGCCGTCTCGATGTTGTCGTAGGTGCCAATCTTTAGATCGCGCAAGCTTTTCTGCATGTATGCGGGCTTTGGTAATTCATTAATCTGCAAATTGAGTAATAATTATATATATGTGTGTATATTATTGTATTCCTACACTTTACTTACATATAAAAACAGGAACCTCAGTATGCGTTTATGTGTCAATATGTACAGGACATTGCCAGTTGCCGGATCGA
Organism: Zaprionus inermis; assembly: GCA_018151445.1. Lineage (NCBI taxonomy): Eukaryota > Metazoa > Arthropoda > Insecta > Diptera > Drosophilidae > Zaprionus > Zaprionus inermis. The sequence continues at coordinate 718,579 of JAECXD010001328.1, read as the reverse complement.
TCACCGGCAGCCGATGAATGCGGCTGTGTATGAGAATTTTGATGGCATCGTAAAGGGAGGCATCTGGTCCGATGCTGACCAATGGCATCACCTGCTTGTGCAGCACACCTGGTCAGGGCAAAAAAATAGGATCAGTTATTTAACATGGCTTCCATATTTGCATATTGCGTGCACACTTACTGCGCCACGTGTCCAGTTTGTGTTCCTCCAGCTGTTCCATGGACGCATTTGGTGATTTATAATACATTTGCAAGATCTTTATAAAGTCCGTTATGGTCAGCATGCCAACAAACTGTTGCTTCTCCGAGTCCCACAGCGGCGCCGCACGCACTCCGTTGTAGACGAGCGCATAGAAGGCTTTCTTCACCAGCAATTGGGTATCGAAGACGACCAGTTTGGCGGAGGTGGGTATCAGATCATAGCACTTGTGAAAACGAAAGAACTTCACAAAGATCTGTGAGTCGTCCTCCTCTGCAAGAGTTCAAAAAAACAGAAAATCAACATTAGTTCAGTTAACATTTATGGTTAATCCCAGCAAAGTTCTTTTCTTTCAGTTTCAGGAGCCGGCACCTTGCTTAAGCAACTGCGCAAGCAGACGCTTCCACGCCTCAGAGATTTGCTCGAACTCCTTGATGCTTTCCAGCGGATAGTAGAGCACATCGGTGGGACGACCGCTGCCGCCAAGCACCAAGCGGCCCGCATGATTCGAATAGAAATGAAGCTGTAACATGCGTTTGTATTGCCGTGGAACCGGGCGAGGGGCCGAGCCCGACGAGGGAATTGGGATCGGGGGACGGTTGGGGGACGGGTGCTTTGGATCAGCCACTGTGTTTCACCATTAGCTTTGGATTCACTGCGAAGCACGTTTGGGCACTGCTCAGGCGCACACACAATAAACGATTCGATTTGATTTCACAGCGTTAATTGAGCAACTAATTAATAACGAATTTGTTGTTAATACTAAAACGTAACAGCCTACTAAGAACCTACTAACAGCGTGCTAACAGCAGTGCGCCTCTCCACGCGCTTCTCGCTGTTACGAGACAACGAAAGCGAGTAAACAAATGTCAAGTGCACACTGTAAATGTTTGTCTTGTTTTCCTCTATACAATTTATCTTTTCAATTTATAACAATCAGAAAATACATATCAACAGCCACAACAACAATAGAAAACTTTGCCATAAATTGTTTTTTAGACATTTTAATTAACATAAATTTGGTGTGGATATAAAAGTGTGTGTGGCGAAAATACGAGAGTCAAAAAAAAAAAAGACAAGCCAAAAATAGTTTATGAAATTATTCAGCCATAAAAACAATCAAGAAAACAAATACATATATATGTATATAAATATATATATGTGTGCCGATTCTACACAATGCAATAAGCAAATACAGTTAGAGAATTTGGGGAGGCGCAGTAGAGTAGAGACGTAGACACTCTTAACGAATTACTCGCAGAACATTGAGGCGGTACCAGGAGGTGTTAATCAAATCATGCCATGTACCCGAGAATTAAATGCCCTCATCAGCTGTCAGAAATTGATAAATACAAAGACCACACCACATTATGCATTCTTCGAGTATACAGTGTCTCTCTGTCTCGCTCTCTCTCTCTTTGGGTTTGGCTAATACATTTGTGCCAAGAAATTAATTAGTCCCCACAGACACGCGTTCAAGTCGAAAATATCTACAGAATATCTCAGCAGATGTGCATATGCGAGTTTTAGTATTTATGGCGAATACCTCTTACTTTCAGCATATGGAAAAACAAATTCGCAAGTTTAAGGAATTTCGAAATGCGAACAACCTGATCAATCAAAGTTATCGTCAGAGATTGAGATTGAAAAATGTCTACTATATAAAAAAATCAATCATAAACGTAAGGAATATTCAAACTACGCATAACCTTTTAATTAATTTATGGTTCTTAAGTTATTTTTTGTTTGAAAACTGCACAAAATTTTAAAATCATGACAAATATTCGACACAAATTCCTTATAAGCACACATATATTATTTTCATCGCATTGTATTAAGCTCCTACACACTTTTTTAAACAAATTATGCGCTGTCCACACTGACAAACGTGCCAAAAAAAGAAGGGGAAGAAATCGAAGGTTAGTCTGACATATAGACGATTTAAATATGAATCTGTAGATATATGAATTATTGTTGAAATGCTTCAATTAGTCGTCGCAAAAGATTTAACTTTTAAACACTTGTTGCTAGGGCAAAATTGGAAATTCAAGTCTTTACGCTCGGCCAGATAAAGAAAACCGAAGAAGAAGATTGAAAAAAGGTGAAGGTTCCCTATAATCGATTTCAATGTATGCAATATATCTATATCTCTCTCTCCCTCTCTCTGTTTGTCTGGCTGCTTTTATATCTATATCTTTGTTGTTGTTGTTGGACTGTGATTAGTTTTTGTTTTATATCAATTTGTAGTTGCTTTTTGTTTTATTGCCACGTTTTAGCGCGTTGTGCACAAGTTAATTAAAATGCTTTCGGTTCTTTTTTTTTCATTATACTATGCTTTTGTTTTTGTTTAAAACAATTGCAAAACAGTTTTAATTGTGGGCGCTCTGCAAATTGGCGTCGCGGCGCCTCGGTGAATAAAATTTAAACGAATATTCACGTTCACATTCGTATTCGTATTCGCGTATTCGTTCCTTTAGATTCCTCGCGAATGACTAATGGCTTCTACTGCCTGGGAGGCCGAAGAGACCTTCAATTGTACTTTGGATATGCCCGAGTAGCGTCGTTCTATTACTATAGTTAATCGTCAATGACTTTGTATATGTTTTGGCTATACATTTTCGTATTTTCGACTTATCCTGAGCGAAAAGAAAAATCAATTTAGATGCCGCGGCGCTTTTCTTTGCAGCATTTGTTTGTCGCGTCCGGTCTAAACGTCTCGAGATTTTATCATAAACTGATCCCATAGTCTCTTTCTGTTTTTGTATTTTCCTTTGCTTTTGCCCTCTCCCCCTCACACTCGAGCGAGGAAAAGCGAAAAAGTTTATTTTTTTTTCGCCAAAAGCACAAAACAAACGGCACAAAAATATCAAGAATACATAGGAACGAGAGAAGAAACGCGTATACGTAGGTCGAGTAGTATTTAAAATCAATTTCGAAATAAACAACACCAAAAAGAATCGCGGAAGAAATTCTACAATCTATGTGTGAGAAGAAGAGATCAGCAAAACTATCTTATTGAATATGACGCTAATAATGTTCATGAAATGTTTTGAAATTGGCAGCAGAGAAAGCAGAGAGCGCCAACCGACAGAGAGAAAGGTTGATAGTACGATCGTATATTGATCGTACTTGAAACCTATAATTAGTTAAAAGAAATCAAAAGATGGGGGTGTGTTCGAAGCCGACGTCAAAGCGATACGCATCACTAACGGACCTCATTACAAGCGAAAGAGAGCGAGGGGGACTAGAGTATATATATATAGATGGGTATATGATATACTTGTCACTTGGCGCCCACGCAAATTTTCTACTCTTAATCTCTGTGATATATGATTTTGATTAAATTAAATAGCTACACATATGTTTTGATTCTTCTTCTACACACATAAATACGTATTTTTTTGTAGGTTAGGTTCTTGCTATGCAAAATCTTAAGGCGTCGTGTGCCCCAGGCCAAAAGAAAAAGAAAAACTGTCAAACTCTTGAGTAGCTGCCAAGTTTGGGCGCTAATTTATTTCAAAGATATATATTCGTTTATCGGAATGCCCCCGGGGAAATTTGTTTAAGCGTTAACTTACCGAAATCGGATAGATTGACTTTTTCTAGGAAGGGATCGGCAACAGGCAACTGCAATGAGAAAAAACAATAAAATTATTAATTATATGTCTAAAGTCAATAAGAAGCTTTAGGTTATTACTTTCTAGAATTTATGTTAATTATATAGTTGAAATACTAATTTAAATTTACACTGCGTAGGGTATTTAAAAGATTTATAAAAAAAACCCATTTAAAGTTGTAATTGAAACACACCCGTGTGCTTAAGATATAAGTATAAAAACAAACAGTTAAATTAGTTAGGCGGCGGCAAGTACTAACAATTTAAACAAACAAACAATGTTCTATTACACTTCGTCGAGTATCCCTTAGCATTTTACAAGGTCCATCCACTTGGATCCCAAATAAGTACACTTATATTTGGGTCAAGCGATGATTGTCACGTTTTCATATTAAGTTTCATTTAACTGTCGTCTGTCCTAATATAAATACGTACGAACATGTATACATACATATATACAAATACAAATGAATGCACGCAAGCAGCGCTGCTTTAATAGCTTAATCGCATAACTAGCAACGCAATCACAGATAAAAAAGAATACAAACTTCATTGAAACATTTATGATTTGCGCGCTCTCTCTCTCGCTCTCTGCTCGTGTAGTGGTACATGCAATAATAATGGTATCTCTGGAAAGCAGCAAAAATTTGGCAATCGACTATCGTAAATTTGCAATCTCCGAAATAATAATTGGACTCAAGCGCGCGCATGTCTTTTGACTACGTGCTGATAGATGCTGCACTCACTCGACAAGCAGAAACTTGCTCTCTCTTTACCTCTGCCTCTCACTTGCAACTAGAAATGACCAAATGCGACAGACGACGTCAAGGCAAATGAGTGCAAAAGCTGTTAGACAAATAGAAAAACAAAAAAAAACAACAACAGCAACCTAAGGTAAACTAAAGATAAAATGCCTGAAATTGCATTGCAAAGAAAAAGCTCTCTCACACACGCTCTGCCGCTGTTCGCTCTGGCGCTCTTGCTCTCGCTCTAGCTCTGCCTCTCCTGCGCGCTGCGCTGCGCCACTCGAGATCATGCACACTCACACTCACTTACGCTAATTTTTCGACCAGCATGCTGCTGTTGACGCTTCCATTGCTCGATCTGCTCTACGCTGTAGTCGCTGCGTCGACGCAGCAGCAAACACTGATGCACCGGTGCGGGTGACGAATGGCGCGGGGAATTGTGCGCGCTGTGACTGCTGCGTCGCTGATAGACTAACGACTGCTGCAGTCCAGTTGCAGCCAGTTCACTGGCAACTGCTGCCGGTGAATGACCTGCGGACAGACGTTTGCCTGCCACCAAACCGTTGGCTATATTTTTGCTATTATTATGTCGCTGCTGCTGCGGCGGCGGCGGCGGCGGTGGCAACATCTGCTGCAGTTGTTGCTGATGCTGCTGCTGCTCCTGTAGTTGTTGCTGTTGTTTCTGTTGTTTGCTGCTGCTTGTTGCTGCCTTACTGCGACGCAACAGCACTGCCGGCATCGCTGCCGTCAGAGTTGCTGACAATTTTTTGCCATCTTTCTGTTTGGTTTTGCTTGAGTTATTGCCGCTGTTGCTGTTGTTGTTGTTGCTGCTGCTGCTGCTGCTGTTGTTGCTAACGCCGATGCTGTCATCGCGTCTGCTTACGTGCTTCGTTTGGTGTTGACCATCGATAATGTCGGTGAGATTTGCGCTATTCAGCAGCTGATAGTTTGCACTGGCCGTGGGCCCGTTATTTGACATCAGCGTCGGCAGATGACTGTATCGTTTCTTTCTGTAGAGTGGCGAATTGCTGAGAGAGCGCGCTTTTCGCGCAACCTTAGCATGCAGACTGTCATATCCGATATTCTCGCTGTTTTTCTCGCTCTTGCCGTATTTGCTGCTGCTGTTGTTGTTGCTGTCATTATCGGGCAGATTTGGGTCAAAGCGCACGCTTAATTTGTTGCTGTTGCTGTTATTATTGTGTGACACTTTGGAAGCTGCCTGCTGTGGAACATCGGAAGCGGCTGCTGCGGCGGCGGCAGCTGCGGCTGCGATGGTCGCTGCTGAGGGCAGAACGCCAATGCGCGGTGCGCTCGACTCGAAAGCGGAATAACGACGACGATACATGTACACACACACACGCACAAAGGCGCACGCACTTAAATAAAATACTTTAGTATTTAAATACACTCACACGCACTCACGCGCATGCACTGATAAACAATACACTCACACACACACACGCAGGCACACGCAGGCACACACACTTGCGTTGTAATAATGAACAATGCGTAAATGTTAAACAGAAATTTGCAAACAAGCGGCCGTTGCCTTTTGTTTTTGTTTTATTGCTTTTTTTTTTTTTTGCTATTTTCTCAGTCTGTTAAGCGCAGCCTCTGCTCTGTTCCGGGCACGTCTGCGCGCTCTCAAATGTAAACGTAAACTGGTTAACAGTTTTCTGAGCGTTGCTGCGCCGCCATATGATCGTCACATATATGTGCGCGCGCTGCGAGTGCTAAAGCTTAAGCAAATACACACACACATAGACACTCACGCGGCCGAAGAGAGGCCAATCTATGGCAAATCGAAGTTTAAACACTCTTGTTGAGAGTATAACTTACAATGGCGTCGCAAATAGAAATTTAACTTTAACTTCGTATTGATAAACACTTTGTAGACATGCTTGCATATAATATTACTCTATAGTTTATAAACTATAAATACGCATTTCGCAATACGACACTCAAAAGCTGTCAGCTGCAACAGACCTAAGTAAATACTCTTCTTATGCAAGTGTATACATATGAAACCGAAAAGCACGGCATTTTACGATTGTCCGCATTCTTGAAGCTTCTTTACTAAACAAATAGAGCGAGAGTGTGTACACATACACACACACACACTCAATGAGAGCAAGAGCGAGCAAGTGACTGGCAGAGAGCTAGAGAGAGCACTCACAAGTAGGATAAGCCTTGGGCGATCGGCAAGAGAGCGAGGCGCACACAAACACACACACAGACGCGGGGTAGCAAAGGAAAGCTTATTTGTAAATTTACTTTAGGGTCTATTGCTGCTGATAAACAAAATAAACTATGCCTATAGATTATGGTAGGGTGGCTCTCCCTCTCTCTCTCGCTCTCTGCCAAAGAGCAGGCAAATTAAATTTTGGAATTGTCTGCGCATTGAGCAATGTTGTGTGTATTATGTGAAATGCACAGGCGAATTAATCATCATCAGCCGCAGAAGTATGAACATTCATTCATTCACACACACACACCAGCATAACAAAACAAAATACCGTTTCAATGCTTGTGAGGCTTTCGCCGCCGTTGACGTCAGGAATAAGCCAACGATTCTTGACATGAGCGTAAAAAATGCCACCTATCGAAGGCAATAAACGCACAAACACATTAACAATTTTATAGTACGTAAGCGTAGTGATAAAAAAAAAAACAACAAAACAAGTTCCGCCTTAATGACCACGTTGTCGAGTGTGAAAAGGTTGTAAACAAGCGCAGCAGTAAGAAACTTTAAGCCAACTATGATGACCTTGCAATTAATTACGCGAACCAATATAGATTATAGGCCTCGAGTCCAGTCCGAATTCACTTAAATTCTTATCTGAAACCAGATGACTAACTTAATGAGTCAGGAATAACCACAACACAATTATTATTTATAGAAAAGAGGTGTGACAAAAATTACTCATATTATTAAAGTTTTATTATAGCATTTGTTTACTATTTCATTTGCACCCCCCCAACTTGAAATTGAGACACTGCAAAAACTGTTGCATACTTGCGGGCCGCTGCTGAAAAAAAGCTTCAAGCAATAAGTGCATACTTTCATGCGCAATTTTAGATTCATATTTTAATAGAGAATCAAACTAAAGGCCAAATAGGGAAGAAAATGCCGTCTCCCGCGATAATCTGATTTTTAACGAAGTTATGGGTTTTCGCAGCCCTACAGGAGTCTTAAAATTACCTAGAGGATTTCTAAAAAAAAAAACTTACCCCTCTGGAATCTCTGAAGAGTATAGCTGCATGATGCGGATCTAATGTGCCATCGCCGCGGAAGCTTCGACCTGCTGCACCAACTGAAGCGCGTCGTTTCTCCAGATCCGCCGAGGCGCGACGCATATGAGCACCTGATAAATGCGAAAATATATCGATTTAATTAGAAATATTTAAAACAAATCATTGACATAATTAGAGAAATAAGGAAAATGAAAAGTGAATACATAGATAGTTAAACAGCAAGTACCAGGTTTTTGAGTTTTAGTCTGAGTTTGATTCTGATTCTGATTCTGAGTCCTTTTACCTTCTTTTACAATACGATCGTAGATCTTATAGGTGGCACCGCAATCATCGAGAATTCGATTGCGTCTGCTCAGCGTATTGACATCGAGACTCTTGGAACGCGTACGGAAATTCTCTTGCGGATCATTTTGCGGCGATGTGCAGACACTCTGCGCATCGTGATGCTTGCGTGGCCATACGTGCATTTTCTTGCCAAGATGCTTGAAGATCTCCTGTATCGAATGATGATGATGATGATGATTATGCTGCTTATGTTGTTTGTGTCCATCCTTATGCGGTGAGTGATTCTGTGCGGGATCCTGCTCATCGACACTGAGACTTTTGGCAAACGACGAGTTATCGAATCGATGCCGCACAAATGCACCGCCACCGCCTCCCGGCACGGGCAGACTGCCGCTATCCGTGCTATTCATGGACTGTCGCGATCCGCCCACACTATAATCATCCAATGAGGTGGCCGCTGCGCTTACCCTATGAAATATGGATAGGGCGGTGGGTCTTTCGCAGCTGCGCTGCTGCCCGATAGCGCCTGTATGCGTAAAATACTGATGATCTCCCTGACTCTCATAGATATCATCGAGATCGTGTGGAAAGTAGCCGCCCGACGGTTGCGTGGCGGGCGGTGAACCGAAATCGGGTGCACCGCGACGCATGCTCTGCAAGGGGTAAGTGGGAGGAGGAGTATAATTCAATGGGTATTCGCTAGGCACAATAGATCCCATGGCAGCAAACACTGCAGCAGCCATGTTTTTAAACATGCTGAGATATACAGACAGATTGACAACGAATAAGCGTGATATGATCCAACTCATTTCAGATTTTAAGATTATAAATAGATAAAATCTTGGCATTTTTGTAAAGTACCTAGAGCATGTCTAAATAAAGCTTTTTTTCGTGAAATTATTCCTTAAAATGCATGCACTACCCGCGTTTTAGAAAAGGCCTGTGTTTTTTTTAAGCTTTTATAGAGTAGACTCTTTGGTAAGATGACATTTGTAGTTTATATTTAATGCGTTAATTCGGGCACCTTAAGCAAAGTTCTAACGACCATTTTCGAGTATAAAAATGAAATACAACACTAATATCACGTTTGCTAAAATAAAACTAGTTGCATCTATTATTTTTTCAAAGTTTGCTAATATTTGTTGGATAATAAAGGAATATAAGCCATACAATCTGTATATCTCATGCTGCAGTGTACCCGGGGATCGTTAGCGGATCTATGCTTACGCCGTATATAGCCGGACTGTGAGATCGTTCGAAGAAACTGCGCTTGGATGAGGGTGTGCGTTTCAGGCTGCCACTGATGCCCGAACCGCTGGTGTAGCAGCTGTCATAGGAGTTGCGCTGCCCGCAACTGGAGGTACTCGGTGCTCCGCCGTTGCTCTGATGGTGTGTGGGTGAGTTGTTGTATTGATGATGATTGGCCAGAGATTTGTGGGCATCCGGTACGGCCTGTGGCTGCGAATGTCGCTCCGTTTGCCACTGGGCATAGGCGCTGCCCGTGACGCCGCCCAGTGCAGAATTATTTGAATTATTCGAATTGCTGGACGAGCTGCTCGACGAGTCGGCGCTATAAAGATGATGGGTTGTGTGCGGCGATGATGGTTCATGGTTGCCATAGCTGTAGGCACCACGACCGTTATTCGGCTGCGACCAGCTGTCGGTGCTGCTACCGCCCCCGCTCAGTTGCTTCTCTACGGCGTGTTGCCGATAAAAGTGTGTAATTCCGTGCATAGCGAAGCCGTTGTTGGGTTTGTTGTTATACTTTTATAACTCAGTGTAGTCACTTTTTTTTTGGTTTTTTTTTATTTTCGTCAATTGCCGCTTACGCGTTTGTCAAAGTTTGTTTATTTATTATGTGTCCGTGTGTGTGTACTATTTTATACAGCACTGTGTCACTCGTTTTCTCTTTCTTTTTATCTTGCCCTTTCTTTGGCGTACTCTCTGCAAAAGTCACATAATCCTTGCACTGTAAAAGAACAAATTTTCGTTGCAGTTGTTGTTGCTGCTTGCACTTGCACTTGTCAAAGCTTTCGTGCTTTTTGCTCTCCGTCTATCGCATTGAAAATCGTCGCTCGCTGTGCCGACGCGGCAAGTTGAACGCACTCAAATTAAGTCAAAGCTGCAGACGACGTCGCTGTCGACGCTCGCCGCTGCCTGTGCGTGCATGCTTTGTTTTTTGTTTGCCCTGCTATTATATTTATTAATACAAGCACATGTCTACATGTCTACATATAGTGCATATGTATGTTAGTGTGTCTGTGTTTTTTCTATTATATGGGTATTTGCACTTCAATGTGCTTTGCCTAGCATTATTTGTGCATGCTATTAACATAAGTATATTGCAACAGTAGCTGCAGCCGACGCAAACATTTTCCTACACATCTCTGTTAAGTGATTTAACAGACGGCATGCAGTCGGCGTCATTGAGAGCGGACGCCGCTGCGCTGCGACGGCGCAACATGCATGCACTTGAAAAAGTTCACCACCCACACCTACGCACACATGGTCAAGTGTCAATGCGCGAATTGCTTCTATTTTATACGACTTTATAGTTATTGTTGTGGCTGCTGCGCTCTTTCTCTCTCTCTTTCTGTAGCGATCAACGTTAACTGTAAAAATTGCGAATCGCTTGCTGAGTGCAGCCACAAGGGAATTTAAGAGCTTTATATCTCAGTCCACCTTTTTAATATAACTATAATATTTGCATTGCATATATTCAGTTTAAATGTTTCATCCGTCCTTTACAATGTATTTTGCGACCAAGTTGTCGCCTGTGCTGATCTAGGCCTGCAAGCTCAGCTCAAAGTCCCCTTGGGGCAATTAAATGATTGTATAATGCAATAAATTCCATATATACGCGCATATAAAAGCACATACATACATATACGCAAGCATATGCAATATTTACGTCTTGTGTAAAGCAGAGTACTTCTTTATAGACACGGATTTAAATAAACTTTATCGCTGTGTAAAAAACAAACAAAGATAAAGTGCGAGTGGCAGAGCAAACGAGTAAGCGAAAGAGAGAGCAAGAGTTCGCCTGCGAATCGGCAAGCATAGGCACAGTTCTATTTTTATTATCAAACCGCCACTATCCATACGCAAAGAGTGAAAGACAACAAGGCACAGACAAACTAGAAGACAAAGCATGAGGTAGTAAATATGGAAGCAGACAAAGACAAAGACATTGATAAACAGGCAGCATAGAGGAGGCAAACTTTAAACCATCAATATGTGTAATTACAATTATTGATTTCGTTTTGTGTTTCCTTTTGTTTTCGCCTTCCCCCCCCACAAACATACACAAGCTGATTAAATGTTTGCGCAATCGACCGTACGCTTATTTTGTAGGTTCAATTGAGGTTAAGTTGCGCCTCTCTCCTCATACCATCGCCTCCTACACTAACCATACGCGTTGGTTACTCTTTGCCGTAACCGTAATCAAAAATATGTTAAAATTAATGCGAAATATTCACACACATACACACACGGTCGAGTGTGGAAAGAGAGTGTACGCACACACAACCGTTTGTCTAAAAATGCCAGCACAGACTGAAAATGAAAGGAAAAAGAAGAAAGACCTGCACGTGCAATGTGTAAACAAGTGCCTGAGTGCGCTGAGAGAGCTGAGAGAGTGCGCGCGTGGGAGAGCAAAAGACATAACAGGGCATTGAATGCGTGCCTGAGATGCTGCTGTCGGTTAACAGCGCACTGTTAGGGTCACACTGTAAAACCAGTGTACGCTGGGCGGCTCTTGCTGTCTGCCGTAACTCTGGCGTTAACAGTTTCATGTTGTTTACATTGCGAACGAACATGGCGTGGCCATCAACTTAATGAACGGTACTTCATTAGCGAAATGACCTTGAGCGAAATGCAGGCAGGCAAGCATCGTATTGCAATTGAACAGTAATTTCCTATGCGAAATGCACTCGAAAAACACTTGGAAAAGAAATGAAAATGTTAGTGCAAATGTTAAGTGCGCATTAAATATTTCTCTTCTTGCTGGGAGAGTTGCCACCTCAAGCGTCAGTTGCGAATTTCGTTTTTCTTTTTTCCATCGCCAAAAACGTGGTGCTGCCTTCAAAACAAACCAAACGAAAGCGAAAGCCAGGCAAAGACTACGCATGCGTCGTTCTAACGAAAGTGAAAGTACATAACCGAAACATACATACATATACATATGTATATCTTATGGATATATATACATATATCTTGATATATGTGCGTATCACTCTCCAGCTATAGTATAGATTAGCTCCAATGGAAAAGGTATTGCGCATTTAGGTCAAGTTTGTGAAATATTCACAACTTGAATATGCCAAAATGCTGAGCTGATAAGCTTATCAAAGTATCGTCTATTATTTAGGTGACAGCAGACCCCCACTAGACGCTCACCGATAACCACAGCAAACAAGCAAAAAGATAAGAAGAATCAGGTAGGTTTTTTATAGTAGATATAGCTTAACTTATCAACAAATTGATTTCGGTACACAAACCACTATAAATAACAGTTAAAATTGTTTACGCCTCATATGCGTACTTGGATCTTACGTTTTGGCTTATATACGATTTTATTTTCGATTTAATACAACAAGCAACCCATCAGAATACCGCTTAGATAGCAGTTTATAAATTTTATGTGGCCAACATTCACCTTGAACGTGATTGGGAATTGGATATTGCCATGTAAATACCGACATAAAACCCATACACACATATATATATATAGTTGGTTATTCGATTAGTTTTGCTGTTGCCCCCCCTTGTCATGCGTTGTTCATGCGACCAACATTCGGGATTCGGCTATAAATACCGTATATGCCGACTCCCCTGAAAAAATGTGCTAAGGTGTGCAAGAATTGTATTAAGTTTTACGCTGCATAGAGGAACTCCGATTACACGCTTTATGCTGACTTTTGTTTGTCGAAAATGTTGAAAACAAATAGCCGCAGCTTATGGAAGTATGCGAGTTCAAGTCCCCCGAGTTCGATGACTCAGCGCTGAATTTCAGTAATGCGATAAGTTTTATTATGCATACTATGTATGTAAATTGAATTAAGCCTCAGCGGGAAACTGGAAACGCAATTATATTGCGCCCCAAATTAAATATTAAAAATACAATCAATATCATAAAGGTTTTCACAAGCGTCGCACACCGCATTATAACTTGAGTAAAAAAGTGTTGAATCAAAAAGTGATGCGGTGTTTTTTTTACCCTGCACCCTAGTTGCAGTGTATATAAGTTAGTGTATCTAAGTTAGCTTAAGGCACTGACCTCAACTCTGTCGTAAACCCATTGTCCTTTGACACGCGAACTTTGTGCAACTTTTGAACGACCTTGGTACGTCTAAGGGGCGCAAACATAACGAAGTACAGACCCAAAAAACTGCCATAAAAATCTTGAATTATAGACGAGTGCACTTGGAAACCAAAACGTTGTTATATGCAAGTTTGACAGTTTAATTTTCAACTTGTTGGGGGCGTGTGCCTGTCTGTCTATTCCACTACCTCTCCCCATTGCTGTGTCTCTCTCTCTCTCTGTCTATTTTGTTCTCTTTCTCTTAGCTATTTCCGCATCGTTAAATGTGTGTGCAATTAGACAAATGCACTTGTATCTTACTAAATTGCAACCGGAAGCGTCGGCACAAAAATTTGAATAGAAATTTGTATTTTTCTCGTTAATTAGTGTAGAGTTGTGCGCGGGACTGTACTAGGTATAACAAAAGAGAAGAGAACCTTCGACGGAAAACGTTGAAACGTTGCATCCGAAAAGTCATTGAAGATGTTTTATGCAATTTGTGTATATTCAGTTGCCATTTTTGTTGTACAGTTTTGAATTGTTGCCAACTCGTAATGCACACGTTCTCGGGGCTATTGATTGATGGATCCGAAATACGTAAGTGATAAACGCGAAAGATAATTAGGCAAGCCTGATTAGTTATACACAGTTAGAATCAAATACATGTTATTTACATACGTATTTTCAAGCAAAAACAACTTTTTCTGTCTTCAATGAATATTGCATTAAATTGCTGGACTACATTTCCCACCGGACTCAACTTGGCCTCGACCTATTGCGCTAGCTCATCGCATGATTCACAAGTGAATTTCACAAAGTGCTTCCCAGAAAACCGAAGAGAGTCACAAAAGACAAGACCTTTGGGACTCGCTCGATGAGTTTCAAAACAATGCGGATATATATAGTACGTTCCCGTACGCTTATATAACCGATACACGTCTATGTAGATAGACTATATTGACTATATTCGTATAGATAGCTCATTCTGTTTGTATTAGCAGTGCGGCAAGACCGGCAAAACATTTGCATTCAAAATAAGCCGGCTGTGTTTGGCTGGCGACACTCTCGTTAAATACTGGATACAGGTACCGCATATACCCGGTACGCAGATACCATAATTAGCTCACTCAACTCAACTCAACTCAATTCGAGTCTACCCCCGGTAAGCGCCACGTCACGTTTTGGTTTCAATTCAATTAATGGGTCTTTCGCTCCTTCTCTATTTGCACCTCTAATGGAATCGACATTTGACTTTAGATTTTCACAATTGTTGTGTACAGATAACGCGACGCGACAACAACTTGTTGTTGAGGGACACGACTCGACACGTTGTGGTTGCTACTAACCATGTGTTCCAGAACTGGATTTGTTTCATCGAAACCAAAGAGAAAATTAATGCAAGTAACAATTTATCATATATCTCCCCCTACATTTTGTTTAAGCTCAAAAATGCCTGAAAAAACTACCGCTGTTTAACAGATGTTAACACTAACAGCCACTTCACATTGCGCAAAACTGTTGCTAACAGCGTCACATAACCTTAGATATTTGGCCTTTAAAAGGCTCCTTCTTGGAATTTCTATTAGACTTGCAAATTAGGCCATTTCTGGTAACTTAATACGCTTTCCACCTCACTTAAGTCCCAGGTTCTTTCTTTCGGCTTGTGTGCGATATTATGTTAATCAGGCTAGACATTATCCCAAACATAACAAGCCAGTGCACTACAGGCAGTTCTAATTTATTATCATATGCATGTTTGTGGCACACTATAGCAGACTATGCTCTAAAATTGCCTCACATTGACGTCAATGGAAATTTATGCAAATGAATCGTAGTAGATCCCTCGGTACTTCGAGTCATTTCGAACTTTGAGTTACTCGTGCTTCGTATTTCGTATTTCGCATATCGTATATCGTTTTTCGTGGGTGCTAATTAGATTTGATGGCTTTCCATTTATTGCTGGGCGTGTCTTGACAGTTATTGAACTTACGTTTTGCAAGCCCTACACAAAAACTTGATGATGATGATGATAAGGTTAAGCGCAGTTACGTAGTATATAGAGTGTGTAATTAAGAAATGTTCGGAGGCAAAAAAGTTATTAGCAAATTGTTCGACCTTGTCGTATTCTGTATTCTCTTTTTTCTTGCATTTCACTTGCCAGCCTAGTCGAAACAAGGACAAAAGGAAAAGCTGGCAAGCTGGTATTAATCAGAAACAGACAATAGACAGAGATGGGGAGAGAGAGAGAGAGAGCGGGCACGAGGTGTGCAAAAGAGAAATAGTCTATTGTTGTGGGAAATTGAGTATACTATGTACGAGCATAGCTCAAAGACAAACTCATTAGAAACATGTCAGAGCAAACATCAGGAGAATAATGCGGGTGATATATATCTCTGACTGGCTGAGGAAAACACAAATGCTTAAAATGCTTTAAAAAAAATAATTTTCTTGAAAGAAAACAACTTTAAAGAGACAGAATAAGAAAGACATGCGATAGGCTAAAAAACACAGAGAGGCAGACTGAATTTTTAGAGATTTATATCATCTTATATATTGTATTACAAGAGGTTAATAGTTTGTAACTTAACAAATGAGTATATTGTTCAATTATAATTTAGCAATTTCACTTAAATCATTATCATGCACAACAACAACAATCAATTGCTGGCCCAGCTTGATTTTTTCCCCTGGGTTGGGTTAATTAATCTGTTGTCGAGTATGTAAAACTTGTGCGGGCAAGTTGAATTTATTTGTAGTCGAGCTACGATAAACAAACAAATAAAGTCAACATTGCTGGCTCCGAGTATTATTACGCCTGTCGTTATCAGGAATAAATAAAAAAAAAACAAGCGAAGGAAAGACTTGGCATTGCATCTAGTAATGTGTGGAATATACGATACAATACACACACAAATAGAATATGTGCACATATGTGTATCTATATATAGTAGGGGGCAGGGGCTTGCTCAAGTCGTATAATGAGCTCTGTGCAAATTTATGGAACAACACTTGCCCCGTGCACAATAATATAGACAAACACTTGTATCACATAGCATATAGTTGCATATATCTGGATGTACTACACTCATATTTACATTCGAATTGCCAATCGACGGTTCGTTGGGGTTCAGGAATTAGGTAAGTATTCTTGTATATCCATTCGAAAAGTCTATTAAGCGCGCTTTCCAACACTGCTCAAGGTTAGGTCTACATATAGTTTATGCCCCTCTCGCGCTCTCTCTCTCTCTCTCTCTCTCTCTCGTCTAACATCGTCTTTGTGCATGCTAATTAATGCCTGCTCGCCTGCCCCACATAATATATATATATTTGTTTATATATCAATAGGAATATATATATAGAATCTGTGAAAAGCGTATCACTTGACTGCGTGTCGAAATTTGCAAAGTGCACATTAAATATAACGCTTGTTTTTGTTGTTCACGGGGCGATTAGCTGCGAATGAACCGAAAGTCACGTTCACACGTACGATTCGCAAGATGGCAATAGAAAACCCATCGAAATTGCAGGATATAACTGACTTTAACATGCTATAAAAATGGAATTTAAATATTCTTTTTGTTTTTAGCTTAAATTAGGCTCGAAATTGGTTTCGAAGAACTTTTCGTAGCCTTGTTCTAGGCATATTCAAGCGTACCTAATGAGTTTATTAAGTTATCCCGAATAGGATCTCGACCTTGCGGTAATTGCAGGCACTTTTAGTCGCTGCCAACTCAGTTAAAAGTAACAAGCAGCAAAAGTATCTGTAAGCTGATTTGTTTTATGAGTGTGTGTGCGGGGCAACCCTGTTCTCCGCCTCTTTTCCGCCTGTTCCCACTACACCGCTTGCTTAATCGTTGGCAAAGTTTCAGATGGCTTGCGAGACACTGTCAGATGATACAGGATTAAGTTGCGAAGGCCCCAAACAGCTCAAGGACATTTGAGAAATGTTCCGTGTATGAGTGTGAGGGAACCTTCCTTATAGCATTTAATTGGGCGTGGTCGAGAGACCACAAGCCAGCTCGTTAATAAACGAAAGCTTGCGGAAAGCGAGTTAGAGGGACCGCCCGTAGCGGGCAATAAAAAAAGAAGCGGAACTAGAAGACGAAGAAAGAGAAGAAGCATAGCTGATGCCACAGCAGATAAGCTCTAATTATTTAATTCATCGAATGGGATATCTTTAATCAGCTTGAATCTATAGACTTATTTAATACTATACATATCCTATGCACAGTTTCAACTGTAGCTGACGCACCCTGTAGGCCCGTACAGTAGCGTGTTGCAATTAAGGCTGTAATATTGCCAACAAGCTGTATAAATTAATAAAAAAAAAAAACAACAGAGCAGAACAAAGCTGAACAGAGTAAAAACTTATGTTGTTCGGATTATAATTGTACAGAAATTTAATTGCCGTTTTCAGTAAGTTCCTTCACTTGACCCAATTCTCAGTCGACCCCAGCGACAACAGCAACAACAACAATAAAAACTTGTCTAATCTTTAAAACATAATCGGAAAAACGCCAACGGAAAATTACAATCGAAAAATGCAATGCGTGAACACTATTTTATTTTTTTTTATTTTTTGTTTGGTGTGATTGATGCCCGAAGAGCGTGTTTGAATAAAATTTATGAACACGCTAAAACCGCGAAACTGGAATCGATCGTTTATAGTATAGAGATGTTTGTGCGTACTGACAATGAGCTAATCCAAGTGCAGTCAAGGAAAATACTAGAAAACTCTAGAAAGGTGCCGCCGCGTGGAAAACACCAACAACAACAAAAAGGTTTAATGAACCCCAAACATGAATGCGATTTGAGTTGACCTTTTCCAACGTATCACAGCAGAACAACAACAGCAGCAACAACTACAACAAAATAAAAGTTGATCAGCTGCTTAAACAGGTTTTCTGTATTGTATCTTCAAACTATTTGTAGTTGTATCTGTATCTGTAACTCACTGGTTCAAGCTTTTTACGCAGTTTTAAATTGTACCTAAATTCGAGCACAATTTATGCAGTAAACACAATTTCCAATCATAGCATATTACTATCTATAAATATAGATGCAGCATGCGGGAGCACGCAGTTGTAAGAATAGACGGGCAGACTCCAGTGGGGTAACAAGGTCAGGCTGTGTAAGTCTCTCGGCTCTCGACTGGTAAACAAAAGGCAGGGGCAGGGTCAACTTATGAATATGCATAAGAAAATTCTATAGAATGACATGAAAATTACTGTAAAATTGGAAAATCACTAAGTGCGCAGCGAGCAGCTCAGTTGCAAGAAGTTATAAAGTAAGAAAAATATAGTAAACTACTAGAAAATTTAGAAAACTTCAATCAACTTCCCAAACACATAGAAAACTTTAAGTTCAGTGTTATAAAGCTGCATTCATTAGAGAACTAAAAACAATGTTGGAAAATGCTGCCAATGCAAACTTAGCATTTTTAATTTGTAAATATTACATATTCGTATAAGAATATATGTTTTATTTATAAATATTACCCATGCGTGCACTGCAAAATTTACTCAAGTTTTCGCCGGTTGCATTGCAAGCACGCGAGAGAAATTAGCGAACAGAGCAGGCAGCTATGAAACTCACTCTCACACTCTCTGACTCGCTGTGTGCACCCTCTCGAACTTCCGCTGCTAAGAGACCACACACACACATACGTTACTCACGCACACTTATCGAAAAGTTCGGCTTGCAAAGAGTTTTTGCGTCGCAAATGAATTTTTCTACCTCCAGCGCCGGCACAGAGATTGCCGCAGGCTGTGTTGTTGTTCTTGCGCGCTTGTTCTTCTCACACTTTTTCTTTTTTTTTTTTGTTGCTGTTGTTGTTGATTTCTTCTCCTTTTTCATTTTGCTGTTGTTTTTGCCGGTCCAAAACGTAAGCAGGCCCAGTCAGCGCACACGAACAACGAAAGCAAAGCGTGGCGCGGCCAAAGCTTGAGAGCAATAGAATAATTTTCGCTGCGCAATTTCTTTGTTTTTGTTTGCCCCCTTTTTGATGCGGAATTCTGCCTCTCCCCCACGATTTCTTTCTCTGCAATCTGTAGATGAGGGTTGCTGCTGGGAGCCGGCATTTTGGGCAATTCAAGAATTCTGTTATTCCATGTGGCATAAACAAAAAAAAAAAACAGTTCCAGACACAAATAAAATTGAAAACATTATACACTGAGCATAAATTTCAATTTCATTAGCTGCATATTTAATAAAATCTCAACATATTTCCCTCTCTCTTTCCCACAGGAATGTTATTTACATAACAATGTTAAACATAACAAAAGTGTGTGTGTGTGTAAACAAGTGAAACGTTTATGGTGCTCTAATCTTTCGCATATTGTTTATGAATTTGTTGCTCTGTTTTTGTTGTTGTTGTGGCTGTTGCTGCCCCTGTTTTTTTTTTCTGTATTAGAACTGACCTATTCCAAGCGAATTTCAATTGTCGAGTGTTTATAAGAAAAGTGATTTGTAATATATATTATGTTACTACATACATATATATCGATTATTATATGGATTATCAATAACTCAGGCATGTATAGTTGGTCTTATCACACTGTAAATGTTTTATAATCTATTTTAATGCTTCTCTCTAGAAAATAAAAGAGTTTTATTTTTCTGCATGTAATTATAGCTCAAGTTATACAAAATGCAAGTTTCTTATAAAAAGTATTACATAAATCAATTTCAATTATTCAAACAGCATCGCAAGTAACATTATGACCTTGACTTATAGAAATTCATTCAACTCTAATTTGTTTCAATTCACATGTGATTCTGTCATTTAGGAAGTGCTATAAATAGAATCAGCCGACCAACCCGAGTTCGATCCAGAACATTTCATTTGCCTCGACTCTCTGTGAGTGTTCTAAACGATCCTCCCAATACTTATGTATATAGTCTATTTGGCTTGATGTTTTGCGCGCACTTTGCTCAAATCAAAACAAAAAATTAGTTTCCCTCGGTTTTTGCGTCACAAGTGTCGAGAAATTCGAATAAATCAAATTTTTATTGTATTTTGTTATTGTTTCTATTTCGTTCTCGTGAGCGAGATAGTGAAAAACAAAATCAAGTTGGGGGGGTCGAAATAGAATTAAAAAAATAATAACAGCAACTTTTGCCGGTCTCTTGGCACAAGTTGCTAATCAAAATTTGTGTAGATTTTTCCGTTTATAAATAATTCTTTTGGTTTTATCACATGCTCAACGACGACGACGACGATTTTCAAAGCGACAGCGAAAATACAATTTTTGTTTCGTATATATATTATATTTATATATTGTATTTTAAATTATTGTTTTTCGTTTTCGGGGTTTTCTTTATATACATGTTGCACTTTTCACAAAACTTTCCATAAAATGTTTAATGCATTTTCCACTTCACGCACATTGAATAATTGTTTGTTAAAAAATACAAACAACTGTATTTATTGTATTTCTCCCTCTCTGACTCGCTTTGGCTTTTGGTGAGTTTGTTTATTAACAATAAAATGCCAGATTAAAATGCCCGCTCATGCATATTTATAGCTCGATTCGAAATCATATATACATATATTTCTATATATGTATGTTTTCGAGCTACAGAAATTCCAGTTTGTACGTTGAACGTTTTCTTTGTTTCTTTAACAAAATATGTTAATTATGATGGAATATTATTATTGTTATTATACATGGTATACGATTAGCATGTGCCTTTTGGCTAGTGATTTTCTTAATGAAACCTTATCGAGTATCGAGTTGGAATTCTTTCTTTCCACTTGTCTTACAGTTAATTTTCGATCAATTAATTCACAATTCACGTGGCGCTCTTAACGTCTGTCGCGGCCGGCGCTTTAAATTTAACTGAAAGGCGACAACGTTGCGGCCATGTGGCCAACCCAAAGCGATATGATTCTCTCTCTCTGCGTGTATGTATGTGTGTACGTGGGAATATGGGTGTGTGTATGGAGAGCACTTGCAAGTATATGAAACACATAATAATGTATATAGAGGCGTATGAAATAGCCGACTATAGCCGTGCGTGTGTGTGCCAAACCGGCAATGTACGTGTGTGTGTGTGTGCGAGTGTGTGAGTCTGTTATATGTAACAGCAGAAAAAGGTGAGCACAACAAAAAGTTAAGCAAGCAAAACGTACGTAGAAAGCCCATAAGCAAAATAAACTTACGACTATTCTGTATGTGTGTGTGAGTGTCGCGCGCTGTTAAAAACAAGTAGGCGTGGTTGCGCCGCTGTTAAACTACGGTGCCACGATTTTAGGCTTTTTTGTTAGTTCTGCTAATTGCCTAAACGACCTTTGCTGTTAGCTAACACTGCGCTGTTGTCTAGACTGACAGGTTAACAGCGCACTGTGAGCGGATTAACGCACGAGAAAAGCATAGATATATAGCGGGTGTGTTGTTTTTGTTTTTCACATGTCTCTCGGTACTTATGCTGCTTACGCAGACATACAAGTGCTGTAATGCTTAAAGAATTTCGTGTATTTCTTTTGCTTGCTGCCGTCTTTGGCTTTTGTTGTTTACAGACAACATACTTTACATATGCAAAAACAGCCAACTGTTATATTTTACAAAATATGCGATTCTAATGCGATTCTTGTTTGTGTGCACGTCGTCACGTAGGCACACGCGGTACCAGAGCTCTTGTGTGTGTGTGTTGGTGGTGGCCAGCAGTAGCAAACAAAAAAGCGCCCTTAACATTTGTCTATGCTCTCTCCCTCTCAACTGCTGTTACGCTCTCTAGCGCAAAACTAGACTGTTCTAGTTTGAGTGCGAACGTGTGTGGGCGGCTTAACAGACTTTCGCTTATGAATGGCAGGCTTAACAATAGTAAACAGACACATAGACACCCACGCATACACACATACGCATTTATTTACAGTTATGTATGCTTGCGCGCAGTCCGGCTGTCTGCCTTCAAAATCAATGTCGGTTAATTGTCGTGGGCAGCGAATATATTTATTATTTTTTGCCATAGTGGGACAGTGAGTTACAAATGTACACACACACACACATAGCTCGCATACTTGGACGCGCCTCTTATTGCGATTTTATTCCCCCCGTCTGCACCCATACATACATATCTAAATCATCTCTTTTTGCTCGCTTTTGCTCTGCACATGCTGCGAGATTACGTCATGGCCAGACACTTGATATCAGGCCGGCGACGAATAATAACAAAAAGCGCACACTGAAAAAACCAAAGACTCGAAATGTAAAATGCAAGCGAAAAACACCGACAACAACAACAAGCTGCGGTTGATGAATAACTGAGTACTGCAGGGATAGAGGGAGAGGCACGAACTCGAGCCTGTTTTCGAATGCACGCACCACCACCACCAGGTGCTGCTGCCTGCAACTTGTTGTTATTCTCTCTCTCTTGGACTTGCTTGTTGTTGCTTGACATTGAAAATGCAAGCCAAAACAAAAACAGGAGCAACACAACAACAACAATTGCAGTCTGTACATAAAACTTCGCAAAATAAAAAGCACATACAAATTTTCAAGGTCAGACAGAGGGTAAACAGGCTAAATACCAAAATGCAGCAACAGTTAGTTCTGAGTCGCAGTTACCCTCGCTCACTGGCGCGCTCTCACTCTCTTTGCGAATGCACGAGCAAACGGAGTGTAGTGTGCGAATGTGCATCGTGTGTGCATGAGCTTCGCTTTGACTTTTGCTTCGTTTCTGTTGCTGTGGGCGTCGTATGCTCACTCTCTCTGTGTTCGTGTGTGTAGGTGTGTGTGTGTGCACTATGCTGCGTCTTTCTACTCAATTTGTTTTCTTCCTGCTGCTGTGCTGCCTGCTTCAAGCATTTGAGTTGTTTTTAATTCATCAAAGGTTTTGTTATTGTTTACACGCTTGTACATTTATTCAGCTGTTGTTGCTGTAAATTTGTTGTTTATATTGCTTCATAATTATCACTATCGCAACGCACTCTACGCCGGCGAATAAAATTTCCATTTAGTTATTTCGCAAATTTACATTATTTCGCACCTTTACGAATTTCAATTTACATAAAAGCACAAACACACAACTGTATTTCCATTTTTTCTTTCCTTCGTTTAATTTGTCACGCACAACAACAGCAAATAAAAACTCGTATTTACATATGTAAAATGCATGGCAAACAAGCAGAACATAAAAACTGTGTTTATCTGTTTAAGCAGCCCATAGCCCCCCTTTGCCCACTTCCTCTCTCTCTCTTCCCCCCCCCTCTCCCTATCTCTCACTATCTCTCTCTCTCTCCCTTGCTCAGCTAATAAAACAAAAACTTCAGGTTTTACACACATCGTTAGTAATGTTTTTTTAGCAAGCGCCTTTTGCGTATTTTTTTTCGCCGTTTATTTGTTTGTTTTACTTTGCGCCGTTTGTTTTATCTGTTGCTTTTGTTTTCAAAGTCAAGGTTACTTTGTTTTGTATGCATACGCCTTTTTCATTTATGATTTACATTAGTTGCGCTTTAATTGGAAATTTAAACAAAAGCTAAAAATTGCTGCGAATTTATATTCGAATACAATGAAAATGTTGATTTAACATGTACTTAACATGTGACTGGTACTTGCTGTTAAACGTCATTCGGTATGTAAATATGAAAATTGAATATATCTGGTACTTACTTTGCACAGCCAATTGTTGCTGATGCGCCGCAACGCGCTGTAAATAGAGAGAGAAATATTGTTTTAATTATAGCATCATTGCTAGCAATAAATAGTCAGAGATTACAAGTTTATATTTTGAATTTCGCGCGCGCGCTCCGTTCGGCTAACAGGTGATTGGTTTAGCGAAGACGCAAACCATCGCGCACGCACATACACAGTTAACAGCCTGCTGTTGCTTACATTTGCATTTGCCAACACTGCGCGCAGTCCGCTGCTCTGCAACGATTGTACATCGAGCGACTGACTGCGACCGCGCTGTGTTTTAATTGTGGGCGAAGTGGGCGGCGGGCCTGCTGATGAATTCGTCGAGTGGGTGTGGCGATAAAGCCAACGTTTCACAGCAGACATGGTTTAGTTTGTTTTGAGATGTGTGTTCACAGCCGTAGAAATGTTAAAGTTGCAGTTGAAATGCTTTTACATTGTACAGATTGTGCACTTAACAGCGATCGCACTGTTAGTGCTGCCACCGGGCGACAGATGGCGCCGGCAAGCACAGCTCTTGCTGTTGACTAAATTGTTTTATTTTTTATTATTCAGTGTAATGTATTATTGGAATATTTATTTACTTGTTGTTGTTGCACTCATTTAGCACCTGATATTTTTAAAGGTTTAATTGGAAATAAATTGCAAATTAAATATGTAAATTTCGCTCTCGCTCTCTTTCTTTCACGCTCTTTCGCCTTTCAAAATATATGCATAATTTTCATAATTACACGCGTTGTTTTTGCTGTTATTGTTGTACAAGGAAGCAAAGAGTAAATGAAATAATTGTTGACGAACGCGAAAAAGGTGGACAGCACAAATAAAAAATAAAATAAAATCCCTGACCATGAAAATGTCAGCGTCTTTGTTTGGGGGCAAATGATTTACGGCTGAAATGCTCAAGTGGAACAGCTGCAAGTGCATGTTAAAAACACATACAGACGCAGTCACCCACACATGCACATGCATTCATTCACACACACACACGCAGACACTCTCTGGGTCAACGCGTTGCACGAATTAATCCTTGACCTCATCGCAGAAACTTTTAATTGAGTAAAAGAGAGAGAGAGAGAGAGAGAGAGAGAGAGAGGCAGGGAGAGAGCGAGACTGCATCGCTTGTGACGCATAAGTTTATTGAACGCTGGGCGTGCGCACACAGTGGGCGTGGCACGCTCTGTTGATTGCCCCACTGGCGTGTCGCATAATTCAAATTAACAAAAGAAAAACAAGTGCTATAAAAGCGAATAGCAAACTTTGATTCAATGAAGAAATGCCTAAAGGTAAGCACAATTATATAAAAACAAAGAGAGAGAGAGAGAGAGACCAGCAGCAGGCGCTAACAGAGAGCAGATCGAGCACTTAGCAGCGCGCTGTTAAACGAAGTCTGCAAGGCAAAACAAATGTTAACTGCCATAAACATGTTTGGCATTTATGGTTACGTGCAGTGTGGTGAGCAAGCTGAGCTGTGGTGAAAACGCAGCTTGATGATCGGAACTAATATGCATTTTCTACTTATAAAACTCATATAAATTAAATTCAACAGTTTATCGAATTTATGGCAATTTATAGCACTCGCTTTAAGCTTTACGTATTTGCGTAATTT
This sequence comes from Zaprionus inermis, assembly GCA_018151445.1. NCBI lineage: Eukaryota > Metazoa > Arthropoda > Insecta > Diptera > Drosophilidae > Zaprionus > Zaprionus inermis. The sequence continues at coordinate 692,934 of JAECXD010001328.1, read as the reverse complement.
TCGATTTCAAATATCAACAGACTGTGTATTTTAGGCTCGAACACGTTTAATAAATAAAATCAACAAAAGCCATTTGCTATTTATGGGCTTACATTATTTTTCCATTTTGTTATTTAGTTTTCGTTGTATTTTCTTTCTGCTTTTAGTTTTCTCGTCGCTCTTTTCTCTTCTATGTATCTGTGTGTGTGTGTCTGTATTTCTTATGGTTCGTCGTGCTTGTATTTGCCCAGCAGTAGCCTATAGTCTTTATACTATATATCATACTAGTCAAATATTTGTGCAACGTTCTTCAGAGTTGAAAATTTATGAAGAATGACGAACAATAAAAATAAATTAATTAAAGTGTTTTGCTATTTTATTACAGCTTGAAAAAAGCTGCAACAAATTAATGCTATAAAAATTAAAAAGAGATTTTGAATGTCTTATAAAGAGTTCACAGTCGATTATTTCGAAAGACCAAAACTAAAACCGACACTTGGCATCTTTAATTCAGAACTTGCAGCAATTTATGATTGTATTTAATACCCTATGTAGCACACATGGGAATAACAATAATAAACAAATATGAGAGACAGACGAGCATCGTCAAGTGGTTGACCTTTAGACGAGTGCAATAGAAATGGAAACAGAAATAGAAAAACAAAAAACCAAAACAAAAATAAAAGCAGAGAAGAAATACAAATAATAAATCTGTGCAAGAGAGACTGACGAGACTATTCGGTCAAACTACTTTCTGTAGCAGCAGCACATAGCATCAAACCGAGAGACATAGTCGAGCTGACAAGCTGACAGATGATTAATTAACGAGGTATACGACGAGCAACAACAAAGCAGCGAAATACTGTAAACCACATTTGTTTGGTATGCCCAAAAATGATATGAGAGTGCTTTTGGGGCGGCAGTTTGCACTTCCTCGATGCAGCGAAAAAGGAGGCGTGACTTGCAGGAAGACAAATACTGAAAGAGAAAAACAGTTGCAAAAACTCACAGAGTGCTTTGAGACTGAGTACTTTGTTCAGTAGTAATCGATATTTATCGATTCTCGAAAACGCAGGGCGTGGCCTCTAAAATTTGCGCATGGTTTACCGAAATTTGCATGCAAAATTTGAGTTCTCTAGCTTTTATAATAGCTGAGATTTCGCTGTTCATACAAACAGACTTGGCTAAAACGACACGGCTAGCTATAATGACCAAACATATACATATTTACATTATTTGTAGGTTCTGCCTCGTCTTCTACTGCCTGTTGCAAGCAATTGCATAAAGTATTCACTGTTTTTTACAATTTCAAATAATCAAAAGAGTATAAAACAAATTAAAAACAAAGAAAAAATAAATACAAATAGAAATTGATTTGCCTAGGCGTGTGAGAATTGATAATAGCGGACAGATGTACAGATAACGCGCAGCCTTTGTACGCAAGTAAACACTGCAGTCTATAATATAGATTTTAATACTAATTTTTTAATGTATACTTTATATTTAGTATACATAATAAATACTTAATGCAACTTGTCAGGGGACAGGCCTTTAAAATCGCTGGTGCCTTGCCCTCGCTTAAGTCGGGAGACTGGGGAAAAGTAAGCCCCATTATTATGCGCGTTAATTTAATTTATTAATCGTATTGATTTCCATTTTAGTCGGTCTGTCTTCTGTTTCTCTGTTGTTTTGTCTTTGCACGCTTTCAGCGTATCTTATCGCCTTCACTCGACCCTGTACTCTAAATTAAATTTCTTCTTTTTCAGGTTTGATAAAAAACAAACCCCAACCCTCGCGTTGATAACACACATATTTGCAAAAAAGCTTTAGGCTCAATAATACGGCGAAAGAATTTCCAATATTATCTGTAAATAGTACACACACACTCTCTCTCTCGCTCTCTCTATCTCTCTCTCCGTCTTTAGTAAGCTCATGGGAACCTTATATAAATTCTGTCAGTTTCCATTATGGAATTTGCCAAACAGCTGTGCGTCATCAAAGTATGTCGAATTATTTTGACAGATTTGTTTAGTAGCATCGGCCAGATATATATGCTATATACAACTGAATAGTAGCCAAAGATAATTGCTTGTTATATCACTTGACATTTCATTGATAAATTTAAAACTTTCGTGTAGAAACAAGTTGACAAAGAAGCGAAAGAAAGAGGAAAACGAATGATACTTTTAACTGATTAGAAGATATTATTTACAGCCAAGAATGTAGGGAATAAAAAGGAAATCTAAAGAAGCTTAAGCTAGTCCAATAAATAACTATAAATAAATAACTATATATTATCAAACGCGACATGCGTGTCATGATTTCACATTGATTTCAGGCAATAAAATAACGTGATCTGTCACAGTTTTCCGCAATCAGGACTTGTGACGGAAATAAAACTGCGGCTTTTGTTAATTAAATTAACACAGGTGCGAGCGATAACTGACAACAAAAATAAAACTTCAAAAAAATCATGCAAGCAAATTGCTATAAATCACAATTTTTTTATCTAAGCAAAACTCCCACAGTCTTTTGGGCCAAGGTAATTAATAACAGCAATTCAGGTGTTAATTGTTTTGCAGTAAGAAGCAACAACAAAATGGAAGTAGGCGACGATTGAGATACCCTGATTGAGCTGATTGATTATACATTTTTTATATGGTTTATAGCAAGCTCGTGTAGTGCCAATTCGCACTGATATCTATTGCCTTACACTCGCACTGCCTCTCCCTCTCTCTCTCTCTCTACACTCTTCATATAGTTATCAGTTATCACCCAAGCTGATAGGGTCGACTGCTCACTCGCTTGTTTGACCTCTGCGTGAAAATCAACCGCAATGTCAGCAGGCTACGAAAACCCCATACCCACTTAGACACTTGATAAATTAGCAGAGGCCCAGCAAAGGCTTAGAACATGAACAAACTAAAGGCAAAACAGAATATTTAACAAATTTCACGAATACGTTAAAAAGCTGAGAGTGCAACAACAACAATAAAGCACACACACACACACACGCACAGTCACACAGACATGATACATCACATGTTTGCCATTTGTTTTGCTGACAGTTTGCCTTTTGTTTTTGTTTTTTTTTTTTTTTAATTTTGGGTTTTTTTTTTCTTATTTTTGGTTTAGCTCATTTCCATGCGCCGCTTCGAGTGCTTAACGTTTTTAATTAAACAAATAGAATTGTAGATTAGAGAGGCACCAAATCATATCATAGTATCATAGCATATCGCGTGGGCCGTCTGCGCCGGCAATGAACTTGAAAATTGAAAAACAAATACATATGCATTTTATAGCAACTATATATATAATAATAAATACTTTTGCAAATGCGCACACGCGGAAAAGCTGCAGAATTGACATTGATAGAGGTTTTAATCTCTTGGAAATCTACTGTGAACACATTTCAATTTGCATGCGAAATTGGGAAAAACTCCAAAAATTGCCGAATTGGCTTGACGGCTTGTTATGAGGCTAAAAAACAAACAAGTTTAACGACTTTTTGCTTGAATATATTTATATATTCGTATTATTTTTGTTTGTTTGATTTTTCTTTTAAGAAAAATTTATTAAATATGTAAACAATTTTTATTGATTTCAAGGCTTTGTTTAGATTAAATAACTGTATTTTATACTATAACCGAAATATTTTTTACACATATTAGCTTTTTTAATATTCATATATTTATTTTTTAATTTGTTATATGCACTTAGGCCTTTAAATTTATTTATTTATTTTAAAGCGCACTTGAGACTTATTTATTTACTTTAAATTTATTTATTTATTTTATAGCGCCCTTGAGATTTATTTCTTTACTTTAAAAAATATATAGCCTTTTATTTTTTGCACTTTGTTTTTGTGGATATTTTAATAGATTTGTTGGCAAAACATTTTCAGCACAAGACAAACAAATAAATTTAATATTTTATTGCTAATTTTAATGAACTACTACGCGCTGTTTCGATTATTTTGTAATATACATTAAATTATTGCTGGGACTTGGCAGAATTTGTTGCTGTTTTTTTGTTGTTTTTCTCGTTTGTTATTTATTTATTAAAAGACGCGCGGACGTTCAATTGGAAATGCAGTTGAAAATAAATACACAAACGCAGCGTGCGAAAGAAGAAAACGGCAAAATTGAAATGACGACGGCGTCGTCAACATCAGCGACAACGACGCGTATACGTAATGTACGTAAGTATATGTTGTGACTGTGTTTCTCTGGCACTTTTCCGCAAAGCCCAAAACTGTCTGACCCATGAGAGAGAGAGAGAGAGTGTGAGAGACAGGGAGAGCGAGAGCACGCACGCGAGAAAGTCACGAGAGCTTTTGAGCGCAACGTTTGCTCAGCTGTTGCCGCTGCGATCACCTGTTGTGCTGGCGCTGAGCTTTACCATTCTTTCTCTCTCTATCTTTCTCTCTCTCTCCCTCTCGCTGGCTTAGCCGCCTTTCACATTGTCTCTTCGCTCAAGGACTTGATAACAGAACATAACATGTCACAGCAAATAGTATCTAATTATTATTATTACTTGATAAATCTCGAACATGCACATTATTATGTATTTGCTTTATTGCTTTGATTCTTTGTCGCTTTTTCTCCTTGTTTTAGCACACTGATAAGCTCGCTGTGATTGCGCAATTGTGCAATGTAACTGTCGCTTATCAATCGAATCGCATTAGCGGCGGCTTTATCGCATTTTGAAATCAAAATTAATCATTATTATATTTATAATGAAGTGGCCAGTCAGAGCAAAGGCGAACTGGTGGAATGACGACAGCTCGCGATTGATAGATAAGATCAAATAGTTTAAATACAGACTGTTTGGCTTATTTTTTGCTGTTTAGACCCGTAAAGCACGTGCGCAATTTGTGTTGGCAGTTTAAAATGCAAAAACACTTAGACTTTATCAATTTCATTTGCAATTTAAATCTAAAAGGAAATCTGAAGCACGCTTTATAAAGAAATAACAACTTTTGGTACTAAATAACACTTTTAAAATGTATAAAACTTTAGATTTGGGCGCCAAACAACCTAACATGCGTGCGCGCTAAACGGTTAAGCGAGCGCAACAACCTAGCCAAACACACACACCACTCACACAGCCAATGCACAAACCTCAATTTAGTCATGACACTTACCGCTTTGCGTTTGTCCGCCTCGCTGACCGCCGAGTTCGAACGATGTCGAAACAGATCCATCACTTTGGTCATTGGCGAACGCTGATTGGCACTCGCATGTGGTCGCACAGCCGTCACCGTGTGGTAATACTGTAGAGCATAACGAGAATCATAAGCTATATATACAATATAAGCTATATATGTAAGCTTGTCATACCTGCGCATCGCTGCCCTGATGCAAATGGGCGCTGCCATCTTTGTACTTGCTTTTGGCTGACGTGCCATCGGCATTGGTTATCGTAACGGCGGGATGTTGACGATGCCCGAAATGCTGCATGGCCACTTTCATGGAATTCATGATGCCGCCAGCTGCAGCGCCAGCGCCAGTTGCTCCGGCTGCGCCGGCATTTGTGCCCGTTGCAGTTGCCGTCGCCGACGACGCCGCAGCCGACGACGAAGTTGCTGCTCCTCCAGCTGTGGCTGGCGCTCCACCGGATACGGAATATGTGCTACTTGTGGCGCTACTGTCGGCCGACGACGGATCCAGCAAATGTTTATCCTTATACCGTTTCGCATCCGATTTGGCGCGCGGTCGAAACACATCGAATATTGTGGGACGACGATTGGGCGAGGCAATGCCATGGACTGTCGACTGATTGAGCACGGGCGAATCTTCGCCACTGCGTCGTCGTTCCAACGAACCGGAACGTGAACCGCCGCTGCCCACCATACGCTCCGTGCTACGTGAGATCTTCTCGCTGTGCCGATTCAGTTTCTCCAGCTTGGCCGCTTCGCGTTCGATGCGACGCGCCGTTTCCCGTTCCAGTTTGCGTGCCTCCTTCTCGCGACGCGATTGCTCCTTCTCCTGGCGTCTGCAATGGGTAAACGCATATGGTAAGTATATGGAAAGTAGTAAGCGATTTATTTTTAGCCAACTTACCGCTGCTCCTTCTCCATCTTTTTGTATGCCTTCTTGGCCGCCTTCGCATTGGGCTCCGCGGGCGCACTGGATGGCCGAGAGCCGGGCGCACGTGGCAGACCATCTTGTTCCTGAAAGCGTACATGACGTTTTTGAGTTGAATTCGTTTGTTTATTTATCGAAATCGAATTTGTATTAATTTCATTATTTAGTTTCGAAATTGTTTCAAAATCATTTGCAATTTGTTCTTCTTCATTTTGCGGTTTTAGCATGTTTCTGCCAGCCCTGCCCAAGACTAACTGAGTTAGCCAAGTTACTGCCAGGAGAATATCGGTCGCCCGCAGCGATTATCCTCTGTCTCTGCAATTATTGCCGAATTGTCTACAAACACAATTTGTTAGCGCCAGCCGACAATTCTGAATCAACAACAATTTGCTTGCAGTGTCGCAACAGGCAAGAAATAAGGGCAATAACAACACTACTACAACAACAACAACAACAAAACCTTGTAGTCTATAACGAATTGTGTTTTATTAATTGAATTTAGCCATTCGGCGAATCCTGCGGCGTTCTTTAAGCGAATTTAATCAACTTATTTATGAATGACAATTTAGGAGCAGCAGGTGGGTTGTGACATTGGCTATGCCGCGCTGTGGTGAGAAACTGGGCTTGCGCTGTTGAGTGGTTTGTGCAGTGGCTAAACCAAGCAGCGAGACGATTGGAGAGCGACAAGTGAGGGAGCTGCATGAGGCAAATAAGAGGATCATAACAAATATATAGAGATTTTAATGAACAAGTGAAGGGCGAATTTTGGGCCATAAATATGCAGCTTAAAAGCAGATGAAATGAGGAAAATAGCTAAGAATTTCTGAGAATTTTAACGCATTTATAGTATAGTTTTTTAAACTATCATTTTAGTACAATCCCTGAGCTTTCACGTACTATCAGCTCAACTCTTTTCCCTTTTCAAACGGCCATTAAATCTCTGACTGTTTTATCTAGCGCATTTGCTGCGAAAGTGCCAAAATAATCATTTACCTTGGCGATTGTGGGCTCGACAGCTCGGCAGCTCAACTAATGATGAATCTCTCATTTAATTAGACGACCCTTGCCGACAACTTTCACAAAGCCGAATTTCAGGGCCCACTCGCATAGCCAGACATAGACAGACACCTGTAGTTTGTTTATTTTTAGTACAGGTCAAAATATTTTTTTTTGGCATTCGTTTTTGTCTGGTTTTATTTCACTTCTTACTTTGCTTTTGAACAGTTTGCCAAGTCACGTGCCCTGCGGTCTGTCAATATGCGCTTGTTGTTGTTGTTGTTTCTGCTGTGCTGCGATGAGCAAACAATCGAGCGAAATTAATGAACGCATCAAAAGTATTCGAGTAATCGAGTATTCCAATGATTCCGTTGATTCCAATGTGCAAAGTGGGTTAAATGGGCGAGGCAGCAGCGCAAGCAAAGTGAGAAAAAAAGCAACGACGAGTGTATACAATAATGCGAAATAAAAATAAAAACTAAATATAGAAAATAAAGCAACGTGGTTGTGGTTGAAACGAAAGGTAGCATATGCAGGCTCATCATACATCTAAGTATATAAATAGTTAAATGTTACGAGCTGTCTCAGTAGTCGACTATAGCCACAGGCGTGTAGAGTATGGTAAAGAAAACCAGAAGCTTTTCATGCCAGTTGGCGGGGCAAGTGTTTACCATCAGCTGTTGGACACATTGTCTGCGCCTAGTTCAATGTTTGCATTTGAAGGAGAGAGAGAGAGAGAGAGAGGGGTAAGAAAGGGAGAGCGAGAGCCAGCGAAAGGTAGCGTAAAGAACGCATTCAAGTGATTTGCATGGCAGGCCAGGCCAGGCCGGGTATGCAGATGATATAGGCGTCTCTATATGCAGCCAAGTAAGTGTATCTATAATTGGGTGTGGCTTCTGCCTCATTGACGTAATTGTTTGCACACATACACACACATACAACTAGAAACAACAGCCCATGTAAATATCGCTGCCTATGGAAATGTATTAAGTATATATACAGTATATAGCAGATACTGTTGATTGTGGATTTCCTTTCAGGTTTTTGTGAAAATAAATAAGAAATGTTGACAAATTGTATCATTTGTCAGTCGGCTGATAAGGTGGGAAGCTAAGCCCCTCGCACCCCTGCCCGTTCCCCTTAGCTTCCTGTCAACACACGATACACGAATTGTGCACGAATTGTACACGAAGTGCACATGCGAAGCGATAAATGAAAAGCCTGCAAGTCCGAAAGCTACGCCATATGTAGCGTAGTACAACCGTAGTACGATACACATTACGACCCACAGTCAAGCTCGTGTATAGCGTACAATTTCCCTTTTTACCTGACACTTTGTTTACACTTTGTGGCAGTAAAGAAAAACACGCGCAGGCCAAACATACAAAAGCACAAAAATGAAGGCAAAATTGTGGAATGCTATAAATAGCTTGTCATGCTTATCTAACGGGCAGAACTTGCAATGCCCTACGTTGCCATAAAGTACGATAAAACCTACTATAAAAGCTGTACACAATTACAGTACAATATTTGCTATAAAAGCAGTCAAAGAAATTAAATGTAAATCTGCTTAAAAGGAAACAAAACGAGTAACCAAAAAAAAAATGACAACGAGTACGAGTAATTATTCGAGTATACTCGAAAATTTCTCGAGGAAAATTCAATTTTCTTTTATAGCAAATCGATATTTCATTATATTTTCTTGCTAAATATAATATACAATATTTTCCTTCGGCCTCGATGTTTGTTCTAATTAGTAATTCGACGTGTATCGAGTGTTTTCTTTGTAATGATTCGAGTATACTCGAAAATGTATTAATTATTGCAGGTCTCTGGGGGGAAATTCAATTGTTTTGATCGATATTTCATTATATGCTCTTTCGCACTTAATATTTCTAATTAATAATTCGACGTATATCGATTATTTTCTGTATAAATTAAGCACCCTTCAGCGCCCGAGCTCTCAATCAAGCGAGTTTAAAGACAATCTCGCCACTTAAAGCAACCTGTTTACAGGGTATAGTGACCCAGACAGAGTTCGCTACACGCTGAAATCTCAGACAGTTGTTGAAGCATCTCTCGTTTGGAGACTGGAATATTTCAAAGTGTCTGAAGTTGAAAGAGAATGCAAACAAATTGAACAGACAAACTAATAAGCTCACGTAGATGAACATCAAGCCTAACACATGCTGTAGTATTTATAAGAAACATTTCTTGAGTGATCTGCAATAATTTCAATTGCAATAATCTCGATTTCCCAGTATGGAATACTACGCCTGTCGCTTGCAATGACGTCAGAGCGGCACAGACAACGTGTGAACACGAAGATAAAACGAAAATGTTGTACTCTTTTTTTTTTGTTTAGGTTTTTTTTTTTGGAATGTGCGATTTTCAGCACTTTGATGACATTTTTCTTTGGCGTGATTCTTTTTTCCTAACTTGCCTCTGTTTATTTTCAGCTCTAAATTTGAAGTTTACACAAACTGTTAATTTGATTTATGAGGCTTTTGTGCTACTTTAGCTGGTATCTTTTTTACAGGGCAGGGGATTCTAATATACGATAAAGCTACGAGTTGTCATCGAGGAAATTGAAGAGATTAATGTAGATTGACACCTGGAAAGTTTTCAGGTGGCTTACCATTTGTTATGGAGTGAAGTTCAGTGATAGAACATGATTTCACTTATTATTTAACTATTTAAAAGAAAGAGGGTGGCGGTGCCTAATCGAATTTCTTGTATATTACAGCAATCCTTGAGATTTCTAAGGTGTCAGAAGTATCATGGAGATTCTTTGGGTCCGTAAGCTATAAAGTAGGTTTTTAGATCATATTATATCGTATTGCAGTTTATATAATACCAGAATTTGCTTTCAGCTATATCCCAATTGATATAGAATAATATAACATGCTAGAAGTTAGCAGGATTCAATACAGAAATTCATTTAGATTAATCTAAGAGATATACGAATTTTGGAATCTGTTAACTATAGAAATCTTTGTAAAATCCTATCACGCCGTATCTGAGATAAAAGAGTACTAAAATTGGTTTATATCATCTCATATAGCCCCAATTAGATGCTCACGCATGACTCATTCTTTTGCTCAACTTACATCTTCGGATACGGAGACGGAAACCGAACCGGAAGTGGTCAATTGCCGCGATGGGCTGGTCGCCGAGTTGCTGCTCTCGTTGCGCAGCAGTAGGCGTGGCATTGTGGCAGCACCGCCCAACGAAACAGGTCGCACAGCTGGCTGCGTCGACGTCGCCGTCGCCGTCGACGCCGCTGCCGATGGAGTTGGTGACGCATCGCTGCTGGCATTGCGTGTCGCGCCAGGCAAGGCCGGAGTGCGTCGTATCCAGATCTCGTCCAGCTCACGTTCGCTGGGCGTGCGCGGCTTGTTGGCCAGGCTGCTATCACAATTGAGACTTTGGTTGGCATTCGTATTCAACGAGGCATTGCTGGCACGAATCTCGACCAGCGACGAGTCGAAGAACTGCTTGGAGAGATGTGGCTGGGCGGCGGAAAAACGATTGCTGCCGTAACGCTGCGAGAAAAGACCCTGCACCGAGGAGTAGCCGCCAAAACTGGAGGGGAAGGATATGGTCTGCGAATTGGCGCTGGGTTTAAGTTCGCGCAGCTGTTGTGCCTCGACGCGTAGCTCGGGTGTTTCCTGGGCACGGGTGACCTTGAATTTGCCCTTAATAATGACCGCATCGGCGGAATGTGGCAACTGCACGGGCGGTGTGGCAACAGGCGAAGCGGTAGGCGTGACCAACGCCGGCGGAGACACCTCTCTAGCCACTGCTTCGGGCTGCACGGCAACCGTCGCCGTGCTGGGCTGCGGCTGGGCGTCCACCTGCTCGACGCTCGACTGCAGCAACTCCTTCAGTGCCTTGGGCAATATGGTGGCCGGTATGGGCGGCGGTGGTGGCGGCGGCGGCGGTGGCAAAGTTGTATATTGCTGCGTATTAATGCGATCGATCTTGTGCATGAATTGCTGACGCAAACGTTCCAATTCTCGGAATTTCTCCTTGGACGCAGCATCCTGCGGCGTAGGCGGACGCGGTGGCGGCGCCTTCGAGGCACGCTCGAAACGTGGCGCCTCGCCCGACGCGACCGTCGGCGATTTATCACCGCTGCCATCGTCCTCGTCGTCCTCCTCCTTGCACTGCGAGAGTCGACGTCGTTCCGGAAACGATGGCAACAGATACGGCGTACGCTGATGAAAGAGATCGTAGCGAGCATCGGTGGCACGTGCAAACTTTGCGTTCAAATTGAGTGCACCCACCGAGCCCATATCATCGATATCATCCTCATCATCGTCGTCTTCGTCGTCGTCGCTGCTGCTGCCGCTGCTGCTGCAGCGAAAATCGAAGGAATTCACACGCGGCATCGATGCCAGCTGCAGCTCCAGTTGTGGCGTCAATTGTTGACTATACTGCAGTCCACCCAATCCGCCCAGCTGACTCAGGCTGGAGGCCGACGAGTCGGCTGTGCCACGCCCATTGGCACTGGCCTCCGAATCGGATTCGTAGCCATCGGCCACCGCCTGTTCCAGATCATCCATGGTGGATTCAAATGCGCATTCGAAACTATCTGCATCCTGATTATCGTGCAGCAATTGCTGCAACTGAAAATCGGTTGACTTCTCCTTCGCCTTCTCTTTCTCACGCCCATCCTGCTTCTCCGCCTGCTCGCTCATCGTGGCACATGCATCTGCATCAGTTGCCCCCGTTGTTGCGACTGCCGACTGCTTTGTGATCTGCTGCGGTTTCACATTATCCTCGATATAGTCGCAGTTTGTGGCCATTTGCAATGTGCTTGCTTTGGCTTTGATTCTTTGGATCGATTACGGTTTTATAAGTACCCAAACTTTGATGTACGAGTCAGTCTCCAGATAATCTTCAGTTTTCTTGGGCAAATATCATCTAGGCAGCGACATTGGATTTATATCGAGAGTTTCGTTGGCTTGTCGTATCTGCAAAGCAATGTTTGATTGAACAACTGTGCCACTTGAGTTTTGTAGCCTGCAGCTTACGTTTGTGTTGATATGAGAGACACGCAGAGAGAGAGAGAGAGAGATACGCACACAGAGAGAGGGCGCGAAGAGACTATGCTTATATCAAAACTTTCACGCAGAGGATTTAGCTGCATTCTGGGTTGGGACAGTCATTATAACTTCTTATAAATAGGTTCTTTTGAGTTTGAAGCTAGTTTTTCTTGAAAAAGACTAATTTTTAAAAAACGCAGTAATATACTACAGCAAAGTATCGGTATTCATTATATATATATGCTATAACATCTATATATATGTATCTAAAGATACAATCTGCATAACGCAAATGCAAATTTTTCATTTTAAAATCATTTTCGAAAACGAAACGCAGCTTGTCAAAGCGAAACAGACCGCAAAACAAGCAAAACGATCATGTTGTCTGTCTTAAGATGCTTTTTTACTGTTTTCGAAAACAAAAAGAAAACACAGCAAAAAAAAACTCTATAACACGAGGTGAAGGTCATCAAACAACGGCGTCAGGCGTTTAGAAAATTCCATTTTCTGTTTTTGTTTTGCGTTTTTTCTTCTTTTTTTTGTATATTTTTTTTTTCGAAGCAGTCGTCATTCATCCAAAACAGAAGCAGCTAAGAGAAAATACACAAAAAACCTACGGCAAATATATAAAAATGTTCGGTGTGTGCGCAGCAAGAGCGAAACAAAGCGCTAACAAAGCTAATTTAATTATTTACGCATCAGCAAAGCAAAACAAAGCTATGAAAGCACCAAAAACATGACTCGCGGATACCCTGTAGCGGCGCAAGGAATAAAAAAAACAAGTGAATGATGCTTTTGCTTAAGAAATACGCTTTAAGTTCATGCGAATAATTCAAAGTACAACTATACCTCTCTGGCTATATTTTCGATTACAGGGTGTAATACAGAGGGTATAAGAGTAGCGAGAATGCAAACATATGGCAACCACGTCAGTCTCAATCCAAATAAAAATCTTACTGAGTCAGCACAGAGTAAAAATTGAAAATTTCATTAGAAAAAGCTAAGAAAAAGCCCCAAAAAAGCGCTAAAAATAATTGCAAAGTGCCGAAGCAATCAAGCGAAACACAAAATAAATGCTAAATGAACTTAATTGTTATGACTACAGGTAAAAGATAGAAATCTATCTTGTCGCCTGCGTGTGTGTACTGCACGAAATTCCTTTTGTCGAAAACCGCAGAAGGCGTTGCATTTACCGCAAACCAACCGCAATTGAGCAAAACAAATGCAAACGATACACCCAGCAATTAATAACAATTAGATACACATGAGCATGCCGGGTGAAGGGAGGGAGGATTAGGGCGGTAGGTGTGTGCAAAACACACGATTGGGCTGCGGGTGCCTGCGGTTTCTCTACGCGGGAAGATGTGACTCAGGCCAAGTGAAATTAATAATTAAAACGTAACATTCGAACCGAACTACTGCACGGCAATGCGTCAGATACTTTTCCGAAACAGACACACACACACACACACACACACAGCAAGTGTAACCCAATTGGCGCGACAGCTGTTGCTGTCTTTTAATTATAAGTCATAAACAATTGCAACAGCCACGTGTAATTAAGTCTGGTAAATCGAAAAAACGTCATGTAAGCCGCCCGTCCATTCGGCGATTGGTTACCGAAGCGTTCCTGTTGCACCACATTAATCAGTGGAACGAGTATCTGCATTTGCAACTGTGTCTGTGTGTGTCGCGCGCTGCACCAGACTAGACACGCCGGCGACATTGGACTGCCAAGTGACGTGCAATTAAATACGCTTACTATACGTATTTTTGCTAAACTCTTGGGCATTTCTAAGAATCTATAAACTGTGCGTCAGACAAACTGGCAGCTTGTTACAAGTTACTTGCAAACAAACATGTTATAAATTATGATATTAAAAAACTCTGAACCTTTAAAACTCTGCAGATACAACACAACTGGAACAGGTAGAGAAGCAGGCATTTCCAATGCCACAAAGTATATATATTCCTGTTCAATATCAAACAGGAGCTGCGTGCTATAATCAGACATATTCTTGCCAAATTTGACAAGTCTAACACTTATAATTCCTGAGATCTAGCTATATTCGCTCAGCTAGCTAGATCTCAGGATCTATAGGAGCTAGGTCTATCAAATTTGTTGGCAATATGTCTAATTGGCTCAAGTTTGTGTTAGAATTTAAGCACGTTCTCTTTGAACGCTGTGAAACGAAAAAATAAAAATTTCCAACGTAGTTTCAAAGCAGGAGAGTGTATTTTTCTTGTATACAATAATTAACACCTCCCAAAATAATGCCTGCAAATTTGTTGGTGATCTAACAATAAACATAGAAGTTATTTAGGTATTAGTCGGCGACTTTAGCTTTATTACTTTTTCTTATTAAGCTGCAAGACTCCCACTTGCTTAGCCTAGCTAAATTTAAAAAATTATCGCTTATAACTTTTATCTACTATTTTCGTAGATCTTCTGCCGCAGCTGTTCGCTTTTTTATGTCAATTAACGATCGCTTCAATAATTTCAACGTTATGTCGCTAATTTTTTTCTATATTAGTTTATGAGACCCACAAAGACGTGACATTGTTTTCGCACAAACTTTTCGAGACTTTGTACCCTCGAATTTATTTCCTATACAAGACCCCTCCGCGCTCTTTCCACGGCCCCCTAACTCATGACTGGCTCTGATCATGTGTAATTAATTGGAAACCTCTTGAGTGAGTATCGTGTGACATAAATTAATTGATTACTTCCACACGTGGCACGTTTGATGCGGCAAAATCTGGTGGCATTTGGTATCGATTTATGGGAATTCAATTTACCAATAGAACGTGGGCCCGATTGCACCTTGTACATTGCTGACAGCAAACCTTACATCATTTAGCAGCATTTACACGCCCACATCCAACTGCACGAGCAGTCAGAACAGAACTCAGAATTGTAGAAGTGCAGTATCTATATACATATATGATGATCCAAAGTCAACCACAATTGTAGTTGATTATTAAGAGCCAATCATTTATCACCTAATATTGTAATCAATCCGAATTGGGAATGAAACTCATCTTTCATAAGACTTTATTTGCATTTCAAACAAAATCATTTAAATTGTTTGAATGTCATTTGTGTTTTTATTCATTTGCACTCGATTGGAGAATTATTTTAATTACGTGACTGCAATTATTTATTGCCTGTGCACGAGAACAACATTATGCATAGCCTTTGGAAACACGGGCGTGAATAAAACTTGACATATGCGAACTATTTGTAGGAACTGTGAAAACTGAGAAAAAGGTCAAAGCACACGTACAGTTTGTGTTATTCAAGCAGGAAAACATTGTATTTGCGGAGCATAAGCTGAAAAGTTGCTTTAAAATTGTATACTTCTATACAAATAATGGATAGGAAATCTTTGAAATATATACGCAATAAAATTGCCTTTATACTCTACTTTATAAAATACATGAATTCTGAATTGATATTTGCTTGAATTTCATAAGTTTTGATTATGATTTCACATTCATTTGATATATAAATAAGTAACTTGTTTTTGGTTTTCTATAATGTTTCTATATTTAAACGAGTGAAATGCATTTTATTGTGTTTAAAAATTATGAGGGTTCTCCGAAATGCGGTTCTAAATAACGATTTGCTCAGCACAAAACAAAGCTAGCCAGTTTAGAGGTCGACAGAGTTGCGATTATTTCTGTTTGTTGTCAAGCGCATTTCTATATATTTATATATATATATAGGTATGCATTCGATATACATATGTGAAAATAAATATTTATTAAGATTTGCCCAACACGTTTTTCTGTGTCACTTTATAAGCCTCACTTTCTCAGTTCCTACGCTCGTTCATTTTGTCAATATTTCACTTAAGTCACGTGGTTTGTTTTGAGTTTTGTTTTTCGCTTTTTTGCCACAGTCTTTGATTGCATTTCGTTCAGTATTTTGTTTTCATTTTTTCGTGCAGTTTCAATTTCTGTTTATGTCTCACCTTCTAGTGTCTGAGGGCGTGACGAGCAAGGTGTTGCCAATAAAACCTATGATATAATAGAACACTACATTCATTATACTCTGAAGGGGCGAATAGTTCAGCTCAGCTTACAAGGGTTCAGGAATCTTGTAGGATTAGCTAAAACCTAGATCTAGTTTGAATTTCTTGCTAGTTTGCCAACCTTTTGGCGTGACTTTTAGCTTTTAAGTTAAACTCTGTTATTTCTTCGTTATTGCATGATATCTACATATATTTTCAACATTTGTAGATACATTTGCGCTGTACTTTCCAAACGTATTTCAAGTTGCATTTAAATTGGCCAGTAAAGCCTTCGTTGTCTATGGAAAATCCACTTAGGCCTATTAACGGTACTTAGCCTCGTTAAGAAGATGACCCCCCCACCCCTTGCTCTTAACATTCGAACGTGTCCAGTTCAAGCGTTATAATTATGGAATACACAGCAGGTGTCGCATAGGTCAATACAATTGCCATAATGACGCTATTATATGGCAAAAAGTGTTGCATTTCAGCCCTTTTTCTACTTCTTTTTTTCATTTCTATCTATCTTTTTGCCTTGCCCCTGCAACGAGTCCAAAGTCATGCGATCTTCATGCATTGAGGCATAAAGAGTTGAGTGGGCGGTAGTCCATCAAATAGTTCATATTATATATATTTATAGTATACCCTATAGAATATAACAACAGCGCGTGTTACGCACGAATGAGCCTCGATTATAATAGTACAAAGCCGCCACTTTTGGCCCGTTGTCGTTATCGTTATCGTTATTATCGTTACTGACGTTGTCCGAATTGCAACTTATGGCTATGAATAGACGTAGATGTATATAGACATAGATATTCGAAAACATCGATGTGACTTTGTTGCTCGGTTCGGTTCGTTCCATTGGTTGTTTTGTCGGATTAGCGATCAAATCTATTGATCGACTTTTGCATCTTCGCAAAGCAATCTTAATGGGACTGCGTTTCGGACCGGTCAAGCTGGACTTTTTATTGTATTATTATCATGCCAAAGTCGCGCATTAGTTTTAAGAATTTTATAGTACGACTTGAAGATCATCTGTAGGTTTTATTGAGGTTTTGCAAAAGCTAGAAATATTCTATTTACTTTGATGTTAGTCTATAGTTATGAAATATTATAAGCTGATGGAATCTAAAGCAAATATGGTTATACTACAGATTCCAGAGAATATAATAAGCAAGGTTGTAAGAAAATAAATAAGAGTGTCAGTTGAGAAATACCATGGGCAGATAAGAGTTTTAATTAATTTGCTATACAAAATAAATACAGATTTTGTATTTATGTAGAAATTTGCTAGGTATATGCTCGTTGAGCATACTCCAAAGCGTGATTCTCTCTCGACTTGCCTCTCCAATTGTTCTGGAGCAGTAGAGTGACGATTTGGCAGAGGGGCTTGGTGCACAGAGAGGTTGCGGTTTTAAAACGCAGCTTGTACTATTCTCACATGTGCCTTATACGCAAAACGTATTTAATTCTCCAATTGTTTTGCAGCGACTATGGCATATAAATATAATTGAATGGGAGGGCACGAGGGGGAGTCAATTTATAGCCACATTCTGCCATATGCGTTGAGAGCGAAATTCGCACGTAAGCCTTTCGACATCGACTTCAGAGCTTAGCCAGACGTCGAACGATTCAATTCAAATCAGTTAACATCGGTTGCGGGAAGAGCATAGCTATCAGCTAAATAGAAGCGATTCCGAATAATTCAGTAATAGTATAGTAATAATTCGAGAGTTCCACAATGCAGGTGCATCGCTTGAAACTGCTGCTGTTGTCCGTGAGCACCCTGATTTTTGGCATTATATTCGGTTGGGTTCTATTTCCGAGCATCTTGAAGTTTATGATATCTAAGGTGCGATTACTTGTGTGCCGTGTCTTACTGAGCCTTACAAGATGTGTCTAAGTTCGTGTTCTTCTTTGTTCGTTTATCTCTCTCTCAGCAAGTCACACTCAAATCCGGCACGGATATACGCGATCTCTGGTCGAATACACCCTTTCCTTTGCATTTCTTTATCTACGTATTCAATGTTACTAATCCCGATGAGGTCGCTACGGGCGGCAAACCGCGTTTGCAGGAAGTCGGACCCTTTGTTTTCGAGTACGTAAAGCCCAACTGAAGTGCAGGCAAAGTGTTTATCATAGTTCGATTTGTTGTTTCTTATTTCTCCATCAGCGAGTGGAAGGATAAATACGATCTGGTCGACGATGAAGTTGAGGATACTGTATCCTATAATATGCGCAACACTTTCATCTTTAACGAGCGTGCGTCGAGTCCCTTGACGGGAGAGGAATTCATTACGATTCCACATCCTTTATTGCAGGTATGAAGAGAATTACAGTCATATCATATCTAGTATTCTGAACTATTTCCCCCTAAGATCTTGATCACTTGTAATGAACGAAACAAGTGCGACTTAATAGTTACTAAAGTTGGACGTCATCTATCACATCAATGCCCACAATAAGTAACGTAAAAACCACTTAAAAAGACCTCGTAATCTATTGTTAGTCGACAAAAGCCTTGTAAATTATGCAAATCACTTAACTTCAGTTCCCACTCAGTCGAAATTAACCTATCGTAGTGGAAAAATCAAATTAGACAGCAGTTTTGCGAGGCAGAAATAAAAAAAAAAATAAATTAAGAAATCAACTAATCACCCATCGTAGCAGTCACTGTCATAGTCGTATTCCGAGTATCGTTCTCGGGTCTCGCGTCTTGGGTCTTGGGTCTCGGGTACCGGACCCCGTGTGCGGCTCGAACTTTTGTAAATATGAAATGAGTTGCAATTAGCTGGGCATTTATCATACACTCATAGAACCGACTCGCTGCTGAAACCGACGTTGCTCGCTGCATTTCACTCATAATGCTTGCTCTCTCTCTCTCTCACTCTCTATGTCTATCTCACTCTCTAATTTGACAGCCCGTCGGCATAAGCGTACAACGTGAGCGAGCGGCCATGATGGAACTCATTGCGAAGGCTTTGCAAATTGTCTTTCCGGATGGAAAAGCTTTTCTAACTGCAAAATTTATGGATATCTTTTTTCGTGGCATCGATGTCGATTGCTCCTCGGAGGAGTTTGCAGCCAAGGCACTGTGTACGGTCTTCTACACGGGCGAGGTGAAGCAGGCCAAGCAGGTCAATCAGACGCATTTTCTTTTCTCGTTTCTGGGACAGGTAAGATGCAAGCAAGATAGTCGTTTATTGTTGCTACTATCGACTCTTTATCGATACTATCGATTATATTGCATTTCCAAGCAACATAATTATTTAATTCATATGTATAGGTTTTTTCAGTGCTGTAAAATCCTTCAAAACAATCGATAGCTAAAGAAAGCAATCGATGAATCGTAAATGGTATCGATATTAATACTTGAGCTTAATTTTGTTTTGCTTTAGATTGACAATATTACATTGTTTCTCTTCTCTCCCAATCTTCCTAGGCCAATCATTCGGATGCAGGTCGCTTTACGGTCTGTCGCGGTGTCAAGAACAACAAGAAACTTGGCATGGTTGTCAAGTTCGCGGATGAACCGGAGCTGGACGTTTGGCCGGGCGATGAGTGCAATCGTTTTGTGGGCACAGACTCGACGGTCTTTGCACCCGGTTTGAAACGTGAAGCGGGTCTGTGGGCTTTCACGCCGGACATATGCCGCTCGCTGGGCGCTGTCTATAAGCGCAAAACCTCATATCACGGCATGCCTGCATTGCGTTATACTCTCGATCTTGGCGATGTCAGATCGGATGAGAAACTACATTGTTTCTGCACCGATCCCGATGATTTGGATACATGTCCACCCAAGGGTACCATGAATCTGGCAAATTGTGTGGGCGCCCCGTTGATGGCATCTATGCCGCATTTCTATAATGCCGATCCCAAGTTGCTGCAGTATGTGGACGGCCTCAGTCCAAACGAAAAGGATCATTCGGTCTTTATTGACTTTGAGTTGGTCGGATAAGCGTAGTTGTTTTAGCTTAAAAAATATTATAATGTTTCCATCGTTTTCAGATGTCTGGCACACCCTTTCAGGCGGCAAAGCGACTACAGTTCAATCTGGACATGGAACCCGTACAGGGTATCGAGCAACTGAAGCATCAACGCAAGCTTATCATGCCCATGTTCTGGGTAGAGGAGGGTGTGCAGCTGAACAAGACCTACACCAACATGGTGAAGTACACGCTGTTCCTGTAAGTTGCCATATCTCTACTAAGCTGTTCGATCGATAGATACATCGCTTCTTCTTTTCTTCCCTACGAAAAGTGGCCTCAAATTCAATTCCGGTCTGCGTTGGATTCTCATTACACTCTCGCTGGTTGGCCTCATGTCGGCTGCTTACTTATTCTATCAGAAATCAGATAGTTTGGACATAACCATGCCGCCCAAGATTATTAAGGAATCAAATAAGGTGGCCAATGTGGCGGAAGGCGAGAGTAAACAGGCCATATCGACATTAAATGCGCCTATACCGGGTGCCAATCTATCCAATCCGAAAGTAGAACGCAGGGAACGCTATTAGACCGTGTGGACTATGCCAATCATCTATTATTGTTGTTGTTGTTGTTGTTTATATTGTCAATATAGTTGTTGTTTTTGTGATTTATTGTATAGTCGTATTGTAGCACCTGTAGTCGAAGCACGCGCTAATAAAGTGGCCAAAGTGAATATGTGGCAAAGCCATCGTCAGCTGTTCAGGCCAAGTTGTCTAACTGGTTTAGGCCTACCGGATCGATCGATGCACTTGACAAGCGTCGCCAATGATCGCCGATCGCTGATCACCAGCCCAGTCAGACAAGAGATGAATGACAAGCACGGTGTGCTCTCATGACACCAATTGTGTGCGACACTTGTGCGGCGATCGATAACGATAACGATAATGACGTGTTATCTTCGTTCTGTTTTTGTAGTGTGCCAAAGAGCTGGTAGGATCTTTTAGCATTAAAAATATAGTAGTAGTAGCAGTAGTTATGCAGCATAATACAAGTAAGAGTAGAAGTTGTAGAAGGATCAGAAGCTGTAGTAAAAGCAAGCAAAGTCGATAAAACATCGATACATCGATCGATGAGCGTTTAGAGAAAAGAACTATAATTTCTTAATTTTTTATAAGCCTATGCAATTAATTTAAGCAAATAAACTTAAAGAACTTTCTTTATTTCCGCATATATCTAAGCAATTATTTCGAAACCTTCTCCTGTCCAAAGCAACTCATCGGCATCTTCCTCCTCTAATAGAGGACAACGTTTGGCATAATCCCAACTGTTGTTGGCATCATCCTTTAATAGTTGCAGCTGTGCGCATATCCAATCATTGTCATCGAGCTGCTCACTCTTCTGCTGACCAAAATGATCCTCATCCTTGATAAAAATTTCAGGCTTCTGATCGTGCAGAATATTCAGATATTTCAATTGTTTGAGCTGTGACAGCATTTTCTCGGGCCAATCTGCGAAACTCGTCTGGGAAATGGTTAAACGTTCCAATTTCTCAGCTGACCAGGGTTGCGGCAGAGCCGGCAGCTTCACTAGTTCACCCGATAGATCCAATTCCAAGAGATTTTTGGCATTGCGAAGAAATTCCAAGCTTTGCAGCTTGGTATTGCTAAGTAGAAGCTGTCGCAACTCTTGAGGATTATCGAGTCGCAAGTTCTTCAAGCCACAATCCTCGATCTGTAATTCTTCGATCTTTGCAGTTAGATACAACGACTGCAGTTGTGGATTGAAGGAGAGTACCAGTCGTTGCACAATTGAGAAGGCATTGAAGGCGACTTGTTGCAGCTCATTGCCTCGTGCCGTAAAGTCCCGTAATTCCTTTTGATCCGCACACAATTGCGCTGGCAATTTCGTCAATTGATTAAAGTCCAAATTGATATATTGCAACTGTTTGAGCTGAGAAAATGCGTGTGACGAAAGCGTTTTAATGCGATTTCCCTGTAGCCACAATTTTTGGAGTTTCGTCAATCCAGTAAAACCATTTGCTGGCAATTCTTCCAGCCAGTTATCGGCCAATCCAAGTTCCTCCAGCTGTGGGGCCAGTGAAAAAGTATCTGCAGCGAGTTGCTCAATTGAATTGCTACCCAATTGCAATAATCGAAGTTTGTCGGCTCCTTGAAAGCATTCGCGGCTGACATAACGCACCTCACAGTCGTAGACATCAAAGTTCTCAAGTCTGTCGAGTGTCTTAAACACATTCATAGGCAGATTAGTCAGTTGGGAATTGTGTAAGACCAGTGTTGTATAATTGCCCAACTTCTGGCTGATTTCATTCATGAAATACGCTACTTGCGAATCGAGTGGATAGTTAAGTTCTTCACACAGATTCTCAATACATTCGAGACTCTTCACAAACACTTTCGCGGGACTTGGCCCGCAGTCGACGCCGTTGAACATCCATAGCGAATAGTATACTGCCAGATAATAGCACGACAATGATGACATGTCTACACCTAAACTAAAGGTTTCCACAACTGAAATGTGTCAACGCTTAGATCAGCCTTTTTAAGCGTCTATCAAAGTTGAAACAATCCCAACAAGAACTGGTATTCTCAAGCAGAGAACAAAACTAAGCAAAAAATGAGTTAAGCTACTTTTAAGCGAAGGTCGTAATGCTCATATCGATGATCAAAATCGATTAGAATATCAAGAAATTAAATTAGTTTAAACTCCACCGATTTCTTGCTATTCTCGCCCCCGTATAGAGTAACTATAATAAATCGTATAGTATAATTATGACATATACTACCTACAGTTTAGTACTGAGTTCCGTAAGTGTGTTCAAATTTCGTTACACTGCTTGTTTTGATTTTACGACCGACTTTACCGGTCACCTAAAGTCACAAGTTGAAACCTCTAAGAACATCTGAAACAAAAATACCGCCCGCCTTTTGTCGACAACGAAATGCTAATAAAAAAAATGTATAAACACATCTGCATACATTCATATTCGCGACGTTCGCTATAATAGTATGATATTTGTTTTCCCTATTTCATTCTTTTTGGGCGCAGCCCCGCACGATAAGCACGTTTCGAAAGCAGTTCCCGAAGTTCATGCATACCATATTACGCGACTGGTATATTATTGTGCTGTTTCGGGCTTTAGTTTATGGCAGCCAACCAACCTCTCTATCAGCTGCTAGATATGAGCAGCATACTCAGCTGTAGGACGTCTGTACATGAATACGATATGTGGGCCAAGTTCAGTATATTAGTCTGCTCTTCAGGGCTACTGTTTGTCGATAAGAACTGCCCAAGAATCGCTTTGCCAAGATATGCGTCTGATGTAAAGGAAATCAATTATTGCTTATTAAAATTGCAAATTGAGCGGGAAAAGATTTCAAAATAGATTAGAAATCAAGTGTTTGTTTGGGACGGATAAGTATCGATATGATTTGTATTATGATAACCTGAAAATAAATACTAATCGAACCAGATTATGATGCGAATGTGATAAGCATTTTGTTGTTTAAACAAAGAGTAAGAGATTAAAATGATTTATTTCAATAAGGCTTAGGCTATTTTAGCATAAATATTGATAGTTTGCCATGAAGTCTAGCGGTCGATAACACAATCGATAGGTTTCTAGCTTCACTGCGTGTTCGACAAGCATATTGTGAAGAGTATTTCGTTGTATTTTTCCAGTTACATTAATTTTCCAGTTACGTACTACAAAGAACAATAAATACTTTTTTTGGGAATGCACTGTCCTTCTCTACACCCTATGTTACGACATTTCCAAATTAGATTTTGCCACATGATGATAAACTTAGCTGCGAAGCCAATAAAATACTTAATGTCTCCATATGTGAAGGCGCCATAAAACGTCACAAGGCACAACGGCAAATACTGACTGACTGATTGTTTGACATACGATCATATAGATGGAATAAAAAATATATATATATATAGTATATGTCAAGAGGGCCCCGAGTGTTTGTGTATCTACAAATTTGTTTGCGCAGCAAAACTATTGAGGAAAATTTGATTTAAATTAAACGCAGCGCACAATTTTCACTGCGTAAACCGACAACAATATGAGAGCACAATGTCTCGGGGACACGACGAGGCCGTGGAAAGGGAAAGGGGTAACACTTTTGTTGGTATGCAAAGTAATTGGCGGCAAATTGAATTGAAAATAAAAGAGAGAATATATACATACAAAAAAAAAAACAAACAACAACGACGAAAATATTTATTGCTAAACGAAGTCATGCCGTTTCAATTGACTGACAACAAAAGGGCAAACAGCAACAGTCTCCAATATCTGTATCTACAATATCTATATCTTATCTATATACACCACACATATGCAGAAACATGAGCAATTCAAGAATGTGACCAATAATTGCCAATAAATAGATCGATCGATAACAATGCGTTGAAAACAAACACTTGTTCGCTTTTTTGCTGTTATTTTCAAAATGCAAATTGGATTATTTTTTTTTTTTTTTTGTTTATTGTTGCTTATCGCGAGTGCCAGGAAACTGTCGCCCCGAAAGCTAATTAGATGTACATTGCTTTTGCATTTGTTTGCACACAAATTAATTGTACTTTACTTAGCTTTTGCCTTTTTTTTTGTTGAGCACTGTAAAATCCAAATTTGATTTTGAAAGCAGGTCGAACGTGTTTCGAAGCCTTTATAATTCTCATTTATTTATCTACCCGTTTGTTTACTTCTTTCTTTACGAATAATACTCATATGTTGGTATATATATGCGTGTATATGTCGATTAATTAGTCATATTTATTCCGAAATTATTCTGCAGTGTGGAAAATTTTCATCTCGTATCGCACCTGTGGCTGCTGCAATGTGTCAAGATGCTTTTCGATTTGGCCAACTGTCCCTCATAACTTGTTGAACAAATGCCAAACCACTGCACACACACACATGCATATATATAAATAAATAATAGACATACGTAAACAATATTTACATACACAAACAAGGCGTGAAATTGTTAAAACGCGAACTTGTTTATCAGGTCGTTCAAGAAATGCTCTACGTAAGAGTTCTTAAGTAATCTTTGCTTTTTATTAATAAATACTTTGCTCATTTTATAAGACTTGAATGGGCTGATAAGCTCATTTTAAGCTAAGGCAACGTTGTGAGTCAGGAATTTATATATATATTATCAATAATAAAATAATATTTGAAATATTTCAGTTACTCGTTATATGTGCATTTAAGATTCAATAATTCAAATAATAAACTAGAAAATATTTTATTTAATCAACAATGTATTACTATTCCCCCTAAAGAAACTCTTTTAAAAGTGTATTATATTTTTGCCATTTTTAAGACGATTTTTCAGTTCTTTGGGATTTAATACTGAGAAAAAAAACTTGCTATTTTTGTTAGTTTTTAATACACTTTTTAATTAAAAGTAATTTCTTGTTAGCCGGTATTTATACATTGTAATTAAATGAATTCTAGGAAATAATTGATGTAAATTTCCCATATGCACGCTCCGACTTCCTTTCCTTGAACTGAGAGAACTGTGACTTTCAGCAAAACCCCCAATAAACTGTGACACACACTCGAATCTCTACACATTATTTATTTTAGCACATATGCATGTACTATATATGTTGATATTTGCTTGGCTTTAGTCGTGTCGTACATGGCGAATGCGATCTCGTCCCGCTGTCTGGCTTACAATGCGTGTTATCGCTAAATGATTTTGTTCCCAGCGCTAAGAGAAGCTAAACAGTGATGAGAGAGTGCGAGAGAGTGCGAGAGAGAGAGAGAGAGAGAGAGAGAGAAAGAGATGAAGAACATAGACCGAACGAGAATACAACCTTATAACAGAAGCTATACTATGGTTATGTCTTCTACAATGAAATCATTGCGCACTTTCAATTACACTTCGCTTTCCTGTATTTTCCTATAACGAAAATGAGCTGACTCAACCAAAATGAAAGAGGGGAAAATATACTTTGTATTTACAAAAAACCTACGAACTGTGCAAATATTTATTTCGTTCAGAGATTACATAAATGTATTTCGATTCAGTGCGGATGTGCGACTTCAATTAGCTCGTCGGGGTACCCCGTAGCCTTTGTCAATCAACCACACATATGTACATATGTATCAAATTATTACCATATACATATGTCAAACTGGTGACAACAAAAATTCAAATATATAATCAGATTGTATGCCTGGCATCTATATGTAATCAGAATAATAAAGCTTTTCCTCGTATTATTTTCTATTTTTGTTGCTCGCGTTTTATGCTCTAAATAAAAAATGGCACATGAAATTTGTCAAGGGAATTGTTTTTGTAATTTATAGAAGCTAAAGTTCAGTAATATTTTTTGGGGGAAATCCATGAATGAAAATTATACTCGTAGATACAATTTTTGTATATACTTTCTATTAGCTTAACCCTGCAAGAGATTTTATTACGCTTTATGTTTTTTTTTATTCACTTACAGTTTCTGTAATTGCAAGTTTCTAACCAAAAAAATACTTGTTTATATTAAAATTTAATATATCAAAATAAATTAATGCACAACTCACGACTGGAAAGCGTGGCAAGAGCATTGCTGGGGCTGCTCGACCCTCTGCTTTTATAGAAAATAATTCATTTTTTATTTTTAATCAAAACACCATGAATAGAACAAATGATGATTGTATAGAGCTAATGAGCATGTGGACAACAACAAGGGGCACAGCCACAATGGGGGCTATAGAAAAATAATTTTCGCTTGGCATGTGAAGCTCGGGCGCTACTTATCGATGGTGATCGCATTTTCAGTTGCCAGTGAAACGCGTAACCTGAAACACGCATACGCCATGAGAGCCGCGGTATATTTCATTTTAATCTGGACACTGCTCGTGGTGTCACATGCCGCTGCTGCGGCTGCTATTGCTTCGGAGGAGTCGGCAGAGGATCAATCATCACCCGACGCAATCGTTCAATCCATACAAAGTGAACCAATCGAACCGGCCTCGCAGCAGGCGAATAGAAAACGCCTGATCAACATTGAGAGTCTGCAGGAGAATTGCCGATTCGAGAGTGAACGCAATTGTCGCTGTAGCGACTTTCGATTCGAGCAGATCGATGAGATCGCATTCTTCGAACTGCAAACAAAGGTGCGCATTGCCGCCGACGGTAGAACCTATGAGCTGGGCGAAGATCAACATATCGAAACGTTACTTGTGACCAATTCGATCTTTGTCAACTTTCCGCTACACTTGTTCTACGCTCTGCCACAGCTCAGCGAGCTGGACATGCGTCGGTGTGGTGTGCAAAACGTTAGCTGGGAATCGTTTGTCTCGGCCAACAAGCTGCAAATCTTGTTGCTCTCCGACAACAAGATCACCGAGCTGGGCGAGAGTCTGTTCAACTATTCTCCCGAACTGGAATATCTTTTCATCAGTGGCAACCAACTACATACGCTGCATCCGAATGCGTTCAAGGGTTTGCGCAAATTGCGTCATCTCGATCTGAGCGGCAATCGGCTGCAGCAGCTGCCCGAACGTTTGTTTGTCGATTTGATTGGATTGCAGGAACTGTTTTTAGCCGATAATCAGCTGAGCTTTATCAGTGTCGATCTACTCACGCACAATACGCGTTTGCAAACCGTTTCGCTACACACGAATCGATTGCGTCAACTCGATGAATACGCTTTCCGTGCAGCCGCTCATATGTTGCTGCTGGATCTATCGCATAATCCTGAGCTGCAGGTTCTGGTGCTCGGTTTGGATGCGGGTCATTTCATTGCACGCAATTGCTCGCTGACGCGTGTCAATCTCTTCGGTGCCGTCTCCAATGTCGATCTGGACGACAATCAGCTGCAGGAATTATATTTCTCTACGCCCGAGGCACTGCAGCATTTGGAACTGCGCAACAATTCGTTGGCTCAACTTGCCACCCTGTCGAGTGTGCCACGTTTGCGGCATCTCAATGTGGCCGATAATCCGCAGTTGGGCGATTTACCCGAAGATTGGCAGACACCGCAATTGGAGCGTCTCGATCTGAGTAACACAGGATTGCATCAATTGCCTCTGGCAGCGTTGCGGGGCATGCCCGAGCTGAGAAAATTAAACGTATCGGCGAACAATATCAGCGAAATCGATCCACAGGTAAAAGAGAAATTATATTTTCCATTTACTCATGTGTGTTTGTCTGTATGAACTTCTATATCTGAGAGACTAAAATAGTCATCAAATTTTGTGATCAGACTCGTAGGGTCTTGCGGTTTGTTTGAAATCAAATTACATGTGTTTAATTTTTGTTTCTTTTATTTTGTTTCAAGGCCTTCACACAACTGGTGAATCTCACACACTTCTACATACACGCAAATCCCTGGAACTGCTTCAATCTGCGCCAGGTGATGGACATACTGGTGCTGCAGCAAGGCATGAGCTACTCGATTGATCAATTCGACAAAGATTTTCCCGGAAGCTATATAAACGGCATTGCCTGCTTGTACCGACTGCCGGAGAGCGAGCAAAAGCCAGCCGAGCTGCGGGAACAAGCTGGCACGCCGGCAACTGTGATAGAATACGCCCAGCTGAGCGAACCATCCGAGGTGGAGAAACTGCGACATGAGCTCAAGGCGGTGGTGCAGCACTTTGAGACCCGACTTGACCAGGTCAATACCGTGGTCAAAAGATTAGCTGAGAAAATCGAATCGATCGAACGCATAAATAGCACGTTATGGAATCAGGTATCGATCATGGTTTAAATTCTACCTGTATCCATGCTTATGAATCTCATTTTATGTGTAAATTGTTTTTGATCTGAAATTGGTGTAATAAAGTACTAAAATATCATTTCCAAATTGCGTATTTTTATAGAGAAATCTACAAAATTTTAGGAAAAATAAACTACTAATAAACTAAACATCAATATGTCGATGTTTTTCAGTTTATTTTCTGGCGCAGAATTTGCCTTGAATTTTTGAATTTGTTTCGAATTTTTGAAAAGCAGCGATCATTTTTTCCGATGTTCAATTGAAATTTCAATTGAAATTCGCTTGGTTCCAGGCCGTGCTGTACAGTGAGCACACACTTTGAGTCACACACTGACGCAAGCGAACAGAAAACGAATGACAAATCGAGCCTGGTCGACAATTTGCTTGGCTTTCAACACTCAGCACACGCTTAATCCAATATTTACAGCAAAAATACTGATTAACGAGGTAGACAACAAAAAATAAAAAAAAACGTAAAATGCCAAAAAACGAGACGAGGTTCATTCAACCTGCAGCAGACTCCAAGACGACATACAACCAGAAAGAATCGAGAGACCTCGAAAGACAAAAAAAAATAAAATAAATAAAAAGAAAAAGCTTGCAACTGCAGTGCGTCTTACGTAATTAGCGGGAAAGGTCCCCGGCAACTACATGTAAGACAATGTATAAACTCAGCGAAGCTCCCGTAAATGTTATTAAATAAATAATTGCACATTTAACAAGACAGCAGAGCTGGGAGAAGAGCATACTCGACGGCAAAATACTCAACAAGTGATCGACTTATGACTCATTCCTCTACTTATGTTTTTCTTCTTTTTTGTTTGCTTACAGCCCAATTGTTTATAAATGAATACGGCGCAATGTTGGTTAGCCTCAAGCATAAACAAATTGAATATTCATATTTTGGTTGAGCATTTGTTTTGCGTGAATTCACTTGCAATTTATAGCCCTCTAATTGCTCGAATAAACAAAAATTATATATGTATATCTAAATAACACACGAGCAACTACTGCAATATTATTACTGCGGATCGTTTTCGAGAAACTGGGAATAGTATCTAGAAATCAGTACAGATTGGCAGCTCGTGTGCTGCTTCGTGTGCTTTATATAAGCAGGTGACCGTAATATACGATCCCCACATGTGATTCTACACATCCATACTGTATATGGGTATATAATGGTTTTCTATTTAACGGTAATTGGCACAACCCGTGCCTCGGCTGGAAATGTAAACATTTTGGGTTTTCCGCAACAACTTCTGACTGAGAAAAATTGCCCGTCAAAAAGTCAATAAACTGCACGTAGCTCAGTAGTCTGGGAATGTTAAGCTAAAGTAAAGGTGTTTCTGATAAGATTGGATAAGAAACTAGGTAAAAAGGAAACCATTTACATAAGCAAAAAGATTAGAAATTTAATTGAAAACTAAAGATTTTTAATGCGTTTTTTCTAATGAATTTTTTTTCAAAACTTAAGAACACTTTTTCCAACCAATTTAGAACTGTTCAGAAATTAATAAAAACAAAGCTTATCGGGGACTCTCATATCAACACAAAGAAAGTAAGGCACAATATAAATAAATAAATTAATTTCAAATTGAAAACAAACCTGAGATTAATCACAAACTGGAAATTCTGCTTGTTTTAAATTAAATGCTATTGGTTTTGTTTTGTTGTTTTTTTTCTTGCTGTGTATTAAATGCACTTTCAAATGGATTAAGCTTGTTTGATTTCTCAATATATAAGAAACACACACATACACATACTCATACACGCATGTGTTTATTTAACAATATGTATGGAGATTTGTAAACAATTCGAGATTACACTGCAATAAAAAGACACAATATTTGTTGTTGAACTATTGCCGAGATTAAAAAAATTAAATTATTGTGTTTTCCTCTTTTTTGTATTTCATCTTTTCATTTCGCTTCTTCATTTTTTGCAAACACTTCAGGCGTTGACGTCTGATTAGATTAATTTGTAGCAAACAAGCATTTCACTAATGCTCTCCTTGTTGTTGTTGCTACAATGATCAGCCATTTTGTCCGACAAGCAAATAAATCACACGCAGTCAGCAACAACAACAACAATGCAAGAACAATCAATTTTACTGCAGACGCGCGCTTACTTCCAATTTCGACTTTCCAATTGGAACACGCATCGGAAACTGATCATCCAGCAACAACAACAACAACAATGCAATGCACTACAAAGAGCGCAACAAAAAGAGCGAAAGCGAGAGCGAGAGAGTGCAGTCTGCTTGCATGACAGGCACAATTAATTTCTTATTGCAATTGTATTACAACAGAGACTCGCTGCTATGGGAAATTTCCATTAGTAGTTGTTGTTGTTGGAGCGGCGCTGCTGCTGCTGTTGTTGCTGTTCTTACTGCTGTGTGTGCGTATAACAGCTGATCTACTGCACGCAGTTGCTGCAGCTGACTGTGCGATGCACATTGATTTTTATTTTTATTTATCAAAATATATATTTATTCAATTAATCGATTTTCTCCTATAACTTTTCGAATCGTTTTGCGCATTTAGGTGAAGCCACTTTAAGTGCTTGTTGCTTATTTGGTTTTGTAACGATTTCTTTGCGCAGTCAACGCTAACAGCGACGTCAACGTCGGCGCAGTAGTGCACGAAGCACACAAACGCGCGCACACACACACGTGCACTCGTACACACACACAAACACACACACACCAGGAACGCACACAATTAAAAGCTTTGTACGCAGCTTATCAAACACAATTTTGTACACAATTGAAATAATTGAATTTCAACTTTGTTGCATTTATTTATAAATGAATAATTCTTGCTATTTTGACAATGACTCCTTTTGTTTGCCGCGTGTTTCAGTTGACTTTGATTTTCTTTTCAATTGCCAAAAAGGCGCAACAGGTAAACACACACACACACACACACACACACACACGAAGGCAGCCAGCACTCACTCACACATTGACACGGTAGCGTTGGCGCGCGCGCGTTGCCTGCAGCTTCGATGTGGCCACAGAATTTCAGAAAATTTACGCACAATTTCACTAGCAAATTGCCGCCTTTGCACTACATTTAACTTGTTGCTGCTGCTAATTGTACATACGAGCATACGAACAAAGTGAAACGTAACAGCGAACGAAGGGTACGACGAAAAGGGGATAACCGATAAAATAAAGAACGTAACGATTGTGACAAAATAAAAGAACGGGACGATAGCGCAACGACTTAACACGACAATAAATTTATTGGTACTAAATTGTTTTTGCGCGCAGTGAGACCAGCCGACGCAATTCGCAGAATGTTGCCAACAAAAAATACTGAACTAACAAGTAAAGAAAGGAATCAAAACAAACGTTTTTAGAAATCCAAACTTCGGAACCTATGGACAAGTTTAATTAAATGCCAAATATATTTATATAATATATAATATTTAATACAGAAAACTCTCTGCGCCATTGAAGTTTGCATGGCTTGACCGTGCACTGACTCCATCAAGCAATGCGTAGCACGCGCAGCGTTGCCAGATGTCGCGCGCACAAGTCGTATAGCAGCGAGCTTTCCAGCCAGCACGCAATGGCGCCAAACTGCTTGTCATTTGAAAATTGCCGAGCACAGTGCGCTGCGTGCCAGCAATAATTGCCACAATAATTATGATAATTAGCAATTAAATGTACTGTTTTTACATATTTCTTGTCGTCATTTTCACAGCTAGCCAAAGGTGACTCATAAAACTGTTTTTGTTTTTCCTTTTTCTAACACGCCAAGTGTGTCAGCCGCCCGCGGAGTTGCCCTCCGGGGAGGACGAGTTCAACTCCATGGAAAACTTGGTTAGCGCAAAGGAATCAATAAAAATGCCGCAATGCAAGCGCTGACGACAGCCCCCCCTCTGGCCACAACCCCCAGTCCCATCCCCGTTCTGCCGGCATGACGGCATATTTGCTACGATTTCTGCTGCCGCTCACCTGCTCAATGTCAAAATCCCATTCCGGCGAGGGCGAGCGACGCTGCGACGATCCGCCCGGCGGCGGCGTGCTGAGCGCCGGCGAGCCCGCCTGCGGCTCCTCCGGAATTACGGCAAAGCGACCGCGCTGCAGAATGGGCGAGATGGCGCCATAGTTAGCTGCAAAACAGAAAGGTAAACAAAGTGAGCAGCAGGCTAAAGCGGGAGGGGGAGAGAGGGGCAGAGCGGGGCGCACTTACATGTGGGCATCAGACGAAAGCGGCCCAGCGTCGTCTCCGGCGGTCCCGACGGCGTTGACGATGTGACGCGAAAGCGGCCGCGGCGTGCGGCGGTCACCTCGTTGTAGTCACCGCCGGCGGCGGCGGCGGCGGCTCCTCCAGCGCCGCTTTGCATTTTCTATTTAAAGCTTAAGCGGGCAACGAGCTGCAGAAGAAAGAGAGAGAGAGAGAGGGCCATGAGTGTGAGTCAGACTAAGAGAGAGAGAGAGTGCTAAAATCGATAGGTCAACTTCAGTTTGCAGTTATGGCCAAGCTGCATGCAATGCTGACCAACAACAACAACAATAACAAAGGAGGGAAGTGAGGCAAGCGTGTGAGTGTGTGCGCGGGAAGGGGAGGGAGACACGTACGTGTTTTTGCTTGGCGCCACAAAGTATGCAGCAAATCGCAACGGACTCAAGCAAAATTTACACAAAATGACGAAATATGATTGTTTATTGGGTAAAAAAAGAGGCGTGTGTCATTCAACTGCGCCCACAACTAGAGTAAGAGACAGGGAGATGGGGAGAGGGAGGGGCAGAGGGCAGAGGGGCAGAAGGAAAGTGTGGGCAATTCTTTGCTAGTTTGGCGGCAGACAACGCGGCGTATGTGTAATATAACAAGCAGCATGACAGGCAGCGCTAAGGCAGAGGCAGAGAGAGAGAGAGAGAGAGAGAGAGAGAGAGAGAGAGAGAGAGAGAGAGAGAGAGAGAGAGAGAGAGAGCGAGCAAGAGTGAAACATTTGTATGGCATTTGAATAATCGAACAAACTTTACAAAGTTCGTACACACGTTTTATATAGTTTTTACACTTTTTAGATAAATTCTATAAAACACATGCGGCATTTAAATAGAGTATACGTCATTCGTTTTGCCGCTGAGCAATCAAATTTCGCTCTGCTCTAAACTATATCGCGAGCAATTAAAACTCTGTGAATATTTCAATTAAAATGTTTTTGTTTCTTTTTTTGTGCCTTTTCTTTTTGAGTTTTTAAGTGCACTGAATTAACACGTTTTCACGCTCTCTCTCCCTCTCTCTCTCTCTCTCAGTCTGTCTGCCTGTCTGCTTTATTTAGTTTGTTATTTGCCACATATTTATTTAAAATAGAAAATATATTCTCTGCTGAAATGGAAAGTTTCTGTCAAGATCTATGACGTTTGTCGAGCTGTGATACTAGAAAATAGGCAAAGAGACGGGTATGCACGACTTGCTTACCCAGCAATGTGTATAATTTGTCAATGATTTATGGCAATCACTTTTGGACTTGTCATAAATTATATATGTATATACATGTAAAATTTATCCCTCACAATAAACAAAGAAATAAAAAAAAGAGCCAGTCAACGTATTTTTAAATAATCAAACAAAAATCAAATTACGAACAAAAACACCACCAGTCAAATAAATAAAATAAAACAGGAAAATATTATTAAACTATTTAAAATTTAAATTTTTGTGGCCTTTTAGCAACGTCGGCAGGGACAGTTTGGCACGGGAATTTTACGTCAACAAAGGACCAAAGGTCCCCCAAAACCTTCAGCATAGCAAAGATTAATGTCAAATCGCAGAGCAGGCCATTAAAGGCGGATCGAATATCAACATTTACAGTCGCGGTGGGTCGTGTGTAAACCAAATAAAGGCATTTTCGCATATGGCAAAATATTTTAATATGTCTTAAAATGTTAAACAGGTATCAGACACCATGGTAAAACAAGCCCAAACCAATATTTGACCCTGTGTTTATGTCTCAATAAAAGGTGGTTCCGCTTGGGACGGAACATAAAGGATCCTTCCCAAACAAAACTATTTCTTCGTCGACCACAAAATTCCCATTCACGGGCAATAGCAACGCACCACACCCTAAAGAACCCGTGGGGCATAAGTATTTCCTAAATGCGATCGTTCCGCGGCATCAGCCTTTACTCGAGCTGGCAAAAGGCTCCTTTCTAGCGACCCTCATCGGCTTTTCCCGTCAGCCTTTCTTATACAATATTGCTGCGGATCATTTATTCACCGACCATTCCCCAATTTCAGCATAAGTTTGCTCATCATGTTTTGATCAGTCTTCTTTTATCACGCAATGTTCCGACCCATAGCTCAAGAAACGTCTTGTCTTTGAAAAAACTAACACTCTCAAGGGCATCCCCTTTTAAGATTGGTCAATTCGATAATAATCCTTGTATTACTTTTATCACGAACCCGTGAAGGCTTTACGTACCGCCAATGGCTCTTTTCTCAATCCAAAAAAAAACCGTAAAAGAAAACGGTTTCGAAAAGTACATAATACTTATTTATGCATTCAAACTCTGAAAAAGTAACACAAAATAATTTTCAGTATAAAACTGTTCACCGCAATAGTGTTATTATTTAACCGCAGCTGTATTTTAAAATGTTTTTGTTTTTATATTTTTGCAGAATTATTGTTGCTGCTGCTTTTGACTTTCTTTTATGTTTTATTTATTATTTTTAATCACTTTTCTTTGCGCGCTGTGCGCTGTCGCGCCTTCTTGTAGTCTGTGTTTCCCTTTCTGTTTCTGTTTTTGTTATTGCTAATTTCGAGACAAATTCGAATTGGTTTCGCTGGCGATTCGAAACGTTTGCATAACACGCACAAACAAACAAATAAACAAATCGAATCGACTCGACTCGAATTGAGCACACGCAAAATTTGAGTTAAAAAGAATAAAATTCAGTTTGCCAGTTTAATTTGCAGCACAGCACGCACAATTGTTGTTTTTTGTTTTTTTAATTGTTTATAAACATTTAATTGCTGCTTTCGCTTGAGGCAGCCGCAGCGGAAATTCAAACTGCATTTTATTCGCGTTTTGTTTTATGCAACTGCTGCAGCCCGCAGCAGCTGCACAGCGAATTTGGCATCGCCAGTAATAACAACAACAACAACGGCGGCAGCAGCAGCGGCAGCGGCAGCAACAACAAAGGCGAAAAGAGCCGAAAATGCGGCCAAAAAGAATGCAGCACCAAAATAAACCGAAGCCAAAGCGCAAAGCGAAACGAATCGCAGGCGAAATGCAGTCGACGGCGACGGCGACGCCGACGGCAGCTTCGAGCACTAATTGGCAAGTCCGGCGAGCGGAAGAGAGCGCGAGAGAGAGTGCGTGGCAGCGAATGAATTAAAACGAGAGCGTAACAGGCGACGCGACGGCAGCACAGTGTTCGGGGTTCATTTACTTGTGCAAACACAAATGCAAAAACAAAGTGCAATGTTGCCAGAGAGCTGAGAGAGTGAGCGAGCGCACGGTAGCACAGTTTTTAATTCATAAACACAACTGCAGCTGCAGCTGCAAACAAAGAGCGCAGCAAAGCAAAGAGAGCGAGAGAGAGAGGCAGGCGTTAACAGCGCAGTGGCTTGCACACGAAAGTAACGATAAATTAAGTAAATGGAAAGTGTGTAAGAGACAAAGAGAGAGAGAGAGAGAGAGAAGAGAGCGCACTTTAAAGACAGCAGCCATAGAATACGCTAGGCTGGCAAAAGCTTTAGCAGCGACAACAGCTGTTCGCGGGGCATCTACGCCATTTTCTTTCGCTGCACCTGACAACAAACAGAAACAGGCAAAGAAAGGCGAAAGAAAAATAAAACAAGAACAAAGGAAACACGTGAGCGCGCTCTGATGATCGAAAGCTCTGCTGAAATGAAATTAGGGGCAGGAAGATATTAATTTTCAAATTAAAATCGTACCAAATTATAATATTCAAAATGGATGTCTTCAATTCTGCGAATAACCCCTCCTTAAATTTGGTCAGATGTGTAAAATACCATAAGGGTTATTTCCGTCAAGCATAAGATATTATAACTAATTTAGTATAATTAATTTGATATTAAATAAAGAAAATTTAAGTATGATAAATTCGTCAATTTGCAGTTTATAATCACTTCAATAAATTAAAAAATCTATAAAACTGTATTAAACAAAAGATTATATACCTTTATTATTATTATTTATTTTTGTTTATTTGAAAAGCCAAAGGGTTAATATACAGTATGAGAGGAAACACTTTACACACTGAAAAAAAACTAAAGCTTTTGACTTTGAATGAAAAGATCATAGACTTCGGTCTTATTTAAAACGATTTTGTTAATTATTATTCATATGAATGTTATTAATAAGATTTATGTTTCGTGCTCGATTTATTCATTTTGGCCATTAAAAAGTGGCAAAACTTTCTATAGTGCAACACTTAGATGGATTAAGGCTCTACACTCTCAAAAATGCAAATTATGTTTATGAAATATAAACAAACTTGTGCATCCCTACACTTACACAATGTTGCACAAGTTAATGAGCCCGTATAAAGTCGAAAGGGATCTATCGATCTACAATTGCTCGTTTCCCTTATTATTAGAATTGAATATATTCCGACATTATTATATATTTCAGATTACTTGATGTGTTCACCAGTACAATTTGTATATTTTCTTGGAAACGCTCATGGGATAAGCGGGAACATTCTTACCAGTCATGTTACACTTTTTGCGGTGAACCAACATTTCTAAACGAATTATTCCAGAAACATATTCACAAAATCAATACAGAGCATGAACTAGCAAATATTTGCTATATTTCCACACACAATAATATTATCAATCGGTTTTCCTGTTTGCATTCTGCAGCACGCGAAAAATAATGGTCTGAGAGAGAGAGAGAGAGAGAGGGAGAGGGAGAACTTTTGAGTTTTCTTCGGGCATTTGGGCATAAGTCCAAACATGTGACCGACCCGTGGATGACATCATTGGTGTGGGCGACGGGCAGTGAAAATGCGGAGGGAGGCAAATGCCAAGCAATGAAATGATAATGTTGCAGATGGTACTACGATGGGTGAGATGTTAATGAGAGAAAGAAGAATCAAAGAAAAGATGCAAAACAAAAATGAAAACCATAAAGAAAACCCCGCGGCAGCCAGACTTATTTGGCCTCAAAAAAAAAAAAAAAAAAGAAAAAAAAATAGAATTGTGTTTATAAATAAGTGGCAAGAGTGCCGCTCGATATTCTCTTCCCCCAAACAATTGTGTTCTCATTATATACTAAAGTCTGGGAGTTTTGTTTTTTTTTACCCCACTGTCACAAATGTCAAATGCGTTTGTTGGCCTCAGCTAAGGAACCTATAGCTGAAAACACGTGCGGTCTCAAGGATCAACCGGTCGAGCTCATTGATGGACCGCAGCGAGAGCAACTTGTTGCTCGAAGGGAAATTTTAAGTGAAAACCATAGATATAAATCTAACGCATTCCAGGTTTATGTTGCGCCATAAATGTCATTTTAATTACAGACACAACATATACCATTTATCTTCTTGCCTCTGCTCAAATATTTGCACATAAGTTTCTTGACATCTTAAGGAGCTTCGACATTAATAATTTACAATGGCGATAAAAAATAATAATAATTAATAAACTCTGCCGATATACGGTTTTGTTAGCGTCTCGCCAGACGAGCGAGCGAATATCGAACGATTCGGCATTGCTAATTATTGTTTTTTTTATATTTTTATTTATATTCCATAATTATCAGCGTGAAAAACCATTTATATACATATGTTTGTATATGTGTGTGTGTGTGTGAGTATGACGATTCTTTGTTTTGCTTTTACAATACATTTAACATGTGTATGTGCATACTACACACATGTACATATGTATGTGTATATTTTATTGTTGCGCGATAAGCGGGACAACAGCAAGTGCTATCTGCGTATTTCTAAGCATAAGTCTGTTCTACAGTCGTTTGTTTTGGTTTTTGCGGGCCTAGATGACTCGTATGTTATTTCAATTGTATAATTTACATAATGCAGAAAAGAATGAAAAAAACAAAAACGATTAAATGAAAAGCGAAAACTTGAAAAATGCTTGGGAAACGGCTAGAACAAGTTTACGTCACGCGCGTATAACAAAACAGCAACAACAACAACAACAACAACAACACAGCAGCCGGCAAAACGTTAACGGTAACAACCACCATTTTGGCATGGCGAGAGCGGGAGAGCGAGTGAGAGCCCAACTAACTGTCACTCACGTGTAGCTCTTGCTGGGTATGTGTGCGTGCGTGCGAGTGTGCCTGTGTGTGTTGTGAGGGTGTCTGTCAAACGTTTGGCAGAACTTGACTCAAATCCTGCTAGATAAAAAGCGTGAAATTTACACAAGTCGCAAGCACATGAATATTTTTAAATAAAACTGCTGCTGCTGCTGCTATCGCTTGTGCCAATCACTTTCCATTGAATTTGTTGCTAAAATTAAGCTACACGCACACAAGCACATGCACATAAACACACACACACACATATACACAGTTGGGGCGACCCTTGCAGTACACTAAGGCAAACAGCTGGCAACGGCAGCAGCAGCAGCAACGACATCGACATCGAACACAACAACTCACCGTATAGGAATATATATATTTAATTTGCTTCACAATATATGTTGACAGGCTGTATTGCTCTTAATTTAAAACCCCTTCCAACACTAATTTAACACAGTTCACTTGCATTTTTCAATTCCAATTGGATTTTCTGAAAAAATCTCTCGCGTTACACTTGTTTGCAATTCGTTTCTTTGCGTTGGTGTGGAAAACCGTTTATTATTTAGCCGACCACATGCGTCACTGCAATTGTCAAACGTAAAACTTTTAAATATTATACACTTTTTTTTCAATATCAACCGTCGCGTATAAAACAATAATATCAAAGCCGCGAGCGTTAAACGCTAACTGTGCATGGCGAACAAATTTGTTAGCACACTTCTAAAAAAAAACAACAAAATATAACAGTTTGCTGAAATGTTATTAACAGCAATATTACATTATTTTGTTGAGGTGTGCACGAAGGATACATGCCAAAATACATATAACTATAACTATATATGAAATAGTTGAGTGAAACAACAACTTTCATTCTTAATGCGATTTTTGTTTTAGAAAAATTAGCGCAATTTCGAATCTAACAGTGGTTGAGTACCGAGTCATAACAGAGCTGCTATTTAACAGCCGAATGGCATAGGAAATCGATAACTGCGGCAACTCTGAAATCTGATAAGTGGCATCACCAGTCGATGCGCAATTTTCATATGCCAGAAATACCGCTTCGAATACACCTTATATTATTTTATATTTTCTTTAAGTTAAAATTGTTTTTTGTTTTAAATCGAATGCGAATGTTATGTGTCATACAAAATGAATAAGCATTTGTACGTCTCGTAGCACATACTAAATTAGGCTATTGCATCGTTCAATACAAATAAAGCTAACATTGATATAAATTCTATGACGTCAGTTTCTTTTGTTCCTCCTTGTTCTTGCCATCACTGGGTGGCTTCTTGTTCGCCGGTGCACTTTGTTTCTTGCCAAACAGCATGTCTGTGAAGAGAGCAGCAAATACTAATACAGCGCCCAACCATTGTCGGGCAATCAGAACGTTGCCGAAGAGCAGCACCGAGCACAGGACAGTGAAGAATTTGCGTGTTGTAGTGACAACCGAGCAGGCCAGTGGTCCGAAGCTGGCAACCATCAGAAAGATGAAGAGTTGTCCCATAGCGCCGCATAACGCAATCAAGGACAAATGCAGCCAAACCTCCGAATGTCGAATAGCAAACTGTATGAATTCCAGTCCCTCACCTGGAAATAACAATCATTGCAATTAATTAATAACTTAATCGCTATCTCAATCTCTCGTCACTTACCAGTGACAATCATGGCAACACCCAGCATTAGTGTGCTCCAGTAGTTCATGGATAGCATCATCTGTTGGCCCGACGGCGCACTGGCGGCACGCATACGTTCCTGTACCGCGCCCGTTAGTCCGTCCATCGAAAGACTAAGGAACAGCAGCAACTCGCCTAGGCCCGTTGTCTCTGCCGGCAGGTTCGATATCTTGCTCTCCTTATACATAAACAATATGACGCCAAGCACAATCGTCAATACACATGCATATCGCGTCCAGCTATACGATTTGCGTCCAATCAAGACACCCAAAATCATCACAGGGATTGGCTTGGCCGATTTGCCCACAACGGCAGTGGGATAGGGTACCCAACGCAAAGCCATATTGGTCGAGACCATGGCCAACAGGTAGGTCAACGAGCTGGCCGCATAGTAACCCGTGTGCGTGGTGTCTTCCTTTTGCGGTTTCACCGTCAGCATGCCTGAAAACGTCAACAAGTCATAGTTACAATGTAAACAAATGAAGAAATTCAGACAAGTTCTGCTACCTTTGGCAAAGAGATAATTGCAGATACACTGAACCCATACCAGAGCGAGCGTATAGGTGTAACGTTCGCCCACATTTCCATCGGCTTGCACCTGATCTCCGTATCGGCCGCGCGTAAGTTTCTCCTGAACGATTCCGTAGAGAAAGTATGAGACAAATATGCCCAACGCATA
Organism: Zaprionus inermis; assembly: GCA_018151445.1. NCBI lineage: Eukaryota > Metazoa > Arthropoda > Insecta > Diptera > Drosophilidae > Zaprionus > Zaprionus inermis. Next base: position 651,501 of record JAECXD010001328.1, on the reverse strand, counting down.
GACGGCAAAGCGGCTTTGTTCAGGTATATTCATGGCTTAAGTTATTGTGACGTCGACTTCGCAAAGTGATCTTTATACTTGTTCAATTTAAATGCTCGACATGGTGTGCGAAACAGCTTTAATCAGCGGTTTTACAAGATTCTAATACGTGGTATTTAGCGATGGACGTGTATGTAGACGTGTGTTAACAATCTATCGATAAATCGAAACGAAGCTGCGATATTTATTACAGCGATACTTTCGCACAAACTATCGGAAAATATTTTTTGTAAACAGAAAACAATTTAAATGCGTTTTTGAAATTGTATTTCATTTATTTGGTTTAAAAATATGCTTGTAAAATATAATAAACTATATTACTTTCTTCTCTCTTTGCATTCGTTCAAATTATAATGCACTTAAGTTGTTCATAAATCCAACAATAGGTTAGTTATAATACTAATAAGATACGTAGTAAGATTCCAACTTTTGTCGTACTCTTAAATACACAGAATTAAATTAAATTAACTGAAAACGATTGTTGCTTTTCGTCTTAATTTAGTAGTATTTATACAAAGGACGTCCAAAAACTGAACAACAACAAACAAGCAGTCGTTTAAGATCAGCAACAGTTTGCGGAAAATTGGTAAGCGGCGACTAGAACTTAAAAGCAAGAATTTTGATGGATATAAAAAAGCATCTAGCTTAGAACAAAGTGCTAATAAAACAACATAAAAGGCCAAATAGTATTATAAGATTGGTAACTACTATGATGATGGCTGCACTGGCGGCAGCCAGGTATAAAAGAGTATATAGGCTGCACTCGAGACGACATTCGATGTGTCCAGGGGCGTTACAACCTGATCATCAAACTTATACCAGCGTCCATAATTGGCGCTCTTACAAAACGCCGTATAATGACCACCCTCCATGGAGCCGTAGTGATTGGACACCGCGTACAGTTGGTATGTCTTGGGCGTGGCGGCACGCAACTCGGCACGTGCTATATACGGTGTCATTTCCATATTTTCTAGTGGGAATTGTAAATAGTTTTGTTTCTTAATATAGGCACCAGTATTGCTTGGATCCGCATAGAAACTGCAAGAGAAGAGATACGTTAAGGAAAACATATTGAAAGCGAATTGAGTGACAACTAATAATACCGTTTCAGATGAACCACCAAAATCGGAGGCAGTTTGGATATATCTAGTTTCTTGATCGCATCACGTTTTGTCTTACAATTCGGACAGTTCCAGCCGTGAATTTTCTCGCCACTGAAATACATGTCCATGCATTGATTCAGATAGCAGAGATTAGCATTGGGCGGCAGCTCCAGACTGAGATTCGAGAAGCATTCGTAGGTGGCCGACTCTTTGTTGCAGGTTACACATTTCACCGTACTCTTGATTTGGCCGTAAAATAAATGCAATATGAGGCTCTCCTGCGATTTGGTAAATTCCAGCCAGGCCTTCTCCGCTGCAGTCTGCTTCTCACGCTGTAGCTTCATGGGCAACGTTTGCAGGTCGGAATGAAGCCAATCCATGAGTATGGTGAGAAACTCATGCGAATCCTGTTGATCGAAGCCGCGAAAGATTTTCTGATATTGACCCACAATGTCCTAGAATGCAAACTGCTACAAACTGTTGCTTGCCATTTTCATCTGTTCTGGAAACTTACCCGCAAATCTCGGCTAGCCACGCATTTGTATTGACCATTCCAGAGCTCTTTGAGCAGCGCGGCAACCTCCTCGATGACCTTTCCATTGGTTTTGTTGCGACGACTTATGTTTTTCTTGTACATATCCGATACGCAATACTCCATCAATTGTGGCGTATTGCTCAGACACTGTAGAATGCTGTTCATGTAGCAGGTGTTACCCAGATTCTTGAGACCCGTTAGGCCGCGTCCCTGTAGAGATTACATAAGGAATTAAACTAATATGTAAACCTAACTCTTGCAGTGCTTGTCGTACGCGTCTGAGTGGAAATATGGAGCTATAAACATGATACGTAGGTGGCAGTTGAAATTTAACGCCTGCAACACAAATCATTGGGATGGGATTACGACTGAAACAGCGAACCACTGAACCACTTTCGTATTGTTCGTTCTTTTAGCTTGAACATGCTTTGAGTTCGGACAGCGTGCGACTGAGTGTGAGCCGCAAAAAGGTTGAGCAGAAGCAACATTTGCAGCCAATGGCCACGAAACGTGACGTGCCGACCACAAGCCTATTGATTTGGCAACGACTATTAATAGTTGGCGTTAGTCACCCACACAATCTTACCACATTTTGTCCCACAACTGGGGAAAAATCACGGATTCGTGTAGCTGCAGGCTCCGTAACTGACTTGCTCTGAGGTTTGGTGGAGCGATCGTAAACCGGACGCGTATTGAGTGTCGCCTCATCGTTGGGAATGGTATGCTGAAAGCCATTGGTTGGACTAAGCGCAGATTCTTCATCATTGATCCTGGACATGGCATCGCTAATGTTCTCAACTGGCGGCTTATAGTTGCGTTTCGCTTCACGTGCTATGACCAGCTCCCGTTGCCGTTGACGCTCGAGCCGATCAAGCTCGTGCTGTTCATCACGAATTTGACGTTCTTGTATTTTGGTCTCGATTTGCCGCGTGGTTTCGACATCGTTCTGCTGCGGACGCTGCTCCTTGTAGCGATTTAGTTCGTCGCGCAGACGATAGTTTTCAATTTTCTAGAATAAAAAAACCCAATTTAGTTCACATTTTGTGACATGAAATCTATCTGATTGTACATACATAATCCTCGGCTCTGCTTTCCAGTTGCAGTATATTATAGACCAGTTCCTGCTCGGCGCTGCTCAGCGGCGCGCCTTCGGCATGCAGACGCTTCAGCTCGAACACACTTTGCCATTTCTTGGACGCATTATCCAATAGCTCATCGTTTCTCTCGGCGCGCTGCAACAACTCCGTCTGATCGCGCATTATCTCATTGATTGGATTGAGGTTCGTTGCTGGACTGACGGCTGTCGTCTTCTGCTGCAGATCGTAGCTGCTCAGGGTAGTCGGCTTGTTGGCTCTATTAATGCTGGGTCGTCCTGGCTTACTCTTAAAATCGCGAGCGTTTAATATATCCTCTTTCATGGTTATATCATTGATCGACGGATATTCAACATCGTCGATAAGTTCGATTTCATTGTTATTCTGTTGTGGTGCCTGCACGCTGGGATTGGTGCAATGCGTTGGATACATCATTATGAAGTATTCGTAGCCACCTTCCAGAATTTGTATGGGCGAACGATAAGTCACATCCGGATCCCACTGCAGCGGAATAAAAAGAATGAGTATGAACTGTAATAAATATGAAATCCACATACGTTTTTTAATATATCCAACAGAGTGGCAATTGCTGCACCGGTCGCAGATTGCAAATCCTTGCTGTTCCAGTCCATCAACACCACCGACTCCTTGACGGAACGCGAAGCCCACGATGCCTTCCCGCTGCTGCTCAGACGGGCCTGCAGCTTGCCCGCCGACATGCTGCAAAACAGAAAGATAATTTCGAATTGATTCACATTGCAAACGTGAACTCACCCCGGTGTTATCAGTTCCTCGGGCACATTAAATGCACAATAGTAGGTCAAATGCGAATTATCATAGTCCGTACTGCTGCGACAGTCCATGACCAGCACCGATTGCTTCTGCATGCGCTGAAACAATGCCTCACAGCTAATAACACCCAGTTGGGTAAATGCCAATGGGTGGCCATCGCCGCTCGCGTCTGTCCCAGGCGAACTAACTGTACCGGCGACTATATTCGCATTGGATGCACTCATTAGCGGCGTCTTTTGCTGCAAACCCGTTGACGGCGACGGCGACGACGGTGACGGATTCAAAAGCTCGTAGCGTTTCTCCAACGAATTACTAATCGTTTCCAATGTGTCCATAATCCGACGATTTGTCTCTGCGTCGCCCAGCACTTCACGCACCGTTACCTTGTGCTCGGTATAGCTGGATTGTTCGCGTATCGCGGACAGCATATTGAAATATTTCATGTAGAAAATATATGCCAATTCCTGATCTCCAACCAGTCGATGATTCTCCGCGGTCATGTACAGTTTCTTCGTGGTGTTCAGTAAGCTGTAATATGCAGTATCAGCATTAATTTCATTTGAGATGCACATGCGGGCGCTCCGCTGCCTTCTGGGATGGGCTTGCGCTCGGGCTTCGCATTATGAGCCTGCGTGTGTGTGTGTGTGTGTTCGCGCTGGTGTCTACTTACGTTTTGATGTTTTTGCTGCGTACGTCTGGTATTACGGTCAACTTTTCCAGATCTTCCAGTCTTTTGGCCAAATGTAGCTTCTTCAGTTGTGCCATCGTGTCCTCTAACTTTGGCAGGCCGTAATATCTTTCTTTGTTGTGTTCTTTTTTTTCCCCGATTTTAGTTGGGGAATTGCCGACCGTCAGAGGCTGAGCTAATTTTTACAAGTGTGTGTGTGTGTGTTTGCGCACAGAACTGTTAGTTAACATAATACTGCAGCTAACATTAGCATTCGTTAAGCAATTTGCATTTGTACGAATTGTTCAAATTACACAAATTACAAACACAGTTAAAAGCTATAAACAAATTAATGTTTATCACTAACGGCTGGAACTTTTACATAAGCATAATAAAAGTGAATTTTTTGTGAGACCTGTAATAAATCCCATGGAACAGCTGTTAGCAGTGTGACCAGTTCGAAATAATTACAAAATACCAACTCAATACATTTTAATGTGATTGATTAATTATTTTATTATTTGTAATTGAATTTATATAGCATGCAGCAGCTATGCTAGGTGAAAGCATAGAAAAATAAAACTTTTTAGGTTTTAATCGCCTTTATTTTAATTCGATAACAGCAACAATGCTGATCTAAAATTTGAGTGCGATAATTGTGGTGGCTGCTCGATAACTCGGAGGAGCAGTATTAAAAGTTTGGCGCAATATTTATTGCAAATGTTTATTATTTCTTCGATTTAGTGAATTTTTTTACGGACTTTAATAAAACATATGATACGCTTGCATACGTCACTAGTCCATCCAGGTGCGCATTGATTTTGTTTGCTTCCCTCCCTTACTCTCAAGTCCAATCGCTTGCTTTATAAATTTCTTTACGCCATAGATATCGGTAATTAGACCCGGCAATCCGGTGTCATTGCAAGCGGGTCCGTAGGCCACTACGCCGCACAGCTGATCGCCCACCGTGACCGGGCAACCAAAATCATAGACGCACTCGTCGATATGATTGAATGCATGCGTACAGATAACCGTTTCGGATAACGATAATGTGCTATATTCTTCGGTGCATTCCATTTTGTTAACATGCGAAACCTGCTGCGTAACAACCTCTTGATTCTTCGAGCCACATCCGACAACCGTTAGTTTTTCATAGGATTCCGGCGATTTGCTACATAGTTCGACGTATGCATTACGATAGCCGGGCATGGGACGAACTAATTTCACAACCGCAATATCCATATAATTACTGGGCCATTTGTAATGCTTACTCACATAGACAGCATCGATCAGTGCAAATTCGTTGCCCGACATAAACTCGACACTCAGATTATCCAATTTCTCCTTATACTTGTGCATACAGCTCGCGGATGTGATTGCGTGCAACTGATTGTAGTAGGAGGCGCCGCAGGCGAACTGATCGCCGTCCATAATGCGTAGCAGCCATGCGCCCACATACGCATTGTTGGTCAGCTCAAAACCGTTGGTATTCAACGTGACAATCGATGGTTTCGCTCGAAGTCTGTTCGCCTCAGCCGTGCGAAAAGCTGCTGCCAGCTGCGCGCACAGCACAGCGAGCAGAGCGATCCCTTTGAAGTTGATTTGTTGCATTTGAGGCTGGATTGCGACTGTTTTCGACTGCGACCGATGGATTCAAATTGACTTGAATTTGCACAGTTTGCGCCTGATTCGTCGTGCCTCTTTATTCAATTTTATTATATACGAGTAGCATAGCATATACCTTGTAATTTCTTTCCGATCAGCTCTTGTTCCGCATTCAGTAATCCAACAGAATTAGATTTACTCCAATATTTCCTTTCCTTTCTGCGACTCTCTGTCTGTGCGAACACTCCGATCTCAGCCATTAAACAAGCTGGATATATCAAATTTGGTATGCAGGTTAGTGTGCTTTTGCTTGTTTTAAAAATGGGCTGACCCCCCCCCCCCCACGGCACCGAAAACTAATTCGAATTGTTAGCAACGCATATACCAAATTTCAAAATTGTGTTTCTTCGATTTACATTATTTATTCTCATTTATTCCAAATCCGCAATTTCATTTTCTACGGTTGATATATACGCCTTCACCTTAAGGATATCTGTGAAAATACCGGGAACTGAAGTATTCTGGCAGCTGGAACCATACGATGCAATGCCGCAAAGTTTGTTATTATAAACTAATGGCGAACCGCCGTCATAGAGGCAATTCCGTCGATCCATGGGTTGTTTAACGCACAAAACGGTTTCCGATATACTTTCCTTCGCAAACATCGACTTACATTTTTCCAGTTCCATGAGAGGAACCATATCGGTTCTCGGATAAATGGATGGATCTTGAATAACTATACTATCGTAGCCCCACGCAAATACCCGATACATCGTACCGGGTTCAGGTTGTGCGCTACAAAGTTGTATGAACTCGGTCATTCTGCCTGGAATGGGACGACGTATCTTAATTACAGCAATATCCATATACGATGTAGTCGATCTATATTCTCTGGGTATATAGACAACATCGACTTCGGAATAATTATCGATCTCGTCTTCGGCATAGGCGGTACCTTCAACTGTTGTACCATCCACATACCAACGATACGGTTCCATGCAACTGGCCGATGATAGAACCAAATATGTTGCATAATACGATCCGCAACAGGCGAATCCTCCATCCGGATTACTAATCTGCAGTAGCCAGCCTCCCATATTGCGACCCGTATTCGTTTCCATTCCCTTCCAGTGTCGGATATTCGGATTTTTCGAACGCCTCAACGAACCCTCCGGCAGCCAGCAGATAAGCACAAGCAGGAGCCACAGTTCTCTCATCTCTCAATGTAAATTAAAGTATCCGAAAACCGTTTGTAGTATGTCGAAAATATATAAATATATATGGCTTTATAAAGTGCACGAGCGAGAATTGTTAATACGTTCGATTTGATTCGTTGCTTGTGTAACTGATCTCTGTCTCAAATTTCTTGATATATACATTACGTATTTGAAGTCTTGATTATTTATAGATTAATACTGCACGAACCTAAAATTCTCCATATCTGTAACTTATAATATTAGTTTCAGTTGAAAGTTTGCAGTAAACCATATATTAAATTATAATTTAATTAAAGCCGACAACTTTATCTTTTGGCTTAATCTATAACAAGTAGACTTTATAAAGCTCTCATCGAACCTACGAAGAATCCATGCTTAGCCCAGAAAGTCGCTAAATGTTCGAAGAGTTTGGCAAAGATAATGTTTACAATATCAATACACAAAAAATACATTTTTAGTTTTATATTTTTTACTTTATTATACATCGGCTAACCAAAACGGTCGAGCAGTTGAAAATAATATATATACGTACATTACAAATAAAAATTTAAACGAAAACCCATTTGAATTTGAGCCATGGTAAGCAATATAAAGTCTCGAACCTTATTCACGTCGGTATAGACCACCGGTAGGTGGGAATGCAAGCATGTGGTGCCCTCGGATACAATGCCGCAGAATTGATCTTTGTGCACCAACGGTGAGCCGGGATCGTAAAGGCATTGGGTTCGATCAGTTTTATTAAATTGAACGCAAAATATTGAATCCGAATTAACAATTTCCGGACGCGTTGCCCATTTCGTTTTGCATTTATTTTTATCAACGAATTGCGCGGGTTTCATGAAGGCCGTTGACGATAACGTGATGATCGTGAAGCTGCCGTAACCCCAACCGAACGATTTGAACGGCATATTATCGGTAATATGAGTTGAACAAAGTTTGATAAACTCCGTTGATTTGCCTTTGATGGGCGTCCGTAATCTAATGACAGCTACGTCATTATGATTTTGGCCATCCTTGAAATCCGACGGCGCATAGAATGTATCAATATATGCAAAATTATCCTCTAAATCGAACATTTTATCGGTTTCGGCTAAGAGTGCGCCGAGAGCATCGCGATACGGCGACATACAGTTGGCGGATGTGACAACAATAATCGGTGCGATATATGCACCACCGCAAGCGAAATTACCTTCAATATTCACGATTCGTATTATCCAGCCTCCCGAATCATTCTCGTTTTTTGGCACAAATTGGCGAGTTACCGGTAACGTCGACAGGAATATATTATTTTTGTACAACTTACACACAACGTTTGGTAAGTAAGCTGCTAAGACGATTATCAATAGCCGCCACATTTGTTTCTTCATAATGCCAATTGCAAACTGATTTACATTTTGCTAACAATTCTATATATATATGGGGTTTTGTTAGATTCGCTAGAACATCATATAATCTGTAAAGTTTTGCTTGTTAAAGGGTTTGACGTAGCTTTTCCTACGCTTGCAGCGGGTATATCAATTTGAATAAAAGCAAAACTTGATTATACAGTTGAAGGTATGTATTTCATTCTTGATTTATCCATATATTCTGCAATATACAAATAAAGAAAAGTCTGCAAAGTTAAAGACAAAAGAATAATTGTTTATTTTTTTGTTAAATCAATACTTGAAATATGTAGGGTGTTCAACCATTGCCAGTTATATTCGATTATTCTGTATGCTTTCGAAAATTCGAAATCGAATTTTAGCCTCTATGAGCAAAATAAAGTCTCTGACTTTATTGACGTCTGTATAGATGGCCGGAAGCGCGGGATCGAGGCACGAGATACTCTGCGATGCAATGCCACAAAATTGATCTTTGTATATCAGCGGGCTGCCAGGATCGTAGAGACACTGGTTTGCACCTAATTTTTCATATTGTACGCATAAAGTTGTTTGCGTTTGAACAGTTCGGGCATTTGTTGACCATTCCCGTTGACAGGTTTTTACGTCAATAAGGGGCGCCGACGTTCTAAGCGGTTCTTTCGATTTCAATTTTTCTTGCGTATTTGCGTAGCCCCAGCCGTACGATGTCAATTTCATTCTTCCCGTAATTTGTGTCGTACAAAGCTTAATAAATTCGGTCGTTTTGCCCTTGATGGGAGTTTCCAAACCCAGTACGGCAACGTCCATATGACTTTGGGCTGGCTTATATTCCGGCGGTATGTGCATTGATTTGATATAGGCAAAGTTATCTTCGTTATCTTGATTTCTGCCAGTTTCGGCAATCAGACCATTCAGATTGTTACGAAGTGGTTGAATGCAGCTGGCGGATGTGACGACAATAAGCGGTGCTATATAAGCACCACCGCAAGCAAAATGTCCTTCATTGGTAACAATTCGTATTAGCCAGCCTCCATCCTCAGTATTTAGTTTCGACGCATATTGACGAGTTGTCGGATATGTTTCTTTTAATATATTGGTTGAATGTTGTCTACATAAAACTTTTGCCAGCAAAACTGCTAAAACGATTTCGAAAAACCACATGGCTTTCATTGTGCCGACAATTGCTAACTGATTTGCAATTTGTCATTATAATTTGCTGTCGCTTTTCATTTGACATGGTAAGATACACTCGAATCCGTGTAATTTTGCATGCTAAAGAGCTGAGTGTACTTTTGATACCCTTTCCCCAGTACAACGAAAAAAAATAGCTGCTATTTTTACATAATTAATTATGGTTTTTTTAGGATTTGAAAATAAGCGAATGTAAGAGCGAAACTAAAATAAAACATACAATGTAAAGTTGTTAAAATATTCCGTTAATTTATAACATAAATATACGATGCATATTTTATCATCAATCGCAGAAGGTTGTCATTTCCGCGCTGCTAGAACTAGTTGAGAATTCTAGTGTCGGCAAGGAAAAATCAATTCAAAGACCATGCTAGCCTCTTGCGGTATTTGGGCTTTTTTTTTAACGAGAACCCATATTTTTTGATTCGAAGCTGTCTCATCTTTTGTCAAAGAATCAACACACTCTCGGCTAGGCCAAAGAATGTATATTAACCTATTTATCAAGCCAAACTTAACAGCTTGTTATGTGCTTAGCCGTATCTAATCAAATACCATACCATAATCGACAACAAAATGAAATGGAAAATCAGTTAGAAATTGTCATCATGAAGAAAACTATATGGCTTTTGGATATCATCTTGTTAATTTTGTTACCAAAAATGATGTGCAAAACATATAAGAATAGTATAACGCTGAACACATCGCCCGATTCGCGGCAATATGTTGCGAAACATGACAGAGATACCGGAGGCTGGATAGTTCGAGTTTTGGATAAGGGCGGATATTTTGTATGTGGTGGCTCATACATCGCACCACTCGTTGTCGTTACATCCGCCGACTGCATGATCGCGTATCGTAGCGACTTAGAGGGATTCATAGCCGAAAGTCATAAGATGCTTAAGCACGAGGATAACTTTGCGCCCGTTACCAATTTATATATACCGGACGAATATCACCATGGCAAAAATCGAATGGACGTTGCCGTACTGCGATTAGACTATCCCATTGAGGGTAAAAAAACGCAGTTTATAAAACTTTGTTCGACTCCGATTACGGCGAATATGAAAATGTCATCGTTTGGCTGGGGCTACGGCGCGGCCAATGTCAAATCAATATCGCTGCGTACGCTTAAAACAAGAGTATCCACAATCGATATGGCGGTATGCGCTATGGGTTGGGCGACCGACAATAATGTGACTCTATCGAATACAGTTTTTTGCGTACAATATAACAAAGACGATCCAACCAAATGTCTCTACGATCCGGGCTGCCCGTTGGTGCACGACAATCAGCTTTGCGGCATTGTTTCGCACGCAGCGTCGTGCAATAATCCTCAGCTTCCGGCCATCTATACGGACGTCAATAAGGTCAAAGACTTTATAGTGCACACCATGGGCGAAATACAAAAAACAGCGAGCAAATCGTCCAACTTGAATCGGCTTTGATATACATGTTATTCCTTAAACTGTCCGAAACTGTCTTAAACGTTTTAGTTTCTAAGCTTAAATGATTAGTAAATATATTTCTAAAATATATGTATTCTGTTTTTAAAGCTACAAAGCATTTGAAGTTAATTTCATAATTATTACACTGTGAGTTACTGCGAAAAGTTCAATAACATATTAACCTGTTTACAATTTTATTTATTGTCATATGCCGCTAAGTGGGTGTTGTTTTTTTTATTTTTTTATTTCCATTTAATATCATTCGCTGAAACTGAAATTATTTTTGAAAACGTCTGACGTCGGCGTGTGCGCGCAGTGTATATCATTTGAAGCGGATGTTTTAAGATCAATTCGGATGCATATTTATGGCGTGATGATACGGCGTCGGCGTCGTGATGACATCATAAGGAGTTGGGGCGCGCGAGGGTTGGCTGGGTTGCGGCCCGATTGCGCACATTAAGCGTGTAGCGGTACTTTCGGAACGAAATCGACAACCACCCGACGAAAATACACCGCAACCGCCACCCGAAAATTGAGCTCGAGCGTCCGAAATGTGTGCGCATTTATTTTGGGAATTGCGCAATTTGGGTTTCAAGTGCAAAAACTGGACGCTGAACTTGCCGTAAACCTGTAACAATAATAATAACAACAACAGAAAACAGTATGGTACAGTCAGAAGAAGTACACTTCCTGACAGGGGCCGCGTTTCGGTCAGAACGTAGGGCTCGCTTCTGGATACGATCTTCCGGCATGGCGTATGGCCAGCTTAGCACGTAAGCACCCGGGCTACTCCGCGGCAGACAGGGCACCCTGCGTGTAGGGCTGAATTGGTAGCCCATACACGCAGCTCTATTTCGACCAATTTCCATCAACATCATTTGTCATCCAAAAACTTGCCATGCCCAACATGTTCGCAACGTGGTTCGCACGCCCAGCCGATACCCGGCAACGGGTTCGATAACGCTTCGGCGTATTGTCGTCATCGCGTACCTGTCGCGCATCGCCAATGAGCTCGGAACGCGTGCGTCGATCACGGGCGTACCTGGCAACCGTATAGCCTATTTGCCCATTTCAAGATCTGAACAGTTTAACACTAGAAAGGCAAAGTTTGCAAGTTTATGCAGTGATCTCAATATGCAAAAAGTTAATTCAACTGCAGTAAATAGAGCAGCAGGGTGTACATTTTTATAAAACAAAAGATGCTGCACAAAAAAAAAAAAATATAATCTAAAAAAAAAAAATATTTTAGGAAATTTGCCAGGGTATACAATAAGGAGTAAGTAGAAAGTTTTAAGCAAATAAAACTTAAACTTCGGAGAGAAAAATAAAAAATCTAAGCAGCTTAATCAAATGTTTAGAACAAATTCTACTATAGGTAAATTCATATCTAGAAAACATTTATAAATTGCAAAGATAGAAAAAAAGTGTCTTCTTAGTGTTAAATTGCCTTTTGCACTTGGCATACAAATTGCGTCTTAATTTACTGATTTTGAAATGATTGCTATAACATAATGTTCAGAACTTCCTTCTACGCTCATATATATGCAAATATGCCTATATATTTATGTTGTTGCGAATAGGAAAAACTACACGCATTTTAAAAGACTTCTAAGGAAATTTTATAGAAAACAATAGAGTGTATCAGACGGATTGTTTGACTTGTTTGGCGTACAATTTCATATTTCATACTCTTTGCAGGTTTTATCTTACTTGTGTTCCCCGCATCCCAGAGCGAGCGGTTGCCAGAGGTGCCGAGGCTAACTGTCTGCGGTAATCCGAGATGGTTACTGATCTTAACCGGACCCATCTGTTGCTCTCGCTTCTCCGATACAGGAGATGCGGCTCAAACACTGTAATTGATTCTTCCTGCCGCTTGTCAGGAAACTGAGAAAAAAAAAATGCTGCATGAGAGTTGCCGAAATGCAGACAGATCGGAAGCAGAGCGAATATCTTCGAGTTGTCCATTGATCAGTGTAATAATCTTCCTTTGATCTTGAGTTACGCGATGAGTTTGAGACTTGACTGAAATGAAAAGAAAATAATGTTTGCGGTTTAGAATTTCCACATGCCAGTTCTGGGTGTTCTATACTTAAGAGAGAGAGAGAGGCAGAGAGACTGAATGAGAGAAACAGAGAGTGAGAGCGGGAGAGACAGAGTGAGGAAGCCTAAAGTACACACACACACATTGACAGCTTCTTTGCTGGGGTTAATAACTTTGGGGATTGCGGCGTAATCCGATACCGGGCCACATCTCGAAAGGTGCATGACCCAGCCTCTCGGAGTCTGGAGCATAGTTTCTCCCAGTTTTGTGTAATCGAAACTGTTGCACGAAGTGTCTGGCTAATTGTTGCCAAGCAGCATCCTTATTCCCTTTTCAAAAGTGAAACAATAAGTCCGTCATGATTTCATAGAAAAGAAACTATGCAAATGTTTAATTAATACCCTGCTATTGGATTTCCCAATCGAAACGGGGGTTTCACTCGCAATACTCTGCCGGCTCACTGATATCGTTGCCCAACCCTCAAAACGCATTTCCGACATCGAACTTGTCGTAAAAGGAACCGGGGGCCGCAGTTGGATGTGGTTTGTCGGTTGTCAGTTGTGTTTGGTTCGATGCGATGGTTCGATTTGTTCTTCGGGTGTTACACTTTGATATTTGATTTTCTGGGGCACGTGGAAAAGTTAGAAGACGACGGGCATAAAAAGCAGGAAATTAAATGTATTTTAGCTGACATTCCTGCGAAGGGCGCGGAGAGGTAAGGTCGCAGGGATAATAAGACGTACCTAAATAAGGTTCTTGTATGCGAACATTAGATACTCAGTGTGCTGATTCATAGTTGCCTTTTTGAAGGTAATGCAGGTTTTTTATCTGTAATATATGAATTTCTGGTGTTTTCCTTAGTTATTCCGCAGTACCGATTTTCATAAAATTTGATGTGTAAAGCAAAAATAGGTCGTTCCATTGTTAAGTAGAAATAGGTCGTTTCACTGTTAATAAAAATAGGTAATTTCACTGTAGTGTTAAGCATATATAGATCCTTGTACTGTTAAGCAGAAATAGGTCGTTTCACTGTTAGTCAGAATAGGTTGTTTCACTGTAAAGTAGAAATAGGTCGTTTCACTGTTAAGGATAAATATGTTCATGTACTGTAAATCAGAAATAGGTAATTTCTCTGCTAAACATAAATAGGTAGTTTCACTGTAAAGTCTAAATATGTCGATTCACTGCTAAGCAGAAATATATCCTTGTACTGTTATTCAGAAGTAAGTCGTTTCCCTGTTAAACAGAAATAGGTCGTTTCAAATTTGAATTATTCCATTTTACTCAAAAGTATGTTATCCTTTTGCCAAAATTAATACGCTCGCACAGCCGCTGCTTAGAAATTCGCCAGAGTTAGGCGAAAAGTAGCCAAAGAAATTTACAACTTTGTAAAGTCGAGATTCGCGCAAGTTTTCGGCGCAATTGCAGTGGAATTTTTTCGCTCAACTTGCTGGTGGCGGAAAGTTGCTGCAACACTTTCACTGCCAGAACGTCAACAACAGCAACAGCAGCAGCAACAACAACAACAACGACAACAACAACAATATGCCAACAAGTGGCGCTGCCAATGGAACTTACGTCATTCTAGCCAAGCCCCAACCACACACAAGCGCACACAGACTCGAAGCGTTGCCGAGTAACCGCATGCATGTTGTGTTTATCCCACATCCCCAACCCACATCCTCCCCCCCCCCCCGGAACCAGTCAGCAGCCAGTCGCAGCGAACTGAGTTGCCCATGCAACTCGAACTTGTGCGCAGGAAGTCAGTGTTGGCTGAGGATACGAAATGGAAAAAAAAGAAAACCGAAAACAGTTTCGCAACGAACGTAGCACGCAGCAGACGCAGCGGCAGGCGCAGATGCCACATCGTGTCATGTCCTTTACGACGACTTGTAGTCGCAAGTTCGTGTTCGGCTCGTACGGTTCGGTTCGGTTCGTATGGTTCGCATGGCTCGTTCGGTTCGTTCGTGTCGCTGCATTAACTCGCTGCGTTTAGTTTTGAAGTGAAAACTTGCCGCACTTTCGAATCAGTCTTTGCCGACTTGTTGTGTCATTTGCATAGTATCTCGAGTGCTCGCTTGAAATCGGGATGGGATAACAACAACAATATTAACTGAATAATGCTCGAAATTTATTTGATTTCAAGTGCCATTTAATATGCATAATTAATATATCAATTGCTGTCGAAATTATTACTGTTGTGAAACATATATTTTTATACGAACTGTCACGCATTGCCCGAGTGAAATTCAAATTTGTTTTTACGATCTGCTCGTCGATTAACTGAGTGAGTTTTATTTCAATTTCAATTTCAATTAAAATTAACATTAATTTTTTCGCTTAATTATTTGTTCACATCGGCTTTGATGTCAGCTCGCTCGTAAATTGTTTTTAATTTCGAAATATGCATCGCTTTTGCGGTCGAAAAGTTGTGTCGGCCGTGCCAGTTTAATCGAATCAAATTCTTGTCGGCAGTTGCGGTAAAAGTCCATTAAGTCGATTAGCTACTACTAAAGCGTTTAGTTGTAAAAGCAGGCGATTTTATAAATTATTTCCTAGGCTTGTACTGCACTTAAAAGGGGAAGAATTTGGAGTTATTTAAATATTAAAAATTTTTAATTTCTTGTTTTTGTTGTTTAGGTTGTGCAAAAACGACCTATTTCCAGTTGAAAAGTGAGTACTCTCTTAAGGCGAGTGCGAATTTTCTAGCAAAAATTAGGGATATAAGAAATATATGTTAGACGCTTTTTGGACCAGCACAAGAACTTAAAAAAAAGATATGTTAAACGATTTTCAGACCTAGCCGATATGCACACGAAATTAAAAAAAAAGTGACCCTCTTTTATTACAGGAATTTGATAGGAAATATTATTATAAGTCAATTTTTTTATTCGATTTCTTTAGTGTGATTAAATTGGCAACTTTCACATATACTTTATAGCAATCATAATATTAATGATTCTATAATTTATTATTTAAACAAAATGAATGCAACCTTAACTTATTTGACAAGAATTTTATGGAAATTCCATGCTATTTTTATGTTATATAAATAACGCAAAAAGGCCACTAAATACCCTGTAAATTTAAGTCACTAAGCCAGCAATTGGGAACTTATTTAATAGCCAATACAATCGACTCTCGGCCACCTCGACGTAAGCCTCCAGATACGGAAGGCCGCACGTAAGGCGACAAATAGGACGAGGAGCAGAGCCTGCTCAGAACCGGACGTACTGCTGATTTGATTAGCACTGCAGCGTGTTGAGCTAAATTGAGAGAGAGAGGGAGAGAGTGATTAGGCGGGGGCGCAGGGTTTGCGGGGTTTCGGGAGTTGGTTACTGAGACTGGAGCTTTATACGGGCAGCCATGAAATTTTAATTTAACTTTCTCCGGAATGTCCCCATATGTGTGCGATGTGTGCGCGTATGGGTGCATGTGTGTGTGCGTGTGTGTGTAATGTTCTCAGCACGTGTGTGTGCATGCTAAAGTCAAACATTAACATTATGTGCGTGGTCGAGGCGAAAGGAAACTAAAAATAAAGACAATGCAATTTTATTGCGCAATTTCGCAGCGTTCCCAACGTCTTGGCAAATGATTTAGGAACGGTTGACGGGCTGGATGAGGTCGGCTTGGAGTGGGCGTGGATCGTGGGCTGTCGTGCGGTCAGAATGGATGGCGCGACGGGTCGAAGCAGTGGCTGGTTAATGACAGGTCTGTAGAGGCATCGGCTACGGCATTGGCTGGCGCTGCGGTAATTTGCCAATGCGACGTGTTCGTTCTGCACCCCGCTGCTTAATGTTGCCTTTTAGCGTTGTTTTATATCGGTTTGCTTACATTCAATTAGGCGAACGCACGAGCGACTCGCACAAGCCAATGGAAAGGATAACACGAAAATGAAAAAAACAAGAATGAATATCGAACTGCAGCAAGCCGAAGGTTTTATACCCTATTGCAGTTTCAACAGCATGGAAAAAACGATATATTTAGTTGGATTGCTTTATCTTTAGAAATAATAAAAATAGTTCGTTTAGTTCTACAACAGCTTAAATATAGATCATTCCGACTCTCATTGGTTCCATAGATATATCATTCCGACTCAAGAACACGCATATTTATATTTAATCTTGAATATGCTGTCATGCGTTGCAAATTCTGGGCAAATGTGCATATACCCTTTGCCAGGGCATAAACAAGACCAAAAGAAGGACAAAGGCCGACAGAAAACAGCTAACAAATACAATAACAACAACTACAACAACTGTTGCTTCCACTTACTTTACTCTTGTTGCGGCTCTGCGCTCGAGTCCTGCCGCAATGTGTGTTTAATTGTATATTACGTATACGCCACATTTGACGCATTGTGGGTGTTGCCGCCGTCGTGTCCAACACGGCACTCTGCTCCGCCCTCTCTCGCTGCCGCGCTGCCGTGTTGTGTTTTGTGGTGAATATATATTTTAATTAGCACAAATGACAATACATACGCACATGTGAAAGTTTATGTACGCGAGTGCGATTGCGGTATACGGCATATAGTAACGGATTGTTTTTGTTTACTTTAGCGTAACGCAGTTTTGCTATTTGCCTCACTTACAGGGTAGTGCGTACACGCAGTCGTCAAGCAGCTGAAAAAATAATTTAAATAATGTATATTTATTTATATTTTACTTTATATCAATTCAAAGTGTTAGTACAACTTAATAATTTATTTTACTGTATTTTAATATTTTAATTTTAATATTTTCTACAGGGAATTTTGTATTCCACACTTGTTTTTTTTACAAATTATTATTACAGCTGAAGTTAGTCAAAAATGTTTTTTTCTCTTTTTGTTTTTATGTACTATGCCTATAATTGCTGCCAGTTTAATGAATTGCAATGGCCACATTATAAATGATAAATTGTCAGGCGGGCGGGTGTTAATGTTCCGATCAGCCAAATGAAACTTATAATGCGTTTAACGATTGCAGTATTTAATAGGCCAAATGGCAATTTATTAATAAACATTCGACGGCGAATGTTTTACAACTCGTGGCAGTCATTAGGGGCGCACTTGCAGCGCATATTATATGCGTATTTCGAGCTGATTCGTATAGTCGGGTCTGCGAAAAAGCCAGGGTCGTTGTAATGTGTAATTAAAATGGTCAACAGCTTTTTTGTAATTAACCAAAGAATACATTAGAGAACAAGAAAGTGCAAGTGTCTGAAGCCAAGTTTTCTTTTCTGTTTTAATTTTTATATACAATATTTATAAACTACGCTTAGCCATCCATGTATTTTCGTATCTTCTAATTGTTACCATTTCCAGTCATTTTCAGTGTAATTTTCCGCGCATTTTGCGCTTGAACGCACCTGCAATTCCAATTTACCACAACAAGCCACAAGCAGAAGAACAATTACGCTTTGTCCATTTGTATTATTTTCCATCTCTCTTTCTGTCTCTCTCTAATTACACGCACCTTTGGGCCATTTTACGTATGCTTCGCCGCGTTATTCGACATTTAGTAGAGCATTATTATTGTAATGAAAATAATAAACATTTCGGAAATGGCGAAGATGTGTGGCAAAGCAAAAGGTGAAATTTTCTTTTGTAGAGTGTGCTGCAAGCTTTCACGGCGATTTTCACGCTTGCATGGATTTTCACGCTAAAATTGCTGTTAACTTCTTTCTGCATGCTTCATAGTCTTTGTATTTTGTAGGGACCCTTCGCTCTTTCTCTCTCTCTCGCAGCCCGCTTTGTGTCTTTGTGTGTCTACAAAGTCAGAGTCATCGTTAAATATTTAACAACCTGAATGCACTCACACATTTATGAAAGTGTAAATATTTAATGATGAATGCCCTGTGCCACGGCCCGACGCCGCCAGCCAGCCAGGCAGCCTAGCCTAGCTCACCTTGCTATTAGCTGCAGGTACTAAATATCGTATACTTCCTAGACATGGTTGCTCGCAATCCTTGATGGCGATGGCGTTGCCTGTTCTAGCTGCCCTTTAATGGGCCTCGACTGCGGTTTATTGTAATATGCCGCGTATGCGTAATGCGTGGTATTCTGCCCCACACAGGCACGCCAAATACTTGTGCATTATTAATTGAAAGTGTTTTCCAGTGTGCGAGGGCAGCTGCAGTTGTGTTATTCGAGTCGAAGAGAGTGAGTTTGTTAATACTCGCTAAGCCTGTTGACCTTTTTGGCCTTTTGCCGCCAAAATACGCACATAGTTTCTGTTGAATTTAATAATGTATATTTTGCAATTAATAAAACTGCTGCAGCGTGCGCAGGCAGCAGCACATCGCACTCATAATTAAATTCATGATAAATGAAGGACGAGTTGGCGCACAGGAGTTGCGCTAAAGGACAAGGCGTCGCGCCAGTTAATCAAGTGTCGCAGCTGTAACGCGGGGGCACGGGGGCACGGGAGCAAGCGCGAAGTAATGAAAGCCATTAAAAATGGCGGCGGTTTAACTGGGCAAAATCGATACGATGGAAGAAGAAAAATGTACGAAGACGTTGAAAGTGAAAACTGATAAAATGCAGCACAGAACACACACACACTCGCGGCAGCTATATGTGGCCTGGACTCTCCTTAGTCGGATATTTTTCATAGTTAGCAAACACAGCGACATAGTGACCCACACAAACACACATTCACACACACGTGTACCCGGAAAATACCTGCTTAAAAGGGCAGGGTGGGGGAGTGGGTGGGGCTGTGTCAGCGCAGCGCGCGCCATAATTCATATTACGAGGTATGGGTCGGGTCTTACGTTGGATTCCTCTACATATACCAGAAACAAGCTTCATTTATTTACCTCACCCAGAAAATTGCAGAGTTGTTGCTGGCAGCAGACAGAACTGGCACCCTGGCTAAACAGCACATCGTTTTTCGTTATTAGAAGCATTTTGCACAGTTACAGGTTGGTGCAAACAACATGGAAAACTTTAGAAATGCAGCATATTGGGCAGAGATCCCTGCAGCATTTCAAAAACAGCAGCAAAGTGATTATTGCCCTTGAAATATGCTCTACTCAATAGAGCAGAATAGACGTAGAGTAGAGTCTTCTCTTTCTCTCGGCACTTGCTGTGACACGCGCTACATTTATCAGGCCCAGGATTGAAGGTCAAGCTAATCAATCGAAGTTGACAAACGCCTTTAACCTGACCCTGTGTACAACATTGCGTATGCGCATTTTTTTTGCGTTCTTTGCATTCGAAAATACGCGTCTCGGCGCGTCAAGCAAACTACAACGAAAACAATAACAAATTGCAATGGCCAACACATGCGCGAGCCCGACACACACCCACACACACACACACACAAGAACTTCTGACCCTCTCTGTCGGTTGTCTCCAAGTTGACAACTTGTCCCACACAGCGTCGCTAGCTGCAAGTGCAAGGCTAAAGTGCATTAAAAATTCATTAGATATATGCATATATATATTATATACATATATATAAAAGTACGCTCAAGGGAGCGTGGCCAGAAGGAGAGAGAGTGCGAGAGAGAAAGTAACTGCGCCATAGCGAAGTAAAAAACAAAAACAAGGGAAGAAGAAAAAAAAAAAAAAAACATTTGATTTACCCAGCTTGATGCGAGGCGCAGTGTCGTCTGGCGCTGACAAGACGCCCCACGGTGCGTACAAGGCGTCCTCTAATTGGCAGCATTTTTTTTTGTTTTCTATCACTGATGCCACATGCCACATGCCACATGGCTGCATGCTGGTCACTCCAGCGGGCAGCAATTTCATGCCGAGCACGTAGCCGGGCAAAACTAATGGAATTAAACAAATTATTTGATCTGTTGCGCAGGAAATGTAAATTTTCAGCGCGTGTCCGTGGCAACAGCAGCGGGCCGGCTGAGCGGACACTCCTTTTCGAGAATTTACTGCAATTAGATACGGCTGCCACCTGGTCCTGACCCGAGGCATTCGCTACTTATTCAACTGGTTTCACTGGCCAGTGCACTGTGCGGTACGCGTCGCTGCTGCTCCTCCTGCTGCTGCTGTCGTTCTGTTTAGTTTTTGTGCATATTTAGTGGGGTATATTAGCTGCATAACAAAGTAAGCTTGTTAGCTATTGTGTATGCAGTATGGTGTGATTTTCGCTATCGCCCTAGCAGAGTATTTGCCTGAGTTCAATTACATTGTTTTTTTTTTTCTATGTATTTTTTGCTACTGTGTTTGCCTGGCCAGGCGAATGTCCTGACAATCGTCAAGTTCATTTGGTTTGTGTTGTTCTTGAACTTAATGCCACAACTGTGGCAAATAATACACTTTCGTTTTTTCTCTCTCTCTCTCTCTTCGACTCCCTGTGCCTCTCCTGCTTTCCACGTCTCAAGGTTCGATGACATTTGTCGAGCGCGCTCAATTTGATTAAGTGCGGAGTGTGCACGCTATGCTCAAGCCTTGGCAGAGGCACAGAGAGAGAGAGAGAGGGAGAGGGGGCGGGTAGGGTGTCTAAGCGTGCTGGCAGCGTTGAATAGAATGGCGAGCAAATGCAATTATCTGCAAGCTTGCAGGCGTCCCACCAAGCGTGCTCAATGCCAGTCCAAATTGCATTTGAGCACTTGCTGGTTTATCAGCTGCCATTGCTCGCAACGCCCCTCCCCTACCGCTACCGCTACCCCCCCTCCCCCCGGCGGCAACACGTGTTGAGGTTTCCCACTGATAGTGAGCGGCATTTGAATGCCAGGCTGTGATTTGATGCCAAGCTGCCCAGGCACGTTCTTAAATACAAGTCTTAGTCTCGCCCTACAAAAAGCATAGCATACTTTTGTGCGAAGGTAAAATGTCCGCTCAAGTGGCCTCTCTCTCCCCCCTCTTGGCATCCTGCTGCTCTCACTCTCTCTCTCTCGCTCGCTCTCTTTGTTTAAATAAACTGCCACACTAAAACAAAATATACTACTGTCACACTACAAGCAAGCGGAATGAAAATGCCTTTGTCCCTGTGCGCAGATAGCAACAACAACAACAACAACAACAACATATAAAAACAACTTGGCAAAACAAGCGCAACAACAACAACAACAATTGCGTTGAGGGACAAGCACAAAAGCAACCCTGAAGGGTTTTACATTTTTCTCGTTGTTTTTGCAGTTAGAACCGACGATGGCCAACGGCGTTGACAGAACCTCAGACCACATAACATTACACACGTTGTTGCCTGTGGAAAATGTGTTCCCCCCCACCACCACCTCTCTGCCACCCGCTCTTCCTTAGTGCATAGTATTATATGCTGCATTCTTTTGCCCAGCTGCGCGTGCTATACGCGTGCTAAGCAGACAGCGTAAATAATGAGTGCAATTTGCTTAAACTGGTTAAAACGTGCGTTGTCTTTAAGTTCAAATAATATGCACAGTAGAGGGTTAAGCGTAGCAGGCACTGCCTGTGCTATTTTAAATAATCTGCATGCTGCCTTCCTTAGAGCACTCTTTGCATATTTTAGTTTTAAATAAAATCCGAGCAAAACAAAAATTACCATGCCAAAGCTACATAAACAACTCGTAAGACTGTAGTGCGCACTTGACAAACATAAAAAAAAAAACCTACACTCAAACATGTGTACAGCACACTCAAACAACCACGCATGGCGCCTGTTTACGCCTATGTATTTTAATATTATTGCCGGCCATAATTGCTTAAATGAAACATAGCGAAAGGCGTTTGCTTCAAGTGGGCGTGGCAACCAAAGTAGTCACATACGCAATGATATTTAAATGAAGCCAGCAACAGAGAGAGAGCGAGAGAGAGCTAGAGCGAGAGCGAGAGAGAGAGAGAGAGAGGGAGAGAGAGAGAGAGAGAGAGCTAGAGCGAGAGAGAGAGAGAGCACAAGCATAACAAGAGGCTGCCATGTTATTTGATTCGTATGCTAACAATACGCCCGAAATTATGCAACATCAAATTACGGCAGTCAAACGGGACGACAAGAAGGTGCAGCCTCCTGCGGCTGACGTGGAGACAGGAGGCGTGCTCTGTTATTCCTTAGCTGCTTGTTAAGGCAAACTTGATGTAGGTTATCTTGCCACACAGTCACAAGGGGTGTATTGAAATACCACGCGTGACTCAGGTGTAAGTCAACATTTTCAAGCAGATCTGAGTGACAAAACTGAACTAATTGGTTAGTAGTTTATTTCTTATTATTTTTTAAAAATAATTACTTCATATATCGTGTAAATTAATTAAGTTAGATGACATAAACTCGCATCTAATATATCTATTAATATGTTCAAACCATATATAGAATTTTATTCAAATATTAATATATTTTTTTTATTAAGTTACACACAATGTACTTTGAACTGCATAATGTGTGTCTTTACTGGGTATCCTACAGTCTTGTACGCAAAATCAGCTACCTATTCGTACTATGCCCTGTTGTTGTCTACCAACTTAATAAAGTTCCCGTGGCCTCAACTCGGTCAACGTTGCAGCACAAGTTTCGCTGAAAACTGAAATTCAGGCAAAAAAAAAAAAAAACAAAACGTTTGCCGGCATTATGATTATTTTGCTTTTTCTGTTTTGTTTTCATTTTGTTGTGGTTCACTCATTTTTTATTCAAGCTTTTTGTTGACTGAAATTTTTGTTTTTAATTTAATTTTTTTTTTTTTGTCCTGCAGTGCTCAGGCTCTGACTTTTGTTTAACAACGGAGGCTGTCGTGCTTTTCTCTGCTCAGTCCAAGAAAAGGATAAGGCAAAAAGGCAAAAAAAAAAATAAACAGCAGTATGATCAAATTTTATGGTATTTATCTTTAATTATTTTATTGCCGCCAGGCAGACTATATAGCCCGAGGACTATATGCGTTAATATTGTGTGGGTGCCAAACATGACAGCTTTCTGCAGCTTCTGTTTGCAAGTCTTAAGGGTTTCCAGGTACGTTGATTAGTTAAGAGCATCAGCCGCGGGTCTTTCGAAATACAACTTGCACTCACTCTCGCACTCACTCACGCACTCACTCACTCAAAAGCGTGGGTAGTTAGTCGGCTTATGAATAAAATTTGCGAAGAATCAGTGATGCAGAAAGAGGCAGAAAAAACTGATTTTTTATATCTTGGCTAAACTGACTTAGCATAGGAATGGTAATATTGTAATATTTACATCAAACGTATTCGACAAAAGGTCAGTTCAATTAAATAATCCATGCTTAGGTCACGTTATGTCGGATTCAAGATTTGTTTCTCAAAGCAAAAATCTCTAATAAAAAATATGAACATGAGTTTAAGCTGAAAAGGCAAATTCCATTTTCTCCGATTAACAGTGCATGTACTTATCACGTTTCTAGTTGTTCTGTCTGTAAATCAATTTGATTTTCAACCATGCCCCTTAGCTACATAAAATCATGTTATTTTAAATGTTGATTGTCCATAAACACATGTAAAATTCTTTGCATTCGCTTCTGAAAATATTCACAGCAAAAAAAAAAACAACAATCGAAATTTATGCATATGAGATGATAAACACTCAGAAAAATGTTATATCAGAATTTTGTATGCTCCCAGCTTGCTGTTGTTGTTGCTGTTGTTTTTATTGAAGGACCTTTTGTGCAAAAGTTTTGCCTAAAAGGCAATGTTTCTTAAGTATTCCCTTTGTGCTCGCGCCTCAAATCGCCGACGTAGTAGTAGGTGAGTTGGCAAGACTCTGATGCAGATTCGGATTCAGATTCAGGCTGCTGGCTGCCGGTTCGAGGCACTTGATATGCAAATTGTTGGCTGTCATGAAAATATGCACATTAATTTTCAGGGCTTTTTGCGCGTATACGGCATAAACTCTCCTATATATAAATATATATATATATGTATGGATGCTAGTTGGCGTCAACTGCGCGCGAGCGTGTTTTGTTCCAGCTCACGTGTAAAACGTTACACGAAACGTGCGATGTGACGATGATGATGGTGATGGGGGAAATTGAAAATGAAAATATATGAGGGGAAAAATGTGTAGAGAGGATAAGGGAAAACCACGCGTGTCATGCAAACGCGACAGTTGCAAGTGGGCGGTCTGGGCGTGTCACCAATAGACCGACTTCTTGTTAGCGGAAGCATAAGCATATACAAACGTTTATGTGATAAAATAAACAATGCAAAAGCTGCTAACTGTCAGTTGCAGTTGGCTTGTTTGTTTGTTTGGTTGCGGCAAATTTTCGCATTTTGCGTTAATCAGCTTTTGCCATAGTCTGTGGCATTGACAGCGCGTACGAACCTCAGTGCGTATGCTTGATTTGAAAGATTTAATAAATGGAATTCAAGTAACTTCAATCAGCAGCATCACCTTTACACTTCAGCCAGCTTATTAATGCATTTAACTTTAGCGCAATCTACATGTTAGATTTCAGCGCATTTGTAAAGCTTCATCCCAGAGGGAGAAACCGTAGTCTGTCTAGACAGACTAAAGTTGGATTAGAAAACACACGCCCACTTACACACATTCGCATGGAAAATAAACGAAAGTGAATTGTGCGAAATTTGCCTGCAAGTTTTTAAATTTTTTCTCGACTAAAAAGTGAGTAGTTTTAATGAAAAAATAGTCTGTAAATTTGCATGAGTGCATAAAATTGTTAATGGCAGCTTGAAGAGCTAAATCGACTTGGAGATTGAACCTTTAAAGGCATCAAACCTTCGTCTCAATATTTAATAAACACTTGCAGATAAAAGTTATTATTTTCACTTGTGAGTTACCCCTG
This sequence comes from Zaprionus inermis, assembly GCA_018151445.1. NCBI lineage: Eukaryota > Metazoa > Arthropoda > Insecta > Diptera > Drosophilidae > Zaprionus > Zaprionus inermis. The sequence goes on along the minus strand of JAECXD010001328.1, from coordinate 625,742 downwards.
CTTGCCCTAAGCCCTGTCAGTTCTTGCTCGATTTTTCGCAGCTCTTATTCATCAGTTTTTCTTCGCACTTTTCCTAATACCTGTCGCAGCTGTCTTCAGCGAGCTCATAGTCGCATTCATGACCCATGTCACTGTGCTGTGCATTCTGATGAGGTATTAAAACATGAGACTAAAAGCTCTATACGCAGTTTCTATTTCAGTTTTTCCTTTTTTGGTCCTGCTGTTTTTCACTTCGAACGTGCTCGTGTGTTGTATACAGAGTACCCCCTTGCCAGCCCCTGCTGCTGTTGCTTGTTGTGCACACAACTTGCCAGCTGCTGGCCCCAAGATAAATGCCATCGTAACGACATGCTATTTTCCACTAAATTAACAAAAAGTTTCCTGATATGCGTCAAGTGGCGCTGCCAAACACTTTTGCCCGAGTAGCTTGTGTGAGTGTGTGTGTGTTATTCCAGCTAGAAATTATAAAAAATGCTGCACACACACACACACACGCAGCACGTCTGCAATCTCGGAGGAGTCACAAAGAGAGCGAAGGCTGCATAGAGTGTAAAATGTTTGTGGCCCAACCGGAAAGTGCAACATGGCGTATGAGTGACACATAAAACTTTAATGCATGCCTTTATGTGCGGTATTGTGTCTGCCTCTAATGTTGTTGTTGTTGTTGTTGCTATGAGGCGTGCTAAGTTAGAGGGCGTGTGCTGCTGCTGCACAGGGAAATGGTTAAATTTGGTTTATGTGTGTGTTTTGTGGGCATCATAAATTACGCAACCGACACAGCCTGCCATGCCGAAGCTGCCGTAAACAAAGCTATAAACTAAGTTGTAAGCGTGCGTGTGTGAGTGTGTGTGTGTGTAGCATCTTGGCTTAAACCGTGAGCAACAACTTCAGTCGCGAAGCTGCACACAAAGCGTTTGCTAATTGCGTGCGTTTGTTGTGCGGCAACGTGACGGGAAATACATTTCGCCGGGACCCTGGCCTCCGGCCCGCAGCCAAGTCGCTGCCACGCCCCTATTTGTCCATTATAAGCACTCAATTGGATTTGCCCATTTGCAGAAGCATTTTAACAAGTCGCGCGCGTCGTGGGGCGAGTAGGTAAGTTCTTGTGCAAGTGCAATTGAGAGAAGTATAGCAAGCCGGAAATCCGTGCGCACTTTCGAGTGCATTTCCGGATGGCAGCAGGGAAGGGGGGGGGGTAGCTAGGCGAGACAAGTAGAAGCAGCAGCAGCTAGAAGTTGTGTGCAGCACACTTGACGCTTGCGGCGCCATTTTGCTGCAGATGTTTTGTAAAATGCTGCAAGCTTGGGAATAAAATTGTCATCTTTACGTAGCATTTCGCAAAAATGTGACGTGCCGGAAATGGCTGCGAGTTGTTGTAGTCAACGTTGTTGTTGTGCCTGTAGTTGCTGCTGTGCCTGTTGTTGCTGTTGCTGCTATGCAATTCGTGGCTGTTGTTGTACATTGAAACGAATTGCCAAAGTGCAGGCGCGTGTGCAGTGCCAAATGGCGCTCGATTGTATGCTAAGCATTTCGGGCGGAACACGTTCGCACAAGCAATTAGAGTGAAAGAGAGAAAGGGAGAGCGGCAGCTGACAGTTGCAATAAAATGGCGCTTATTATTTCCGCTAGGGAATGCAAAGTGCTCGATCTAATTAGCGCTTAATGGGCAACCTGTGCAGTCAGCTGAAGCTGATGTTGAACTGCATAAAATTTATGTAAATGCATATTCATTTTTATGTTTGTATTAGCCCCACTCTCTAGCTGTCTGTCTGTTTGCTAAGTATAAAAATAATTATATAATAAATAAATATAAAACCTATTTAAGCAGTAGGTCAGCTTATAGCTTATTTAATTTGATTTAATGTATGCCATGTTACTTGAATAACCTTGCCTAGCTATCCATGTAGCTTTGATGCTTAGCTACATAAGCTAACTAACTTAACAAGCAGCATTTGCTCGTCGAATTACGTAAAGTAATGACCTGCAGGGATTTCGCCTGGTTTGTATTGTTGCGCAGGACACATGGCTTGACTTTTAGCATTTGCGCTGATTACAGCATAAGCTGACTGCACTCGCTCGGCGCCTTGACGAGCGCTGCACATGCTCATTAATCAGGGGCATCAAGTGCAGCGCAATATACTCTGGCTAGAGATACGTGGCATGTGGCAGCACCCCAAATGCGTCGCATTTCCAACTTAGACTAATCAATTTTGCGCATGATTGATGCCCAATTGTGTTGCATTCTTTGTCGAGAGAATGGGAGAAAAGGGGCAGAGTGTGCGCCAGAGCATTTGTCAACTTGACCGAGAGCATTTTTCAGTCGCAACTTTGTGCCGGTTGAGTGCGTGGCGAATCGCAAAAGTTGAAAGCGAAAAGCCGAAAGTCTAATCGCATCATTGATGCGGCTGCCAGCCCTTTTGGGTGCGTGTCCATTGTTGCACGCAGACTTTTGATTGGCTTTTCTATTTTACTGCATAGTTGAGCGATTTTAAATTAATAAATTGTTTGTCACATTTCTGGCTAAAGTTCACAATCGTGCAATCTTTTCGGGCGTTCGGGCTCATCAAATATGATAAGTCGAGTTAAGAGCCTGTGGCACTTGCGAACCAAATGAAAATGTTGTCACTTGAAACGCACTTCAGATAGCTTGAACTTTTGTTTTGGGGCAAATCCTTGAGATTTTTTTCTATCTACATTTCGTTTGTCTCGGTTTATTTTCACTTTGCATACAAATTCGGGGAAACAACAGTGCGTATGCGTAACGTGCAGGCGAGCATTGCGAATCGATCATTTCGAAAGCAGTTTGCAGTTCGTTTAATAAAGCAATTACTCATTTCGTTAATACCGCGCAATGCGAGCGTTATTACCAGGGTATACTGTATGCCGAATTATACGATAAAATGTGGCTTTTGCATTGTACCTCATATAAAATAATTTATATAGGGTATAATTGTACTAATTGGGTTTTATTTATTAGAAACGCAGCGATATTTAGCTTGGCTTGTACTGCGTAAACAAGCCTTAAGGCGGGTATGTAGTATTGACAGAGTACTAATTATGGTATATTATATTATATATTATTATTATATTAATTATACTTATACTCAATGAACAGCATTTTTTTGAGTAAGAAATGAGTTTGATAAGCAACAATATTACATAGGAAAAAATTAGTGAGTATTCACTGAGGCTATTTAGAGGGTATTTACGCCTGCGCTGCTCTTATCATCTACCCATTTGCCTATCATATAAAAACCAGAAACGGGTTCACATTTTGTGCACGCTCTTTCTCTTTCGCTCTCTCCCTCCCTGCGAATTGTTTGCACATTTAATTGACGTGTTTTATTTTCGGCTAAATATTAAACAATGCAAAAGCCGCCGGCTAGCTCGTATAAAAGCAACAATAACAACAATTACAGATGAAAAAAAAAATATTTAGCAATATGCGTTAGATCTGACATATATGAACATGTTAAAATGCTGCTCAAACATCGACAATGACAACGACTACTACAACCATTTTCTATGTGTGTTTCTCTGGCTTTTTATGAATATTTATCGCCCTAATTGATTAACAACAATAATTACAACAACCACAACGTCGACTGAACACCCGCAATCACATGTCCGCTTATATAAATGAGAAACGAGGCCCTATAGAAATTATTGTGTGCGAAAATCGTACGCAAACTTTGACGCGTGGCGCCCGCATATGGATTATGGCAACTTTGCGGACTTCTGGGGCTTTCGATTGGGCCATTAGCCACGTTGCCGATTTCACCTTGAGCAATGTGAAGTGTGAAGAAACTTTTGCACGGACTGTACCAAAACAGACACTGCCAACAAATCTTAATGTTGTAGTAAGAAACCCCGTCTAATTATGTGACCAGATCAATATAGGCCGAAGGGAAGTGCAATTTGAGGCCTAAATCAATTTGTTTTATAAAGTCTAAAGTCAACTGAAAAGTCAAACAATTTCTCTGGCTATATAAGTATATACATAGTAATATAAAAATCGTTTAATGTCATTGGGTCACTGTCAAGTTGTGATTGCAACCCTTTTTACCAGTTATTTATTGGTTTTTGATAAACAAAAATGTTGTAAGGCGCGTGTGTAGCTGTGTTATTTGTTTAATTTCCCCCACTTCGCCCCTTGTTCCCTTGAACTCGGTTCGACCAGCCGTCACCCGTTGTCAATGCACTGACAATTGAAGAAAAACACACACACAAGAGCCAACGGATCGCACGACCTTCAACCCGAATCGCACAAATTATATATATATGTGTGTGCAGAGAAAGCCAATGCACCAGGCCGGGCACGAGCAGGGTGAAAACTAGAAGGGGTGGGGGCCGCGGAGCGGAGGAAGGAAATGCAGTTCTTGGCACATGGAATGAACAAATTGCACAAATGAATATTGTATATATTCATTTGTTGTCGTATCAAGTATTAATAATATTTACATATTATTATTATTTGCACGAGTTTAATGAACTGCATCAATGCAAATATGCGTGTGTGGGTGTGTGTGTGTGTCTCAGTGTGTGTGTTCCATACCACCACAAGGCAAATAGTCAAAAAGCGTTTCGCACTTACAACGCTCGACTCGTGCGATACGATGGGCGATATGTAAATATTATCAAAGCAAGCACCGCACAGAGCACAAACGAATGTTGCAATGTAATGGCAATTGCAATTTTTAATTCCACAAACTTAATGAAAACGAAATTCAATAGTAAATAAATGAATTGCGATTTAACACTGGCAGAAAATTGACTGTAATTCGCGCGACTTCGACTGCACGTGCACTGCACGTGCTACAAAATTAATACAAAATTGTAAAATGATATTGTTAAAAATAACTATAGAGTTGAAGTTGCGAATTGTAGATTGTTTTGGAGTGTAAATAAATTATTGGAAATGACATAAAGTGCGCTCTAGTGGTTGCAAAGCAATTGACTGTAAATTGAGTTGATTAAAATAAAATTAAATTATCAACAGCCAAATTTCAAATACGCTCGATTAGCTTTGAAAAAATATACATTTTTGAGCGCATAATTGGTAAATAGAATTTACAGCAAAGCTGAATTAGTTTTTCAATTCTATTTTTTATTCTAATTTTTATTTAGGTTTATAGGTTTAGCCCAACTTTTCTTTAAGTTTTTCATTATCAAAAGATGTTTAATTATTTCTAATATTATTTTTTATTATTATTAATTATTTTATAATATTTTTCAAGCTTTATTAATAGAATTTCTTTGCTTTATGCTAATCTATAGTTATCGAATTTGTTTGCTTTATGCTAATCTTTATAAATTGAATTTCTATGTTTTATACTAGCCTATACTTATTGAATTTCTGTACTTTATTCTATTTTTTTTTAGCATTTTTAACTACCGCAAATATTTTATTTGAATGCAATTAAAACTATCGGCATATTTGCTACTTTATTTTTTTGGATATAATTGCATTGAAATGTTTTTAAGACTAGCCCTTTCGCTTGGCCAACTGTAGTCAATAAATCAAATTAGCACGGATAAAAGCCAAGTTGATTGAGTGTGTGTGTGTGTGTGTGGGTGTTTGTGTGGGTGTGTGTGTTTGTGTCATACGCGTCGTATGATTGATGGCGCATAAAGGGGGGACGAAAAAGTGCATAATTCGATTTGCAATCAATAATGCCATGTCCTGCACGTCGCTCGGCCCCGCCTCCTTCCCCCAATACACGAATCGTCGAGAGCAAAAGGCAAAAGCCTTGCAACAACAATGCAAGCGGCGCGGGCCAACGGGTTAGGGGGGCAAGGCAGAAGAGCGGTCAAAGGTTGCCTCAATTGGTTTGTGCCACTAACCCAGTTAAGCCGTTTAAAGCATATGTGAGTGAGTGTGTGTAGCTGAGTGTGTGTGTGTGTTGTTAGAGGTTAAAGTACGCCAGGACATTAACCTACTTAGCCCGGCTCTTGTTCGACACTTTGCCTGCGCCTCGTCTCCGCATTGGTAACTTAATCCTTTCGCTTGCGCACAGCATCTTGTTGGACCGCAACGCTGCGGGCTGATCGTTTGGCCATAATGATTAGTAGCCGAAATGTGTAGCAAAAAAATTGAACAGTAAGTATTAAATTCGGGTTGGCTGTTGTTGTTGTTTTGCCCCATTTGCCACGTGGCATCATAAAACCTCATCAACAGCTTAAACGAAGTACACAATATCCTCATTATCATCAGTTCAGCGAAAGGTTATGCGGTTTTTTATTGCTGCTGCTGCTGCTTACGCAGTGATCGATCGGCACGTGTATGAATTTTTGGCTTAGAAACAAGTGCTGCCTCTCTCTCGCTCTGTCTCTCTCTCTCTCTCTAGCCACAGACTTCTCTCTCACTCGCTTGCGCCGCTGCTCGCACTCCTTTTTTCTTGTTTGTCCAGTTGATGACGTGAGAAATTCACATTTCGCTATTCAAGTTGTTAAGCATTAACACCTTTGGCTCACACAAACACACACACACACACACACACACACACACACACATACATGGCAACACATATACACACACACAGGGCAACGCATACGCACTCACACACACCCTTGCTAACGTACACCCACTTGTATCTTGATTTCTTTTATGGTTGTTTTGCTTTTATCACATATTTTATATGACACGCAAATATTGTTGTTATTGCTGTAATTGTTATTAACGTATTGTTGAATTTAAATTTTTAAAAATCTTGTTTATTATATATGGTTAACAAGCGCGACGCTTGGCATTCTATAAATATGCTAAAAGCAAGAGAAAGCTCGATTGCAATTAGAGCAAGGATTCGTATTTGTTGTGCGTTCTTAACGATCTGTAAATGAATTGAATTACATATTTTATATATATATTTTATATATATATATATTTAGTATAAAGTCTCTAGATACTGCTTGCTTTTTTTTGGATTTCCTAGCTTAAACAAAGCTATGCCTAGCTACATAATAGTCATTTCAACTCTGCAATTAATTAGCTTTATTCTCGCCTAAGAAATACAACTAATCCTGCCTCTCTTTGATCTCCGATATTCCAGAGTATGTCAAGATTTCACCCTTGCACCATTCCATATACTACTTATAGAGATAAACGCAATTCGCAGATCGTAAAGCGAACATAATCAGTTTTGAATGCGTGACTTCAAATTGCTATTTTTGGTTTCTTTTTTAAATTTTTTTTGTTTTTACTGTTGAGCTCACGATCTGTTCGGCTCGATCACGTTGCGGTAGCATGATGATTCAGTTTGATACCGTCATCGATACTACAATAAAATTGCAGTACTTTATGTTGGGGCAGCGCGCAAAAATTTGCAATAGTCAATCAAATGCGAAATTCAATTGGCAACATAAATACATAAATATTGTAAATGGGCGATAACTGGCGCCGTTAACTGCTTCCAATTGGAAATTATGCCTCGCGCCCAACGCGTACTAAAAAGTGCCAGGCAAAAGCAAAAGTTTTCCGAAAAGAAATCAGTTTAATTGCCAGACTGAGCTGGAGGAATTTTTAATTGCTTTTCAATGTCGAAGGCGTGGAACATTTCGTTTCAAGTTCAAGTTTGCCCCGAGGGGAATTTCGAAATGGGAGACGAGGCGGAAAAAATGTAGATCGAATGGGAATGGGTGTAAGTGTAGGGAAAGTACATACATATATTGTCCAGTGTGCGCTAAGGGGTATCTGTTGGTCTTTCAGTTTTTTTTCCTTTTACTTCTTTCATTTGAAATAAAAGTTGGCAAGGTTTAGAGTTCAGCGAAATTAAAAAGTTCACTTAATTTACTAATTGTTGCACTTGATGCAAAATTTGCGTGTTGCCACTTAAGCCCACTTTGGGGGCGTGGCCTTCGGGTTTCGGCACCATGGGGAAATTAGTCAGCACAAGCAGCGGTTTGATGTAAGCGAAAATACATTAAGCTGTCAATCTTCATTCCGCACACAGCACACAACACAAGACACTCGCACACACACAGACACACAGCAAGGCACTCCCATACACACACACACACACAATTGCACTCAAACACAGTGACAGAAGTGAAACCATCAAGTGTCAGGCACTGAAAATATTTTGGCAAATGCTTCAGTTCGGGCGGGGTAGGGCACATTGGGTACGGTTCGCTCGACGTGTTTGGGTACTCTGTGTCTCCAGGGGGGTAAGGGGGAGGGTGGGGTGGGGTGTGTTGCTTGTGCAGATGCCACAATATCGTTGAGTGGCACTTTTGAACTTTGACTGTCGCTGACGTCGCTTTGCCTCAATTGATTTTTGTGAATGCAGACAGACGGACAGACGGAAAGCCATAGCGTAGTTGAGGCAGGCAAAGGCGGTGCCTCGAGTACCCCGTTACCGTCACCCTACCCAAGTCGAGTCCTTAACTGTCAGGCTGCTCGGGCAAAAAGGCAACAGCAAATTACCTTAATGTTTTGGCCTATTAATCCGCTTTAACGCAAACGGGAAAATTTCCAAAACGTTTCTTTTCTCGAAATTGGGCATCACTTGTGGTCGCTAGTACTTCGATCTGACCCCCCCCCCACACAGTTACGCCCACCAATCAATCACTAATGTCATGTCATGCAGCTTGAACGTATTAATATTCAAGCAGTTTTTCGTTCAAGGGAAAAAAGAAGCAGAAGAACTAATAAAAATTGTCTTGCGCCTGAAATAAACCTGTTCAATACGACCTTATCCGTCATTAACGTATACCATATACAATTGCTATGACCTTGACCGTAGGCACAGGCGCATTAAACTTCTTCCTAGGCACCGCCCACCTGCCCGACGGCAGATTAGCATTCGTTTGATATGGAAATGGAAATGGAAATGGGGAAAAAAAGAAACTATTTTTTTATGAACTGTGCTGCACACTTTTTTTATTTTTTGCTTTGCATGTCGCGTTATTTCCGAATCGATTTCAATTTGAAAGTGAGTGCCATCACGCATATCAAATTTTGATAAGTTATATTCCAGAGAAATGGAAAGACAATGGTTTGATTTCACACTCATCCTTGAGCTGCAAGTTTATGTATTCACAAATTCCAAAAAATACTATAGAAGTGGCAGAAAACATGGTTTAAAGTAAGCTACACTTAAATACAAATTTTATAAATTTCTTAAAACGCATTTAAAATAAATAACTGTTACAGAAATGCAGACTTGTTAAGAAGTTTCAAGAAATTGTTACTGCGCAAAATTGAAGAAAGAAAAGGAGAGAAACCGCAGTCCTTGAACAAGGGCTTACGGTCAACCCTTTTTGAGGGCACCGAGCAGGCTGCTATTTATCGATTTATGTGGCGACACATTGAGCAGAGCTGCTTGCATCGTTGTTTGGCATATTCTGTTTATCCTCAAACAGAGTCAGAACCTAAGTCCCGGCCAAGTGCCTGACTAGCCAGTGTATTTGCTTTTCGTATGTCATACCCTAGGGTAAACAATACGACTAGGTTAGTTCTATTATGTATGATAAGATCACAAACTTTTACGGGATATCTCTAAGTCGAAGATAGTTGTGCCTAATGCTCGTAGTCATCGAATGACCTATAGCTTTAGAGTATAGAGCCGCTCAAGTTGTTGTTATTTACGAGTGCTGCGACTATGATATTTTCCACTCCGTCGATAGAAAAACAGTTTGCGCCATTTATTTATTGTGACTATTCCTTTTTTTTTGTGCGAAATTTTCCTTTCAAAATGCTAATAAGCCTGCAGCAAAGAAATATGAAAATATCAAAAGCCCATTGACATTGCTATTTTAGCATCGTATTTTCTTGCGACTCAACTCGATAATGAAATGTTGTTTTATTTTCTATTCCATGTGCTTATTTTGCAGTTTGTGCCTGTTGGCTTGAAGTCAATGTCAACTTTGCTGCCAACTAATTTCGGCCCGACACAGTTTCAGTCGAGAAGAAAAAAGGTAAGTTAACTTTTAACAGGCTAACAAGTGACAACTTGGGCTGTGACTTTGGCTAACATGCATACCATATCTTTTTATTATATTAACAAACTGTTCTCAACTCTTTTCCCCAACTATTACTAAAGTGTATTCAAGTTTCGGGACTACCGGCAAAAGTTGTCTATGTTCTTTGGTATCTTTGCACAATTTTCAATCAGATTTTCGTCAAAGTCTCTCTGTGTGTGTGTGTGTTTGCTCCGGAAATAATAGTTATTTTGCTGGCACGTGCTTGTAGTAAGCAAAAACGAGTTACACATCCACAAACACACATATCTCCAGGAAATTCATGAAATTCTCCTGACAGCAATTCCGATAGGCATAAGTAGACTATATCGCATATATTTTGTTCATTGTTTTGCTTAGCTTCTGTCTCTTTCTGCCATATATTGGGGCAATCAAAATTGCAATTTTTGATTAGCAAATTTATGCAATCACCGAGCTGTGCTGGGGCTGTGCTACTCATAAATATTTGGCTGATTGATGAGTTTGTTTCGGCTTTTCGTTTTTACGTTCGCCTGCATTTTATTTGCTCTTTGCCTAATACTAATATTATTATTATTATTATTATTATACTTATTTAAGGCTCTCGAAATGCCACAGTAAGCACTTGAGCTTATTTATTGGGGGTCTCTCTGCTCGAAGTGTTTACTGTAGTATTTACTGTGCCATTCCATGTCAAGTGCGTGTGTACACACCGCAGCGTCGCGTACTAAGTGGCCTAAACAATCCGCATTTGGTCTAGTCTAGTCTTCTACTACTATCTGTGTGTGTGTGTGAGTACTTGAGCAACATTTTCCTGGTATTCGCACATGCTTGGATTTAAGGAACTGAGCATCCCGTCCCGAGTGCCTGGTTATGCTCCAAAGTGCACTCGGTCTGAAGTATTGGGGAAGTCAATCGGGTCGGGATTGTATAAGCTGGTTATAACTTTGGCATTATATGATCGAAATTTGTATTACATCCGCACGAGATGCGAGTCTGCGTTTCGAGTATCAAGTAGCCAATTGCGATTTAGTTGCAGTGCTCAAAACTTACGATATTTAAGAGGCTTATATACTCTTAGACCTTGAACTTGTGTCTAATTGGTAAAGGGAAGGGAAACCTTTTCTCCCACTAACTGGGCCAACTATATCTACGTCTTAAGTAGCTTTATTGATAAGTTTTTGGCCTACATTTTAACAACTTTCTGGCTTACTTCCTGTCCTAACCATTGACTGAGGTCATTTTTGCTGGTTGTAACTAAAACATTATCAGTTTGGTATACTTGTATATATTTTTTTTTCTACAATAATTTAGTTATTATTTGTGTTGCCCGAATGCAATGTGATTTTTATCTCTTGATAAACGTCAAATGTCAAATGAGATCGTTTTGCATTTTTACATTTTGCGCTCGAGTTGCACATTTTATGGCGCGCAGTTTTCCAGCTGCTGCAGCATATTTGTGCTTCTAAGTATCTTGTTTGGCCAGCTGTCGGGCACCCTGTAGTATTTTGAGCTGTTGAAATGGGTGTGCTGCTGCTCGGCACATGCAGAATGAGTGTAAAGCGTTGAAAAGCAAGTTGTAATTAGATATATATTTTCCATTAGTTTCTTAATCATTTCTTTGGTTTACAACAGCTAAATGACTCATTTATTATCGTTTTTTATATATTTATGGTTAAGTACATATATACTTGTGCAGGGTATCTGGCTGTCTAACACTGTCTGAAGTGTTGCAATTCTTGTTTTATGATGATTTATTAATACAGCAGCCATGAGGTATCATAAAGTGAAGCCACTTGAAAAACGAAGAGTCCGGGCACCCACCCAGCAACAGCAACAATAGCAACAACAGCAACAACAGCAATAACACTAAAGTGTCTGCCATATCCGCTTCACTGGCAATGGCTGTGTCTAGCTAATAATAATAATAATAATACTATGGGCATTAAACATACATCCCATCTTAACACTTCTTTTTCCATTTTATTTATTTATTTATTTTTGGTTGAGCGTGAAATTTGTTTATTTCGATAACAATTCATTTTGATGGTTAGCTGCTTCATAAATCTGCCAAAAATGCGCACTCAGTAAACACTTGTGGCAATCGAAATGCATGTTGCCTTGCATTATAGTGGCGCCACAAGCATTTTTTTTTTTTTTTTAATTTGTTTAATTTGCCGTCGATTCTTGGGCAGACTGAAAATAAAATCGTACAGCTGTGTAAACAGTTGACGCGACGTTGAGCTTCATGTGCAGCTCGACGATAGAGTTTATCTTTCTCCTCAGTCCCAGTCCCAGTCCCGCTTCCTTTTCCCTTCTTCTACACATTCGGAAACTGGCGTCAGTCTTGTCTAGCGTGAAACATCAAAATTCATGCGTCAGCTAAGTGTCAACTTTTTGAAATTGCTAATCATGCAGCACACACTAAACACACATACACACTCAGCACACACACACACACAAACATATGTATAAATAGAGAAACACACACACATAAAACACCCAGGCAAATTACGCTATGAGTTTGTTGGATCAACAATCGTTAGCTTAGAAATCCAGCATGAGCGAGAGAGAGAGAGGAAAAATAGGCAAAGCTTTAGAAAAATGTAGTATTGCAGTTGCTCTAACCCAAAATACCCTACACTAGCTAAAGTGTAATTAAACTAAAGCTAACTGCTAACGAGTACAGGGTATGCAAATGATGATATTCTGTGTATAATTAGATTAACGAGTTGCCAAGACTTAAGTGAACTATTTGGTGTTTATAATACCGCAGCAAAAGAACTGGGTCATCGATCAGTTTGGTTCACGGAAGAACTGCCTATACATATATGACCATATCGGCTACGTATATACATTAATTGAAATATGCAAAACAAAACCGAAAACGATGTGCTAGATAAAAGTGGAGCTAAAGTATAAGTGCTTTCACAGAATATGTATATATTTAATGGGGAAAAAGTGTAAATTAAAAATTGCCTTGAAATACTTGCGCCCAATTATTGAGGCTAATTTTGAATTAAATGAAACTCAAGTTGTGACGTAATGAAAAAATGTTGCTCGCATCTGTTTCCATGCATGCAGGTTGTTTCGAATTTTATTTCTTTGATTTATAGACGTCACGCAATTATTGCCATTTCTATTGTTCAAAACAATTTTTACAACGCTAACCAATATAAATAAACACACACACGGCGCATCTTAGAGTACTATTCTATGCCATGCAAGCGCGTATACTCGATATTACGCATACGCCGCGTGTGCGTCTCTTTCTAATGTTATTAACTCACGCTGTGCGACAGCAACGTTTCCTGCATATAGTATTCATTCACAGACAGGTAAACGCGCACACCCATACCATCACACACACACACACAGACAGACAGACACACAAACGTTCATTCATTAGAAAAATAAATTTCAAAAAAAAAACTTTGGCCGCACATTTTTGGCCCAAAGCCAAAAGTAAACGAAAGAAAAAGCGCAAAAATAACAGTTGCACACGTTTTAAATGTTGTTGTTGTTGTTGCTGTTCCTTTGGTTTGTTTCGGCTTTATCATGGCTCTAGCAGGCCGTCATTTCATGACGCTATCAGCTGGAATGTTGTGCGGCTCGTAGTGCGATTCATCACATCATACCGCAGGCTTAGCTAACCCTCTGACCTACGACCCCCACAGCCCGTGTCGCTCTCATCTTGACTTGAGTTCAGTTTGCCAAAGGTTTGGCAATTACTTACATTTGTGTGTGTCATTATTGTTGACGCTTTCTCTCCACGCACCACACTCACCCAGGTTGGCCTCATACATCACAGTTTGACATGAATTGGGGGCCGAAGCGCATGGTTTGGGCACCCCGAGTTCGATAGATAGATAGATGAATAGATAGATAGATAGATGGATAGATGCCTTGCGGCATGTGGCCTGTGACGTTGACACTTGCCGGCCGGCCGCTCGTATTGCCCTTGTTTTCCTTCATGTCATATCGATTTACAAATTTTCGCCATGCCCGAATCGGACCTCGTGTCCAAAGTGTCATTTGACGTGTTTGGTCGGAACTCGTGTTTGCGAAATTGTCGCTTGCTGCTTTTGTCTGTCACCTTCTTGTAGTTGTTGCTATTGTTTTTTTTTTCATTTTTCTTCCCTCTTTCTTAGCTTTTTGTAATTTCCTTGCCGGCTTAAAGGTGTTAACTTTATCACATGGCTTTACCTCTGGTCAGGCCATTCGTTTCTGTATTCTTTTCTTTTCTTTGCACTTTGCAATTGTATTTTGTGTAAACACTTGTTTTTCAATTTCACCAGAATAAAAAGCAATTTGATATGCAAAACAAAAAAAAAAAGAAGCCAGATATAATCTTTATATAATGTGATTTAAATGACAAATTTCACAGTTAAAAAACGCGGATTCTTTGGTATTTCGCATTGGCACGTTCCACTCGCAGCGTATACCGCGCAGTTTGAATTTATTTTTGGAATTATTTTCCCATACCTTAGGGAATATCATCGCAGATCTGCAGCATGCCATATGTACTCAACTGAAAGTATGTTAGATAAGCATAACTTGTGTTACAATCCCAGTTTGAGACACACCTCTTTCAGAAATCTGGTATACCTTCAGCTGTGTGTGTCATCTTTGTATTCTGAAAATTTCACAACGTTTCGTTTAAAAATAAGAAAGTTATTTACGAATCTGTAGGAATGCACAGAGAGATAAAGTTAATTTTAGTTTTTTTATATTTTCGAAGGCTACACGGGTATTCCCTGGTCTGTTAGAGTAGGCAATCGCTTGCCTTGCGAGGTAGGCGTTATGAATTCCAATCTCTACTATAGTTTACTTTTTGTTGCATTCTCGTATTGTTCTTGGCACCTCCTCACTATTTGTTTAGCTTAGTTCATTGATTTATAAATCGCACTTATTAACCGTATTGCCGTATACAAGTACTTGTTCAACCAAACGGTTTATTAATGTCTCTGACAACCGGTTATTTCGTCTGACTTAATGTCTTTCGATACTCTCGCTGCCCGCCTGCCACATCCGGTGGGTCGGGCTTCATCAGTTCAATTAGCACCTCAATTATAGAGAGGAAAAGTTGCAGTTATACGAAGCTGTAAAGATTTTCCAGATTGGAAAAAATATCAAGTCATTTTTTTTAATTTCACAGAGTTCAAGGAGGATTCCCCCTCGCACTCTTCTAATGCATTATATAAGCCACTATAGTTGTAATTTTGGTTTTGGAACCCCTAATGCAACCTTGCAATTTTCCACTCCATTGCATTTTATGACCGCAGCCAATTATTAGCGGTAATTTAAGGCCCTGTCCAATCACGAAAACTTTTAGAGTTCTATAGAACAGTGCAATGAACTTGTGCAAACGCAATTCGATTATGGCTGAAGCTGAATTACGACTACGATTACACGTAGTACGCCAAAATTACTAGGAAAAATGTCTGGTAACATTAAGTGTTTCACGCAGCATGTATACCCTAACCGAGGCAAGAGATTGTGATGGTCATAATAATTTTGTCATGCAAGAAACTCGAATTATAGATAATTGTGTCTATAACAAAAAAAAGCTAATTCGAGAACTTCAGTGAGCAAACGATGCTTGAGACACAAGAGTCGCCTCGATAAGCGCACTTGCAGGCATTTCCAGTATTTTTTGCTCAATCATTGACACTGTAAGATGTGCGTCTTTCGAAGATATGCGTCTTGGCAAAATGTAGTCTTGAAAAAGTTTGAAAAAGCTGCTTGATAGTTAATGGATGCGAATTATGGTATCTTTTATTATTTTCTTGGGGCTTGGCTAACATTTACTTTGTTGAATTGTATTTGAATAAATATCGAATGCAAAATATCAATTCGTTTTTTCTCGTACGCTTGTGTGGCACCGTAACGGAAATAATTATACAGTCAAGTGCAAACTCTGCTCCATATGCAGCCAACAGACTGCAGCACCCGCTCGACTTCGGCTACAACACAAAACGAGGCCTCTCGCGAGGGGCTAACAACAAGTTTGCAAGCCGCAAAACATTCGCGAATAAAAAAAAAAATAAAAATAAAAGTTGAACTTTGGTAACGACTTTGCAACAAGTTTTCTTGCATTGCTTACTCGGTTTGCTGGGCCGCAAAAAAAAAAAAAAAATAAAATATATATATATATGCGAAAAGAGAGCAATACGCATAGGAAAAAAAGGGGCCTAGCTGAGCGTGAAAACTGTGGGCAAACATTTTCTTTAGTTTAACATTCGAGTGAAAAGTTTTAATCGTATTCAAGTTGTAATAATGCAGACTTCAATTACAGCTAAGTGGATTGTAATACCCTGTGATTACATGCATATTCATGTGTACGTTCTAACTTGCGAGTTTGTTTGGAATTTCATCTGGTTTTCTAGAAAATTCGCAGACAGTAATATGATGGAATATATATACAGGTTGTCCAAGAGCCGTTACGGGTTTTTTTTTTAAGATATAGCTTCATAGTTGGATAGCTTATCTTTACCAGGGTATTTACAATTCGTTGTGGCACATTGTTGTATACTTTTCACATGCTTACATTTTTTTATGAAAGATTTATGCCACTTGCTGACCTTGGACATGGTATGTTTTCTTGTTTCACGCTGACTAAAAATAGTCTGGGCAACCTCCAAGAGGTCACAGCAATTGCAACGCACACACACACGCACACACACTATAAATTAAAACCAATAAAAACAAAAAGTTGCCTGTTAAATTGTTTTACAGCGCAGGTAAAACTTTTTAAGTGCCACTACAATAACAAAACAAAGAGAAAACAAAACCGACCAGCTGTGGCCAAC
Source organism: Zaprionus inermis (assembly GCA_018151445.1). Lineage (NCBI taxonomy): Eukaryota > Metazoa > Arthropoda > Insecta > Diptera > Drosophilidae > Zaprionus > Zaprionus inermis. Next base: position 608,994 of record JAECXD010001328.1, on the reverse strand, counting down.
AGAATCGATGAAAACGTTTAGTTAAACAATTCATTTATTATACAAGCCAATTAAATTGGGCGACTCACATTCCCATTCCGCCAAAAAGGTCAGTTACAGTCAGACAGGCTTATTTTTATTTTTGGCAAAGCGAAAATTGGAAATTAATTAATTAAGTTGCTGACGAGACGCGCCCACAAAACAGTTTACGACTGCGATAAGCACTGGGTGCACAGTGTGGCCAGACATCTAGGCCAAGTAACTGGTAACTAAGGGCACTCTAATATGGTTAGTACCGCACTAAGTCATTTGCAAAATGCAAATATTTAACCAAAGTTTTGCCGGATCCGGCGACGGACTTTTGCCTTATCAGTTACATGTCTGCTGATAAGCAGCCAGAAAACTTTGATTTATATATCGTGATATGATATGGTATGATAAAAATAAAAACGAAGAAATATCGCCGACATATCGTGCTACTCGAAAGTTATTTGACTGTCAGCCCAGTCGCCGCGTAGGGCCCATAATTTTCATTATCAGTCAAGAACCGCCACATCTTCCATTGTGCCCAAGCACTGTGGGTGCGTCTCGCATTGAGAGTATGTAAAAATAAAAAAATAAAAAACATGCATGTCACCATGGAAATATACCAGCTATACCATCTTTGCCTCACTGTCGCTGCGGGGTGCGAATGGAATAAAATACAGACAGATAAAAGATAAACTTGAAATCTGAACGCGAATATGTGTCAGAAAGAAATATCTTGCCAGGCAGATCAAATAAACAATAGAGAGACAAAAAAAAATAGATTATAGAGATTATGCTCATCGGGGTTGCTTGAATCTACGTTCCCATCTTTCACAGTTTTTCGGATCACATTTTTTTAAGACAATATCCGAAGATGAATCCGATCGGACTGGCGGTGCGCTAAAGTTCCCGACAAATAGAATGCCATAGTTCTCGTCATAGATGACATAGTAGAATGGATGATCGGCATGAAAGGTTTTCGGTTCTTCGGGTTCCGGAGCACTACGCATCATTACCATATAAGCGGTTGCAGCTGCTGCCTCCGTACCCTTTTCATTAACCTCGATGAAGGCTTTGTGTATGATCTTCGAGACTTGCAGCTTATCTTTCGAATCTAAAATTGTCTGAAGTTCAGCCTCTTTACCGAATATTTTCGTAATGCCCATTTGCTTGAATAGTTCCGTCGATTCCAGCGTAAATTCGGCTTTGAATTTCGGTAGCTTTACATTGACTTGCTGTTGCGATAGCTGCGATATTATATTCTTTAACGGAACCGATTTCAGGCCCTGCTGTAGCGTTGTTAGTGCACAATTTTTATTCGGCAATACGAATAGCATGCACAGACTAGTATCACGATATTTCATCTGAAGCGCTTTGGCATCAAGATCTCGTAGCTCGGCATAATCATATCTATTCGTTGCATTCATCATGGATACATTGATAATATTTCCACTTGCCAAACAAAATTGTTCGTATGCCGTTTGATTCTCGTCGAACATAACGGTCCATTCGCCCTTAAAATGAATTGCATTAACCAAAACGAGCTTCGTATCGACACCGAAATCATTAGGACTGACTATACTCCTTATGCATTTGTTCGTTTTATTCTCGATCCACTGATTGATGGTATTCGATGCATCTATGATAACCATAAAATCAATATTTTCGGGTTGCGTATGAAAATTATTAGTCAATAGTTCTTGGAATTCTTTACGTACATTCAAGTCTTTCATAATGTACAATTTGTTGGCGATTTGCAGTACACTGCATTTCTCATACGCACTGAGCACGTGCTTGAACGACTTCGCAATATCATTCACAGTAGACGCACTGAATTGCAGACCCTGATCGATTTCTTTGGCCGTTTCACTTTTATCGTCGACGCCCATGCGCAGCATTGCCGCACTGATTTGTATCGATAAGGGGGAACATATCAGATTCGTATTCGGATGCGATTTGGCCAAATGCGAATACAAGGTGCGTGTGAATCTATCCAAGCTAATGGCAAATGCATTCGATTCTTGTGTGTCCATTTTGTAAACTATAAAAATAGCCTTAGTAGTATATGCAAAAGAATCGAATTCGAATAATTTATATGACAAATTTTGAAAAGAATAATTTGTTGGGTTTCAGCATAATAATAAAATATAAAGCTGACTAATTTAATAATGGAAAGTGGGAATAATATCGCACGCCATATTTATTTATTTTTTTAAATTTATATTTATTTTATAAAAGACATTCCCTTACTTCCGATTCGTCATAAATTTCCATTAGTCTTTGGCTGTACTAATTGATCTGCTTTTAAGCCTTGTAGTCTATGCTAAAATATCTTTTAGCTTATTGTTTCAACTTTTTTTAATTATTGTGCTCTGCTTGGAATTCGCTATGACTCAAACCATATGCAAATTTCTCAAACATTTTTCCAATTGAATACAGTTTTTTTTTTTTGCTGGACGCGTGCACATCAATCAAATAAAAAGCACTCATAGATATGTGGGTAATATATCAAATTTTTTTGGATACCTTAACGGGTCGATGAGTTACCGCCATCGCGGCATTTGCCCAGTTAATAACTGTTCTTATCTATAAGGTGAACACACGATTCGTTTCCCCGATCATCAAGGACACTTGTCAAATGCTATGCTATTGGAATTTATAATTAATGTTCAATAACTTGTTAATTTGCGGTCACATCAGTGTGAAATGTTTTTTCAGTGCGTAAACTTGTCAATCAGCATAAATCAGACAGAACTTTGACTAGTTCTTGCGTGAGGTCAGATGTGGACAAGTACATATGTATGTATACATATATATATACACTAAATAGATGCCATGTTATGATCAATAATTCAGAATGTTCACGGAACTCAATGTAGGTCAGTTTGCCTGCCTGCCTGCCATGGCATGTTGTCCGGCTATAAATAAATGCATTTCTGTTTTCTTTTCGGAATTGCCTGGCGAACAAACAAAGAGCGGAACCAGCCCGAAAAAATTTTCCATATTTTCCACTCTTTGCTGGCGCAAAAGTCGCCGACCTTGTGGTGCTGGAATTGGCCTGGTATCGGGGACAAGTCCATGTTCATGTCCATGGACCATGGTCCATGATCCACATGCGTCTGAAGCGTCAAAGCTAATGGTCTTCGGCATGATATGATGACAAGAGCTAGAAGACTTGAACTTAATTGAAGCTGAGTATTTGTTGATGATTGTTGTCCTGGCCTGGCGATGGGCGATGGGCGATGGGCGCGTAGAAATCATTATTAATTAAGACCGCAATTCAAGGAACTTGGAAATGTGTATGGCAAATTTCAATAGAACTTTTTTCTTCTACTTTCTTTGTGCTCTCAACTCTTATGTTTTTCCAAGTTTCCACACACGTTCCATGCTCAAAGAAAACTCAAACAATCAGTCATCCCTATGTCATCTAGTATGGCATCTCAATTCATATGCAGCCGAGCATGATTCGGACGCGGGAGCTGGCTTCAGGCTCTTGGCTGCTCGCATGTGGCAAACACTTTGACCTCGACATGTGGCATGTGGCCCGCCAACTCTCCCCCCATTGTATCTAGTGTAATTTTGATGTATTTTGTGTCGTGCTGGTAATTTGATGCCACTCGCAGCAATCAGACAATGGCTCCGCAGTCGGCCGAGTGCAGTGAACTCGCTCGCTAAAATTCTGTTGCGATTTGCATAAATTTGAGAGACATCGCATTACAACATTAGACGCTAAGCGGCCCCTCCCCCCAGCCAGCCCTATACCCTTCAGAGTGTGCTAATGAGCTTGATAATGTAATTATGGAACCATAACAGGTTGTCACTTTCGGCTCGTCAGCTCAGCTCAGCTCAGCTCTGCGCCTGTCATCATCAATTGCATTAACTCATAATCGATGACCCGTACATGCTCTGCAAATTGTGTATTGCCCTTTGGCCTTAAACTGCGACATTATAAATGCAACTCGTGAGCTGCAGCTGCAGCAACTGAAAGTTCTAAGGGGCCTTGCCTAATGCAATTTGCAAGTTGTAATTGATAGCAGGCAGGCAAGTTAACTAATTATGCGAGCGGAGGGTTAGAAAATTGTCGAAGGTCGCAGAACGGAAACTAAAAAAGGCGAGAGAAGTAGTTATTCCTTGCCTCTTCTTGGGAACTGCAAGAAACTTCCCCCGTCTATCTGAAGTAGTTGCATTCCAAAAATATTTGTACTCCGCACGCATATCATTTTGTTTGCACACTCTGGATTGATATGAAGTTCTTCTTTGTTTCGCTTTCGAATCGAACTGCAGTCGGTACTAGTTATAGTCGGAGTAAGCTGTGTGTGTGTGTGTGTGTGTGTAGAAGGCCGAGATTGTACTCGCTCGGCGAGGTCACAATTGTTCAAGCATTTAAACCGTTACGCTGCGTAGTTGTTAGCCAGCTAAAGGGGGAAGATATTGTAATGCCTAGAGTCATGCTCGATCTCATTAGCGTGTCTCAGACTGCGAGTGAGTCTGAGGGGGTGGGTTGGCAGTAATTCTTAAGAATTTGGCTGACAAATAGCTGTGTGCAGTTATCGAATGCAATCCACTAGCGATGACACGTGAGCAATGCAAAACGTAATCGAATCGAACGTTGAAAGTTATATATCGAGTCAAACACGGCAGCGAGCGTAACTCACGCAACTAACAAATGATCTGTAACTACGAATAAATGAGAAACTATGCCAACTAACTATACTTATAACAAATGCAAATCAGCTTGATTAAGAATATCGTATATCGATTAATTCACGCTGCCAGCTCTAATTAAAAACCGAACAAATGTTAGTCAAGCGCTTACCGATCATTTGCATATTTAATTCATGTTTACATTCAGCTACACTTTTTTTGTTTTTGTTGCAATAATTTTTCCACTGGCCAATAGGGAAAAAAAAGTCAACAGACGATGATTGTGAATCTATGACAGGCAGACAGTAACAAAAACAACAACAAACCCATCGACAACTACGTAGACGTCGACGATGCTAATGCGATTGTTTTTGTATTTTTTCTCTTCTCTTCTCTACCTTTTTTTTCTGCTGCTGCTGCCTATTGTCGTGCCAGCGAGTTAACGAGCTAATGGAAAAGTTTATACTGGCTACAAATACATATGGAACAGCGTAATGTTCCGTCGAAACAACAATTGAATTGTATTCATAACATGCAGGGTATTCGCCATGCCATATGCCCAATTGGTTAGTTGCGCTCAGACCTCTTCGACCCCAAAGTGTAGTATATTACACATATTACAGATTTTTAATATCATCATTATTATCATCGGCAGTGTAACCGAAGTTGATCCATAAATATGACAGAGTAAGTAGGTACGCAATAACATCAGACTTGACCCCATAGTGTAGTATATTACACATAGATCGTGTTAATCGTGCAAGGAATCGTGCGATGTGTCCATCAAATTGACGAACCCGGTAACCCCAAAGTGTAGTATATTACACATACAGATTGTTAGTCATCGTCAACATATATATTTTTGGTTCAGTCAGCTACCAATCAACTGGGTAAGACAGTGTATGCCAGCGACCCCATAGTGTAGTATATTACACATACAGGTTGTTGATCAGATCGGAGAAACAAGCAAAACAAACATATGTATTGTATCGAGAGATTCGTAGTCATATTAAAAGAGTGCAACCGATTAACCCCATAGTGTAGTATATTACACAGATAAAGTGTGAATCATAGCTTGGCATAATTGATGCTCATTTCAAATTAATTATGACAGAAAGATATCCATAATTGTAGCCCGTCTGCAGAGCATTTCAAAGTCAACCCGCCGCTTCTTTCTATACTCTATTCTGTTTCTTCCATTCAACGTTGACAAAGTTACTAAGCTCTGATAAAAAGTTGCGCCAATATTTGCCTTTTTGCCTTTGCCTTTGCCTTTGATAGCGCCGCATTTGATTCAATTATAGGCGGATAAAAAGAGAGAGGGAGAGAGCGAACCGCGCACAGATACACAAGCAATTTTTGCAACATATTTATGTATGCATTATTATATACGCACTTGTATCAATTTAATAGCCCAATAGCAAACTTTGCCGGCCACTGTCCCTGTTATTGCAGAGTTAATTAAATTGGATTTATGTTAATGGAATTTGGGTCTATTCATGGCTCCGGCTTGGGCCTAAGCTAAGCTTGGCTTGATTGACCAACGTACATTGTGATTATTAATATCTTTATTCGCAGTGGGCAATCTTATCAAGAAAAAGACACAATACTTATTACGGCATAGCTGAACGAATAGATATAACGCCTATCGATTATATATATCAAGTATACGTACGGTGTGCATGCTTTGTCAGCTAGCGGGGCGTGTCTCGCAGCTGTCAACGCTTGGTGTCAATTAGTCGAGACTCGGATTCAAAGTCTTACAAAATCGTGTATGTTTATTGCTGGAAAATAGGTGCGAAAACAATTAGCGAGCTGTGCAGGAAATGCGACGCAATCGTAGCTTATTTCAGAGATGTAAATCCTTATCAAATGCGTACAGGGAAATAGTTAGATCGATGATCATAAGAGACAGTTCCAGTTCCGCTTGGGCCACAAATTGTATACTTGCTCTGACGCATAGAGAGATAAAGAAACAATTAGTGTACCGAATTGTTTGCCCTATATAAATGCCTAGCCGCATTTTGCCAAATTGCTATCATTATTCACACCTAATTGAACTCTTGGCCAAAAAAACAGTTGTTGATTATCGTACAGAGTTTAATTTGCATTTGCAATTTTTGACTAAGCACTGGGCAATCGGCTGGCAATCACAGCAAAGAATTAAATCGAATTATTTTTTGTTTTACAATTATCTTAGGCTTGGGGGGATCATATTGCAATCGGCGCGCAAGAAAGTCAATTCATCGTGACTGAGGCCATTACACGCATTACTCGCACATTCACATTCATATTCGCATTCGCATTCGCATTCGTATACGTATTCGTAATTCTTGCTGCGCTCGCGCCGTTACCAGCTCAAGGACATGGCACGTAATGTGGCCTAAAGTCAAGACGGGTGTGTAGAGTATACGCGATTACCTTTATATATACACAATATATACAACTGACATTAATGACTGAGCTGTCTGGCCATTTTTGGGTTGTTGGGCGGGGGACAGTGGCTGCTCCCCCCCGCACACTGAGTGCACATTGTATGTAAATGCTGTAAAGAAATTTTGCGCGCATTTGGGAAGCAACAAATATGGGTTAAATATCATTTATATCAAATTTATTTATGGACTTACTTAAGGGGCAAAGGAGTAAGGAGAGGGGGCTTAAATTTGTGCGATAGCGGCACGCTGCTGGCATTCGCCGCGAGCGTCAGTGCAAAAGTGAGCGCAACAATTGAAAATAAAGCTAAAGCGCTGCAGCTGAAGTTAAGGCCAAAGCTCGGCAAAGCGCGTCAAAAGTGACGTCACGTTTTGAGAGCACAATAAAACCGGCTTGATACATTGAACATTGACTGGTCAAGCGCTTGCTGTGTGTGTGTGTGTGTGTGTGTGCAGCGTTCTCTTTGTTGTTGGCATGTGATGGTTTCTTTGTGCTGCGGGAATCACAGGCCAATCGCTTGTTTACAACAGGTTTATATTGAACCATCTAGATGCCACTCATTAGGCGATGCACGTGCTGCGTGAATCCCCAAAAAAAGCAAAATAAAAAAAACCTAATAAAAAAACCAAAGCCGAGCCTCTCTTGCGCGCTCTCATTCTCATTTTGTGTGCGTCGCTCGCTGCATTTGACTTTTAGCCCGCGTACGGGGCGTATGCGCAATGTGTTAGGCTCCTGGGACCGGCATACTGCATGTTTATCTCGAAGTGCGCGACTCGCTCTGTTCTTGCCAAGTCATGCAAATGAGCGCATTTCCAGCAACTTGTTTACGCATACACTCGGACAAGCAATTTGGGAAAAAACCAACTCGAACTATGCCCCCCTCCCGCTTTGCAAGTCAGACAAACCAAACAAAAATAAAATAAACTGAAACGAAAATAAACAATAGCCAGAACAGACACTTGTTATTATATATTATATATACGTTTCTGCACTTTGATCGGCCCACTTTGTGCAGGAATTTCGATGCAGCTGAAATCTTTGCATGGTGCCACGCGAACGGAAGTTGCAACTGCAACTGCAACGGGAATGTGTGTTTCATGCACTGTTTGAGCTGCACGCAGTAAATAATATGTATGTACTTATTTGTAAACTATATAGAGACATTGATAATGGGCACAAGTGCGACTCTGCTTACTGTTTATATACAAAAGCAAAGTAATCGCCTTTGTTTCGACGTGTTCGTATTATCTGTCGATGAAAGCGCATCGGTTTAAGGCGCATCGGCGCTGATAAGTGCGAGGAACTGCAATTTAGATTTCAAGCAAAGCTCTACCTATGCATGCAATCGGGTTTATAAATAACTATATAGTAGGCATAGGTTTACGATTGTTTTCGGTATGCGTCCGTCTTTGCCTTGATTCACTTTTCTCGACAATATTTACGCCTAGCACACATTCGACTCGACTCGACGCGATTCGACTTGACTCGACGAGGCAAGAGGCTGACAGGGAAGGCAGGGTCTGTGGGCAAAAGGTGTTAAGCGTAGCAAGCGCGAAATTCACACCGTCCAAAAGTAAAAAAAGCCTATGCTAAAATGTTGCCACTTTCAGCTAGACAGCGTCTAAAGTGTTTCATTGATCTTGAACAAATTGTTGACAGATCGATCGTCGGTTTCGACTTGTAGATTCATAGATTCATAGTTTTACAGCTGTTTCTAGCTCGTGTGTGTCGGGTCTGAAAAGGGGCGTTGCTCGTCTATCGCCGTCACTTGCTGATAAGTCGACATTTTTGTTTTGATATTGACATTGAGGGAAGTTCAATTCTATTGCTAATTGTAGGGTATAAGCGACGCGACATATGTTTATTGTTAAGTAAGGTATATGACATATTATTATTTTAATAATCAGTTATAAAATAGTTTATAAATCTATTTTAATTAAATAAGTAAATACTTTAACTACTTGCTTTAGCTCTACTTTTTTAGGATTTATTTATGCACATTAAAATCAGTTTATACATTTATCTTCTAAGCAAGATGATGGTTGTGCAGTTAACTCAAAATCGTTCGTTTGATTATTTTAGAAAACTGCTAATATATTATCAAAGTTTGTATCTTAAATCCGACTCAGCTAATAAACTTAACTCTAACTCTTCTGCTTGACCCACAATTGCATGAAATGCAGTTTATATCTCTGCCGCAGCCAGTTGTGGCAGTTGTATAGGGTAAATGCGGGCTTGCAACATCATTCGTTTTCTGTCAACAGCAAGAAAAATCGTGCGTATTTATATATAGAATCGCTGGCCGTTAAGTAGGGCATGTAAATTGCGCTCAGCCCGACACCAAAAGCGAATTTTTGTGTGTACAATTCGCAGACTCTGGTCGCGTGTTCGATGCTCCCCGCGCTGCAGACACAGATCTCACGCGCTCTGCCTCCCTCCTGCTCTCTCTCTCTCTCTCTCTCTCTCTATATCTGTCTCTCGCCCGCGCGGCCGTACTATCTCGTTTCGTTTGCCTTCCGATCTTATACGATATGTGAGCTCAGTTTGGAACTGGTCGGATGTATAGAACGAACGCACATCTGATGAGCTCATGGCGGGAGCTGGCACGGGCTGTGCGACTGCTGCCCGGAGGGTTCAAAGTTGTCGCGCGCTTCTCGGTCGGTCTGCCGGTCTGTCTGTCTTTCTGAGTGTCTCTCTGTCTGTCTGTCTCTCGGTCTCTCTGTCTCTCTGTCCGCTGATCATGTCGAAAGCAGCTGACTGAGGCAGCGATGCGTAGTAGTGCAGTAAAAGTTACCATTAGTAAGGCGTGCTATATTTGTTTATTTTTTTACATGTGATATTTGCGTGTAGCCCTTAGATCGGGCACATAAGGTACACACCGAAACGCATTTGGGCTCAGTATAGATACTTGAGTGCGGCTTATCGATAACTTGTATGTGGTCATCGCGGGTAATACGCCGATAAGAACTATTTACTCGGCTAATGGAGAGCGAGCATGAGCGGGAGCGTGCCTTGCCTTGAGAGTGAGGGTGTTCGAGGCGTGTGTACTTATCCAAATGGGTATTACAAAATTCTCGCGATAACTGAGTCATGCCTGGGAAGAAGCGTATACACTATATGCAAAGTCATGGTTCGGCGCGAGTTTTTTGTATATTTTTATTTCTTTTTAATTTCACAATGACAACAAACCAAAAATTGTTAATACTTTTGTAGCGTTTTTAATGTTGCTAGTTGTTTTTGCTAAAATAGCGCAAGGCAGACTCTTATCTCGTAAAGTCAAACTAATTCTATCTCTCTCTCTCTCTCTCTCTTGCTTGCAGTTGCTGTGCTGAGAATTTCATCAGCTGTTCGTGCTGCCCGCAGCGACAACAACAGAAGCAGCAGCAGCACCGGCAGCGGCAGCAGCAACAATTGTTTACCTCCCCTGCTCCTAATAAAATGCGCTTTTTATGGCTGAGAAAATAGAGCGTGGCCATTGCATTGGATGTTGAACAGAACTCAAATGAAAATGAGGTTTGGAAAATGTACCAGCAGCAGCAGCAGCAGCGGCAACGGCAGCGGCAGCACGATTGTGATGTAATGAGCGCGCAGCAAAAGTGAAGCCGCAATCCAAATGCAATTGCAAAAAGATTATACAATTTGTGCGAGCTTGCAACGAACTAGGACAACGCAGACTAGCTCAGACTCGAGCTGATAAATACCGGCTGGCAACAAGCAGCAGCAACATTGCAGTCGACGCAGTAGCAGCGCAGCGCAGCGCAGCAGAGACAGCATAAAATCAAAGTCGCTTCGTGTTATTAATGTGAGCAGAGAGCGTGGGAAATCACAGCAGCCGCAACCGAAGCAGCAGCAGCACAGCTGAGAGAGCCGCAGCCACAAAGAGAGCGCGACGGCGAATTGCCTCTCTCTCGTGCTCGACGCGCTCACCGCACTCGGCGCGCTCAACTCCGCTTTGCACGTTTACGTTCGGCCATCATCGTTTGCGACGACGCCATCGCTTCGGCTCGCTCTCATTTATTTTAAAGCGAATCGGCTCGCCAACACCGACGACAGTTGTGCTTGAAACGCTTCGTAGTGCAGATCGTGCTCGATCGAGGCGCGTAAATGAAACACGAAAAAAACCCATAGGAAAATGTTCGTATAAAACACAGTGCAAAATTGGCGTGTAAATAAGAAAGAAAAAAATAAAAAAATTGACATGCGAAACGACAGAAGTGCAAAGGAAAAAGAAATTTGTTGAGAAATTTTTGTTCAATATTAAATCGACGACGAGCTTCGCGCGTAAATTAGTAAGCGTTTGCAAGAAACAAGCTACAAGATACAATTGGTAACGGGCAGCTACAACTGTAAATTGCAACTAACTGAAATAACAACAAAAATAACATAACCAAAATAACTGTGCTACGTGTAAACCAAGTGAAATTTTTCGTGAGTGCCCAAAAAAAAAAAAAAAAAAAAAACACACACAAAACGAAAAAAAGCAAAGCAAATAACTCAAGTTGATTGTGACACAGTGGCTGCCAAACTGTAGAGTGATGTGCGTGCCGCAAGCACAACAAACACAGAAACAACTGCAGCAAAACAAACAAACCGAAACCGTAGAAAACACAAAACGAAAGACAACCAGACAAAAGCAAAAGCAAAAGCAAAGGCAGAGCCTACGTTAAGCGCCCGAAGAGATGGCCATAGATTTTCTTATATTGGCCCTGCTGCTCATCTCGTTCATCATCAATCTGCTGGCACTGTGCGCGTTCTGGATAACGCCGGGACTGCGTACGACAGCGAATCGTTTCACCATCAATCTGCTGATCATCAACCTGATCGGTTGCTGCATACTGGCACCGACGCTCTTCCTGAGCGGCGTCAGGAGTCTCGCGGGCGACGACGACAGCGCGGCTCCAGCTGGCGATAGCATTGAGTTCTATTCGAAGCCGGGCAATCATCAGCTCATCATACGTCGCCATGGACAGCTGGTCGAGCAGGACGGCATTGTGGTGCGTCGCAACATCAGCAGCAGCAGCGACAGCAGCAGCAGCAGCAGCAGCAGCAGCAGTGGCAACAGCGAGAATGCCGGAGAAACCATCGAGATGATCTACAAATGCAATGCCACCTATTGCCGCGAACTGACCATCGATGAGCGTGGCGATGGCGGCATTGTGATTACCAAAACGGAAACGCAGGAGGATAATCTTAGCGCGGTGCCCAGCATGCCCGTCAATCTGCAGTTGCCGGCAGTGCAGCTGCGCTGTTGGTCCATCGACATGGCCGCCGCACTGGGCGCGCTGGCCGTGCTGCTCGTTGTGGGCGACACATGGTGTGCGGTCACGGATCCGCTGCGCTATCATAGTCGCATATCGGGCCTGAAGACCTGGATCTTCATTGCACTCACCTGGACTGTGGGCATACTTTTCGGCGCACTGTCCGCGTTTCGTGTGCTCGATTTCGAGGCGGACACGCTGCTGAGTCGACAGCGTCGTCTGGCGGCCACGTATTTCAATATCAGCAGCACCAACAGCATATTCGGTGTGGTCTACGCGTGCGTCTACTTCATAGTCATCATATTGCTGCCCTTCGGGTTTGTGTGCGGCATGTATTGGCGCATCTTTAGCGAGGCACGCGGCAACGGGCTGCGCATGCGCCAGAACGGTTCGTCGCCGTTGCTGCAGAGTGCACTGAATCTGACCAATCATGCACAGGCCGCACCGGCTACACCCTACTCGAACAGCCTGTGCGTGCACCGACATTCCATATCGTCGGCCAGCTCGCACGGCGGCAGCGCGGTGGGCGCGTCCACGGGCGGCCTGCAGATGCAAATCGATCAGCGTGCGGCGCCGCGCAGCTCGCCCAGCTGCCTGCGACGGGATTCGGCGGCGAAAGTGTTGCTGCCCACCATATCCGACGATGGTTCCGATGTGGATGCGGACAGCTGCACGGGAGCAGCAGCAGCAGCAGCAGCACACCAGCAGCAGCAACAGTTGATGAGCGTGCCCGAGCAATCCTTGGCGGATCGCAACCAGAACATTTTGCTGACACTGCAAACGGCAAGTGGAGAGATCAAGCGGAATTATTCGGCACGGCAGCTGCCCCTGCTGGGCACCTCGTCGCAGGATTTGCGTGAACTGCATCGTCTGCAGGGCATACGGCAGGTGCACAGCTCGCCGAATCTGCACAAGTATACGGAACTGCGACAGGATTCGTTGGGCGACGATTGTCAGTCGCCGCATTTGTTGCACGCACAGCGACAGCAGCAACACTCGCAGCAGCAGCAGCAGCCGCAGTTGCAGCCCGCACAGCAGCAACACCAGCAGCAGCACCAACATCATTTGCACTTCAGCGCCGCGCGACAACATTCCGGCAGCCACGCCCTACAAATACCCGCCATACACGCCTCCCCGAAGGCGTTGAGCTACATGAGCTCGCTGCGGCATCGCCTGAGCAACGCCAGCTCGTTGTTCAAGTATCGCGAGGAATCGCGTGCCGCACGCATCTCCATACTGGTTGTGGTCATGTTTGTCGTTTCGTACCTGCCCTACGGATTGCTGGTGCTGCTGCAATCTCGTCTGTCGGCCGCCAATTTTGGCGGCTCGACGCAGCTGGCCATATTCATGATCCTGCTGGCGAATCTCAGTTCACCCTTTATCTTTGCGTATCGCAACAAGCGTGTGCGACGCGGCGTCAAGCGTTTGTTCGGGCTGGACGCGGCCGGCAGCCTGCAGCGTCATCACAGCAGCAGCATGAAGGCGAATGGCGGTGGTTCGACTGGCGGTGGCGGTGGCGGTGGCGCTGCCGGCGCTGCTCAATTGCAGCGCAACAGCAGCAAGTTGTCGCAGTACAGCAGCAACAGTTGTCGCTATCTGACGCCGCAGAGTTCGTTGATCAGTCAATGCCAAACGACGCCGGTTCATACGACGCTTACGTTGCGCCCGAACAGCAGCTGCAGCACGATCATTAATTTCGGCGCGCATACCAAGGGTTCAGCGGATTCGGACGAGTTGCCGTCGCTGGAGGCAACACCGCCGCCGGCACAGCGTGCGGCACGACCGAAACTGCAGCGCGGCATCACGATTGTCGAGCATATACACATACCCGGCTCGCCGCCCAAGTTCCAGGCAAGGCGTGGCCTCTTCGACATGTTCTTTCGCAGCTCGAAGAAACTGCAGTCGAGCTGTGCGCAACCGGAGCCGGCAGAGGTTTGAAGTTCAAGCCGCAGATCTACTAGAGTTAAGTGATTTATGCCACATACCATATACTATATGTATGTTTGATTGCTTGCTGAAGAATTCGCAGAACAGTATTCTCTAAAACTTAAGTTTATTAGCTAAGCCAAAAGAAAAGAAAAAAAATAATAGAAATATAAAAACATACTATTAAAATGCTGTGCTAGAAGCTTCTCATGCCAAAAACAGAAAACTATAAAAATTTGCTAAGCAGTTACAAAATGAAACTTACGAAACTTTCACATATTTATTAGGCCTGAGCAAAACGTATGTACCTTATCTTAAACTGTAATCTAAAATACAAAAGTATCTGTACATGTTGAGAGCATAGTTTTTCAAAAAACACAAGCCGCAAATTTTCGAGGTAAATATCAAACTGTAAACGGGAACCAAGCAGCCAATTTCGAGTACCTAAAACACTGTCTAGACATATGCATATATTTTTAACAGAAACAAGAAGTCAATTGCTTGAGACTCACACACACAACCACACAACTATGCAAACAACTAATTTATTATAATTTAATTTGACAAATATTTATTAATCAAACACGACAAGCTTTAACAAAAGAAGAAAGAAAAAAAAACAGCAAGAACCACAGCAACATTCTGGCTAAATTCGATTAATAAGTTTTACTTATACATCTAGTTAGTTAAGTGACTGTGCAAAGCATATACCATATATATATAAATATATGTAACTGTGTATTATAACATAATTATTATTATAGTTTGTAGAACTGGTACCTAGTGCCAACAGGCGAGAAAAAGAGAAAGGAAAGGGGCGTGGACATTGCAAGCGGCAGTTTTCATATTGAAAGCTTTTTTTCGCCGGCCTATGCAATGTCATTGTCTCTTATCAGTTAATCATTTAGTCAGTCGGTCAATGAGCGCAAAAAAGAAATTATCTTTTATATTTTTATTTTCTCAAAACAGAACTACAGTCATTGCATGCAGCTGAATACCTCATTAGTTATAATTTAAATCAAATAACAATATATATATATATATATATGAATAGATATATGTTAATACTATTAATGGGTTGGCGGTACGTGCCTTGGGTACGCCTGCTGCATCGACTCACTTCAAAAGCTTTATAATTTCTAAGTTTCAAAATCCATTCTGTTCGATCTTAACTTTTATATTGCCGCCATTCGACACACACACAAACAACAGAATTAAAAAAAAAAAAAAAACCAAACCTCGAATTTATACATTTCTAAAGATTTACATGAGAAATTTTATATATTATATGTGTTTATGACTATGTATACTGAATATCATCTATGCATGTATTTGTCCTATATGTGAACACAGCAGTTAAAAAACAAACAGACAACAAGAGTTCCCTCTAAAATTCAAACTGATGCAGTCAAAAATTTAATTTGAAAATGCATTCAAAACTAACTAAGAACACGTATTAATAGTTTATATACATACAGAGAAATTCTATATATATATATATAGTATACATTATACATGCATAACATGCATAACTAAATAGATCTATTTTTTTCTAATTAATGCAACTGTCAAACGCTAAATACGATTAATGTAAACCAAAAACCAAACACAAATTCGATGTGACAAATTAGCCTATAAAGTGATACGCAAGCGAAAAGAAATGCAAAGAAACCAAACGAATGGAGGGTAAATGAGAGAGAGAGCAAAGAAAACAGAACGAGAAAATACACTAATTAACTACAGTACAATTACAATTGGTAGCTAACCACAGACATCAATTTAATCGAGTATTTTATAGTATGCTGCTTAATATTTAAAAAACAAATACACTTAAAGCAAAAAAAAACCAACTGAAAATAATAAGCTATTCCAACAGAAGAACAACTATTTAAATAAAAGAATATGTGTCTTAAAAACAATTAAATTCTATGACTTTTTATTGCCTGAAGTTAGGTTCATTTATTTTGCAGCCAAACGTGTTTGCCCACGCAACATGAAATACTATAGATATATATTATATGGCTGCGAGGTGGGATTGAGCAATTCAAAATCAGCTGGAATTGTATGGTAAGTAAGCTGTATTTTTTCGCCCCGAAACTCATCAATCTCACCTCGCCGAAGAACTCTTTGCAGCTCACCAATTCGCGCACTCAACAAGAGCTCTAGAACACGAACAAGCACTCAAAGTCTTGTTGACTTCGGGGCGCACAAGCTTCTCATATTCGTGACCATATTAATTGATTCCTTTGGCCGCAGCACCATAAAATGTAAAGAAAAAAAACGAAAAAAGAAGAAAAATTGTGAACAGTTTGTCGCGTTAATGAAGCATTTATTTTCGCTGCTTTTTTATTTTATTCATAAAATACAAAATTAATTATGAATATTGTATAACAGTGTCGATTGTCGCAAATGTTGCTAAGTGGCAAGTGGCAAGTGGCAAGTGGTGCCGACATCCAACGACGGATTTAGAAGTTTTCACACTCGCCAAATTGCGGTCGCTGTGGGCAGACAGGGCGTATGGGTGTTAAAATGTTTGGCACTTTTGGTTTTGCCGATTGACAGGCAAGTGCAGTGATAATAGCCGAGGGCGTGACTAATCATTTGACACATATCAACTCAAAAGTAACCGAACCTGGCTGACTCAGCTAGCCCCCAGGCGATATCTTTCTATCTTTCTGCTGCGGCACTTCGGACTTGGCGCAGTGTCAACACAACCCTGTGCGACCCCAAAGCAGCACCCTATCTCGACGGGCAGCTCCAGCGAATGCGTAGCTGTCACTCAGCCGGGCCGAGAGACGCTTAACCGTAGTCCAAAACAGCAAACCGAATACACAGCAAAAGTCGCGCATATGCTGCCTTTCTGAATGTTTACTCTATGATTCAGTGCACTCAACTGTGCGTGAAAAATGCCACATACACAAGCGAGGCTTGGATTTTCACAAAACAAATAAATACATATGTTTGTATAAATATTTAAATTCTATAGCTATCATATATGATGCGTTGCAGGAATAGATAAATAACAAAAAATCCATTTGATCTCGGAATTTGCCAATTGTTGCGCAAAACAGAATTTCAATTTCTTGCAAATGAAATCTAAATACATACAGATTTGTATATGTATGAACGAAAATGGACACAGATTTAATCTGCATTTTGATGAGTTCTTCGTCAATGTAGGGGACTACAGATTGCTTTTGAATGGAGCGTGAAAATCGAATATCGTTTCGTATTTTGATATTTGATATGTTCGGAAATAAAATAAATTAAATAATATCAACTTACTTGCACAAGTCTATAATTATTTTTTATTACATTGCCATGGAGCTGTGCTACTGGTTTTAAATAACAACCACAAAAAAAAAACTATTGAGTAAATCTCGTAAATAACGTAATTAGTATAGAAGATTTTATAACCCCCAGCAATTATTATCGGATCTCTATCAGCCTGCCTTTCTAGCCAGTCCGGCTAAAACCGAAAGTGAGTCATAAAACAAAAAATTCTATTCCAATTGATTATGCCATTAATTATAAATTATTTTTGCTTAATTTGTAAGCCACATTAGAAACCGTTAAATGCCAAGACGGCATTGGACTTTTCTTGCATTTCGAGAGCCCACAGCGCAACGCCTTAAAAGACAACCTGCTTCCGTAATGTCAAATAAGTCGAGCCGGGCCAAGCCTAATTTGAATATCTGCATAATTAAATAAGAATATCGGAAAGCAAAAAAAACAAAACAGACAAACCAAATTAAAGAACGATTTTTTGACTCACCGTCGACAAATAAGAGAATTCAAGTATATAAGTAGTACTTGTGTCTGTCTATATAGTATAAAGAACATATATCAAAAGTCATTAGAACAAAATTTGTATTTGGCACAACGACACACTTATTTTTTTTTTAAATAATTTTGTTTTTGTTTTGAAATTGAATTGAATTTAAATGCGAGGTGAGGGAACCCAGCGCAGAGGCTGCTGCTCGACTGTCTGTCTGTCTGTCTCTGTATCTGTATGTCTGTTTGTGTGTCTATCTGTGTGTCTGTCTGCCTGTTGTCTGTTCCCATGTGGGTGGACAGGTATTTGTCAAGCATTAGACAAGAGGAAACGCGCTTAAGCAGCGGCATGTGCAGTTCTTAAGGATAACTAGCCGTAATCTGCGCCCCGATGTCGTAGCAAGTCGCTCTTGTAATGCCATCATACATATGCAGATTAACCGATCAATTTCGCAATTGGTATTATTTTTCTTGTCAGCTGCCTACAAGCTCGCAGCTCACGTGTGTCAATGAACCTCTTCGGCGGCAGCTGTCAAAGCTAGAATCAACTTCGTCGAAAACGACATGAGACATGAGACATAAATCATGGATGCCGTCCCCTAATCATTATCATAAATCTAATACAGCCAATTTTGGCTTTTTTCAATTTGCATGTGAACTTGAAAGCGAGTGCATTGACATACGAATACAGCATAACGGATATACTATATATATAGTATATGGCGAGAGCGTTACCTGAGCCTTGAGCGTGCCTCTTTTTTTTGTTTGTCGGTTGTTGCACTGCCGTCCGCTCTTGGCATCTATCGCTATCTGTACACCCACCCAAGATTGATATGTCTACCTGGACATAGTAGGGTGTTGGCATTACAATTGCCTTGTTTTCCGCATTGTGTTCGAAATAAAATTTACGACATCTGTGCCAAAAAACACGTTGCCAGGCAAACATTCGGCTTCCTGGCTCACAAATCGAACAGATGCGGCTTAGTCGGTTAAGTAGTACCTATAGCTAAGAGGTAAGTACTCCCCACTGGCTGGCACGCACTGCCCGAGTAATATGCAAATATATGGTCGGGCTTATCAACTGGGCTGCTTATCGTGCCTGCAAATCTAACAACAGCTTGATTTAATATATTTGCTTATAAACAAAAGTCGGCTGATGTTGTTATTCATTATTTTGCGCTAAATATATATATATATTTTGCAGCTGCAAGCATGGACCGAGAGAGCGGAGTGGGAATATTATCTTAGTAAGCCGTTCATAACTTAGAGATAAAAATCAGTTGCAATTACATATAAATAATTATTTTTAATTTTTAATTGATTTAGGTATTTTTTACTTTTCTATTTTTCTTAAAGGGAATAGGGAATATTATCTTAAAATCAGTTGCAATTATATATTAATATTTTTTTTAAATTTTCAATTTAAGTATTTTGTGCTGATTATCAAAAAGATTTCAAATCAGTTGCAATGAAATATTTATCATAATTTTCAGTTTTCAATTGATTTATGTTATTTTTTTACTTTTCTATTTTTTTTATAGGGTTATTAAAATCAGTTGGAACTACACATTAATTTTATTATTTATGATTATTTATTTTTATTTATTATTATTTATTGATTTTTAGTTTTCAATTTAAGTATTTTCAACTATTTTATTTTCCATCAAAATTATTAAATACAATTCAAATGAAAGTGCTTAAGGGAAACAGTTTATTATATTCTCCCCTTTTATATATAATTTTGTAAAGGATATCTTCCAGCCTAGCAACTCTGAGCGTGCCATTCCTGACCCGCTTTCCGCGTACAATTTTCCAATTAGCGTATTTAAACTTAAAGTACACGTATCTCTGAATACTTTGCATAATTTCGGCAGCATCCCGTGCACAGATACCAATGATGCCTTAGATAACTGTGCCATTCTCACGCAGCTTAGAATGATATCTTTTCAGGGATTTGCAGCAGTTGAAATGCCCTCATAAATATGACTGACTCGAGCGAGTGCCCGACTAGTCGACTGCCTGATTGTGCGACTGCTCGACTTACTCTTATCGGAACTTGCAGGCTGCCGCGCGCTTCGTTCCGTTGTTGTTTGCCGAAAATGACGTCACAACTGAAATAGAAACATGCGTGAAGGGGCATCAACTGTATAGAGTTGCCTGACAATATTTGAACTTGCGCCGTCCGAGACCAAGGAACCTACGCTGTCTGTCGCCTTGATGTTTGTCAGCTGTGGCCCCGGTTCCGACTCTGTTGCTCACTTTTGCTGCTGGGAATATTCCATGACACGTTTCAAATATTATCACAGTACAAGCAAGTGCAAAAAAAAAAAAAAATATGGAATCTCTGGCTCAGGCCTCACATTGTTTGCCAGGCTGACACAGGACGGGCAGGGGGCGGCGCCTGCGAACGTTCTAGTGAGTATTATAAGTTTTCCAAAGTGCTGAAAACATGCTTATCAGGTCGACAGGCCAGCCAAGCACAGCCGCCACGCCGAGCGCCAAATTGTGCGGAACGTAAAAATATGCAATATATTTTGACACTTTTCAATTAAGTGCGATGCCTTCTGCTTGCTGCATTTTCGCGAAAATTCCCGAGCGCACCCACAGTTGATGCAGAAACTGATAAACTTACAAATAGACAGCTACGCTTGTATATTATGAAAACGACCGAAAAATACGGAAATTTCTTGAGTTGCATTTTTGGCAAACGACAAACATGAATTTTATTTATTATAGCAGGGTGCGCAGATGTTTTTATCGCATATTTCGCAGAAATTTTGCCTTAACCAAGTGTCGAATCGCGTCCGAGTACGATAGAAACGTCAAGTTTCGCATAGGTCTCGGCTCGTTTGATTTAGCCGCAGAGGATGCCGAAAGATTCCACGAACTGAACAGCCCAATCACAAAGTACATACAAACATGATCGTAGTACACATATTTGTGTTCAGGTTAGTTGGCGATTTCCGTTCGAGCTGTCACTAAATTTATTTCAATTGTGTTTTCAGTTGCTGCCGTCATAAATATTTACTAACTTCCTTAAGTTAATAACAATTAATTTTTAAAACTCAAGTCTAAATTTGTTTTGCCCGGATTTATTTTTCAAAAGCGCAATTTATTTTGACCTAGTTAATAATATGATCTTAAGTGTTTCAGACAATAAATAAAATATTTACAGTCAGTTAGAACTCGTCACACAGTCGGCCAAACGAGATGTAATTATCGGTTAGTATCGCAGATAAATTTAATTTGAAAATATACTATAATTATTTTTCTCTTTGCGTTTTGCCTGTCCGCAAATTGACAGATTTTCGTGAGTTATTATGACATACGTCGCGACAGGTAATTGCATATAAATATATGCATAGTGCTTATGTTTGTGTTTGTAATGTGTCGCATGTTTGTATTCCTAATGAGTCAAAGCCATCTATTATCGAATCATTCGATAATTCTGACTAACTAATGGACCTCATTCAATGCGCAAAAGTTGTTTGTATTTCTTATACTATCAGAATTATGACACTTGGGCTCAACATTTACTTGAGATTTATTAAAACTACGACTACAATGTAAGTTTTTGAAAAATTTGTGTAATTTACTATGCTATATTCTGAATTTTGTCTGCACACATATTTGTAAATACTTCTAAGATGTTTCCTATCCATTGTTGCAGCAAGTGTTTGTTAATTTAAAATAATATTTAAAATAAATTCAAACCCAATTAAAACCGCTTACAAATTGTTTTTCTATATTAATACTGCCTGAGTCTTTAAATATACACTCTGACTATTTTCAGTTGTGTTGTCAACCTTAACATTAGCCACCATCTGGCGTTGTTGCTATACTATAGTTGCTGCCAAAATAAATACGTAGCTCTTGGCCGCGAGAGAGCACGGTGGGAGATGCATACGGATCGCTCCGCGGGGTATCGGCGCGCAACACTTGTGCGACTGTTTGAAGAAATTATTTATTTCCGCATCTTATAAATTTTCGATACGCCGAGAAAGAGTGAAAAAAGAGAATTGAAGGAAAATGTTGCTAAGCATGTAAAAAATCAAACACACTATAAATTATTTTCTAACTGATTGATTCACAGTGTTTGATGGTTTGACTTTTTCTGCACAGATTTGAGCAGATATAAAATACCTTAGACTATAACCTTGCGAAATGGAAAACTCCACAGCTGACTAACTTAAATCTGGGACAAGTAGATGCTGACTAACTATGGGGGGTAATTCCAAATCTTTTGGCTTAACAAGCCAGATAAAAAATGTGTTTTTTTAAATATTGACTAAGCTGCGTTGAAAAAGTTTATTTTAGGCAATTTGAATGCTTTCTAAAAAAGAATATATATACTATATAGCTTGCAAGAGTAGCAAGTATGTTATACTCTCTTAAAGTCTGTCAATAGCTTCATGGTTGGCTAAGCAGATAAAAACAGCGTTTTGAAAAGCGTCTGCAGGTATATTTGCCAATAATATTGAATTTGTGGCAAATTTGCCGTCAGCTTGCAGTTGGCACCCCCCTCCCCCTCCCATCAGAATTCCCTGCCTGCCACATCTCTTGGCTGTTACTCGTTGTTTCTTGTGTGTTTTTTGCACTGGGCTCCCAAGTCGATGCTTCGGGATTATTGCCTACAGTTGACTGCGCTTTTCTACGCTACTTCTTTGGCCGCGGGCCAAGTTAATTTCTTGCCGCTCTTTCGGGTAAGAAAAAAACTGTAAGATAAAAAACATTTACAACCTGCTGCTGCTGCCGCTGCTGCCGGTTACAGCAGAAAATATCATAACCAACGTTTGGGCCAGCTCACTCGAACTGCTGTTTGATTTGCTTGTTTGCACAAAAGCGAGCAGAGTTGAACTTATTTTTGTTGAGAAACTTTAACAGGCATCACTCGCACACAGCTAAGCAAATATTTGAACAGCTCACACAGCCAGTTGGCCGGCTAAAACGGCTTTAGCTACGGCTACAAGGCACAACTACAACTCGAACTACGTCTAACCCGTAGCTGAGGCTGACAGTATCGGGTGCCGTATAAGAGTATATTATAAACAGAGTTGAGAAAATACAATAACATTTCTTTATACAAAGTAGCAAATAAGTTTTTCGACAGCTTTTGTTTCTTCTTCAGTTGTTTCTATTTTATTATTTTATTTTTATTTCATTTGGGCGCCACGGCGACGGTCTCACAAAAGTTTGTTAGAGTAAAAGAAAAGACCGCACTCTTCTGGTATTCGCATCCGTATTCGCACTCGTATTCGTAGTCGTATTCGCATCCGTACCGGCAACTGTAAGTCTACTTGAGTGTGTGTGCTAAACTGATTTACCGAAAAACACATTGGACAAACATGCTGCGGCACATGCGGCGTATACGTAATACTGGCAAACTGTTTAAATTCAGCTTAGCCGAGTACTTCAAGTGCAACAAACTTAGTCAAACTTGGCTGATATCCGTTGTGAATTTGCCGGCATTATAATGTTAGTCTGAGCAAACAACTAATTGAGACAGTTACAACTTGATTTCAGTTTACTTTGATAGTCAAGTTTAGTCAAGTTTGCAAACTGCAGCTGATAGAAAAGAAGAACCTAACGACATGGGAATGGGATTAGTGTGTTTAGTGTTGGCATTTAGGATTTGCTACACTATAACTTACAGTTGATAAGTGCCCTGTCTGCCAGACTGTAACGAAAGATCTGCTGTTGTAAATTTGCTATCTTTGCCGTAAGCGCAGTAATTTTCTCTGAGATTATCTCTGCGCTTTACAGTCCGTCGTAAAAGTGTCTACTGCTGCAAATTGGCGAGCGTTTTTTTCTAGGCATAACTAACTGGCAATTTTGTTTAAATTTAGAATAGAGTACAAATATAGAGTATCAAGAATTATAGGCTAGCTTTAAGAGTTTCGTTCAATTTACTTAATTAAGAGTCTCGTGTAGATTAGTTAAATATTTAACAGTTGCCAATCTGCAGGCGCTGCAGCGGCATAAATATTTTTCCTACATTTTCTTTTACCGTATACTCTACGTTCATACCATAGTAATCTCACACGGAGCATTTCTACAGCCTGCATATCTCGTGTAAAGCCAGGCCAAATAAATTGCCAAAACAATGGCATGGGCGCCATATAAATTCATTCAACATGCGCCAGAATCCCCATTGTGGATGGTCTAATTAAAGTTGCACGAGGCAAGAGAGAGAGATAGAGCGAGAAAGAGGGCGAGAGAGAATGAAGCTGAGAACTAAGCTCAAAGATGCATACGCTTGGTAAGCAGCTGGGGCTACAAGAGTGGCAGTCAGAAAGAACTAAACAAGTGGAATTTACGCTAGCAGTCACACGTGCCAACTGCATGTAGAATGTAGGGTATATAAAGTCTGGGTACAAGTGTGTAACATTTAGTAGAGAATAAACTAGACTCTAACAAAAAAAAAAGCTAAAGTTTTGCTAAATAATTTTTATATTTATTTAATGATCACAATCAAAGCTCTAGACTTCAATAAGATGGAATTAATAAGTGTGCCCAACAAATTTTGATTAAATTAGTATTGAAAATACGCTAGAAATTCTCAGTAAATAACATAGAGTAGCACTTAAGAATCTCTAGCTCTATGAGAGGCCTTCTTTTATCTATTATATACATTTCCCTACCCTATTTCACAGCATAAAGATTGAGGTATATCTTATTGTAGCGTATTCGGCAGTCGAGCACACTTGCCCTTAGCTTGCACTGTTTGTTGTTGGTATTGCTGTTGCTGTACTTGTTTTTGCACTTCTGCGCTCGGCGCCAACGTCAGCTGCTGAAAATAACAGAGTTTGCAGTTGACGCCAGCGCAGCCGACAAAATGGCAACGATGAGTGCAGCGTGCCTGCTGCCGCTGTTGCGGCGAGGGGCACACGACAACACTTTGGGGTTAACCACACCAGCCGCACAACCACCAAGCCAACCAACCAGCCCCAACTACACTTGCACTACAAACACACACACATACACACACACCCGTCTACCTGCACACTCACTCATGCATGCACTCATTGAAGGCAACGCCTCCATTTTGTGCCTTTGCCAGTGTTTCGTGCATCACAGCGCATTTTTGCCAACCGCCGCCAGAAGTCATTTTGCTAAAGTCAAAGTCATGACTGCAGCGCGTATAACTTCACGGTGACTGTTCACAGTGATCCGCTTGCAGGCAGTTCTATATATAAATCGAGCGAAGTTCCCTTGGCTTTGTTCGAAACTAAAGAGAAAGTATGCTGAGTGATTTTGTTTGTTCGTCTGATTTACTAAAATTAATCACATAAGAAAACCAAGTTCTTACCCCTTTTTTGCTAAATAGTTTGTTGTGTTTGTGTTATTTCATTGCTCGATGAGTAAGTGTGACTGGCGCACTAATTGCGTAAATGATTATTTCTGATATATTTAATATATAATATAATTGCATAATAAATTAGTTTATACTTTTATATTTATCAATATCAGGCAAAAGCAACTGCTTCATTGCTTAAGTATTTATCTATTACTTACAATATTTTGCAATTTTTGCGGCAATTTTTATGGTCAGTCACAATTTATGAGAAAGCTTTTTCCTGCTCTTCATCGGTGAATGAATGATTAATAAATGGAGTGAAAATTTGCAGAAATAATTGCATAATAAATTAGTTTATAAGCTTGTAAATATCTGTTAAAAGTAACTGCTATTTCGCTTAAGTATTTATCGATTACTTATGAGATTTTCGCTGCAATTTTGTGAGCAGTCACAGTTTATGAGAAAGCACTTTGCTGCTCCTCATCGCTGTCCGGTCGAGAGCGCATTGAAGCAAAAATCATATTGTAGACTATTTGTTGCCGCGCCCCCTGGGCGTGGTAATGGGTGGGAGGCAGCTAGTTGCTTGCCGTGGCGTGTGCAAATGAAAAACGACATCGATTATGCAAGAACGCTCTGCCCGAGATGGGGACACGCTCGTAAGGATATTGTTTAAAAAATATGCTTGGAGCTGCACGGGGCTGCAAGTTGGATGCGGGACGAGGCGGGGCGGGGCGGTGCGTTTACCTGTTTCTTGAACGGCTCGTGGCATGATTGAAATTCAAATGGCGTCATGGCAATCGATATGCAAGCTCGACTGCGGTCGAAGCGTTTCTCGCTTTACTCTGACTATGCTCTGCTCTGCGTGCCAGGCCCACAAAACTGAAATCGAGAGTCGGCCAGCAAACAAACCGTCGCACAATGTGCAGTTATAATATCGAATGAGGCAATGGGCACAGTGTCGCAAAGTCACACTGTCACACACAGCCCTAGCAAGTGAACCGAGTCGGCCATTGGCGGTGGCAAAGTCAAGGTCGGCCCATGGCAACGCTGCAGCTGTTTTGCCGCGTTTGTTTGTGGCGGCGTGGCGAGACGAAGGAAAGGGGAAACTCCAACATAGTGTGGCAGAAGGGTGGAGTGGGGGGTCTGGCGTGCCTCGTTTGCGTGCGGCTGCATTTGCCCTCAAAAAGGGCGACTGTTTTAAGTTTATTGCATTGTCATGCGGCTACAATTGAATTTACAGCTGCTGCAGCTGCAGCCGAAACATGCAACATTTTGTGGTCCCACTGCCGACACGTGCCACAGCGTTAATTTCTGACTGTGTGTGTGTCGATTCGTGCCAGTGTGGTCCATATGAGAAATCACTCAGACAGCTGACACACACACCCAACATGCCATCATCTTGGTATGCCGTGGGACGCGGGAAATGCGGGAAAAACGCTCGACAAGTGCCGAGAGATATTTCCTGTCGCCGGGGCTGTCGAAGAAATATTTTCCATTAGGCACAAGTTTTCAAGCAAGTGGGAAAACACTAGACCAAGCTGATTACTGATTGGCATTCAATGAAATTGTTAACAATAAGTTTTTTTTTTTTTTGGCTCTCCACTCGGCAATTTTCCCCCCGTTTGTCTGTATTAATCTGCAATTAAATATTCAAACTGTTTGAGTGTTTACGCGCCGAGGGGCATACATGGTTTTCAGTTTTTCCAATGATTTCTTTTTCGATTTTTTGAGTGTGTAGCGTTTTTTTATTTATGCTTCAGCTAAGACAAATAATTCCATTTTTCGGCTTATTTCCGATATTGGCGCCTCGCTTTGTTTACACCTCTGGTTTTCTTTTTTTTTGCCGTTTGTTAGCCAAATTAACAGATAAATTTGATCAGAAAGCATAGGCGCAAAAGCAACGCAAAGTAAAAACAGAAACTGTGGAAAAATAATTGCGCTGTGCGTGGAATTCGCAGCTAAAATGACCCGTGACCACTTCAAATGCCGCACAGTGGACTGAAAGTCAATATATATATAATAAATGCGATGGTATATACGAATATGATGTAAATTGTATAACAGGGAATTTTTGTAGTCAAGAACCCTCAGAATTTAACTATTACTTTCCTTATATCAGACACTACATAATTGTATTAAATATACCTTATTTTTAAAATATATGGTAATTATTAATATATGTTTTCTAGTGCCTTTTTTTCTTTAACAAGGAATTTTTGCAGTCAAGTACTCTCAGAATTTAAGCAGATACTTTTTCTATTTCAGATACTAAATAATTGTGCTAAATTAAACTTCTTTTTTTTTAAATAAGAAAATAATTTGTATATCATTTTATACCATTGTTTCCTAGTGCCTTATTGCACTACCTCTGCCCACTGTGCCTTGGGCCAAAGCACATCGCAAGCCTGCAGCGTAAAATTTGTCTGTGCAAATGTTTTGGGAATTAATTCATAAATTTTCGGTTAGTCATGCTGGGCAATATCACTTAATTGTTGCTAATTTATAAGTAGTGCGCACTTCATTTGATTATATATTATTAATTTCGCCATAATTCGACTGGCTTATCTCATCGGGGCCATCGCCATGAGGGGGGGAGGGCTTTAAATTGGAGCTGCCTTTTCGGGTTGTGCCAATTTAGTTTCGGTTTCGGCTTAAGTCAAATGATAACAATCGTGTCATTAAGGTGACAAATCGATTCTACTGCTCAACAGACACATGCTGTGGGTGTGTGTGGGGGTTGGCATGGCTGTGCTGTGTCTGCGTGTGTGTGTGCGTGAGTCTGTGTGTGTGATGGTAAATAAATTTGGAGAGCTTGTAAATTGTTGAACAGTAGCCTCTTGGGTTATCCATCTTATACACTTGCCTGAGGGTTTTCTTGTATCTTAATTAATGTCAGGCATTTGAATATGTACATATATATACATTCCTGATCCAGATCTGTCAAAATGATCGATCTAAACTGACAATTATTAAGTTTCTTGCTTAAATAAATTTATATTTTTTTTATATGTTATATTTGTATTATTATTGTATTGTTTATTATATCAATTTATATTTTTTATATATTAACTATTTTATTTTTTTTCGTGCCTGTTAGTGTATTCGTGCTGCGACACTCGGTTTTTTGCCTTCTTTCTTATGTTTGCTTTTCGCAAACCTTCAACAATTGGCAAAGAAAACAAACTAACAGAAAGCAAAGAGAAAAAGGCAAACAAAACAAATAATCAGTCAGTCGGGCGGAGCAGGAGACCGCGACGGATACGAAAATGAAGACAATATACGCTCTGCGCATCCGGTGACAATGCACCGAATAGGGTCACACTGGCTGCGCTGCGAACTTTATGTTGACCCGCACCAAAAAGTTGATCGACTTTGGCTTCTTACGTGGGTAAACACGGCAGTTCTTATTGTTAGTGTTGTTGTTTTTATTGTTTTCTTTATTGGGCAGCATTGAAAATAGCATTTAATTGCGCACAGAACATAAATTTTCAATTTAAACAAATTTCGACTACGTCGGCTTTGGTATTACGCCCTTTTTTTCGGCCTAACATCCGGTATAGTCGGTAGAGGTGCTTTCGCATTCGGTTAGCTCATCGACAAACATGCGATGATATAGTCTTGCTTATGCATAATGAAAAATACGACAAAGTTCAGTGCACCTGGAAGTGCAATTCACTTCGTCCATTCAAAGTACTCGGCGCACTCGTTTCGAGTGACGTCTGCACTGAGTCGAACGTTGTACACTCGTTTCGTTTGTCTCCTCGCACTTCTCCCGCTCATCGGCACGCGGCACGTGCAGTCATTTCTAGCTCGCTAGACCCGACGCCGTCGCCGGTTTGACCTTTGTACCCTGAGCAGATCACACTGCGAGACAGACAGACTGAGCTTCGGGTCACACAGAGCGCGCCATCCGGCTGGCAACTGTCGCTGCCTTTGGCCAAGCTTAACGGAGTTTGGCTACGGCTTAATTAAGCGGCGACAAGCGGTCTCTTTTGGCCGAGAGAGTCAGTCGAATGTGTCTATAGACCGTTTGCGAATCTCTATGTGGGTAAAGGGCACTACGCAAATCAAGTCATCATCGTAAAGCAGTTTTTGTTTTGCATTTTTAATGTTCGTAGCTCGCACAGCCCATGAAAAATGTGAGAAATCAACGCGAAATTGCGAGTGAGATTCCGTTCAACTATTTCCGCACATTGTCGAGTGCCTATCGAATGTAATACGAGTTATGTATTTGCAATGATTTTTCTCGGTCTCGCATCTTTCTTTCCCTTTTCCATTTAGTTTATTTTTTTTTGCCGCCTCATGCTGCACAACTTCCGCACTTAACGCGGCTTGTGAAAGTGCGAATTATGAATGCAAAAGATGTGCCATCTGCCGTGCATTTTCATGCCAAATTTCAGGGAGGGCGGGGGCGATAACAATAGTGGCGGCGGGAGCTGCTGGACGCGAGTAGCGGCACGCGAATGTTGCGCTGAATTTCAAATGCGAATCGCCAAAACTGATGCAAACAAGACTTCCGCTCGATGCTGCCACCGCAGCTGCAGCGGCAGATGATGCTGTATCTGTAGCTGTAGCTGAGCTGCGGCTTGGGCTTTGTCTGGGCGCTGTCTGTGGGTCTCGTCGGGGCTCGCGCCGGGTTCAGCCAATAAGCGCGACAACTGATTGGCATGCGAAATGAAACGCGGCGCGTGCAGGGCAACCAAATGCTGTATTCCGCTTCGTGTGTGTGTGTGTGCAGTAGTTTTTATACCTTGAGCCCTCGCACACACACACACACACACACACAAAGACGACTTTATACCACAGACGACAGAAACACACACACGCACACAGACATACACGCTGGCACACACATGGTACGGGGCGCGCATAAATAACGCAATCAATGGACGCGTCTCATGAAATCGGACTTCCAGCGTATAATTTGGGCTAGTTGTGCTTTATTTGTCCGCATGTGTGTGTGTGTGTTTTTCTCTTTATCTATTGGTTTATTTATGGCACACACTGTGCCCGCTAATTATGCGGGCTTTGGCTACGCTTAGTCGCCGCCCGATGCGATCCGTTGGTTTTATGCTTAGTTTAATTAAAATTAACATTTTCATATCGATGGTCAGGCGACGCACTGGGATTTTTTGTGCACAAATACCCTGTAATGTGCTGCATGTGGGGTAGGGTATAATTTAATTTTAAATAATAAGTGCACATTATTTTAATGTAGCATCAACTAAAGATCAAGAGATGCACTAACGTCGGCTGTTGATTTTTGACAAAGTTCTGACTGTTTGAGTTAATAAAAGACATTTAAAATCTTGCAAGGGAATATTTATATATTTATACATATTTTTGAAACTATCAAGCTCACATTTTTATGCAGAATCTTTCCAGGCAGCAAACCATAATGTATATATCTCGACTCGAGTGCAGCGCATCGACGCGTCGAACAATTCTGGCTACTTTTCAGCTTTGCTAATTAAAAACTGTAGTATTTTTACATAAATTAGTTAGTTTCAGTTGTGCGTCTGTTATGTGCCATGCTAAATGATTTAACATGGTAAAATGTGTATAGAAAAAAAAAGAAAAAGAAATAAAGCTGCTGGGTATAAAACAAAACTGTCGATAAAATCCGCACGTTTCGCATCGAACCGCAATAAGCCCGCAACATGAACAGGTCCATCTGCTGATACATATATATCTATTTATATAGCATTTGAAACCAGCATGTGCTGCAGCTAAATCGGAGTCGAGCGACGCATTAGCCCAAATGAAATCAAAAGTTTAAGGGAGTTGCAGGAAATCAGAAAATGTTTCCAGTATTTCAGGCAATAATTCTAAACTCTAAAAGAACCCGTTCCTTTTAATTAAATTGGCAATGTATATAAATACTTTTTTACAATAAACATAGTCTTGCTATTAACACCTCATTGGGCTGCTCTGCCGTTTTTTTATTTCTATTTTTCGACTGTGTTTCGCGTTTGCTTTGATTACGAAATGATGACCTTTAAAATTGATTTGTTTTATCTTCAAGCTGATTCGACTTATAAACCAGTTTTGCAGTTGACGATTTAGTAGTTTAGTTGCTGCTGCCCCAAGTAGTTAAAGACCTGCACAGCTACCAAATACATATGCATATCGTATTGTATTTATAAATAAACAGTTTTTGGAAAAACAGGCAGTTGCATTTAACTGAAAACAACATATTGAAACTAAAGCATGCGCCCATACATAATTTCCAGCTGTTTACACGCGTTCTCGCTGTTGAGGGGAAAATCCACAAGTCATTTCCACAGAATTCTCTTTGCAATTCTCGTGCCTACCGTGTGTGTTTCGTGTAGCCCTCGCTGCCGAAACATGTGTGTGCATAAAATAAATCGAACGAGCGCATAAATATTTATGAAATCGAAGCAGAGCGAAAGAGAGACACAGAATAAAAGGTAGAAATATACATAGAAAAAGAATTGAAGATATACCAAATAAAACACAATAACCAGTTAAGACATAGACAATCTGATATGAAGTTCTCAGCTGCGAGCTGTGGTTTTATTTCAGGCTTTCCAGACAAACTGGCGACTCTTGCTGGACTTGCTGGAACAATTTGCAAATTCCTCTTAAGCGTGCTTTTAGCCATCGCTTAGTTGAGTCGATTAATTGCCAATGATGACAGCGAGAGTGCGGGTGTTGTTGTTGTTGTTTCACTGGATGAGTCCCCGTCTGCCACGCCCACCGCCTACACTTTAATGCGCCAATTTGGCTCCAGCTATGGCTGCATTTGTTCTATTTAATTGCCGCCTGGTTTTGTGCCCGTGTTTCGCCTTCAATTTCCATTGAGTGACACGCCCCAGATCCATAAAAAAGCGCAGGCCACAAAGTGTTTCTACCAAAACAGTAAAAACAAGTGCGAGAAGCCGCTCCGAGTGCTGATTGACAGGGAGATGCCCCGTGAATGGGTCGGCTATACAAAATAAATATATCTTGAGTTTATATAAATAGTATATTATACAATATTTGTATGTATATATATATTCCTTTAATTTGAGTTACTAATTACAAATGTATTGCTTTCTGAACTAATTTTCTTTTTTTTAAGAAATAATTTCGCATCATTTGCGAATTGAAAGTCCACATATCATACCCCACTTACGCACTGACTGCTGGGAATTTAAATTGTGTGTTTTCTCCCGCAACGAAATCAAATCTAATTAGATTGCTGCTCAGTCAGTGGGATATTCTGGACTCTGTCCGGCAATCCGACGAGAACCGACTGCTGGTCAGTCTCATTGCGCAAAAAAAGAGAAAAATCAGCTGGCCGCGGAATATGTCATTCGAGGTGCTCAGCAGGCAATTAACGGAGACACCTAAGAACAGGAATATGAGACTTGCGAACACTCTATACTGAGAGCATAGCAATATACCTTAATCTGTGTATTTGCTTTTAGCTAAACAAGTAAACATCAAAGTCGTACACTTTCTTAGAATTCGCACATCAATTTAATCTGTTTGCAGGCCTAATAAAATAAACGTAAATTTGTTTTTGGTTTTCTTACTTATTTACATAGCTCCATAATACTTGCCAAACACGCACTGTACTGTCCGTAGGGTATTTAAAATACAAACCAAGCAAAACATTCGGCGAATGAAACAAAGCACATTGAGAGCAGGAAACAAGAATGATAGCAAAAAAAGAAATAAGTAACATTCGTATCTGTTTTGAAATGAGTCAATGGGAAGATTTTAGAATCGCGAAATACATTAGTATAGTAAGTAGATTTCGGTGAGAGTTTGGCGACTCATTCAGTCAATTTGTCAGGCAATTATTGCCAATGGCAAGATCATACGATTTAGTTAACTGGGCACAGTGGTCGAGATGGTCTGTGTAGTGTGTAAAACTGCGTTGTTTTTTTCGATTAGAGCTCATAAAGTTGTTAAGCTTGACATAATTTAAATGCATATTAAAAAAAATTCCTGGAAAATACTATATGCTTTTCTACTGAATTAATTTTATCGTCAGATATTTTATCTCTTTTTAAATAATTTATATAAAACAGTTACTTTATGTAATATCAATTTTTTTTTGTGGCGAAGGTTTCAATTTCAATATATAGAGAGCTGTACTTGATTTTTCGATATGCACATTTCGCATTAAACATGCCAAAGAGACTTTTCGATAGAAAAAACGACATTTTTTGTGGGCGAAGTATGTTTTTTTGCTTTGATTTTGCCTGGAATGCATTCACATGAAAGTCAAATGTGAAGTGAAATTAAATCAAGTTAAATTCATATATAAAGGAATATAGAGTTAACATAATATTTAATGTAAGATTGAAAATGCGTTCAGGCAATTATAGGCAAACAGTTAAAGAAAATGCTCGCATTAGCAGCAGATTAGCATATGGTGTTAACGTAGCGTATGCGTAATGCGCACATTATCAACTAGTTTAATGGCTTGGCCACATGCGAATGCGGAATGCAAATGGTGCATGTGATTTTTGGTTGCACTTGGATGGCCACACGCGCCGACACAGAAAGAGATAGACGGACAAGCGGACAGATGGATAGGCAAACAAATACAATCACACACTCACACATACACAGACAGCCAGAGAGGCCGGCTGGCAAGTGGCCTCTAAATTTCGTTATCTGACAGTGACACTACTTTTAGTGTGCCTTATTTATTGCGCATACGCAATGTGGTGCACCATTGCAGCACGAGTTTGCGATAAATAAAGCAAAGCGAAAATGGGCTTGCCAAAAACAAGAAAAAGAAAACCAACAGCAGCTGCTGACCAGCACAATGAGTATGCACGAGTATATTGTAGGTGTACTAGATATCCCGATATAAATATATATTTCAGTTCCCGTGCCGGCGGCGAGTGACGAGCTAAACCCGCTGGCAATAATTGATGTTTGTCATTTTACCTTTGCTAATATTATATATATTTTTTTCCACTTTTTGCGCAAATGGCGCCTGCAGCAACGTCAGCTGATTTGCTTGTGTCAATCAGCCAGCCAGACAGTCTGTATGTTCGTATAAACCACATGCATATATGGAGTACATATCCAACAGACAATATACGGTTTTGCCTTGAGCTTGAACTGCGTTTGCTGCTTGTGAGACTAGAATTACCCACTGTAAAATGGTTATAAAAGGCGTTAAAATTGTTGGAAAAAGAAAATTGGGCTGAGAAAGTTGAAAAATTAAATTGATAGAAAATTCTTTACAATTTGTTGCCAGTCTACAAAACGTTGCTATCACTCAGCTGCACACGACTCACGCAGCTCTGAATACTCATATTTATTTACTTTATTTATTCATTTGTTTATTTACATTGCTGTCATCTAAAAACTGTAATTGTAAGCAGCACAATTGGCAGTACAGTCAGCTTCAAACACACACACGCTTCCATTTGACAGTTGATATAGCTCGTTTAACTCATTCACAAAACACTTAACGCCTTTGGGTTTTCTTCGAAATGCCAAGTAAACTGTTAAAAAAGAGAAGGCATTGCAAGAGTAAGAGCGAGAGCGAAAATAACGCATTGGGCTCGTGGTGTGCATTAAAGAAACTTACGTTATTTATGGCATCATAAATAGAGCGATTCTCGGCTCGACTTTTCTACTTATTTATGGCATTTGTAGTGCTTGCCGGCTATGCTTGAACTTTATCGATTTCGCCTGTGTCTCCATTTCCCACTGTGCACTGTGGCATGGAGACTGCCCCACTGTCCGTATGGATGCCGGCTTGTCGCCGAGTCGTTTGTTCCGCTCTGCGCCATTTGTTCTGGCTTGTGGCTTTACGCACAGTTTGTATGACAAATTTCAACTTAGTTTTTATTTCGGTTATTAGCCAAACTGGCGGCACAGTAATGAAAATAAAAATCAGTATTGTCAGCAACAACAACAACGAACACGTAAAATGTGTCAGCGAACTTGACAAACTAATTGATAAAGACGAACTGGAAATACTCTTGGAAGTTCAAATAGTTTGAAATTGGTTTTTAATATTTAATATAGAATATTTTAGCTGCGAATAAGCTGTAGAGGAAAAGTAAGTTCTTTAGAGATTTTTTAAATAATTTTAAAATTTAAATAAATTTAAATTTATAATAGTTTAGAAAATATTTGCTGTACAGTTGAATTTGCTGGTTCAATAAAAAAATATCGTAATCAAACTATATCGCACATTACATGTATTACCTTACTTTACTTCATTTATTATAATTTATATATATTTTTTGTTATTACTCTAAAATTTTAAAATTTAATATTTTGTATATATTATATATATATTTTATTATTCAAATGATTTTCACCTTTAAGTAGTTGACTGCACTTAGTTGACTTTAAATATATAAATATCTTCCCTCCACAAGTTATACAATAACGTGCATAATAAGAATATTGATTAATTCGTATTGCGCTGGCTTTATTTAATCTACATATACACACTTTGTGACACCTGCTGCCTCTGCAAACTGAGCAACTGCTTGCGTTAAGGGTATATGAGAACAACTTTCTTCTAAATCTTTTCTCTTTGCCACCCACATCAATTTCCCCCGTTCCCGCAGCAACAACTGAGACATTTCCACTGTGATTCCGCTGCGGATGCCGTTGCCCGCTGATGTCATACACATGCCCAAGCTACAGCTCCGGCTCCAGCTGCTCTTGTGCTTGCCAAACACAATAAACATTTACCAAAACCGAAACCGAAACCAAAAAAACGAAGAGCAGCCTAAATTTTGGCCGGTTCAGCGTAAGCCAGTTGGGCGAAACGTGTGTGTGTGTGGGCGTGTGAGCCAAAAAGTTGACTTTGGAAATTCCCATATGGAAAATGACTGCATTAGCTCAGAGTCCAAGCGACGATTGCAGCCGAAGTTGCATAATTGGCGAGCGTGCTATATATAGGGCAGGGCAACCTGGTGACGCACGCGGAGAATACCAAGAAGTTATGCAAAATGCAATGCAAGCCGTTTAATGCTGACGATATAAGAGAAAACTTCAATGGCAATTAACAATTAAAATAAGTAGCTTATTGGGTATATGCGACTGTGCAATGTCCAGTAAAGTAGCATGTGAATATGTACGCGAAACTGGAGAATCTCGATTCTAGCTACAATTTTGCATTTAATATCTGTGGATTCAATTAATTCTTTTCTACTTTAAAACTTTGATTTAATTAGTATATTAATTTATTAATAATTATGTTATATTACTTATTTAATGTTGAAAGTATTCTCTATGGCCTGTTAGAGTATCAGGCCAGCTCATCGTGCTAGAAATAATTTTCCCCTCTTTTTTGCAATTGTATGGTACCACAGTATTATGCAGTTTGTAGCACTTTAATTAACTGTCAATTGCATAATATCGCACAAGTCTAATATACCCATTCTCAAGTGCACAGGGTGCTAAAAAACGCAACTTAAAAATGTTGTTAATTGAATGCATGTGCTCTTCATGTTCTACAGGCGATTCGTCAATATTTATTCATGTTTTTTGTTTATGATCTGCTTCTTTTTGCTGTAGTTGTTTTTCATGGCGCTCTCTTGCTGTTGTTTTTGCTGTTGTTGAATTTCGCACAGCCAATTGACAAGTTAAGAGTGCTGAGTCAGTCAGTCGGTTGGTAGGCGCAATAAATTCAATCGAAAATTGTCCCAAAGTCAATTCCAGCAATTCAATTAGCTCGCGAGGGCAAAACAGAGAGAAGGAGAAAGAGAGACAGGATAGAGATTGAGTCGGGTATATGGGCCTAAATGACCCTACGGATAACCATCGACCCGATATACTCGTATATGGCCAATCAAACGGAAATGTCTTCATCGAAAAGTAATTGGAACAAACCAATTTCCGCCAACTATTAACTGGGTGCGTTGCGTGCCCGTTGTCCTATTGCTGTCCTGCTATTGACATTTGATTCCGGGAATTGCAGCATGGCATGGCCTCTATTGCAAGTCCTGCCCCACCAAATAACCTATACTCGTAGCTATAAATAGATATGTGCATTTCTTAGAAATAATTTCAGTTCTTGATGCCAATGCCGGGCCGACAGAGAAAAATGCAAAATTGTCACGTCATTGCGAGTTATTTCAGACACGCTCAAAGTAAATCAAATTGCATTATGTCAATGCAAATGTAACTGGACAGAAACACAGACAGAGAGAGAGAGGTGTACAAAAGAGAGAGAGATAGAGCTAGAGGCAGACGCTTCTCACAGATAAGAAATACCTATATGTGTGAGTTGAGTAACCGTTGTGCAGGGAGATAGCAAGCGAAAGTTGAATAGAATCAGATCTACAGATTGAAAGACTGAAAGTCGTGCGAATAATTGTAAATTTATTGCAAGATAATTTATGGGAAATATTTTATGCAATGAAAGTTGAAGGCGATGATTAAGCAGATGATTAACTGATTGATTCACACTTGTGAAAGTCAATCAATAGTCAACTGCGGACTTAGCTTATAATGGTTGATATTATTATAAAACATTGAGAATATTTTGTATGCTTTTTTCGCTTTATCCCAAGAGATCTTAGGCAGCAAACTCTTTTGTTTGCCGCATTCCAGGAAACACTTGGGGTACTACGCATTCTTTTTTTTTTTGCCAACTTTTGCTCATTAGCCATTAAAAGCGAATATTAACTAAATTATATTAATGCCACTTTACCGCTTCTCGGGGTCAGCGCGAAACTTTTCGCTTATCCGCCACGCGCGCTTCAAGTTTGGACGAATTTTCCTCGTTGCTTGGTGGAAAAAAAGGAAAAGTTTGTGGTTCTATGTTGTTCTTCCTTCCTTTGGCTAACAATATTTATTTGCAGATAAAACAATTTCCGCTTCAGCGAGAACAAAAGGCACATGAAAGTTGACGAGTTCAAGGAGCGAAAGTGAGCGGGCTGCCACAGTGAAAAGCCATTGCTTTGAATTGTGCCACATTCCATAAACTTTGAGCTTGGGCAATTGTCCGACAGGTGAGCTAGACTAGCAGAGAATGAGAGAGGGAGAGAGAGAGATAGAAGCAGCAGCAGCAGCGGCAGGTGAATGACAATGCTGCGTCAGCGAGAATACTTTTCTATTCATAGAGCTTGCTTTTCAAATGGAAATGCATTTCAACTAATACAATAAGATGCCGTGCTGTGTGTGTGTCTAGAAATAAGATTGATAGAGAACAAGATTTCTATAGGTTATTTAGTATATATATTTGATGTGTGATATGCGACTATGCGAAGCGTGCGCGACTTTCTTGAATTTGTTAGGCGATTGCGGGGAATTTAATGGAATTCATTCGTTGTCTGGCTGCTGTTCGATTTGCCAGTCAGCAATGCGCACTGTCTGCTTTAATTGCTTTCCAGCAACAGCAACAACAACAGCAACTCTGGCGACAGCAGCAGCAACAACATTGTGGCGGGAATTGAACTTGAGAAATTGTCGAGACGTTTTTACTGAATTTTCGCAGCTTATGCAAATAATATAAAATATAAATCAGCGCATATCAATCAGAATGAAATGCCCGACACTCACTCATTCACTCAGCCACTCAGTCAATCAGTCAGTCGGCCAGTCGGCCAGTCAGTCAAAGGTTCAAAGCTTCGATTGAAGGCGAATGCAATTCACGTCAATGAACAATGCATGCAAAACTGTGTGTGCGCCAGCCCATTTTAAGCTTCATTGGCAATGGCAATGATTGTGTTTGTGGTTGTTTTCATTGTTGTTGTTGTTGTTGTGGATGAGCTTTTTGTTGCTGCGCAAAGCGTAACGGAAGTACTATGATTGCTGCCGTTGCTTTCACGTGTCTCGCTGCTGATTTCGTGTATATTAAGCATACGCACTGCGGCACGACAGACTTGGCGGGCAGTGTGACCCACAACGGCGCGAGTTCAGTGTAAAGTGTAGCCGACTTAAGTGTGTGTACTTAGTTCTTTTCATGTCTCGCTCTCCCGCTCTGCATTCGTTTCAATTGCAATGCTGACGAGAGACTGTAATGCTGTAATGGAGGAAGGTTTTTTTTTATTTTGTTTTATAAGGAAATGCTTGAGTACGCGCATAATCCTCAAGTAGACGCTAGACAGTCGAGGTGTCATGTCTGGCATTGTCTTAATCTTATAATGTCGAGAAAGTACTTGAAGAGAGAGTGTAAGGTATGAGGGAAATGGAAAACTCTAACAGGGTTTTGATGGCAACTTTATATTATACTATAGTTTAAGGCAAACTTGAGGCATCCTACTCTGTTCTTTTTCTTAAACTCTAGGTAACTAAAACTTGAAGTTTTTAAGTTGCATTTCTAAAGTTAAAGTGACACTCCATTTCTGAAATGGTTTAAAATAGATTTGCTGATTTTAGAATTTAATTAACTTGAATTTGTTTCGTGACACGCAACGCACACGCTGCGCCACTTAAAGCACACTTTACCTCAATTCTCAAAAAGTTTTCATTGCAAAGTTTTCAATGTCAAAGCCAAGTCGCAAGCCCTAGTTGGCAGTAGCATCAAAGGAAGCTAAGCTCTCGCTTTCTGTTTCTTGTTCTCAAGCTCATTTAATATCCGTTTGCCGTTTGCCGTTTGCCGGGAAACTGCGTGCAATGCTTGCTTTGTGTAACTGCGCATTTAATTGACGTCAGCAGCCGTGGCCTGAGCTGCCTAAGCCGACTGCCAGCCTTATCCTGGCGACAAACAATTTCAATTAATTTCAAAAATCAACTAAGCGAATGACACACTTGAAGTGCTCAGTCGAAAAACCAAATCCAGCTGACGAACATTTTGGGGAAATGCATGAACCAAAATGCGAATAACTTCAGCGTGGAGTACTGCTTTACTCTTCTCTCATTCGATTGCTCTCTTGCTCTCTCTATCTGTTAGGGCAAATCTAAATGGCGTCATGTTCCATTGTTCATTTGCTTGAAAAACTTTAATTGCAAAAGTGTGCGAATATTTTCCTGCCTCCTTGCCGACTGCCTTCCAGCTAAGCTGAGATAATTATGCCAACATTTTTTGTCAGCTTCACGTGCACAAGGACATTCGCGTTGCCGACATTTTCCGCCCGCAAAGGCCATAAGCTATTAGCCTTGTTGCGCTGCGTTTGTGAAAATCTGTGCACAGTGGGTAATTTGCCTGCGGCTTAGTTGTTGATCCTGTCGCCAATGCCGTAGCATACTTTTTGGCGCCTC
The DNA here is from genome assembly GCA_018151445.1 of Zaprionus inermis. Lineage (NCBI taxonomy): Eukaryota > Metazoa > Arthropoda > Insecta > Diptera > Drosophilidae > Zaprionus > Zaprionus inermis. The sequence continues at coordinate 568,509 of JAECXD010001328.1, read as the reverse complement.
TCGTAAAATTGTTTTTTGTGACTCTAAGCCTCGTTCTCTCTCTTTGAATCTCTCTCTGTCGCCCGCTCCTTCTTCTTCACGTGACACGTTTAACGACGAGCTACGTATACGCAATATTGCGTACATGCTATGTAGGTCAATAGGTTTGTTTATGTTTATGCATCTTGTTTTCATCGCAAAACGTCGTTTGTTTTGCACTTCCTTAAAGCAAATTTAATCGATTTAAATGTCCGACGTGGGGAGCCAAGCAAAGCGATTGAATTTATTTTATGTGTGCACAGAAAGTTGCCGCTTCGACGCAGTCGACGCAGACGAAACTCGATAATATGCCAATAAATACATAACAAATATTTGCCAGTGTGAGCTGCAGACTGCGGAATGTGAGGTGTAGAAGTTTTCTACGAATTGCAAATACAAATACCAGTGCAAATGTTTGCCAAGCTTAAAGGGTTTTCACCAGGGGAAGTACCTTAATTCTCTGTGCATGTTTCCGACGATTTAACCCTTTCGAATCGAGTGAATAAAAGCAAATCTCATTAGCATGTCGTGTGCAGTGCGCAAAACGTTGCACATGGCTCAGCTCTGCTCGCTTTTGGCCGGGTGCAATTAAATGGCATTCATTGCATTGCTCATTAGAAAATATTTGTGCATATAATTACGTGTGCGCAGTACTCCAAGTAACTGTACACGCTGCCACGTGCTAACGCCCAAATACCGCTCCCCCTTTCCTCGTGACTTGCAAGCTGGAGACATGCACGCAGATTTTGTTTCTCAGGCATTTTAATTGAAAATGTCAAGGCATTTGCGCAAAGTTTTCGCGTGGAGTACGAGCTGAAATTACATGCACAAAAAGCAGAAGATTCCAACTAAATAATTGCTATATAGTTGGCAGATCAAATGCAATGTCTGGAAACTCGAGTGTGCTTTAATTGCCGTGTAGCTGAATCGAAGTGCGGCTCAGATAATAGCATGAGATTAGCCAGCTATATTCATATATTTCAAACTTTTAATCTGCTTGTTTCTTAAGGTAATTATTTTGTTCAGAAAATTACAGGGTATGCCAGCTTCCGTACCCTACTCACACGTTGTTTTGTGACAGCCTTTGCGGCTCCTTTTGCATTGCACATTGCCATTTAGAGCTGCCGCTGCGAACAGCTGAGCTGCTGCCGTCTCCCTCTCTCTCTCGTTCTTCCACGAGATATGCTCGTGATTTTATTAATGCGAACATGCTGCTCGCAGCGCGCACTCATTTTATTTGCACTGCGATTCGAGTGCGTTGTCGATTGTGGCGCAAATAAGATAAATGGATTTGTTAAATTCGCATTTTGTCGTACGCCCCCGAATGCGATATACGGCGGCTACGCAATGCCATAAACATTGCGTGTCCCGGCTTTGTGTGCAGCGTGTTTCGCTTGAACTTTTGAATTTGTCTCAATTACAGCTTATGCAATACTCAAGCACAATTGATTTGGCTACGGTTATTCCCCCCATTAAAAGCCAACAGCAAACGTTTGTTAGTTGAATTGCTTCGAAGTTTGCTCAGCCACAGGTGTTCTTAATTGAACTGATGCTGTCGAAGATAGCAGAGTGTTTAGTGTGAAAGCGAAACACGTGTGTCAAACATGTACTTAAATTAAAGCAAGTTATAGACCAGAGTTATTTTTAAATTTAGCAGGCAGGTTGGCACTAACTTTGGGGAAACAGTCCCTCGCTTTGCAAAGTGTTTGTGGCGCTTCGATAAGCTCAGCCATTTCAATTACACCCAAAATTGGAATACACGCAATCAATGCAGTTCGTTGAATGCGAAAAGTCATATATGTGACGTTTGTTGTATGCATTTCCGATTGGTCGCAGCTTAAGCTCGCAATGCACACCACATTAAGCATACGCAGCGTGTGCTGTCAATAATAAAACTGCACAAATGACGCTACGATTGCGGAGCAGCAAACTGCTGCTGCTGCTGCTCGCCTTTTTTTTGGCTGCCTTTCCGGTTTTGGCTTTTTGGCACACGGCCAGCATAAAAGCGTTCAAAATGCAATCGAATGCAAGCCAAAGCGACAGACAGGCAGACTGAGAGAGAGACTAAGAGAGAGAGAGAGAGAGAGAGAGAGAGAGAGAGGGAGAGAGTGAGACATGCGAGCAGTCAGTCAGTCAGTCACTTCGTCATGCTCGTAGTCAGTCAGTCAGCGGGTCTGGCCGGCATGGGCTTTGTGTTCTACAACAAGTTGAAAATGTGCACTGCACGCCCAGAAACAAAATTACATTCCATTAAAAAATCATGCCGCGGCGCACAAATCAACATCAACTCAACGAACATAAATTGCCACTGCTGCACGCTCACTCTGTATGTGTGTGTGTGTGCGAGTGTGTGTGCTAGCGCGTGTGTGTGTAGCCGGAGACGGACGCCAAATGGATCGATCGGCCTTCACATTGGCCGCTATGACGACGACGACGACGGCGATGATGATACCCACGGACTGCCAGCTAACGCACATGCCCCAAAAAGTCACACACACACACACATACATCTACTCAGCTTCTGCACTACTCAACGCCCAAACACACTCACACACAGCTGTGCAGCACTTTGTACAGTGCACAAAAGGATTTCATTTTCAAAAGTAAATATTTTTGCGAAAGTGTTCGCTGTGAATTTACTCAGAGAATGCGAGGTTGATTTGAGGATTTATAGTTGAGATAGTTTTGTGGTAAAATGAGTAATAAATGATGCATGATAATAAGTAGCTAAGAAGTTGAGAAGCAGCTTAACAAATAACACAGATTTGGCTTGAACTCTGACGAATGACTGTGACTTTGTGAATTTTCCGACTTGATGAGCTTTAAAAGTTTTAAATTTGATAAGCTCAGTGCAAATGTTATTAATAAAACTATTTGTGGCAAATATTTAATATATGCATATGTGACTTATTCAAAAATAAAGCATCTAATGGCAAGTAAAGTACATAAGGCAGAAGGAGACTTAAATGCAAATTAAAATCAATTGTTAAGCTAGCATATTTTATGTCTACCAAGTCGTGGCTAAGTTCTTAAGCAAGCTTGTAGAGACTGCATTTAATATAAGTACTCCTACTTAGTTTGAGAGTTCTAGCTAATATAGACATAGATATAGACGTTCATATAGACAAATGGGCGCTATATAGACCGTGCTATATTTTCGGCTGCTTAGGAATATATTTACTCTGGAGCTTGCAGCTGCCTGCTACACTTATTTTGGTCTAAGTTAGAGTATAACAGAGTGCACTGTTAAAATTCAAAATCAGCCTCGCAGTGTGACTGTAACTTGGGTCAGTTGGAATGCATTAAAGATGCGAGCGGGCAGCTTCCTGTCGCTCTGCCTGTCGCTTGCTGCCCTCAGCTGTCAATTTCTGCTGCGTCGGCGGTGTCACGCAGCCGGCTTTGTTATTGGGCCCCCGAGTGGCGTTTGCTGCTAATTAGAAACTGCTCGTGAGAAGGCACGCAATGCTTGAGCGAGAGAGAGAGAGTGAGAGCGTGTGAGAGCGAAAGCAACTTGTAATTACAGTTCGAGTGGGAGATAGGGTAGGGAAAGGGACAGAACGGAATGCACAGACAGCGTCTTGCGTGTGTGTGTGTGAGTGTGTGCAATTGTCTTTAATGACAACGTACTGTGCTGCCCAATCACGTCACGTAAGCGTAAAGTAACGTAATGTCGCAACGAGGGAACGCAATGATTTCCGATCGAAACGGTTTGCGGGGGCTTTAATTGGTAGCACAAAATTGCCCAGCCTGGCTGTAGAGCTGCCTGCTGCCTGCCTTGAGCAGCCTTTGCATTATGCAGAACTCAATCAGCTGCAGGATTCGAGTCCGTTTCGGGCTCGTGTCACGAGTCGTCAATTTCCGCCCGAGCATGGCGTATTTTGAAGCGACTTTGCTTCCGCTTGGACGTAGTCTACGTGTGTCGTCTTTCTGTCTGTGTGTGCGTGCGTGTGTGTGTGTGTGTGTGTGTGTGGGCTTTGCGCGTAATCAACAACGTGGCAGCTCGAAATACACGCACGCTGCACAATCGCTCCACAGGATGCCGTAGGATACAATGACGTGTCTTTTGTTCGATGCGAGCTCGGTCCGTTGGCAGTTTTAGAATGCACCGAATTGCCTGACAATGGCAGGCTGTGTGTGCGAGCCGGTTGCATGTGGCAGGTGGCACGTATCTGGCCGACTTTGAGCAACGTGATGATGTTTACATTCTATGCAAATACAATTAATTCCGCTTTGTGGCCAATCTTTGTCCTGCAGTTGGATATGCTAACGGAAATGTTGACACAGTCGCAGCCCAACAACAAAGTGCCCCCGGGGCGGGGCAAGCATGCAACAAAGAAGAGCGCTTGTTTGTAGACAACCGATTAGGGTGACCATACTCTGAGAAACGTAAGCCGCTTACGCAGTCAATTAATGTGCCTGCATGCCTCTGCAATTACGCTCAAGTAACTTTGAATTGTATGCATTGAAATCTATTTTCGATTGCAATAATTGCAGCTGATTAGGGTGACCATATTTTGAGAATTTAGGCACTTAATGTGCTTGGAGTTTTCAATATACTATTCCACCGCTTGACATCTGGCAACTCGTATATGACTGTGCTACTAAAAGCATTTTTTTTTTAAATTTCCGCTGTTGCATTGACCTGGTCGAGCACAATGGGAATTAATATCAATTTGCCAGATAAAATTACTCAATTGCAGTTGTGATACAATGGCGCATAAAAGTAATTTTAATAATTTAATGCAAAAGCAATAAAAAATTCGACAAAAAAGAAACTCTGAACTGCAAAAGCAAAAGGGACGAAAAGGGAAAACGGGAAATTAAATTGGCTGCACGAGCCGAAAACCGAATACACTTGTCCGGGAAAATCTGTGAAAATTGTTGACTTAGCCAAACATAGAAAAGACAGAAATCAAACTGCAAACCAAAGCGAACTTTTCGCCTTCACCTTTTGCTCAAGCTCTTCGCACGTGAAGTCAATGTACTTTGTTGTAAGTGTATTTTGAGCACAAAACAATTAAACCGACCACATTTCGGTCTGGTCAAGTTTGTGTGTCCTCATGCGCTTGGCCTTTGTCGCGGTTGCCTGTCGCGTTTGTCTGTCTGCCGGTCTGTCTGTCTGTCTGTTCCTACTCGCTGGGCATTTGATTTGATTCTGATTAAGCGAACTTTGCACTCGTTGCAGTTGCAGACACGGCAACAACACGAATTACGTTTGCCTTTTGTGCGTTTTTATTTGCATTCACAACGAGGCAAAATTGCAAATTGAAAATTGCAGAAGATGCGCCAAAAAAATAAAACGAAATATCACCTCCATCCATCAGTCGGACTGTTCTGTCTGTCTGTCTGTCTGTCTGTCTGTGTATCTTTGTGCGCAGAGCGTAAAAGAAACCGAGTGAGAGAGAGAGAGAAACACTGTATATTGAAAGTCGCAGCACGCAGTACAAAATACAAACTCAAACAGAGGCCCCTTCGGTTATCTCAGTCTAAACAAATGTGATACAATGAGATACAATTTTGCTGTCAAAGATATAGTATGTCGAACCCGAGCCGATACCGCTGTCGGAGCGTGGCATCTGCAACTGTTACCCGGCGAAGTACGAGTAATGTGCAAACAATTCATTAAAATGAAATTCCCAATTGATTGGCAATTCGGCGCCAAGAAGGTAACGTAATAATGCTCTGAGCAGGAAACAAGCAAAAACAACAATGGCAACAACAAGAAAAGTGCGGTAACTTTTCCGCAGTTATAAATAGAGAAACCAAACTTGGCAATTAACATGATTACGTGCTATGCGTGAGTTACTTAAGATTGCAATTAGCCAAACTAACCACATGGTTCTCACACTGAATATAGCTAGCGCCAACTAAAATAAGAAACACAATCGAACAAATTTTTCAAGGTTACTTAAATAATCCTTAAAAGGCGCAACAACCACGTAGACCTCAGAAAGCGCTTGATGCAACATATCTTAGAATATTATATTTCAAATATATTATAAACATTGTTATTCGTTGTCAGAAATGACTAAGCTTGTGGCGATAATATGCATATAGAACAAAAGAGAAATATTTTGAAGCTTGGGATTTTTTTTTTAAAATAATAATATAATTATATCATAATATTATAACCAATTATATGTTCTATGTGTCTTCAAGTTTGCAAAGAAGAGTCCCCGAATCAACATATATAAGCAGCATATCAAATCGTAAAACAAAAATCAAATACGTCTTGAGCTAAGCACAGCACAATCGCTCTCAAACTGTTCGAGCGCGATGAGCTGCTCAAACGGCGCTTGCAAGTATGCAATGCAATTCACAACAATTAGAGTTACCATACCGTAAATAAGTAAAAACTCCATATGTATTTTTTTTTTGCTTTTTTATAAGGTTTTGCTTTATTGAATGATGTTCGTTCAGTGTCCTTATTATTATTATTCGTTTCGTTACCTTTCTCTAATTTTCTTCTGTATTTTGGTTAACGTGGTAATCAAGTGAAACATGTTGTTGTTGTTCGTACATGATGTTGTTGTTGTTGTAGGATTTGGGAAAATAATAAATGAGATGTTACATTATTTTCGAGTTGTTCTTGTTTGTTACTGTTTTTTCTTCTTTTTTTTTTATCATTTTCTATATGCTCTCTTTTCTCTAAAATCATAAAGTCGCTTATAAATGTAGGTATTATTTTGCTTTGCTTGCGTCTAAAAAGTTCGATTAACAACGATATGCAGAAATATATATATATGTATATATATGAATATATAGTATGAAATTTGAATAACACATAAGAATAAGAATCATAAATGTAGAATATGTTGTTTATACGGTTAGTAGCGCTGTGCCGCGATCGATGTGATCGCGGCGACGTTCAATACAAGGTCTGTCGATAACAATAACAAGCAATTATGTCAACTACAGTTGTGGTTGGGGTGACCATACCATTTTGTTAGTAAAACTCTGCCCATTCTGGCAATAACAATTTGTATGATAAATATGTTTGTATAAATATATATGTGTGTTATTGTTGGTTTGTTGTCGGGTTAAGCATTAGTTAGTTTATTTATTTTATTATTGTGTTTGTTTATTTGCGTCATTTTGTTCACTTATAATTATAATCGTAATCATAAATATAAAGTGTAATAATAATCATAATTATAAAAAACGTTTTCCATTGCTTTTTTGTATACAAACGTTGCAGAAAATATATAAAATATCGTTTAAAAAACATAAGAAACGCATGCGATTTCAATTATGTAAAATTTCCCTTGCTGTTGTTCTTGTTGTTGTTGGTGTTGTTGGCGTTGTTGTTCTTTGTATATGTCCTGTTTGTATTTTGTTGCCTTTTACGATTAACGACATGTTCAAGCAATTGCATTTCGAAACAATGAAACATTATTAAACATATGTAATAGATACAATCATCATCATAATAATAATCATAAATAGTCATATAATTTGCATAACTTTCAACATTATTTGTGCTTAGAACTAAGAATAAATTTGCGTCTCAATAAACATAGTTTTTGCATTTTTGCATTTTTTTAAGGTTTCTCAAAATTCTTTTGTTGTGTTTTCTTTTTTTTGTATATTTTTTTTACTGCTTGCTTTTCATAAGCTTTCTCTGCATCTTACTTAGAAAATAAATAATGAAAATTGCGCGAAAACCCACGACGGTTTTTCGGCAATTCGCGTTTTATTATCTCTGGTTTCGCAGCCGCCGCCTTAGTAGGCGTGGTTGGCAATGAACAGGGAACCGGAACCGGCACCAGCGCTGCCGGGAACGTATTTGCCCACAGCGGCCTCACCGTTGGCCTGTGTAAGGGAGAGAAAGAGAGAGAGAAAAAAAGCGTTAATTAAATTTGAATTTTTGAAGAAAACTCCACACAATTTCCCCTACAAATCTTTGTAACCTTTACTGTGATGCCCTGCACGGATCACTGAGCCGTAAACTCGCAAGTTTATGCAGAGACCTGCGGCATTTTATCAAAGTTTTTCTCTTATTTTTGTTTTATGCCACACTCAGCCCACACACACGCGCACACAACACGTACGAAAACTTTGTGAAAATTAAATTTCACAAGTCCTTTGAGGATGAACAAAAAAAAAGTTCATTCGATTACGGATAATTGTGCTGAAAAAGGTGCCGGGTCCAAAGGATGTTTCGCTTTGCCTTTTCCCATGGCCCAAGGGCGCAGTTCAACTGACCCTGCGCTTAATTCACATAATTCCGTATACGCCGTGTTGCCCGACGTGCTGTGTGTGCGTGGGTGTGGCATCAGTGTGTGTGTGTGTGTGTGTAGGTTTGTGTAAGCATGACAGCTGCACAGCTGCCAATTTAAAGTCCCTAGAGACTCTTCAAAGTATCAGTTAATAAATAAAGCGTCCTACAGTTTGAGTGTCACTGGGAGGACTTGATTACGTTGCATGAATCAGTTGAGTTCTGTGCAGGTTTATACAGTTTGGCAAGCATTGTACAGTCACGATGTGTGGTAGAAACTTAAATATACAACTTACATATATTAAAATAAAATTCTATACATTTTAAGCTGATTTTTCTAACAAACCATTCAGAATTATATTCCAGCCTATCTTAAACCTCGACTTTCTCTACATTATAATCACAAATACGTGTTCTTACATGTTTTTCTATTTATCTTTTCAGTTCTGAAAATCGACTTTTATTTTTTTTTTTTATACATAATTAAATTATCTCTTGCATGTGACTCAGTTTTTTCAATACGAAATTCAAGATGCTCTATAACTAGTATGAAGTTCTAATCATTAGTTTGTATTCATTATTATTAGCCAAGAAATGTCCGGTAATTTCCATTTCTCGTTGCGATGTTTATTTGGGGAATGTTGCGGTCGGCTCTCAGGTCTCGGCAGATCTGGTTGACCCTGGTTAGGAGGCGTTTTGATTGCGGGTTTCGATTACTTGGCACCGGTTTCTCTAGTACTTGTGACCGGCCACAAACAGACTGGCATTGGCAGCAAACGAGGGTATCGAACCGGCAACGTATTTGCCCTGGCAGGCTTGACTATTGGCCTGGTTGATTGGGCGGGAAGGAAGCAGGAAGTGGTTGGGATTAATCAAAAAGAAGCGTGCGTAAAAATAAAAGCATAACAATATATGATGCAACATGCAGTAAATAAAAATAATAAAATGATTCGAAAAAAATGCTTAAAATGAAAGTGAAATTTTTGGCCGAAAGATATTAAATTAAAAAATTTGTTAGTTTTAGAGGATAGATCAAAATGTATATGTTAAAAAAAATTGATTAAATGCCAAGGAAGTTATATAAGTAATAAAGTAAAATAACTTTTTGAAAAATACAAAGCAAAAATTAAATAAGTTAAAGATAAAATAAAGTGAAGATTTACAACGCAATATATTAAATTAAAAAGTATCATTAAAAATGACTTCTTGCTAAATTCATTACTTTAAGAGGGTAAATCAAAATGTATAGCAAAAAAAAAAAAAATTAAAAATGCCAAGGAAGTTTAATAAAGTATGAGTATTATAAAAACGTAAAATGACTTTTTGAAAAATACAAATAAAGCATAATTAAGCAAAAAAGTTAAATAAAACGAACCAATTTTAAAATATGTATGTACAAAAGTAGTGGGGACTATTTATAAAATGTTTATCTCTTCTTTATAAAATCTTTGTTACATCGAATTTGGAATATCTTGCGGTATGAAATCAACTCTTACATTCAATTCAAAATTGCATTCTTTCTTTTCTTGAGCCCAAATATTTTTCTTGATTCAGTATCTGTGATTCTCCACATGAAGTCCGCTATCGCCGGCAGCGCCTTTCACAGAACCGGGCTTATAGCAACCCTCGGCAGCCTGGCTATTAGCCTAAGTGAGTGAGTGAGTGATCGAATGAGTGAGTGAGTACTTGATGAACAATGAGTTAGGATTGAGTAGGAAGCAGAATATTTATAAATGGGAAAGATGGGAATTTTTTGCAGGCAGGTTTAGCGCCTGAGACAACCGAGTCTGCGCACCAGATAGACTTATGGCTAAACCCATACTATAATATTACGACTACACAGATCCCAGTTCTATATATACAACCTACATGCTAAGTGGAACTTACCCTGGCGCGCTTGATCAGCTCGTTCTGGCCGGCAGCGATGTTCTCCTTCTTGCCGCCCCATGCGCGCAGCACGGAAGCCTGCAGAGCGCGACCGTACGAGAAGGTCAAAGCCCATGGGCGAACGAGAGGAACTTGGTTGATGGCGCTCAGGTTGACGGAGGCCTCCTCCTCGGACTGACCGCCAGACAGGAAGGTGACACCTGTGGCCCAAAGCAAAAAAACAAACGCATTAGCATAAATCTCACATTGAAGTGGACAAAACCGAAGCTTACCGGGAACGGCGGCGGGCACAGTGCGACGCAGAGCCTGCACGGTGGCCAGGGCAATCTCCTGCGGTGTGTTCTTGGCCTTGGCGCTCTGGCCGGCAGTGACCATGTTGGGCTTGAGCAGAGTACCCTCCAGATAGACATGATGATCGTTGAGGGCCTTGTAGACGGCAGCCAACACAGTCTCGGTAACCTTCTGGGCACGATCCAGATCGTGTTCACCATCGGGCAGCACCTCGGGCTCGACAATGGGCACAATGCGCTCCGACTGGCAGATGGAAGCATAGCGAGCCAGCACATTGGCATTCTCCAGAATCGACTGGTATGAGGGCGTGTTCTTGCCGATCTTCAGCACGCAACGCCATTTGGCGAAATCGCAACCCTCCTTCTTGTACTTGGCGCAACGTGCAGCCAAATCATCCAGACCCTGCGTGGTCGACTCATCCTCGGAGCCGAACAGTGGGACGACACCCTTGTCGACCTTGATGCCGGGAATGATACCCTTCTTCTTCAGCAGCTGCACAAAGGGTGTGCCATCGTCGGCCTTCTGGTAGACGGTCTCGTCGAACAGAATCACGCCCGAAATGTTCTCGGCCAGCTTGTCGTCGGTGGTGAAGAGCAACTGACGATAGGCACGACGATTCTCATCGGTGTTCTCCACGCCAATGTCCTTCAAGCGTTTGCCCATGGTCGAGACGGACTCGTCGGCGGCGAGAATACCCTTGCCGGGCGCAACAATGGCCTGGGCAATGCATTTGAGCTCCTCCTGCAGCTCCTTGCTGGGATAGTTGAAGTATGTGGTCATCTTTGAGATTCGCGTGTAACTCTGCATGTAGTCCAGACATTTTACGAGCAGATTGTGATTGTGATTGTTTGACGAAGTGTAGGCGGCGCAGCACGAGCCGTGGTTGGAGGAAATCGAAAATGATAAACATATTGATAAGTCACATGTTCTTTGAGTTGTGTGCAATCGCTTGCAAAATGCGTTTATGCCAAGACGAAGAATTTTGAGGCCGGTAAGGAATAAATATGTTTTAATACTACTAAAACTACTAATACTACAAATTTCTATAAATTTTATCGAATTTTTTTTTTCTGACAGCAAGCTAAAACTGTCATACACACACACACACAGGCAGGCAGCAATCGGGCAATTCGATAAGCAAGCACAGCTGTGCGCCCTCTCTCTCTCTCGCTCTCTCGCTGCGCAACATTCGCAACATTCGAATAGACAGAAATGTTTCCAAGGCAAAGTTGCTCAACTTTTTCTTCCATCACACGTAGTTTTTATTTAATTATTTAAGCTGCTTTCTACTAAGTAAATTTGCTTTCAAGCTACACTTTATTTGTTACTCTTTCTGCCCATGTTTTACTCATAGTTCACACTTCCAGGCTTAGCTATAAAAATTCCCTGCAAGCGCGCTGCCAACCGACCTGGACAATTGTTTCTTAGTAACTGAGCAAAGTTGCCTAGCGAGAGCGAAGGCGAAGGCGAATATGACGCGTCGACGCTGGCAGCGGCGACTGATGTAAGCGAATCGGTAGGCGCTGAAATAGTACAGTCATGGTGGCGTGTGGGGTGGGGGCGGGGGAGGGGCCACCGTGACGTACACTTTCACTTTCTGTGCAAAAGCAGCGCTGCCTGCGTGATGTGTAGCGCATGCTCCGCCACGCAATGACATTGAACAAGGTCAAGCAACATGCTGCCGTGCTCGAATGTTGCCAAGCGCATGTTGCGCGCGTGTTGCTTACGAAACGGTTAAGCGTGCGAGGTGCGCGAGAGAGACAGAGAGAGAGGGAGAGCGCGCGCTAGTTGAAACGGGGGCGGCAAGTGATGTGTAGAGAAAACTTCTACCGACAACAAAGTTGCAATGTCGCTTGACTTGTTTGACATTGAAAAGCACGCACTGTTCCTGCATGAGCCATATAACATATAACAGTATATATATGGTATATAGTATATACTACAAATATGTGCATATATCTCTATTGCTCTACGCGCAACTGATAAGACGGCAAAACACTATCGATCGCCCTAGGGAAAAAAGCGTAAACAAAAGTGTGCAAATTCGCTTGAAATTAAATACTGGGAACACTCGACGCTATAACTGGGATATAGTAGGCTGATTCACTACGTTTAACACACACCTAGGCGGGCCGGCAATCGATTCAAGACTGAATGCGATCCAAAACTGACGACGAATAAATACACGGGGACGAGCGCGCAAAGCGACGCATGACAGCAACAACAACAACAAGAACAACATTAATTAGCTGCTATCAAGTCAATGTGTGTGTGTGTGTGTGTATAAAAATAAAATAGACCCATGTTAGCGACTACATATAGACGCGTGTGTTTTTAGTGGTTGCACGAAGAAAAAAACAAGTTGATAAAACGAAAAAAAAAAAAAAAAACCTATAGAAATTTTCGAAAATTATGGAAATATACGTCTCGCATGTTCCCGTTTTGCGTTGTCAAGCTCCATGCATAACCTTCAGCTAAATGAAACAAAAACAAAACGAAATTATCAAAAAAAAAAAGACAACAAGATAGTAAAAAATTATACGAAACGAGCCCCCTCTCAGCTAGACAATTTGCGGTTCCAAAGTCTTTGCGATTGCGAAACTCGTTCAGGATGTTTTTGTGCGCGTATCAGGTCGCGCCTCCAGCAATAGGTCAAAAGAACATAGCAAGGGAAGGGGTAGGGGAACTGCTGAGCAGGCTTAACTGACGTCAATCGAAGGAAGTGAAGAGGGAGGAAAAAAGAGCAAGAAATATGAAGGAGTATGCATATTGAAAATCAAAAAAAAAAATAAAAGAATTTTTTATGCATCGAATTTGTTCTATTCTCAACACATATTTAAAAGCTTTAAATTATTATAAAAAAGTTTAAAAATGTATATATATTATTCTTTAAATTCAAGCACTTTTATAGATCTTATCTATATAGAGATAAAGATGTATATTATCTATATATTTTATCTCGCTGACATTGACCTTCAAGGCGAAACCTTTTTGCAAAGCCAACCAGTTCATTCATAAATTGTTTTTGAGTTCTTGCTACCCCTAACATGGCAGAGAGCACACACTTCTCTGCTAGCTCCCTCTTTCTCTCCCCTCTCTCTTTTCTAATCTTCCACGCCGCTGCTTTAGATCATTCACTTATGTAAAAGAATTGTCGAAGCAAGATAAATTGCAGAAGCGACAACCACGCCCGGGGTAAAGAGGCGGAGGCGGCGGCAGAGACAGAGGCACTTTTTTAGCTACACATCTCTCAACCACATATAGTGTGTATCCCTCTCTCTCGCTCTGTCCCGCGGCTCAGCTGCCAGCGGAATTGGCAACTGGCAAAGTCAATAAACGCAAATCAATGACGACATTTAATTGGGAGACAATTAGAGCAGGCACATGCACAAAGATAAGACTAGGTACAGCTAGGGAGAGAGATAGATAGAGTGAGGGAGAGAGAAGAAGAAGAGAGAGTGGGTGGAGAGGTGAAGGTAGAGAGGGAAAGAGAGTGAACGATAGAGAAAGGAAATCCACACTATTTATAAAGAAAACGCAACCAAAAATTGCAGCTGCAACGTTGCCAGAAAGATTGTAGAGCGATTACAGCTCGTGTAGGGTAGCTGCAGTCGGTTAGGCCGTGCACAGATATCATCATGCTCAGGTTTCTTATCAGCAGCGCAGGTTTTTCTATGGCAACTTCAAGCTGCATGGGTCAACGATGTGTTCGATAAGCAGCGCAAAGTTCGAGAAACGCTCATAAAAAACTCTAAGAAAAATTCTAGACGCAATCAATCTGTTATACACACACACACACACACACACACACTCTCGCACACACACAAACTCCTACAGTCAGTGTAACCTTTTTTCGAACAAAAAGCGATTACGAAACCAACTCGAGATGAGTGTAGAAAATAGAGGGAGATGCGATTGCAGCGAGTGTATTACGAGATCAGCGGCTGCTGCGCTTTTTTACGTTATAATTTTTTATTAGCGTATTTATTTTTTCACTTGTACACACACACACGCAGGGGCACACACTCACGTACGCACCGACACTCACCGCTCTGGAAAAAGTTGCTGTGTGTGGGTGATTAGACTGCTGCTGCTCGACTGCTCAGGCTATACCGGCTCGCTCTGCTGCTGCTGCTGCACTGGAGCTAAATGGGGGACGCTTTTATTTTCGGTTTGTTCTGTAGCGACTGCGACTGCGACGCCGGCGTCGTTGAGAAAATTCCAAAGTGAAATAAGTAAAAGGCGGCGCGGCCGAATGTAGGCGAGCGAGATGGCAAAAGGTTGTTTGGAGGTCGTACGGTGTTGGCAAACCGAATGCGCGATTTGTGCCTAAAGCGAAAATCCCAAAAAGCACGCGCGGTATTTAAAAGCTGCGGCCGAACAACGCAAGCTGAGCTTTTGCACTGGGTGTGCGCATCTGCGCGAGAGCTTTGCGCACAGCTGTGCGAGTGCACTGCTTGCTGAACTGCTTGTTGCACTGCTTGACATGAGCAGAGTTCGTTGCCAACTGCTTTAATTCGAATTAGAATTGAGTGAAGCTGTGGGGTAAAGCAGTGCGAGTATAACAGATTTTGATATTTCAAGCATTTTGTTATATGATATGGTATAACATAGTTTAATATTAAAATGCAAAAATGTACTCTTGATTTTTTAATTAATAAATAATTAAACTAATTTTTGAATTAAATAATCAGAATTTTGAATTACAAAAAAGAAATCCATATTTTAAAATGATAAAATAAATAAAAGATTATAGGGTATATTAATTTTTAAGCCTGCTTTTATATACTCTTTTACATTCTATAAATTATAAAACTATTATTTTTTATATATTATTTTATGTATGTTAACTTTATATGTATATATTTATTTTATATATCAATACACAATAAAATGACATTTCAAGCTCTCTAAATTCGCCTTGATTAATTAATAACGCAAGTGTTCCTTATCGATAGATAAGCCCGTGCATGCGAGTGGCTTTTTTAATCAAGAGCAGCCCCTCGGGGAACTCAAACAACAGGAACAAAGCACTTGAAGGACATGCCTGACCTCTTGCAATGCAAATGGACTCAACCTAGCGACACGAATTGACACAAGAAAACAGCTGACCGCGAAGAGTGCATAAATATCCCCATATTTTACATAAATATTGAGTGGAATTCGGTTGTCGACCGGAGCGGAAATTTGCTCTTTCGCAATTCTCTTTCGAATTGGCTTTGCTGTTGTGTTGAATTTCGAATAAAGTTTTACTGAGATTACCGCACTTAATAACCAAACAGTCTTAGTTATATATTTAGCGTAAGTCGAAACTTTCTAAGTCGCATGATTAGCTTTACTAGCACTGCCTTTGGCAGGCTTTGTTGCGCTCTTATCTAATGCAGCAGCCAACAGCGTCAGCCTCTCTCAGTAATGCTCGCGCTCTTTGCACGCCGCGTCCTTCGTCTAAGTCGCTTCGCTTCGGTTCGGCTCTCCGTCGTCAGTTCGTGCGTTCGTCGTGCGCGACGGTCCGTGTGCGCTTCAATTGCGGCGAGTCTCGTCTCACATTTGTCGCCTCGACAGTTTCAGTTGAAATTCGTGCGTCGGCCGGTTGAGTTGTGTGGCGAATGCGCGGCTACAACATCAATCACACGTGTTGCTTTTTCGTCTAGCATTGTTTCACGCTCCCGCACACACACACTCGCATACACGCATCTAATATACTCGCACACACGCAAAACGTGCACGCTACACCCGTTACGTTACGTTGCGTTACGTTACGTTGCCGCGAGCGTTGACTGCGGCAACAATTACGCCGCCGCCGTCGTGTGTGAGCAAGAGAATTATGTGAGTTACAAGTGAAGTGCGAGCATAAAGGAGAATAGAAAGCGAAACCGAAACCGAAAGCAATAAAGCAAGCGCATAAAAACCCAAGCCAAAAGAAACTTTACACAGTTCTTAGAGAGTGCGAGAGCGAGAGTGTGAGAGTGAGCGAGATAGAGGGAGTCTTAAGACGCTGCAAGCAGAGCGCAGGCTGGCGAGCATGTCAAGCAGTTTGCACAGCTTTGGTAAGCCCATAAATCTTAACAAACAAATATATGCTTAGCAAGACACACACACACACACATGTATGCATGTATGCTATATGGAGTGGGGGAACCCTTGCGGGTCATATGCAGATTTTTGCCAGCCAAAATTCGCAATATTGAGAAATTGATGAGCGCTGCCCGCACTTGCGCCGGCAGCGCTGCCTGGCAGCGCCACTTCATTAATATGCAGCAGGCGACATGCGAATGCTGTGCGTTGTCAAGTCACCCAATTTCGCCCGGTCTCAACCAGCTTCAGCCGAGCGAGAGCGCCGCACCGCACCGCACCGCACTCAGACAATGCCATTTAATGGCGTACTGTGTGTGTGTGTGTGCGTGTGTGTGCTGGTTGGTGTATTGTGGTCTTTGCCAGCTCTGCTCCTCTCTTTCCCCTCCGCCCATCTGCATTTGTCGAGCTGAGTATCCTTTAGCTGCTGCTGCCGAGTATCATCCTCTGCTCGCCTGATGATAATGTTGATTTTTGCCTTCCGCAACAATTTGCTTTGAAGCGGCAGTTTTCATCCTCCCCCCCCCTAGCTAGGCCACGCCCCCTGCTTGTTGTGCATTCCATAAGCACTAGTTTCCTCTACGGGGCATAGGTCATAGTCATAGTCTCCATTCAGCCTCAACTCGGAAAAGTGTTGGAAAATACTCATGCATATTGTGCAATAATTAATTCGCTTTATCAACATTAGGTCGAATTAACCGGGCGTAAAACTAAACCTAAATAAATCATTTTAATTGGTCGGCAAATAATTTTAATTTTATTTTGTAAGGGCAAAAAAAAGATTGATGCGAATTAATTTTTAAATAAATACTCCGCCCCCAAGCAACCTCAATTGGTAAATAAATGTAAAACAAACGTTAATTGAAAATGCACGTTAAGATTATTAAGCAGAAGCGAATTAATTAATCACAACAGCCATGGAATTGCGCGCATTCACGATTAAAACAATACAAATAATTAAATAGTGTTGCATTTTAATATCAAGTCAGCGTATGCTCTAACAGAGTGGGTATCGCTCATTGAGCAAGAGCTTTGAGTAGAATCTTTTTGGGTATATGCATATATATATATAACTCTACAGATACCAAAAAAATATATAAATTCTTTGGGTTATATTAAAGACACATTGTTGCAGATTAAAAATAAATAGGCTTAAATAATTGTTCAGTTAATACTTATTAAAAATATATAGGATTAAGTAACTGATCCATACTGAACAAGAATATAGAGGGCTAAGAAACTGTTCTGTTAAAACTAAGCAAGAGTAAATTCGCTTAAAGAACTTATCTGCTTATAAATATAACAGATATATAGGGTTAAGGCACTGCTTCTAAAACTGTAAACTGCATCAATGTTAAATGAATTAAATATCCAGCTGTCTTTATATACCCTAATATAATAAGTATCTGTACTACTTTTATTTTTTTTATGTCCTTAAAAGTCCCCTTAGATTTCTGCTTAGCTCAACTGCACGCAATTTCAATTCTCTACTCCCCGCAGACCTCGTCTTTCGGCCAGGGTATTCAGCATATTGCAACCAGGCAAATTTATTATATATTTCGCAATAATTTTTTTATAAACTTCTCATTGTGTGTCTGCCCGGGGATATTTAATCTGCCAACTATTTGCACTTCGCGGTGTCCATTGTAGCTGTACGCTGTTTTTTGGTCATTTGCGGGGGGTGAGAGGTGTGGGAGCGTTTAAACCTTTTAGCTTTGGTTTGCAATTGGTTTCCGAGTCGTGCATAAATTATGCACGCCAGGAGAGGAAATAAAAAACAAAAAGGGACAAAGCACGAAGGGAAGTGGAAAAGGGAGAGAATGTGCAGGCAAATCAAACAAAAGCAGAAACATGAAAATGTTGTAAAATAATTTCAATTCATTCTTACGCACGCATGCCTTTAGGTAGACCGTACTGCGCCCTGTTGTTGTTGTTGTTGCTGCTATTGTATCGGCGAGCGCCCTAAAAACTGTGCTACACTTTTTGAAGTGTGCGTGTCTCTGTGTGCGTGTGTGCTCGCACAGTTTTGTGCTCAGCTTCGGTTGTTTACTGCCAACAAAAACAAAATGTTATAATCAAAAAATGAAAATGAAAATGAAAACAAAATAAGAAAACGAGGAAACACAAATGAAAACATAACATCAGGTGGGGTGTGCGTGTGTGTGTGTGTGGAGTACTCCATAAGTTCCTACATTTTTGCCAAATATTATACACACATGCGGCGCCCTCTTTTTGCTGGCCTTAAATGAATTTATGCCGTTCGCTTGCTTTCATTTTCCTCTCGAGTTCTTATTGAAATTGCAGTTAAATTATAATTTATGGCTAATGAAAATGAGCGGGTGCAAAGGGGTTTGTGTGTGTGTGCCATACAGGTTGCCGTATGTCTGTTACTCCAAATTGCCTAATGGTGCAAGCTATCTGCCTGAAATGGGAATGAACTTTTAAAGAGATTTGCGGTATGAAATAAATAAATATAAAATGGGAACATTTGTAGAGATTGAAAAAGTTACTGCAAGTAATCTATTTGATTTTGAATACATAGTCATGGGATGAGGGGGGCTCTAGTAAAATGTAAAATGAAATAAAAGTTAAAACAATATATTAAAATGTTTGAATTGTGTTGAAATATGTAAGCGAATAAAAAATTTATTTAATTTTCATTTATACACGGCGTATGATTAACGAGAAATATAAGTGCCAAGTTGCAGAAAAACCTATAGTCAGTTTGCAAATATACAAATTATTTAAGGGGTTACAGCACTATTACATTATAAAAGCCTTATTATTTAAAAGTAGCCGGAAAACTTGAAAATGAATTTAAAAACTTACAACCAAACTGAAACAGTTTCGACTTGTTCATATTTCAGCCATATCCGCAGACCTAACTGACTTGGCAAATGGCATTTAATTATGTTTAATAATATTCGATGTTTCGTTCATTTTATTATTCATAAGGCAACTTCAGACTTCTCGACTTCGCTTTAGACGTGCTGAGTAATATTTCGTAAATATTTTATGATTCACATTAAAATGGAAAACCGGTGAAAAGTCGCAGCAGATGGCGTTAGTTCGAGCTGTGCTCTGCCCTGCCCTGTATTATTATTATCATTATTATTCGCATTATTATTGTTATTATTATTATTGCCAGGCAATCGGGCAAACAAATTTTGTGCACAGCTTTTGGCCGGCTGAGTGCGCGCTCTTGGTCGAGGTCGGAACGTGCACGGTCGCTTGCGAATTGAGATTGAATGGCGCTCGAATGCCAATGAATGATTACGAGTATGAACGGCAAATGAAAAGAATAAGTGCTACGAAGTGGTGGGTGGGGGAGGGAGTGGGTTGATTATAAATAACGTTAAGTAAGCGCACATGAATGCATTTTGATTGTCTGGCATGGTTTACGGCACGTTTCCTAGCGGGAAAGGGAAATGCAGTACGACAAACTGGCAGCACTGCCAGCAGCGGGTGACTCGACGAGCTATCTGCCTGTCTGACTGTCTTCCCTCTTCCCCCTCGCCTGCTGCCCCGTCCTGCTCTTCTGCCTGAATTCGAGAAGTCTTTTTGGGGCCAGCCACTTCCTTAAATGGTGCGCTAATGTTGAAAGAAAAGTCATCCTGCTCCCGCTTTTTCGTACTTGTCTCCGCTCTGCGCTCTGCTCCCTTTTCTTCAGCATTTTTTTATTATTATTATTTTTATTTTTATTTATTTGCCTGCTACTTTGTAGGGAAATACCAACTGCAACGACGACGACAACGTCGCATTTCCCTGCTGCAATTTCGCAACTCGCGCTTCGCTTTTCCCAAGTAAATACAGCAGGCCGACTGTCTCCCTCTCTCGCACTGTCTGTGTGTGTATGCACTCTTTTTTTATGTGTCGGTTCCTTTTTGAGGCCATGCAAAATAATGTTTTATATGTTGCAATAAATGTACGACGCGACTTGCTGTGCGCCAACGCCCACTTTCCGCCCACTTCCCCTATCGCTGCATAACATTCGCATTCGCATTCGCATTCGCAGTGGCATCGCGCATACGCAATGTTGTACGCAGTTATCCTTGCGCCCATTTTTCTGTCTGACTCCCCGAATGTGCCAGTGTGTGTGTGCGAATGCGTGCATGTCTGTGTGTGAGAGTGTACTCTGCCCAGTTACCAACTGACATGCCACCAAATTTGCGTTATTGCTGCTGTGTTTGTACTCGTGCTTCACTCGCATATTCCCCCAAGCAGATACTCCCTAATTGCAAAAGAAAAATGTGGCATTGTTTTGCGCTTTTTCCCCGCTTCGCTCCCCCTCCCCCACATTTTGCCAGCATCATCAACATTTTAATGAGACAATTTTAAGAAATTATTAAGCGCGCAAGTTTGTAGTCGCAAATTAATTAACGAAATTAAGGCAAAGCGTTGGCACTTGTCGCCGTCAAGTGGATTGAAGGCATATTACTTATATTTGTTATATATTCTTTAACATATAATTTAATAATAATTTAATCTATATAATACAGTTTTATTTCTCTACAAGCTCATGCATTAGGCTTAAGTTAAGATCAACTGTAGAAGGTAGACCTGCCTTATGCAACTGTTGCTGCTTAAAAGAGAGTATATAGATATACGATAAGATAAAAGACACTTTTTAATTGTTTCTAGATAGTTAAGGAGCATGACAAATGACGCGGATTCTCAGTTTTACAGTTTGACATATGAGACAATATACAGCTCTCTCTCTCTCTATTTGTCTCTGTATTTCCCGCTCTCGCTCTCTTTCAGTTATTTAAATTATTCAGACCTCTCGACTGCGGCAGCCTTTTGAAGTGCTTTTCCGCATTTGGTAGCAAAGAAACGAAATGAACAGTCTGCCAATTTAATTAAAGATCAAATGTTGCTTTGGTCCTGCTGCGGCCTGTTTCTGTCGCTGACATAAATGTTTAACGAAGCGTCAAACGTTTTCGATTTTGCAGTCGCTTCTTGTTTTGTTAGTCGTTTGTTGGCCTTCATCTTCTTGTTGTTGGCAATGATGTTGTTGTTGTTAACCCAATAGGCGCTCATTTAGATCCTTTGCGTGTCAAGTCCTTGTTGTCGTTGTTGTGTTAATAATTCGTGCGTTGCGCTCGTGTCACGTTCTGCCGTAACGTAAAATTCGATGCGCGTCGCCCTTGTCAAACGTCGTCGGCGACGTCGACGTCAACGTCGACGTGGTTGCCGCTGTCCCCATTGACAATGACAATTTTTTGCATAATTTTATTGAAGTGAAAATATTAAAGATTTTGCCCGCGCATAAAAATGACTTTAAATGTGGAGACAAACGAATGTGCATAAAGGAAAGCAAACCGAGCAGATAAGATATCTATTCAGAGCGTACAAGTTTTGCAACTCTCAAATGGAATGTTTTCATTTTGTTCCCAGGCAACAGACCATGAAAATCAACATGCGAATTCGTGCTTCTCCATCTACTACAAATTCTTTCACTTCTTTGCATTTGCTTTGCCCTGTTTTCTCCGTTTCGTTCTGTATTTCTATATGCTCTACAAAGTGCACACTAACCAGAGAGTATGAGGGGAGGAATCGCTGTGTAAATGAAATATGGTTGGGCGGGGGTGTACGCATTATGCCAAATGGCAAATAGTTCCAAACAAAATTCAGTTACAATACTCGCTATATGAGCTTGCCAAGCTGGAAAATCCAAGAAAATTCAATAGAATAACAAGCCACATCGAGTGCACAATAAGGCATGATAATTTCCACAGAAACTGAAGTTATGCTGGGACTAAAAAACATGCGTACAGCAGGCAAATTTTAAAGGGAATTAAACTTAATCCTTGCATATACTTGTCGAGCTGCCTTATCTATTATTCGCCCATTTTATTATGCCTCTTTATCATACCTTCGACTGCAATTATCAGGCTGAATGCGATGTAGAGCCGTGCATAAACTTTATGGTCTATACTTGAGCTGATATTTTATTTTTCTGTCGACCGACTTATGCATTAAAAACTATTAGAGTAGTTTACTTTGCTCGAGTTTCTGTTGTTGACCAAGAAACTTTAATTTGAGTTTTGCAAAGAAAATTGAGTTTTGCGAGGACAGTATGCTTGAAGGGGGGTTGCTAAGCGAGTGTCAGAGAGAGAGAGAGAGAGAGAGAGAGAGAGAGATAGCCTGGACAATACCCTTGGCAGTTGTCAGCGAATGCATCGCACTCATATGCCCAAAACTGGCTTTAGTTTCGTTTTGGCCCACCTGCAGCTACGCAGAGCGAGAAAAGCGAGAGGGAAAAACTATAAAAGAACTGCCAAGCAAGTTGTTTTGCCTCTCTCTCTCTCACTGTCTCGCTGTCTCTGTCTGTCTTGTGCTGCTGCGTGAACTTTTGCCCCACAGTCGAAACTATTTAAATTCGGTATTGCCCTCTCTCTGTCAATGTTGTTGTTGTTGTTGCTGTTGCTGCCCCGATCCGTTAGCAAAAAACTTTGCTATAAATAATTTTTGCATTTTTATTGTGCATTTTTATGCATTCGCCGCTCGCACTCGATATCAAAGTTGGCTCTGCAAATAAATATGAAAAGTTTTATTTATGTTTGGCCGGGGCTAAGCCAAAACCAGAAGCCGCCACACCCGGGCGCAAAACCGTAGCACCATGGGCGTTATATACATATTTATGGCATTTGTTTGCCAACAACTTTCAATAGCTCAATCACGGCAGGCTCAGGCACGGACTGCACTACGTGTCGTATACTTGATGTTGTCAAACTGCAACCTGTTTTCTATTTCTATTTTTGTCTCATTTATTTGCAGCCGGAACGACGAACATCAACATCAATGTGAGTGCTGCGTGGCTTGTGCTGTGCTGCTAGCTCCTGGGGGCAATGAAATCGCGGAAGCTGCCCAAGGTTTGTGGCCTCAACTACCTGACGCTTGTCTACTTTCCTGTGCTCGTTCTGCCCATACTAAAATGCACGGCCTATGCCACCGCCAGCAGCAGCAGCAGCGGCAGCAGCAACGGAGGCAGCACTGCCAGCAGCAGCAGCAGCAGCAGCGGAGGCAACAGCGATTTCGACTATCGCATGCAGCGTGTGCGCAACGTGCTCAAGGAGGTGCCACTGATCGATGGCCACAACGATCTGCCGTGGAACATACGCAAATTCCTCAAGAATCAATTGAAAGACTTTCATTTTGGCGGCGATCTGCGCGAACTGGCCCCGTGGTCGTCGAGTGCGTGGAGCCACACGGATTTGCGTCGGCTCAAGGAGGGCATGGTCTCGGCCCAGTTCTGGTCCGCCTACGCTCCGTGCTCGTCGCAGCATCTGGATGCAGTGCAACTGACGCTGGAACAGATCGATCTGATACGTCGCCTGGTTCAGCTCTATCCGCATCACATGGCACTGGTCACGACGGCGTCGGGCATCGAGCAGACCCATCGTACCGGCAAGATTGCCAGTCTGATTGGCGTCGAGGGCGGCCATGCGATTGGCACCAGTCTCAGTGTGCTGCGCATGTTCTATCAGCTCGGTGCACGTTATCTGACACTGACACACACCTGCAATACACCTTGGTGAGTGCCGGAGAGAGAGAGAGAGAGATGGCTGGCTAAGGATTCTTACTTCTTATTCTTATCGATTACAGGGCGGACTGCTGCAAAGTTGACGAACCTGGCAAATATCCTCACATAGGCGGCCTCTCGCAGTTCGGCAAGGTGCGTAAACTGTTGTATTTAATTTAAATTGCATAAATAAATTCCAGATTTTTGCACCAATATATCATCTATTTGTGCAGCGCATAAATCAGTTAATAAAACTCGAAATTACTTGAATTTCCTGCACATCTTTTGTATTCCGAAAAAGCCATAAACAATTTGCTTTTTGTCATGTTTGGCTTAAATCAAATAAATGCAATTAGTGCAACAGCCACTTTGCCTCTTTTTGCGCTTTAATAATTATACCTTACCAATGCCTTTGCCATTTTGCCACTTCCAGCTGGTGGTCAAGGAAATGAATCGTCTGGGCATGATTGTTGATCTGTCGCACGTCTCGGTGCCGACAATGCTGGACGCGCTGGCCGCATCGCGGGCGCCGCTCATCTTCTCGCACTCGTCGGCCCACGCCATCTGCAACAGTTCGCGCAATGTGCCCGATCATGTGCTGCAACGCATCGTATGTATTGCTTGACTTAACACTCTTGACGTGGCTTAATGGCCGCGCCGGCGGGGACAATTCGACATTAACCTAATGAGGCTTATTACTTTGCAGGCCATTAACGGCGGCCTGGTTATGGTTGCGTTTTATCCGCACTTTGTCAGCTGCTCGGGACAGGCCACGCTGCACGATGTTGTGGGTAGGTTGAAGGAAAAAATCCGCAGCAAAAACAGAAAACACACACACACCCACACACACACAATATATAAAACATAATGAGCCATTTGCATGTGGAAAATTGGAATTAATTTTTTTATTGCATACTTTGCAGCGCATATCAACCACATACGCGAAGTGGCGGGCATCGATCACGTGGGCATTGGCGCCGGCTACGACGGCGTTAATCTGTAAGTATACAATGTAGTTCATAAGAAAATCGTAGAGATCAAATTTATTAGTTATTTCAATACTCCTTGAGCGCCTCTAAAACTTTGTTTCATTTTTGTATTTGCAGTGTGCCCAAAGGTCTCGAGGATGTCTCGAAATATCCGCATCTTTTTGCCACTTTGCTTGAGTCTGATAAATGGTCGGAGGGGGACATTGCCAAGCTGGCTGGCAACAATCTAATACGCGTCTTCAAGGAAGTCGAGGCGGTGAGTTGCGGCAGCCCTACGAACTAACACCAAATGCAAAAAGACATTGACATTCCATTGTTGTTTTGTGCATTGCGCACATTGGCAACATTTCTGAATGTCTTGGGCCAGCTCGGCGTGTGCTATACACTACCTGCAGATTAAGGCCCTGACAGTGCTCTAAACAAAAGCGCATTTCTCTTGCAAACAGAAAAACATGTCGGTGTGTCAACATACCCAGGATAACTCGATAGGGAGTCCGAGTTGAGCTCGAACTGATGATGCTGCTGCAGCTGCTCGAGCTGCTGCTGACGCTGTCTGCATTCTCCGAGTCGCTTGTTATTGCACTCGGAAAATTCCTTTCAAAGGATAAAGAGAATAATGTGGCTTTGCAATGGAATTTGCACATACTTCGTGCGGAAAGAAAAGCAAAAGCAGGCCAAACCAAACCCCGAGCGACAACGGAGCAGAGCGGAACCAAACCAGACTGAACTGAACTGAACTGAGCTGGTTGGGTCGGGTGTCTGGAGTCTGGCGTCGAAAAGACGCAAGTTGTAAAATAATTTTAAAAGGATTTTCAAATGGTTATTTCGATATTTATACATGAGCATGACCAGCAGATACCTCGCACTGCAGCCCCCGGAGGGGAGTCGGGAGTCGGGAAAGTCTGTGCACAGTCTGTTTGCGGATGCGGTCAGCTTGTTTGCTATGGATCACAGCAGTTGTTGCGCTCGAGTGTTTGTTCCTCTTTGCAGTTGCTGCATTGCTCTATTCCTCTTTCGACTCGAACGAGTCGTTCGACTCTTTCGGATACACTCAAGCAGCATTCAATTTAAATCAATACACAGCTTCTGAATGCCAAAGCTTTGAGCAAGTTCTGCACACTCACACGCTCCCTGCGTTTGCCATTCACTTCGACGAAAGGCACTCGTTGCCGCTGCCTAGCACCATTCAAAAGATTCCAAAGTGGGTTTGTTTTGCAGTCGAATGGGTACTCGACTACGAACGTTAGCTAAAACTGTTGCTAACTGCACGCCAGCTTGATAGTTTTCTTCAAAAGAAACGGCATTTAGATGCCTGCTCGTAAAGGCTTCATGTGTGAGGGAAATATTTGAGGGAAATGCGTATATCTTATTTACTGTCTATTCATGTAATTGGCTTTCCCAGAGCCGAGGCTACACTCTTTAATTTGCAACAAAGGTATAGCCTCTTTTATCTTTAGTTTTAATTTTCGACCTCATTAAGGACTCACGCAGCCGCTGTTAATTTTTGCCTTCTAAATTGCTTTAGTTAAAAAACTCATTTAAAATGTCTGCGTATCCCGTCCAAGTAGTCGGACTCATAGCTCAGCGAGTCTGGTCATTTAAAGATTTAATAACAAATATAAATCATACGCCCCCTTGAACCGAGGCACTTTTGCTTGGCGAACATTTTATTGCTTTTTCTCATTATGAAAGCCCCCATAAGATTCGCCTCACAAAAAAACAAAAAATGAAAGAAAAAACAAGAAAAAAAAAACGAGATGCCGCAGCATTTTTAATTTAGCGCTTGTCTCGCCTTAATCATATTCTCACCAGTCTCCGCCGCTCTGACTCCCTCTCTTTTTCTCACCTTCTCTCCCTCTCTCTGCACTATTCGGAGTTCCTACCAACGCGCTGTGCGCTGTCTCTGTGGCGCCTTATCGCGCCTGCAACATTGTAATTAGTTTTGGCGCTGCGCTTCTTTCTATGTGCATTTAACAAAATGTAAACTACACCCGACAATGGGCTCTCTCTCTCTCTCTCTATGTGATTACAATGCGCATTTGTGCAAGTACACTCACACACACTTGCACCTACTTACTTGGTAATGTGTGTGCGAAAGGGAATGCGAATGCGAATGGCAATGGGCATTAAAAAGTGTTGCCTACTTTGCAGCGCGAGTGATTAAAATCGTTTCGTTTTTATTGCGTTTTGCACTCAGCTCAGCTAAAAAATAAATAAGAGGAGAAAAAGAAAATATGCAGATACTAAAAAAATAACGACCGATAGATACCCTGTAGCACTTGTCGAATTAAGCAGGCAAACTGAAGTGTAAATATGTAAAACAGCAGAACAGCTTATGTTTTCGACTTGTAGATACGCAGTTAAATTACTTGTTTTCGACTTGTAGATACCTAGTAAGATTAATACAACAATTTACGTCTGCATTTCGTTCGCTTTTACGACTTCTTCTACGTTATTTCGTATGAATTTGCATAAATTAAGCATACCCCCGCTGATCCGTTCATTTTTGTGTAGGATAGGCGGCCACATAGTAAATATAAGTATATATTACAGTTTTTACTGCTGTTTATTATACGGCATAATGCTCATTAAGTATTGTATTGTATTGCAATACTCCGCAGCCGCTTTTCATTTCGGTTAACTCAGCCACAAAAGTAATTAAAAATGTTTGGCTAGCGTATTTTTATTTTATTTTATTACGCTTATACGCGAATACAATGTCCCTGCTCCTGCTTTCTCCCACTCTCTCCCTCTCTTCCTTTCTCTCTCTTTCTGCTGGCCCTTGGGCTGAGCTTAATAAAACAAAACCACATGCAGGCCTCGAGGCCTCGATATTCGCAGTTGAGAGCAAAGTCTGCTTTTGCTGCAATTAAATCTAGCCAAGAAATCTTCAATTATTAGATGCTTAATGCGGCTCTTAAGGCAGCCAGTCCAGTGGGGGCTCAGCAGATCCTACTCCTCTTTTTCCCACTCTTTCTCCCTCTCTCTCTCTCTCTCTCTCTCTCTCTCTCGGTGTCTGTCTGAGTAAGCGTTGCCATCGTTGTGATAATTAAGCAAGTCATAGAAATTAGGCAAAAGGCCATTTTAATGATTGTCATCTCAACACACACACACACGCACACTCACATACACACATAGCTTACTTGCCTGTCTAGCTAATACCCTTTCCTGGGTACCCTTTCCATGTGTAATCTCGCCTGACCGTTCCAGGGTTGGCAAATCGACTCGAATTCCGCTTAATTGAAATAAAATTTAAACATGTTTTGCAACCGCAAAACGGTTTGCTATTTCGACCCTGCCGGAACGGTTGAAACTTTGCTGCGAGCCACGCCCACTGTGCCGGGTATTAAGCCATAAGTGCGTGTCATATAAAAATAAGCGAAATTGGGGCAATTGAGATTTCGGACATGGTCATGGACATGGACATGGGAATGCCGCAGTGTGTTCATGCTGTGGCGCCTTTTCAATGCGTCCCCAAGAGCAACAACAATGCCCACAAATGACAGGGTTGTCTGAGCCGAAGGAGTGGCCAGGGTTTGCACAGGGCTTGTGTGTAGAAGGAGCGGGGGGCGTTGGGGGGTGGATTGGGGGAGTTTGCCGAAATGTTACAGAGCCAACAACAAACATTGCCATGAACATGATAATTTTCTTGACGCCAGTTTTTATCTAGGCAAACGCAGAGCCAGTTGAGGCTGTTCCACTGTATCTGTGTGTGTGTGTGTGTGTGCGGTGTGCGCTTGTGTGCGTAAATGTATCTTTTATTTTAGCCTTTTATGCGAGTATCTAATGCGAGACTGGGCCAGGCATTTGGCACGACACATAGCCCAAGTGGCGGCAAAGTTCTCGGCAAATGGCAGCAATTTGTGCGAGACAAATTCATTTAAATATCCTTCGCACTCGCTATCTCTCTCAGTGTGTGTGTGTGTGTGTGTGTGCGTGTGAGAGTTTGAGAGTGTGTTAGTGTTTAGCTGCCAGCTGACCTTCTTACAATTGATTCGGTTAGCATAAAAGTGGCGCGCAGCTCTTAAACAGCAATTTTTGCTTTGAACTTTTCACTTGGAATGTAACTGTGACTGTGACCGTTACTGTAACTGTGACTGTGACTGTGAATCTAATGTCGCTGTGGTTGTGTGCACGCTTTTCATTTCGGCTCAACTCAAAGGCCGGAAAAGCGCCTGCCAAAGCCAAAGCCAAAGCCACAATGGAACTTGCGGCAACGGGCGTGGGCGTGGACGTGGGCGTGGCAAACGCAAAGTGCAATGACTGCGCCGGCGACCAGAGCTGACGTTTTATTGTCGTTTGCCGTTGTTTGTGTGTGTCTCGTGGTGTGTGAGTGTGTGTGTGTGTGGCAGGCAGGCAGCGTGCGCGCACATAAAGCCTCATAAAAAAGTCGTAAATTCGATTGTTATATGGCAAACAAAGCACCGGAAATGGGCCGAGCCGAGGCGAGCTAAGCTGAGCTGCCTCTGCCTCTGCCTGCGCCGCTGTCCACGCCCAGCGTACCGCCCCCCCACCTGCACGCCCGGCGTCTGCCTCTGTGCGCTCTGTGCTTTGCCGCGTTTCCTTATTTTCCTTTGCTCTCGCTCACTGTCGCAGCTGTGCGGCCTCAAAAGGTGTTTGGTGTTGAAAACAAAACATTTTTTCGTTGTTGTTGTTGTGCGACTTTGTGTGTGTGTGTGTGTGTGTTTGTTTGCGAGTGTTTTTTGCATATATTTTGTTTTTTTGCACGTCTCGTTTCGCTTTTTTCTGCTCGGCTCCCGGCATAAAATGTGCTTCAAACTTTTAGCAAAGCGCAAACCAAGTTGGCCCAACAAAAGCAATGGCTGAAAGCAAACCCCGGCCCGGGCCCTGTCCAGGTCTGAGCTTACTTGGCGCTTTGCAGGCTTCTAAGAGGCCTTTGCAATGCGTTGCCAATAAGGCGCAACTAAAGGAATTTACATATGAATAATTTAAGACGCATATGATTGTTTTTTAAGTAGCTCGCAACGAGTTGAGAGTTGAGTTGCGTGGAACGTATAGACTGACACATATGGCCCGGAGGCATGAGGCAATTCTGCAATAATCTAATGCGTTGCTCTCAATCTCAATCATCGCCAGCAGCAGCACTATTTACTTGGCATAATTGCCAAACTTGTGGCCAAAAGCAACTTCGGTTATTGCTCAATACGCATGCAATGCAAAATCAACAGAATTTTCCATTTTCATTTGGAATATTGAGTGCAAGCTCAGAGAACTTTACGGGGTAAACTTAAGAGATGCTTAGGCAATTCATTTTCATTAGCTTATCAAGTATACGCAGCATATGTTATATATATATTAATGACCTCTCTCCGCGCTTCTCATTTCGTTGCAGGTGCGCGATCAAATGGAATTGTTGCGAGTGCAGCCGATCGATCAGTCAATTCCAGCCGAGGACATTATGGGCAGATCCTACTGTCGCTATCAAGGACCAAGAACGTGATAATTTCTTCATATGTAAAGTTGAAACCATTACACTCACACACACACACAAACACACACACCATACACACTTGCTCAGCCCGAGACGAAGAGAGTAAGAAAGAGAGAGAGTGAGAGAGAGCGGAAATTATGTCAAGCGTACGTGTTGTAAAACGAAAACTTGTTTTAGGTTAATTGACAAAGTTTTTTCGTCCTTACATGCGACAGCATTTGTTTTTATAGTATGCGTGTGTGTGTGTGTATGTGTGCTAAGCAGCATATATGACACACACGCACACGTACGCAGTAAGTTTCAATCGCTCAGACTCCTCGTGGCAGCTGCTGCCTGGCAACATTGTTCGCAGCTGGCGTTGCACATAAACAAATACAAAGTGGCATAGGGCCGTTACATACCTTACACACACACCAATACACCAACACACACACAAAAACACCCACCATATCCCTAGCTGAGGTAACCATAGCTCAGCCAACATTGTGTAAATATCATTGCCATGTTTATTCTCATCTTTAGCACTTAGTAAGACAACGGGATGCGCAGGCAAAAAGAAACCGACTAGCTGCAGCAGAGAAAGCCAGCAGCAGCGTGAAAAGCAAACTTCAAAAAAGAAAAAAACAAAAAAAAACAGAGTAAAAGTGAAATGAAAACAGAAAGCGAAAAACAGCAAACGCACAAGCAAAACGGCATAAAGACAAAAGGCTAAAGACAAAGCTGGCTAAGCAAACGAAATGATGGCTAAAACGAAACACGTCTAAGCCTCGAATTAATAAACAAAGAATGCGAGAACAAAAAACCAAAGTGCAGGCGATCCTTGATCCCTGAGAGACTGCTGCCCCACGCAGAACAAGCAGCGTACACAGCGTTTTCATTGCTTATTTTTTCTATGAAAAAGTTGCAGTTCGAGTTATTAACTAAGTACGGGAATGTTATCGATAAATGTATTTATTAACTATAGGAATGTGAAACATAATTGACAAAATATTAAAATAATTTATTACCGTTTTAAAATGATTTGAATTTATTATCCATAACGATGCCAGTGTGGTTATTTGCCTTTAATTATTCAATTTTTCACCCGCCACTTTCACTTTTTAATCAATTTCTAATTAACTTCAAATTCGATTTATGTTCGCACTGCGCGTATTTCATTAATTCACTAAAGAGTTCAATTAAATCAAATTTAATTAATACAATTCTCTTCGCGCTATGAAGTCAACGTTAATATTTCTTTTCATTATAATTCAACAATTAGTTAGCCAAATGATTTTATTAGTGCATCAAAATAATTCGTATAAATCTGGATAAGCACTGTTGCACATCAGTTGGCAGTTTGTTAGATTGATATTCAATAAAAACCAAATCGATTCTATAACATAATGTATAATTAATAAATTCGAAACAAAGTCAACCCGCCAAAAATATAAAAGAGCTCTGAATAAATTTAGCAGGTCAATATAAAAGCATTGTAATTGCAAAGCGATGGTTCACTGAACAAAATGAAATCAAAAACAAACCGACAACAAAGATAACACAAAATTGAAGATGTGTGTGTCAGAGCGATTAAACAAAAAAAAAACAAGTAGGGACACGCAATCTACGCATACCCTACCACAGAGTATAAGGTACGAAGTACTCGCATGATTTAAATATATTTGGTAAATGATCGATCATCGATAATGCCTGTAGATCTAAATCAATTACCAGTTATCGATTGTATCTATGTACTTTCATCCAGGGTATTTCATCTTGGACCTTGCGAAGTTTGCGATTTTGTTGCTCATTTCCATTATACACTTTCTTCCAATTCAAAAGTTAACAAAGCCGAGTTTGCTGACCGAGAGCGAGGGCGAGCGACAGCTTTGGCTGTTCATTTGTTTTAGGTAAATCCAACATATTAAAAGTTAAAAAAAAAATGGGTGAAGCAAAAGGTATGACTTGAACAAAAGAATGGAGAATAAAACCAAAAATAAAAGAGACAAAAAACACATGTGATCAAAAATTAAATTAATTATATTATTATAAATATTACGATTATTTATTAGCTAATGAACGGTTTACAGCAAAACACACACAGAACACGTGAAAAACTACTGAGAACAGAAAACCACATAAAACCAAAAAACTAACTAACATAGTTAATGATACAAGAAAAAATACGAAGAATATTTCAAACATTTTTACAGCTTACCAGCAAAGCAGAAAATAAAAAAAACAAAGGACGAAGAAGAGCTGAAAATTGTTGTAAATTTTGCCGCGAAAACCGATGAAAATTTGCATTATTTAATTACGATACTAAAGATAATTGTAATATGATTAAAACTTAATGTACTCCTATAGGACATTCCAAAAAGAAACTAACAAAATATATATATAATATTATATGAATCTATATAGTACGCATATGTATATGTCTGTGTATATGTGTGCTGGCAGCCAAAGGATTTATGGCATATTCAATTGTAAATATTTGTACGGATAAAGAGTAAAAAAAAACAATATTATATGGTTATGTATAAGACATAAATGAAAACCTAACAGAAATATAATATTACGTTGTGGATAATAACCCGAAAATATGAACGATTCATAAGTGTATTACGAAATGTGTCGAGTGACCAGAGAAGACAAAAAAAAGACGATACAGAGAGGAAGATAAAAAAGAAAAGTAAATTACAAATAAATAAATGGAAAATTCAAGCGTGTTTTTCAATTTTTATTTTCAGAGCAAAGAATGTAGAAATTATGTTTAAATAGGAGCTGTAAATTAATTATGATTTTTTGTTTTATAAATAAAAGCAAAAACATGTAGTACAGTTGACACTCAACTCCACTGATCACTTGCCAAAAATATTTCTTAGCCAACTGCATTATTTTCTTATTTATGTTGCATACTTTCAGGCTGAAGGAATACTTCATTTCTTGATTTTACTCGCCAAATATTAATGCTTTATTCAGTCTTGTAATTACGCTAATAATTCGATTTCTTTCGATTGTAATGTATTTCTTATACCAACTGATTTCAGCAGCATTTTCCCATTAATCCACTGAGTGCTGCGCCCTGTGCGACAGCTTGCTTTTTGCCAAGCGAGAACCGCAGCTTATACGCACGGCTTGTTACCACATTTGCACTCTCTCTCTGAATGTGAAGCCAACAGTGTTAGAAGTGGCTGTGTTTTTCTTGTTTCTGTTGCTGTCTGTTTGCATGAAAAATACTGCTCAACAGCCATCAGCACTGAAATGCTTCCTGGAACTTCAATTCTTTTGGCATTGCCTTCCTATAGTCGTTGTTGTTGTGCTGATTGCACTCGAAACACACACTCAACAAACACTTCAGCATGCCACACACATCCTGCACACACACACACAGAAACACCCACTGCCTTTTGCACAGTGTAACACATCCTGCAGCTGGCGCTTTAACTTTCCGTCTCCCTGTGCGTCCTTCTGTCTGTCGGCCTGTCCGACTCTCTTGCTGTTCCATCCGGTTAGCTGAGATCTGCGCAACGAGTTCGTCTGTCAATTTGCAAAAAACAATGGCAACAACAGCACGCCATGTACACGGCTAGCAGATACCCTGTAGATATACTGTGAGTAACAGCTCTCAATGAATTTGAGCAACCATAACATGTTTGATCTTGCTTAACAGCATACCTGCTAGTCGTGCATACCCTGTGAGACCGGCCACACACATATAAATCGATGTGGCAACAACGTTGCGCTTATCTGCGTGCATTTTGGTAAAAAGCAAGCATTTTATTTCATTTCATTTTATTCGCCCAGCTAAAGATAAAAGTCTCGTCGAGTTCAGCTGCAATAAAAAAAGCTGCTGCTACTGCTGCTGCTATCGCCCCAGGCCCGCCCACCTCTGCCTGCCCGTTTGCCCCCCCCCCCCGGCGTGTAATTTATGTGTGCAGTGTGGCCAAAAGTTCAAACATTGAGAAATCATGAAATTTATCTCGCTTTGGCAAAGGTCAAGCAGTGTAACCCGTTACCCTTCAGCCTCGCGTTGGCCCATTTATTCCCCCCTGCCAACAGCCTCTCCCTTCCCCAACCCGCAAAACCATATAATTCAAATGCTCATAAAACTTGCAAATATTTGGCGTTTTGCATTGCTTTCCGTATGTGTGTGTGTGTGCCCCGCGAGCGCTGTCCGGGAAACCCAAGCGAAACTAGCATGCATCAAATAAAATGTATGTTTTACATAAAATTTCAATTAAATGAAAAAAACTTTTCGGCAAGCGTCCTTGGCCAGCAGCAGCTCCTCTGCTCGTTGACGTTGTTGCTGCTGTTGTTACTGTTGTTGTTGCTGCTGTGGCAGCGCAACGTGCGTCTTGCGTAAATCATTTCGCTGGCAGTTGAAATTAAACTGGCATCGGCAGCAGCTTCTGTTAAGCAGCGCCACATGCAGCCAGCATAAAGCAAAAGCAAAAGCCAAAAGGAATAGAGAACAGTAAGAACAATAAACAAAACGAATGACAAAACTAAAGGCAAAGGCGATGCAAGACAAAGCAGGAAACTAATCGACTGAGCTAGAGAGCAAACCAAATATGTAAGAAATAAATATAAATAATACTAAAAATAAATATTAAAATA
The DNA here is from genome assembly GCA_018151445.1 of Zaprionus inermis. Lineage (NCBI taxonomy): Eukaryota > Metazoa > Arthropoda > Insecta > Diptera > Drosophilidae > Zaprionus > Zaprionus inermis. The sequence continues at coordinate 533,455 of JAECXD010001328.1, read as the reverse complement.
AATAAATTAAAAAATAAATTAAAATATAAGTAAAATAATTAATAAAAAAAATAAATAAATGTTAAAACATTTAAAGAAAGAAAATATATATTGACGATCGCTCAATGCAGACGACTTTAACGTTTTATTTCAGTTTAAGTCTGTATTAAGTTTATCATTTATTTGCAGCTGTCGCTAGTTTATTAGGCACAATATCAATTTGCTCGGATCTGCTACTTAATTGCGGATATATTTCATTTTTAATAATTTATTGGACATACTATAACTCCGTGTTGGGCGCTGCAAAGCGTTATCGCTTCAAAAATCGCCGCCCTTCGGCCTGCCACATAAATAAATGGAGCATGTGGGCGAGAACGATGGCCTGGGGAGGGGCGGTGGCGGGGATGGAACAAACCTAACCACGCCAAACAATAAATAAATAAATATAAATAAAAAAAAAACGCACACGAGCAACAACAACAACGAGTGCCGAAAAAGTGAAATAAAATCGAAGCACAAATACTAAACATTTTCGTTTAGTTTGCAATGACGATTTGCTGGCCACGCCCACGCGCCCATACAGCAATATTACCGCCTGATCCGGCAAGTTCATGTGCGCTATCTGCTTCTCGCTCGTTTTGCTATTCGCTCTCTCTCTCTCTCTTACGCTCTATGTGACTTTTGCTCGTGCTGTCAACGTTACTCTGCCATTCGCCAGCGAGTTCCCGCTCTCTACTCCCCTCCCCATCCCCGCTAACCTACCGCATGCCTCCTCTAGTCCTAGTCCCTGTCCGCCGTAAAGTGCCAGCAGAAAGGATTGCTGTACGCCATAAATTGTTGTATTTTATTGTCCAATTTCTTTTTATTATATTTTTTGGGTTATTTTTCGCGTTGCGTTCTGTTGCTTATGCTTCATCTACTGTTTCGCTTTTCTTCTGATTTCTTTCTACTTTCTGCTGCTTGTTGTTCTTGCTGTTGCCGTTGTTGTTGCTGCCGGGCACTTTGTGGCACATGCTGGCAACTGGACCGGGCCACGGAACTGGTCTCGGACTGGACCAAAGTTGGCCGTCATTCGCATTGTCGTTTTGTTGCAAATTGTTTTTTAAAAATAAAACACACGCACATACACAGGGGCGAAAGGGGAAGAGAAAGAAATAGAGCTAGAGAGAGGGAACGAGAGAGCAAGACACACAGCCGGCAAACGTTTTTCTTACAATAACAAAAGCAACAAACTTGAATTATTAAATGACGACCCACAAGAACGACAACAGTAACAACAACAACTTGACCCTCTCGTGTGCGTGTGTGTGTGTGAGTGTGTGTATGTGTGTGTGCGTGTATGCGCTTGTTTTAACAATTAAGAAATTCTTGAAATATTCAGCATGTCAGAGGACAATAACAACTCAACTCTTTCACGAAGTCGCAGCTATGCTTAATGGTGCTCTTGGCCCCGGCTTGTGAATGCCGCAGGCTACTCATGGCAAGGACACACACACCGAGTGATATGGGGTATGGGTATAAGTGTGTGTGCGTGGCTTATAATTATATATTCATAAGGATTGCTGACTGACTGCAGAATGCAGCTCGAGCTTTTGAAATGTAAACTTTTGCCCAGGTGAATAATTGCATGAAAGCACTACGTATACGTAATTTAATTACGAGTTCAGTTTTATTTCGCAAGCAAAGCAAGTACAGTGGCTGCGCGATAAAGTAAACCAGCTAAAATATAATGTAAAATATTATAAATATTTTTTTCAAATTTTATTCTAAATAACTTTTAGTTTTAATCGAAACTCGGTTAGCTTTTTGAGTTGTGCGCCTCAACCAAGCTTTATGTACTGTAAAGATTTGAATGTTTCACTCTGCCCAGTGTTCACTGTATTCATCAGCCTATAAATTTTAAATCCATCCCTCAACTGTCAGTCGAATGCTGAGGAACTAAGCCGATTTTGCTGCTAGTTAATACGACGAACCCCTTGCCCAGGCCCTGTTGCCTATCCGCTTGCCCTGCGCTCAAACTGATTTCAAAATTTTGTTATGACAAACAGGAAAACAAAGCCTGACCATACAATTTGCAAATTCCATCGATGAGCTCGGAGCGTGGCGTGTGCTGGCCTCGCCCTCTGCCTTGGCCCGCTGCCTCTGCCGTAAACGGCTTTTGTTCGGCGTATGCGTAACGCGGCAAACATTTTAATGAGTGTTTGCATAACAAACGTGGTTTTTCGTCCCGTTGCCGTTGCCAATACCGTTGCCGATGCCACGCCCCCGAAAATGCCTCAATGACCCCGCGGCGAAACCGCACAAGACCCCACACTGGCAGCAGCTTTTAACGCACTGTGCAACTGTAACATGCAATTATATTTAATGATGATGTTTATTGTATAATGTACTCATACGCACAGCGAGAGGGAGACAGGGAGAGAGAGAGAGAGAGAGAGAGAGGCAGGGTTAGCGAGCACAGCAGAGACAGTAAAAAATAACGTATAAGCCGAGTTTATTATGATAACATCATGATTTTTTATCTCAGCGCGCAGCAGCAGTGGCAGCATTTGAATTTACAGAAATTGATTTTGTATTAACTAAAATTGAATTATTTATGATGCATTCAGATGGCATTATAAAATAAGTCAACCTGCTCGCATCTATTATGGGCGATTATGCCGCCCGGCGGACAGCTGCTGCTCTCCATATTTCACATCATTTCACGCAATCAGGAATTTAACTAAGCCTCGCAAATCCTCACAGCTGCCGCAGCATGCACCGAAGTATGTGGGATAGAGCGGGCGTGGGTGGGAGGGGCTTGGGTGCCGTTGACCACTGATTGAAGCTCATTAAACATGTGTTGGGGACGGATTGAGACGAAGAATGAATGGGCGAATTCGTTTGGGACTGCTTTCCCTGACTGTGTATGCCAAGCACAATTCGGGACCATAACAAAGTTTCAAAGCGAAATAGGTTTAATTTTTGAAAAGTTATGTTACAAGCAAAGGAAGAGAACAATTTAAGGGACAGAAAATATAGCCCTAAGACTATTTGAATACCCTGTAAGACACGCATATAATTTTAAAAATGTATATATATTTTAATGCATACAACAATTATTTGATTCATTTTACTAAAGAGGAAAAAGAGACTAGAATTAGAATGGAAACACCTACTTAAGCTGCCAATTAAAGCATCTTAGCTTTTTAATTAATTCTATTTGCGTATTGCTTTTCAACGTTTCCTCAATACTTTTCCGCGCTGCTTCGCTGGAAGAGTGTTTGCATGCTGCCGTACCTGGCGTATACTTTATCTGCTTGTTGTGTTGCTGGCGCTGCTGCTGTTGACAACCGCAAGGCAATTAACGCTAAGCACCACAAATCCTTGCGGCGGCTCCTAAAAATATCCCCTCTCTCTCTCTCTCTCTCTCTTCGAAATAAGAAGAAAGTTTTCAAGTTTCCTTGCCGAGCTGCGAGACCGAGAACCGCTACATGTGTTGATGTTGCTCGTAAGTGTCTCTCCACCGGAATGAATCCAATTATGTGCTTAATCACCAGTAGCGAAAGAGATAGACAGAGAGAGAAAAAGAGAGAGAGAGCGAGAGAGCGAGAGGCTGCTCTAAGAAAGCACGCGCTGACAATGCGGCTTTGGTGCAGGGCAGCTCGTTGAACGAGCGAGTCGCTCATCCACTTCATGGAGATTCTGCTCAAGTTGTGCAGCTGACTCACATGTGCGTCAGGCCAAGCTGTGTGTGCCGCATGCGGCATGTGGCAGGGCTTAAGGCGCACGGCTGGTCGCGCTGCTGAGCCTTTAAGCATTAAATACTTTAACACACAAGCGCCGTTCAAATTTATTCATGGTCGTTTTTAATGCAGGCGGGCGAGGTACGACGTATCGTCACACGGACAACGTCTGTCGACTTGACATGCAAATGTCTGCGCATGTGAGGCTGTGTGAGTGAGTCTGATTGTTTGTGAGTGTGTGTGTGTGTGTGTCGAGCAGGCACGAGCTTTTTTTATGCGCCATGCTCTTTGCTGTTGACGCTGTTGCTGCTGCTGCTGCTGTCGTTGCTGTTGTTGTTGCTGCTGCCGTTTGTTAAGCACGCTTTTGAAAAGCTATTGAATATGTTGCCCCCGCGCCCCAGCCCATTAAGAGCGGGTGTCCCTTTTAATGGCGATTTTTCACACTCATTTGCCAGTGCAAAGTGTGTGTATGAGTCGGATCTGTCGCACGATTCAAGCTGTTGGGCAGAAAGTAAAGATAAAGAATTATTTAAATATTTGCTGTGTCTGTTCAATGCAATGGGGTAAATTATTTAATAAGTGATTTACTTTCTTATAGAACATCAAATAGAGTATACAAACATAGAGTATACAAAATTCCTTGCGATTTGCCTGGCAATTTCATTTAGACATTTTTGCAGCTCTGCTTTTGCTGCCCACGATGCGTGCTGGGCTGCTTCCCGTTGGGGCCATCAGAGCAGGGCCCGCTGTGATCCAATCATCGGTTAAATGGCGAGTAAAGTGGATGAAATGCAGAAGCTGCCCAGAAACCCATTGCCTTTCCTACCCCAAACCCTACCCCTACTCCACACTCGCTGCCCTTGGCTTTCATTAGTAGCAGCCGCAGTTGGCGGCGTTTTTGTATCGATGTATCCGGGCATACAGGCAACACTTTTCCGCCTCTGCAGGGTTAAGTCGCCGGAGCAGGGCTTTGGCTTGAGCGCAAATACTTGGCAATATTTAATTTTGATTTACACACACATGTGACTGGCATTTGACTTGCTTGAAGGTTAAGTGAGTGTGACACGAGTGCGCACGCGAGGAAAAAGGAAATGAGCGAAGTATCCGACTTGCGCGACAGACAACGTGGCGTATGCGTAATGTCGAGTCGAGTTCAGGCTTGTTTGCATGCCAAAGTAATTAGGCAGCAGCACACTTTGCGCAGTTTACAATTTTAGCAATTTTGTAAACTATATTTGAATGTGTATACAAAATAAATGCTGTGCAGATTTTTGTCAAATTTACGCTAAATCTGTGCAAAATGTTTACATGAACTGCGCGACTTTTGGCATTTTCAATTAGCAAACAGAACGCGTAACTGGCAATTAAGCGGCCCGGGCGACTGTGGAATTTCACTTTTCAGCCCGTGACTTCGAGCAAGTTCGACGGCACACACAGTGCGGCAGTCGGCATTGGCATTTCCGCATCCGTTTTGCTTTGTTGCCGCGCTTCCGGTTGCGCGTTACTTTGATTGTGTTTGCCTCGTTGTGTGCGATTTCAATTTCATTGCACCCCGTTTCCACGGATCGTCGCAGTTGTTGTTACTTTCTCCGCTGCCTGTTGACGTTGTTGTTGTTGTTGTTGTGGTTGCTGTTGTTGTACAGCAACTGCACTTAAAATGTTTCCAAAGTCCTTTTTTATTCACTTTATTTGTTTTGTGCGCTTTGTTTTGCTGCATCTTCAATTCTATTTTTGCCAGCGTCTTAGCTGCTGTCATTGTTATTGTTGTTTGCGTTGTTATTCGCGTTCTTGTCGTTATTGTAGTTGTTGTTGTTGTTGCTGCTGCTGCTCTTTGGCTTTTATTGTTGCGGCGCGTATTTGCGCCTGAAACTCTGCTTTTAATTTCGTTCAAATTTGCGTTTCCGTCTTGGCGTGTAACCAAGTAACCGCTTAGTGCTGCATTTTGTTGAATGAAAGATGGCAGCTTAGGCGCTTCCGGGTAGCTTTACGTTATCAAAGATTGTAGCATGGTAACTGCGAAAGTCTCTTTGAGTAATTTTCTATGCAACTGCAAAGTTTGGAGTGTGCGTTGTGTGCATTTCCCTTAGAGATTGTATTTTAAATATTACTAGAAAATTACTTGAATCAAGATGCCGCACGAGAGGCTAGGCAATGTATAGATATAAAATTAGTTAACAGATATGCACTGACTGTAGTTAACTGAAGACAAGCCTGGTTGAGGAAGCAAAATATCTGGGAAATATTAATGAATATACATACATTTGAGATATTGTAATGCCTTAACCTGCTTGGCCGTAATTGCGATATCTTTGCACTACCCACATATGTCTAGTGTCTAGTAATTTATCGACTTTATTTCATACCACACGTGTCGCTGCTCAATTAACCTTTTCCACTCAAACCTCACACGAATTGCGACTGCAAAATAATTAACTGTGCACGCGCCACGCCGAATGGAATATTTAACGCTTTCAAGTCAACGAAAAAGAACACGCTGTTGTTGGTCCTGTTCGTCGCAGACATCTGAGCCCTGTAATTTCAATAAATTTTCATATAATTTTTGCACTTGCTGCGGGCCATTCCGAAGCAAAGACGCCGTAGCTGGCAATACAATCTCTAAGCCGAAACCCGAAAAATGTTGCACTAAGTATCTACTTGTTATTGGCATTTGCTGGCATTTACATTTTAATGCCGCCCCTCACACCACACCCCCCCTCTGCCGAGGCCGCTGCCTCTGCGGGCTGCAGGGTTCCCTTTTTTTTTCGTTGCCAGCGTTGCCTGCCTCGAGGCGGGTCGAACTCCTTTTGTGCTTTTCCCTTTGCCAATTCATTTGGCTTACGCTCGTCGCATTTTTTGTTTTGCTGCTTCTCCTTCTTCGCTTTCAATTGCCCTTTGCTTTCGGATCTCTGTGTGCTTTGCAACTTTCTGTTTACACTGCTTGTTGCCTGTTGTTTTTGCTATTTAAATATGCCGCAGTATTTAGCATGACAACGACAAGGACAGAGACAGCGACAGCAGAACCGATACATATATACACTATATACTTATGTGTATGTGTGTGCCGAGCCGAGTTCAAAGGACTTGCTCGTAACTGCCAATAATTCAGTTGGTTTTTATGTTTTGTGTTCCCACATTTTGTCTACATTTGCCTCTCTATCTCTCTCCCTCTCCCTGTCCCTCTGTTTGTCGCTTTGTTTGCCTGCGGCTTTTGCATGTTTTTTATGGAATTAATTAAAACTTTGCTCTCATTTGCTCATTCGCAGTCACCCTAAACGGGGCAGACATCTTTGAGCCAAAACTAGGCCCAGCATGCACAATTAATGACCGCATATAGTTGCCAATTTAATGTCTGACAGCCAATTCTAGCTCCGACTTTCAGATTTAGCCGGAAAATAACTGCGTAATATAACGGTTTGCAGCGATTGTAAGCTAGGTAAATTTATTTGTATTATTTTGGATAATATGTTGTATTAAATAGGGAAAACTTTTTATAAATTTAGGAAAAAAATATAACTAACAAACAAGAAGTAAATTTAAAATACACGGTTTCTAAAAAAACAAGTTGGGTTTTTTTTTTAAATGATTGATCCACAGTTATTGCTCAAAGTGGAAAGTAAAAGTTTTAGAAGAAAGTATATATAACTCGATAGTTTGCTGATCTTATTACTTAGAGACCTTTAAAGTACTTTCTATTCTTTAGAAGTTGCATGTTGCATTTTGTAGGGTTGCTGGTCAAGAATTAGTATACCAAATAGAGCTAGAATACTGCAGCTCCCCTCAATCAGACTCACATTGCCGCATGCGAACTGTTGCATTGCCGCCAAAGTTGCAATCAGTGCGATAATGAGCATTTCCTTCCATTGCTGTGTCTGCGCTGGGCTTATCATTTCCGGCCGCCATTATAGACCTTGTCGCATGCGATGGCGAAGCGTATCTGTGCAGCCTGTACATGTTCTACAGCGTTGCTCCGCCGGCTCGTTTCCGTTCAATGACTAATTTCAGACTAACTACTGCCAAACAACAACAGCCACAATAACAACAACAGAGAGTTCGAAAGCAACAACAAAGCGAACTAAAACGAGCTCCACTCGAAACGAAAGTACAATAACAAAGCAGATACGAGACCCGCACCCGCCCTGTCATTTTCACGTGTCTACGCTCGTGTTTAGACCGTCGAGTGACAACGTCGCCGTTGACGTCGCCGTTGGCGTCGCAGTCGGCGTCAGTACTCTGATTTTATGCATTTTATTATCTGCCTTAGTCACGTTTCAATTTACGGCCCATTGGCGGTTACAATTTGCAATCACGTTTCGCCCACGAGCCGAGCCGCAGCCGAAGCGCACTCGCTAAAGGTAGGTGTGTGTGTAGGTGTGTGTGGGGGTATGTGTGTGTGGGGGGGTGTGGGTGTAGGTGTGCCTGCGTGGCAACTTTCTCTGGCATGACACCTTTATTAGAACCTGCCACGGGCTACGCGCTGCCCCCAGCCATCACTTTACTCCAATTCGAGCTGCGACTCCGTCTCCGACTGCCCCGGCAAAAGCCGCTGCGGCTGTGTTAATCATATGGTCGTGCCACTTATACGCTCCACTGGGCCTAGAAGCAGTTGCCTGAGTCTTTGGCCCGGCTGCCGTCGAGCCTTGTTTTAGTTTTGAATTTATTGCCATTTTGTAATTTTTTTCTCTGCCATTTTCTTTTGTTCCCGAGCAGCCTGCCCTGCCTGCTCGTCGGCTGCGGCTCCGGCTCCGCCTTTGCCTTTGTCTTAGTTTTATAACTTATTTTTGCCGGGGCAGGTGCAAATGTTCATCGTGGTCTTCGTGCTGGCGCGCACGTCTGCTCCGGCTTCATTGTTATGTCTTTTATCTATGACGGTTCATTGTACGCTCCACTCCCTGCCCGGTCGACTTACACCTGTAGCTACTGTCTTTCGGTTTGTCTGTCCGTTCGTTTGTCTTCGGCAACGTCTTCTACGTCTGCCATTGGGTTCCTCGGTCTGTCTGGGTCACGTGGCACGCTGCGTAGCTGCTGCAGTGCTGCTGCTGCTGCTGCTGCTGCTGCTGCTGCTGCTGCTGCCAGTGGCAGTGGCAATCGTAAATTGTAACTTTTTATTACATAATTTCTGTCATTACCCCGGAATGACTGTGGCCCGCAACGGACTGGGCCGGGCCGGGCCATGCCGTTAACCCTCGTCCTGTGGCCATATTCGTAATGACTTCAATACATTTCGACTGTCGCCGCCTGACTGACTGACATCCGCCCGCGTTGGTCCTCGCCATTTGCTGCTGCGTGTCCTGCATACACACGGATACGGATGAATACAGGCCAAGTATACGGTTACCGAGTAGGGTATTCATCCTTTGGCAACACCCACTGTCTTCCAATTTCTTTCGCACAACTCCTTGTCGCCGTCTTTTATGTGCCCGCCCTTTTACTGCCTCTGCTGCTGCTGCTGCTGCTTAGGTCTAACTGCCCAGGCTCGCGTAATGTTAATTTAAAATGTAATTAGTTTAAGTAATGAACACAGTTTTGGCTGGCACTGCACTTAGCGCACCTTTAACTTTACCGTTAGCTTTTGATGTTTGCATCGCATCGCTTTGAAGACGCGCGTTCCGGCAAACGTTTTCGCCAGCTCAATTCATCATGGTAAGTAGAAGGAGCAATTCCTTCTAGAGCCATTTTATTTTATTATATTATTTTGTTTTCTATACAGTTTGTTATGGTAAATAAATGTATAGCTTTTTATATTTTAAGATATTTTATTGAATACTAAGAAATATTCCATTTCGGTTTATTTTTAGCAGACGTTTTTGCCAGCAAATCAATTTTATTGTATTATATTTTTCTGTTATCTATACAGCCAAATATAACCAATATAAATGGAGTCCTTCAGATTTTTAAGATATGTTATTGAATATTTCATTTCAGTTTCTTTTTTTTAGCCGATTACTGTTTGTTGAAGAACATATTATTTATTATTTATTTATTTTTTAATTTAATTAAATTATCCTATTCTTTATACAGCCAAAAAATAAGCATATTGCTTTTTTAGATTTTAAAGTTATTTTATTGAAACCTAAGCGATATTCCATTCCAATTTTTTCATTTTGCATGATACGAATAGTTTTCTATACATTCAAAAATTTGTGCTCAATTTACATGCTTGGAACTCCTAAGATTTGCAGAGTATTTAATGCTTATTCCGAGAATTCCTCTTTAGTTTTTTCCTCTTTAGTCTTTCCCTATTTCGTTTTTTGAGAATATACCTTACCTTTTGCCCAAACTATTCACTTCGCTGTATACACAACTGCACCGCAACTATTTCTCCTCAATTTATCTATCAAGATTTGCGCAAGATTTGGTTTTCCAGCCCTACTTGAGTTGAGTCTCTTACTTCGGCTGCATTTTAAATTGCTTTCCCAGTTGCGCATAATTTTCACATTTACGTTAAAGTTTCTCTCACATTTCATTTCCCCTCTTCCCGCCTCACTGCGCTGCTCGCTATCGCTGCTTGCTTCTCCCACTTAACTTGGCTGGCTAATTTTTATGCTTGCCATCATAAATCAAGCAGCCTTTTGATCATCAGGCAGCGCGCAGTGGCAGCAGCAGTGGAAGGGGGGGAGGACAGGAATGTAGGACGGAGTAGGAGCAGCAGCTGAGGCATCGATGTTGGCGGCGTCAATCTGGACAGCGCTCTAATTAGCTGTTGCCTCGACCATCCTTTGGCTTGTTAGCTTTGTCAGCCAGCTTTCTATATAGTATATACATATATATGCTATATATATATATTTTTGCTTCATTAAACCAATTTCCGTGTCGCTGTCAAAACAACAATTGATTTCCGCGCCAATCGCCGGCAATCGCCCCCCTCTCTATGCCTCTCTCTTTGTCTGTCTGCTTTTCTCTCCCTCTCTACTCGCAGTTCTTTTTGCCATCTTCTTCCTCTCGAGCTATTTACTGCACTGGCTTTCCTTTTGCGGCTGCCCACTTGTGTTTACACTGGCAGCTGCTGACAGTAACGAGTTGTTCTACACACGTCCATGTGTCCACGCCCGGCTCCATGTCCTTCTTGCTCATGTCCAGTGCGAGCACATCCTTTGTCAGCACATCGCCTGTTTGTCTATCATTCGCTGCGACAGCACTGCCCCAGCCCCAGCCCAGCCCCCGGCTACAACTACAACTACAGTAAAAAGCAAAAGCTGCAGCAATTGAAAAACTTCGCATACTTCTTGCAAATATTACGAGCAAATCGACAGCAGGAGAGCGTGTCTGTCACGCTGCAAAAGTGGGCCGAGCAATCGATGATGTTTGCAAAAACGCTTGAGGCCAACTCGACTCGGAATGACAACTCGCTTAGAACATCTGTAATTAGATGAGGTGTGCGAGGTGGCCGAGTTAGGTCAGGGATTTAGAGAGATTCAAAGCTGCGACTGCATGAACTAGACATACTCCTGTCTATGTCTTGCTTGCCATCAGTCTATCTGCTTAGATCTTAGATGAAAATTTTCCTGCTGGAGCTGTGCTTGTTTCTCCTTTGCTAAATGCATTTGCATTCGACTTGCCTGGCATAATTTCTCAGCTTTTCTTTTATTGCTTTTCTACTATCTATTTATTTATACGAGCTTGCAGCTGCCAAGTGTCGGCAGCACGTTGCCCGAGCCAATATGATTGAGCGCTGAAGCGTACACACGTCCACGTACCGCTCGATATGTTAATGTAAGTGTGTGTGTGTGTGTGTGTCTCTGATAAGGCTGCACGTTGCAGTTGCAGAGGGCATTGGCAGGCGAGCTGCGTATGGCGTGCGATGCTATTTAAATAAATACAATTTCGTATTTTGTGCTTTTGGTGTGTGTGTGCGTGCGTGTGTGTGTGTGTTGAGCTGTAAGTATATATATGAGCGTGTGCTAAAAAGGCAGCAGGGCAAACAAATAGCTGCAGCCTCGCAGAGAAAGCGCATCTGCAGCAGCTAAAAGGCTACGCATAATTTTGCCATGCGGCACGTTGCAGCCATGCCTCGAGTTCGAAGAGTCCCCAACGTACTGCTTCTATGAGCCGGAATTACACACACATACATAGATGCCTCTTCCTTTGCCGTGCGATTTATTTTACGGCTCGCAATGAGATAGCATCGCACATTGCGTATACGATCCGTTGCCGATGACGCCAGCAATTCAGTCAAGCGTATGCGAATATACAAATGTATCTTGATACGATGTGGCATGCACACAGATTCAGCTACAATTACGCACACATGCACATGCGCAACTCTATCTGTATCTGTGTCTGGGTATGCGTGTATGTGTGCTTCAATATGGTTTTTTGTCTGCACATTTCGGGGCATCATATTACACCGTGCTTGTGTGTGTGTGTGTGTGTGTGTGTGTGTGTGTGTGTGTGTGTGTGTGTGTGTGTGTGTGTGTGTGTGTGTGTGTGTACGCGCTCGATGTTAGCAGGGTCTGACACTCATTGAGCTGCCTTATGTCAGTTGGCAGTCGCTCGCGACTCGCATCGCTGCCATTTGAGATGCACTCGCTGGATACGAGATGCAATGACACGGCGTTCTCATGTTAAACACACATGCAGCCAGTCGAATTGGATTTGTCAAGCATATAAATATGTGTGCAAATACGATTTTCGAACAATGCGCTCCTCCCTGCGAAATTTATAATACTTTTGTGCAGTGTATTATGTTTGCAGCACAATAATATTTTCAAATCGCAAACCTTTTCGCTTGAAACTCGATACAGAGTTGCAGCGCGAATATTACATAAACCTAACTGAGTGGAAACGGCTCTTTTCGAGTAGCTCCCCCTTTTTTCTATGGCGTTTTCAAACTATTATATTTCATACCTAAAATTCTTTAGTTTTATTAGTAAAATATTAAATTTCCTATGTAGTTCTAGTTTCTGTTTCAAAACTGTATTAAATATTTAGTTCAACTTAATATTAAAGGCAGCGCCGGCAACGTGTTTGTGCAATTTTCGCGCCCATTTCATCTAAACTTTGCTCTTTTGTCCGCAAGCGAATTCCCATAATTGCAGCGCCAGAATTGGCCATTCAACGGGGCGCGTAATGTGCGGAATTATGCCCATTAATGATATCAAACTGTGCAAATAAACAGATGAATTACGGCCCCAAAAACTAATTGCCTGCCTGTCTGCATGTGTGTGTCTATGTGTGTGTGTGTGTGTGTGTGTGTGTGAGGGTGTGAAGTTCATTTTATTAATTCATTAAAATTCATAGCTCAATGTGCTCACCTACACACACGCACACAATGAATTTCAAAACTAATAATAACTTAAGCTACATAATTAGGTGGCGGTCCCAGCAGAAGGCGGCGACTTTACCGTGTACCCCCAGCTGCAGGTGTGTGTGTGTGCGAGTGTGTGTGTGCGACCTGTGCTCATCTGTGCGGTCATCTGCAGCTCATTTGCCTTACATATCTAATTTATTTTACTAATTTAACACATTCGCACCTCTTCGGCTTGATTGCGCACGCCGACGCCGACGAAGCTATGCAAAGTGAACATGACGCTGAGGTCAAACCTTTGCAACAGCCGGAGCCATCAACACCATACACACACACACACACACACTTACAGTACAGTGCACTCCAGGGAGCTGCGCATTAATGGACATCCAAATAATCAAAAACTAAATTTTGCTTAGCTGTCGAGCGGGTTCCCCAGGGTTAGAGCCGAAGCAAGAACTCTGCAAGCTGCCCCCAAGAACACGAACTAAACCAGCTGACGTTTTCGATTTGCAACACGACGTAAGACAAATGGGGGGTGGAGGCGAGGCAGCTGCTCGATGCGGGAGGCAGGGTGTAGGGCAACAAACAAGCTTCGACATTCATGAATTCATTCATAAATTATTGCTCCCAGTGCAGTCATAAAGCGACCGAAGTAGCCCACCAAATATCACACGATTGCATATGGCCAGCGTCGAGATGGCCAATCGAGGCGATGCCCCCAGTTCGGGGCCAGAGTGGGCGTGGCAAGCGCTGCTGCTGCTGCCTGCCTGCAGGTGCTGGCTGGAACCGATTATTTATGGCTGCTTTAGGTAATTGCTTTGATTTCCCCGCATTTCCCAGGGAAATATAAATTGTCAAAGTTGCAGAAATCGAAAATAAATAATTTTCACACTGTGCTACAAAAAGTAAGTATGTAAAGTGCTAAAAAAAAGAGAAACAAGCTGCAAAAAAATTTAATCGATTTTCCTATGTTTTTTTTGCAGCAAAACCATCGATACTATCGATTGATTACTATATTAAATTTTAATTAAACAATGTGTTTACCTGAAGTGTTTCAGACATAAACTTTTTCAAACAATACCGAAAAATATTTAGTAACAAAGGAGAATGAAAAATCAATAGAACACAATGTTTAACTATGGATATTTGCGATTGTCGTGCGTTCTTTTTTTACAGTGTGTAAGTCAAAGAAAACCTTTTTACTAAAGCACACTTTCCAAACTCGAACGACAAGTTATGTTGTTGTTGTTGCTGTTGCTGTTGTTGTTGCACAGTGCAACTTGCATTTGAACTTTCGACAGGAGAACAAAGACCAACCCCTTGTCCCACACACTCTCCCTCTTCACCTGCCTGCCTGCCCCTCTCAATATGAATAGCAAACAGATGCACGCAACAAGCTCATGACAAATGAATTGGCCAGAGGCGAAGGAGGAGGAGGAGGAGGAGAGCCTAAGCTTGGCCTGCTGCCGCATGCATTGGCTCAAATAAGTTTCCGAAATTGGCAACAGCTGCCGGCCCGGCTGTCGATTGTGTGCAATGCTCTGGCAATGGCCATGCATACACGGATTGGTTAGGCCCCTTGGCCAGGTCAGGCCAATGTCTAATAAGCAACTAAACAGCCCGGGGCAGTGTGACCAGAGCAACTGCTTGACCATGGCAGCAGTGTTTCGGCTTAGTAAGCCGACGTGTGTGCGGGTGTGTGTGTGCGAGGGTAGGTGTGCCCGTTGGTGTTAGAGTGTTATGTGCGTGACTTCGGCCCATTCTATTTGCTGGCAGGCAAGCACAAAAGTGCGAGAGTTGCATGGGGCAGTGAATGCATTTTGATTGCAAGCACAGTGGTGCGAGAGTCGAGAGGAAGGTTCGATTTAATGTTTCGAAAATACTGAGAAAAAAAAAACCGATGAAAATATATAAACAAAAATTCTAAAAAACGAAATTTATTATTTATTTATTATTATTTATTAATTCATATAAATATATTGTTATTATACAAATATACCACTACCCTATAAAATTGTATAAATAAATGCAGATAATATTATCTTTATACCCTTAAATATATAAATAAATGCAGATAATATTATCATTATACCCATACAAGTTATTAAAATAGAAAAGTAATCAAAGCTCGCCAACTGCAGTTATACAGTTTTTTTACTCCACAATGTTTTCCCCTTTTGCCCCACTGTGCACACTACTAGTGTACACTGGCAGAATGATTGCGTTGCTGAGGCTTTGTGTTGTTTTAACCCACGAGGCAGGCAGGAGCAAAAAATCATTGCATAAATTACGGGGCAGCGGTAACAAAAAGCTTCACATGCATGCAACAAATATGCATAAGTTGCGTGTTGCATTGCATTGTGGCAGCACGCTCTCTCTCCCTCTCTCTCTTGCTCTATGTTCCTTTCAGTGTTCTGTCTGTCTGTCTATCTTCCTGCCTGTCGCCCTGTTCACCTATCCATGTCAAAAGGACATTGTCAACCAGGTGCGCTGTTCGCTTCAATTGCATCATCAAACGATGTTGCTGTTGCTGTTGCTGTTTTGGAGCTTGCTTTTCGCTGCTGCTTGTTGTTGTTATTTTACCTACTGTTATTTTACGCATTGTTGTTGCAGCTGGCATTCTAGTTGTTGCTGTTGTTGAGTGGGCCATCGCTCCATTGGCTTCTTGACTGCCAATTAAATTGACACGTTGTCTATCTGTCTGTCTGACCATTTTGCTCTGTCGCCGCTTGTCAACAGATTTTGCTGCCGTGTTCAAAATCGAACTGCTGTCAAGCTGCCTACCAAAAATCAGACTTATCCCCTTTGCTGCGCCCTCCCACACATATACGAATGTACACATACTCTCATACACATGCGTTACGCCAAGGTCCCTCAATGCCAGCAACACTTGCTCATTTATTGTCATTTCTAATTTATTTCGCTTGACATTCATTGTCCATTTAGGATTTATACGCAACACATACACATCTACACTCACACATACTCGCAGCACATCCTGTTTGTTGTCCATGCTGCGGTTGTACATGCTCTGCGTCTGCCCGTCTGTCTGTTGCGGTTTATTGGCTAACTGCTGTAAAATTGATAAAGTTGACTTTCAACATAATCAAAAGTAATAAATATTGTAACTGCTGTGCTTGAGTGCCGTATATCTGTCTATCCCTCTCTCCTACTTCTTCCTTTCTCTCCGCCTGTTTGATTTGTTTGATTCGATTTGATTTGGTCCACTTAAGCGCAACATTCGCTTTGCCAAAACGCAGCTGAATTGGGTCAACCTGCGACTTTGTCTACGACGCCTGAGACACAGCTCCCTTTCGCTTCCTTTCTCCCATTCGCACACTTTCTCTGTCTCTCTCTCTCTCTCTCTCTCTATCACTTCATGCTACTTCCGCCCGGCTTTGATTTCCTGTCTCTCGTCCGCCCCATCAATATAAATATTTATTATTATAATAGCTTTCATTAACCAGAATAAATATTTTTGTCTGTCGATTGAGTCTATAAATTTACCTGTTTTCTTGATTTATGTTAATTTTAAGTTCTGCTATTTAAAGCCAACACATTATACCGCCAGTAACTTTTGTGTTAAATCAATGCAACTATTTTCTATATTTAATTCGATGTGCTGGCAACATTTTCCGGCATTTGCCAGACAAAAGAGACGATTTCGTAAATGTGCTGCTTGCCGCTTGCCGCCAGCACTTCATTTCCTCATCTATTTCATAGTTGCTGTCTCTATCGTTTCCTCAGACACGCCACCCCCCCCCCCCTTGCGTCCTTTGACCCAATGTTGATTGTTCCTGTGTCTGTCAGACTCGTCTTGTCTCTGTTCCTGGCTCTTGTTTGCTTGATTTGCAGTGCTCGTATCACGGAAAATATCAAATTTCAATAAATCAAATTCAATTTGGGCACACACACACACTCACGCACACTCACACCAACACACACATTGGTAACATGCGATAGTAATATGTCTTTGTTTCTGTCGCTGGCAAAATATTTGCACAGTCTTGTTGTCTGGGCCTGGGCCTGTGCCTGAGCTTGAGCTCACTATTTGCCTTGCTTATTTGTATGACTTGCCGGGCGTGTGAGTGTGCGTGTGTCCACACTTGTAATTGTATTTGTGTATTTGATTGTCATCAGTTTGATACACACACACACACACACACACACACACACACACACGCTCTTGGCGTTGGGCCTGCTCAAGCAGAACTGTTTCTCAAGGGCAACATTCGCTCGACGCTGCGCCTGAATTTTATTGTTTATTTTGTTTGATATCACGAGGGGACAAATATCCGCCTGTATGTTAGCCTGTTTGAGTAGGTATGTGTGTGTTTGTTATGTATGTATTCCGAGTGCCCCAGCAGCTGGCCCAATTATGTATAAGTCATATGTAACTGGCATCTCAATATTATGATAATTATAATAATTATGATGATACCGCGAACCGGCCGCTATTTGAATAAGACGATATTGTCCATCAATTTCTCCGTAGTGCGTGTACTTGGAATTCGGTTAGTTTTAGAAATATGCGACAAATTAGTAGCTCGCAAAGCGTATTACATGCCAGGCGTATACGCAATACGTATGCGTAATGCGCAAGCCGCTTGTCTTTTTCGTCGTTTGCATTTGTTTACTTAATATGCACGTGGGTCTCGCGTAGGAGTGTCGCGTTGCCTGTAGCATCAAGGAAAAACTGGGTTTTTCTTTATTTTCCCGCACTGAGCCATGTTGAGTTGAGGCCAACGTCAACGTTTGATAAATTCAATTTATTTTTCGGCGCAATTTTTCCACTTACGTGTGCGGGTGTATGTGTGTGGCACTGAGTGTGCGGGTGTGTGTGTGTGTGTGTGTGTGTGTGTGTGTGTGTGTGTGTGTGCGGAGTCAACGTCAGCTGCGCTGTCGCGTATTTTCTTTCCATTTATATGGAGAAATTAGCCAGCTGTTTGTGTGGGTTAAGCGCACGGTCGCACGCTCGCACATGCACATAAAGACTGTACTCAAATTAAATGTAGCATACTTTCATGGGCTAAGCGAAAAAGAAATCGAATGAAATTTTCGCCATTAGTTTTGCGGGCTCTACGAAATTGCTTTGAAAATTATATTAATACCCAAAACGATTTTAGAATCAACTGCAAGAGTCATTAAAACCTAATCTATGTAACTGTGCAAAGCGATTGGATATATTTGACTTAAATTGAAATTTTAAATTTTAAGCTGACTTTAAGCATATTTATAAATACTTTTGATATTTGTTTATATCATCACTATATTTCCTTATTATCTTTTCTTACTAAATTAAAGAGAAATTGAAAATAGAATATTACTTTAAGCAACAAAAAACGCACTCGAAATAAAAATATTTTTTTTTATTTGTTCACTCGGCTTGAACTATCTTTCGTGCGGCTCAATGGGCTTTGGGGAAGTGCGGGACGGTAGGCATAGCCGAAAGTAAATACAATCGAAAAAGGTTTCGGCTCACACACAATTTAAGCTATGTAGGATGATTCATTATACGCATTTCCGCACAAAGATCGAATACTTTTTAAATTTCGAGCCTCAGGATAATATCGAATACAATACTTGGCATACAGTTAGATAGATATTTGTATACATCTGTATTTACTATTATTTATGGATATTCTCTTTTTGCTTTTCTCGAGCTTATCGAGTGAATTCGAGCTCGTTCTCTCTGGCCCGAGTAAATCATAAGGCTTCACTTGCCGCTCGCCAAATCAAATTCACTCAGGCGTGGGCATTTCCGCTTGGGTCTCTCAACTAAATACATTTCCGCTACGTGAGTGCGCGGGAAGGGGATGGTAGAGGGGAGGAGGATGCCTGATATCCTTTGCCAGTCTCGGGGACATTGCCCTTTTTCTTGGCAATAAAATGGCGTTCGTCGCCTTTGCAGCACCGGCGTTGTCATTTGATGCGTCGTCGTTTTTCAGGCTCTTTGCCTGTCGCCGTGTAGTTGTTGCACATTTATAACCCCAACGCGGCGATGTGCAGTCTAAAATGATTGCATTTAGAAGCAGCAACAGCAGCAGCAGCGCGACGACAGCAACAACAACAACAACAACAACAAGGAGCAAGAAGAACAACAACTGCAGGCGCAGACTCTGCGAGAAGGCGCTGCTGTGACTATTTTAGTTGAATTAATGACGCTCTATTTGCCCTGCAAGTGCCAAGCGAAGGCGAAGTGATAAGTGCCGCCGGCATGAGTAATACACACACACAAACACACACACACATGCACATGCACAGCAAGGTGTGAGCTCAGGTGTGACACATGCAGCTATTTATATACTCGTATAACATAAACACACGATGCGATGCTCCAATTAGGCAAAGTTATCGCCGTTCCTGCAAAGGAGGTCAAAGTGCAACACTGCAGCATTTTGCATTTGCATTTAAATGAAATTATTGCATTCATCGAGAATTATTTGAACTATGCAATACGTAATTCGTTTCGTTCGCGTACAATTGAAAAGCGTATTTGCATTTGAAGTATATTATAGTCCGATATTAATAGGCATCAGCGCGCGATTATCGGTTTTAATAATGAGCAAAGGCCGTTGGGGCTGACAAATAACCTGTCATTTCATGGGATTACCAACCTCATTCAATTGTGGCTGCTGCACACACACACACACACACTCTCACACTCGCAGCCACAAAAATGTTCTGTGAATTTAGGGAATTGAGATATAGTATATACGTTGGCAATGAAATTGCATTAAATAATCGCAGCGTAATGTGAGAAATCAAATCATAGATTGCAGTTGAATTTCGGGCTCGAATCGAAATGAAACTTATATGCACTAAAATTGTACAGCAATATGATGAAACTCTGTGAAAATTAAGCAAATAAAAGCGAAATTATCTAATTTTATTGATATAATGCATATGATTCAATAAATGAAAATATCACGTGACACGTATACGTAATATTATTCATTATTATTAGTATCATTATGTGGAAAGCATATTCGAAATATAACCATATTGCATATTTATGTCATTAATAGTTTGTTGCTCTTATTTCCTAGGCATGCATTATCTAACTCTTAAATTTTCGAAAAAAATAACCCAGTTTCGAGATAGTGTCATGACCATAAAAACTGTATAGTTTCTCTGTGAAACGAGAGTTTAAAAATAAACAAAATCAAGCATGGCTTGAGCCCCTGGAGATGCGTATCGCAAATGCAATTTAAAATTTTCTGTTATGCAAAATGGAAATTTTGACAACAGATTTGCAGGGGAGTCCATAAAATGCATATGAGTTGCGTTTGAGAGGCCGAGTCCAGAGTCCTTGAATATGAAATATGCCTGCAAGATACACTCTAACCTCGATACGCTGTCTCTCGCTCACTCCGCAGTAGTAGCACACTACGACAGGCTCTCTCGCTCACACCTCCACATGCGTTGGCAAATAAATATTGCAAACAGATGCAGTAGCTGAATGAGCTGAGCTGCTGCTGCTGCTGTGCCTGCTGCTCAACTTGGCATAAAATTGGAAAACAAATTTTATTATTGAAATTGAAAATCAGAAAAAGAGTAAAAGAGTATAACGAGAGGGAAACTTTGTCAGAGGCGATGCAAACTCAAGCGAATTGAACGTGCTTCTTAAGCTGTCTTTAAGCCTAATTTGATCAAATTTGTTTAGAAATTGAAGACGGGTTCGAGCTGAGAGAAAACTGCAATTCCATAAAAAGTTGAGATCAAACAATTTCATTATTCTTTTGCTTTAACATTTTATCGTTATGTTTATAAATACGCCTCACTTGAGTTTCTTTTGGACTTATTCCAGCTCAATTCCTACGTATTTACCTTTGAGCTTAATTCACTGTAATATACCCAAAAAAAAAGGGCATGCTCTACGAATAGTACGGGATTATCAAGTGCGCAGGAATGAGAATTGGCGTAAATCTAGTGGGCAGCCGCAAGTGCAGCCCAATTTGCACAAGTGGAGAAGGATACTGAAGGACTTTGCATGCTTAGAGAATTTCAATTATTTTATTAGCCACGTGGCGCAGGGCTTCGCTGCCCACAAAAAGGGATAACAACAAGCACAGGGAGAGACAACACGAGAGAGAGAGAGTGAGAGTGAGAGTGAGAGAGAGAGTGAGAGGGAGAGCGAGAGAAAATGTGGCAAGCATTGTTTGCGGAGCTGTTTTATAACCGGTAGCGATTATTATGAAATATGCAGCATGGCAACGAAAAGAAGAAGAAGCGGAGCAGCTGAAGGTAAAACCCGACTAAGGCTGCTCGCTGCCTTGGCATAAATCTTTCATGTATGCAGTATATGAAAGCATATTTACTAATAACCCAATATCCCCCTTAGCAGCTACAAAGGCGCTTTTATCCAGCTGGAACTGCTGGCATAGCGCAGCCAAAAAAGGACACACAAGCCATGGAGGTAGGTGGAATGGAGGCGGATTTAGGGGCATCTATCGAAGCTAGTTTCGAATTTAGTTGAGTGCTTCGGGCCAAGTTGTCTAAAAGGCTAAAAGGGACAGAACAATGAGCATTTTCGCCATTCATCCATGCATATTTTTAATTAAAGCACAAAGGCCGAAAAACAAAGCGCGCTCGGGGCTCGGAGGCAACGTGTCGGCTCTCGCTGGCCCATTCGTTGCGGGCCTAAAATAAATGAAATATTTATTAACAAACCGTCGACATTCTTGGCAGTTTTCTGCGTGTACGAGCGAAAAAACACAAGCATACACACTACAGTTACACATACAGTAAAAGATAAAGTAAAGAGACTACAAACAAAACCATAAATGAATTCAATTACATTAAGTTTTTTCAGCTGTCTTGCTCGCACAGTGTCTCCGCCTCTTCCTCTCTCTCTCTCTCTCTTTCTCTCTCGCTCTGTGTTCCAGTGTATGTTTTGCTTTATACGAACCCGCCACGTAAGGCAATAAAAGCCAAAAGGCAGCGCGAGCAGGGGCACGCGGAAAACGGGAAAAAAGCGAACAAAATAAAGCGCAAAATAAATAAGCGACGAAAATTCAACGTACGCGAACCGCAGCAATTTAAACAATGTCCAATGCAGTCCAAGTGGTTTTTCACGCGCCACAGCTTACGGGGAAGGGATTGGTTATGGCGTGCCGAGGGGGTGGCCGAGGGGGATGTGGTGCTGCTGCATACTAAAAAAAACGTTTTAACCCTCAGGGCGAATCCATGAAATAGTGATGGATGCTGCGGCTTTGTACATAGTTAAACCCGCCGTGCCGCCTCAAGGGTCAGTCGATTGACGAGCGCGTGGGGGGAGGCGAGAGGAAGCTGCTGAACAATAGCTGACGCGCAGATTAAAGCCAAGTGCTGCAAGAAGTTGCGACTTTGATAATCCTTTAGCTGCATTCCGCTGCACTCGCACAAAGTCATTAATCAGGTTCATAAACTCGGGTAATGCAAGTTGAAATAGTTTCATAGATTACGCTCGGACCGCAAAAAGCGTACAAAGTTGCCGTTTAAGTTTTTAGCCAGGTGGGGTCGGACTCAGGCATTAAAATAAACTCCTCTGTGCTTCCCTTTCACTCTCTCTCCCACTGTATGGAGTATATAGGAAGTTGTCACTGCAGTTGAACAGGCAATAAGTATACGCCCCGTAAGCTGCCTCGCTGCCGGGCTGCGGCTTCCCTTGTAGCCGGCAGCCTCTTTGGCCGGGGGCGTTAACCGAAAATCGATGACTGTGCAAATGGAACGGATGATGTATGCGGTCTGCGGCAGGTCTGGCAAGTGCAAAAGTTCTCTCTGTACTCTCCTAGATGTAATTGGAAGTTGCGGAGCTGCTTGGAGCCATTTATAGGCAGGCAGGCAGCCCGGCTGGCAGTCCGAAGCTGGTGTCTTGTCGCGGTCCGGCATTGTTTACACACTCTCGCACTCATCCACAATGATTAACTGCAGCACGCTGACCGTGCGGCACCTGCAAACGCTGCAGGCAGCTTCCACTTAACTGGCACCCACTACGGCTACGTAATGTGAGTCGTCAATCAGCCATAGTTACGTCGTCGTCGTCGTCGTCGCCATTGGGGCGAGAGTACACATGCACTGCCCTGGTAGATACATAGCTCTGCGCTAGTGTCAGGTAAACTGGGGCCAAATGCTAATGGACACCCATTAAACACTCGCTGACAAAGTGCCCCGTAAGACAGTCGGCCATAGGCGACAGCATGCAGCAGCTGCAGCCGATATTTACAGCTATTGTATTGCATTAGTTAATAGCCCGACTAGCTGTGGCATTTCCTCGCAGTACACAGTTTGAAAAATTACAAGATTTGCTAGGCTTGTCTTGCATAATTATTGAGCCTTTTCTAAAGTGGTTTTTTACCTAGTTTCTACTACTCTAGTTCCGTTAATTGAGAGTGAATTTCAAGCTTAAAAAAGTTTAAAAAATTTTCTAAAATAGCTAAACGATTGTGGCTTCAAAAAGTCTGAGCGAACTTTGTCATAAACACACTTCAGCAGACGATACGGAAAGCTTATCCTTGTGCTTGTCAGTTGAAAGCTAACATTTTATGGCTCACACACACCCACACACACACACACACACACACGAAAGTCACAGCGCACAACTATGACCATAAACTCTGGCAACTCTCTGGGATTGACAGGATTCTGCGTTTCCCCCCAAAGCTGTCGAGTGCAACAAATTTCAATGGTATTTTATTCGCCTCATGTGCAGCTGGCCATAAAATCATTCACAATCGCAGCTCGAAGTGTCGCCTGTGAATAGCTGTGCGGATTCGACATTGGAGCCGATGATGAATTGTTGCTTAAGTTACTCCAGCCGAATTCGGAATAAAGTAATGCAGATTTATCAATTTAAATATTGACCTCAAATTGATTGGTTTTCATTGAGAATTTAATTATTATTGACAAATTAATTTGATCTGAGCGAGGGGGGGGGAAAAGTGATGGCAGTTTATTTTCAGCTTGAAAATATTTCCATAAACTTTCCAATAATTTAAAATTCAAGCTTAAACTTAGAACTGCCTGTAGTTACTCAACTTTCGCTGACCTTCGTTGAATGCCACTCGTTATCATATTCCCGTCTTGGTTCGTCAGAATTTCTTTGATCCATCAAGTGCAAGTGCTTCAGGTAAGGCCATCTTTAGACTTCATTTAACAACACTGCCACGCCCACTGGTCCGCCCAGCTGGCCGCTAATATCGTTCAGCCTGGCAGCAGAGCAAACATTATCATCGACATAGAATAAACATGCATAATGGAGCATCTTAAATGCAACTTATTTTGCATAGTTAAGCATTTGAGTGGCATCGCTGCTACTTCACTAACTTTGATACTTCCACTCGACTCGACTCGACGCAACGCGACGCGGCACACCCCTTACCCGTTTCTTACCGGGCTTATGCCTTGCCTGGCCTCCTCACTATGGTGGGCTCCAAGGTACACAGGAAACTCAATGAAAATATCTAAAGTTGGCAGAGAACGCGCTCAGCGCACAGTGCCTATAAAAAGTGTGCCCTTCAGAGACGGTCCCGTTCCTCTCTCTCTCTCTCTCTCTCTCTCTCTCTCGTCTGCATTCCCTTCCTCTCGCTCTCTGTGAGGCAAGCCAACATTTTTGCCAGCCACTTGCCATATTTACACCAATTCCCTTGTCTGTGTGCCAAGCATTTCTGCCTTTGCCTCTGCCTTTGGCTTGGCTCCTGTTTCGCTCTTGCCGCTGCTGCTGTTGTTGTTGTTGTTGCTGCTCTGCACACGCCCACAGAGCAACAAGCCCCCCCTCTTCGGGCTGGTGTGTTTAACTAAAAAATGTAATAGTGTTGCTGCCTTTGTCCTAGTCCTGGCCAGCATCATCATGAGCAGGCAGACAGCCAGCTGAGCGGCCAAGAGCTCTTCCCCTTTTTTTTAGTTATAGCCTGAAGAGGGTATTTATAGCGTGTCAGTGATTTGGCGATGCTTAGTGGCATTGGCAAGAGCTTAAAACAAAATTACACTCGTGCCGCAAAAAATTATGTAGCATACTTTTCAGCTGAATAGTTGAGCTGGTAGCAAGATTTTATTAAAAAAAAATAACTCTAAAAAGGAAATACAATTCTAGTTTCAATTACCCATTCTGGCCATTCTCTTTCGCAGGGTATAATCACATCGTTTCTGTCAAATATATCAGTGAGAAATCTGCTGCTCGCTTTCATTGCATTTTCCTTAGCTGTTTGCACTTAGTTTCGTTGTCTGCGTTGCCTTTCAGAGGCATTATATTCAATCATTGGGTTAATCATTAGCCAACAAGCAGCACAAGCTGACTGACTGACGGACTGACTGACTGACTGACAGAGAAGGCACTCAGTGCGACTGTTTGCTTTCAAATGGATTTACAGCTACTTGACTTTGATAACTCTTAAAGTCGACACGTCACTCGGGGCGTATACGCAATGCGAGATCTACTACTAATGACTGTGACGCTTAACGCGCAGCTAATTACAAGGCAGGCAAATTCCGAGTTCCACACATCGTTCAGAGATACCTTTTGGGGTAATTATATTGTTCAGTGAATACTACGACGCAACTTTGATCAAACAGCAGGAAAAACACCAGGTTTTTTCCCATTCTGTTTCCATTCTGTTTTTTTTTCGTGTTGCGTAATTAGTGTCGAGTGCTTCTGCTCCAGTTGCGTTCGCACGTACCCAGCCCTATGACTGATTGTGAGTCAAGCTATGCTCGTTATAAATAATAAAGCAGCCCACAGCACTCGCACACACACATTACTCTTGCACACACAAAGTCAACTCGGATTAGAAGCAGTTGAGGCATCAAATTTTTGGACGCCTGCGTCAAATTCAATGCGTGTCCACATCAAGGTCGTGCTGCTCCTGGCTAAGCCCTGCTAGACATTTGATGTAAACGTAATCATGCTCAAAAATGTGCCTCCAAGCTGGCCCGACAAAATTCCATTACAAATTGATAGAAAATGCTTGTGCTTGCGGAAATGTTTTCATTTCTTCGAATTTTATTTTAAAACGAACCGAAAATTAATACCGCTTTGCTTGATTTTGTCACAGTCTTATCAAGTTTGAAATCATTATTTAATTCCTCGACAAGCATAGGCATATTTTAAATACAGAACTTAAAAATACGCATACAAATTGGATTTTTACCTATATTATTCGCAGTGGTTTCTTCAGTGAATTGAAGTTTAATTTTCGTTTCTTTTTGATTTCAATTTGTTTTAAATTTTGATGCAGAAATTTAAGCTTAACTTTGCTTAGGCTGTCAATCTATGGGAGTAGCTACAATATTCATGATGTAATCGCCTCGCTGCAGACTTGCTCTCTTCCATTAACTGGCAGTACGAAGAAATTCTGGACTTAATTTTATCGGTTTAATTAAAGGTTGCTATGACAATAAGCTAAAATGCTAGCAGCCTGTACTCCTGCCCCTCTGGCTTCAGCCATTACCCACACACACACACTTTGCTTGGCCAAGGTGTCAGTACGAGGTCCTCGAGGCGGCGTTGCCAATGCAAGCCTCTTTGCCAAAAACCGCTCTGAGCCATTTGCGGAATGTGCTGCTGCTGCCTTTGCTATCAACTGCTGTCGCCGTATTAGTTGCTCGCCCCAACTTATGCTAGTTAAAGTTTATATAAAGAAAACAACAACATGAAAATAGTGAAAAAATTTTGAAATTGTTTTGGTTATGCTTTGGCATTTTCGGGTCGCCTAATGTTGTTGTTGTTTGCGTGGTTGTTGTGCTGGCATTTCGGTGGTTTTGGCCACACATGCAACGATAAAGCAGCGTGCAGCCAATGAACCTGGCTGGCTGATACCCTGGCATCGCCAGCCAAACTTGTGTTATTTCGACTCGATGCTACCCTCTTCTAGCGCCTAATGGCCAGAGGATATTGGGGACTGGCGAAAAGCAAGCACAAAGTGGAGCAAGGACTGCCAAAGGATGCTGGCTGCACTCGTTTCGGGTGCGATTGTTTGTATTTCTTTTGCCATTTTATTTAAGCGGATTATTTTGGCACATTTGCTCTTCCTTTTTTTGGTCCAATCTGCAGTTGGGTCTGAGTGTGTGTGTGTGTGTTTGGCCTGGCATTGGAATGCCTAATGAAGGTTGGGGTAAGTGTACGTAAATTTGAGCAAATGATGTGTAGACTCAACATACTTATATGTTGTATATGTGAAGTACGAGTACGAGCTGGACCGTCGAGGCTCGTGACAAAAGTTATTTAATTATGATTATGCTTATGTCGTTGTAGTTGCTGCTGCTGCTGCTAATGCTGTTTGCTGCTAACTGTTACTGCACGTCTGTGCGCTGTGCTGCTGCTCTTGTTGCTCATTTGTGCTCGAATTTACTTAGTTTTGCACTAAAGCGCCACAGGCTCGGCAAATGTAGACATAAAACTTGAATACACAAAGCACACACACACACACCCATTGAACAGGGCGTGACAGTGAGGCGAAAGGGGACGGGGAAGGCGGCGGGGTATGCAGCACACTTGTCAGCTCACATGCAGCGATGACTGTCTGCACTTGGCTTTGGCTATGGCTATGGCTTTGGCTATGGCTTTGGCTTTGGCTTGGTTTCGGCTTTTCGACTCGGTCGAGTCTGGACTGCGCTGTTCGGCCGCCCGGGCCGAGTTACATGTTAGCTTTGGCGCTAATGTCAAAGTCTGGGCAGCACATGTCGCACGCACAGCAAGCGGCTGACATTGCCATGTGGCTGACACGCCTCCACATCCACCTCCACCTCCGCCTCTTTTCCCGGCGCCACAAGACCCGCCCCTGCAGCTGCATTTGCAGGCATAATCATTCTCGAAATTAAACGACAGGCAAGTTGAATAGAGATAACTACAGAGGCCACCCAGCTCGCACACAGAAGACATTTCAATTGCTCTGACATTCTAATAATTTAGCTGTAGTCCTTTTTGCCCAAGCAGTCTGAGAGTCTCAGATAAAGTAGCTTAACATATAAATAGGCTAACCATGATGATGATGTAGTAAGTGCATCTATTGTAAGTTAGTTATGACTTTCAATAAAACAAGGCAAGAAGTGAGAGAATGCTCTATTGTCGTGCCCGCCTCGCTGCCAAACTATAATTGGAAATCAGCTTAGAAAGTAGTGTAGTATATAAATTGGCAGTATAACAACAAATATAATTTGTATGAACGTCTATATCTCAGAGACTGTCAGCGCCAGCTACACCGAGTTTTGTGACAACACTGGCAGTATCTTTAGGTTTGTTTTAGAATTCAGCCACGCCTCTGCAGCCCATATAAATTAATATAAATGGCAGAATGAGCAAACTGTTACAGCTCTACTTAAAATTAAAGAAAGTGCTTGCTTATCAAGTATACGCAATTAGAATTGAAAAAGAAACGATTCGATTTACATAAGTTTTGCACAAATTTGTACACAATACCAGAAAAATCAAATCATCAATATTAATTGCAAATCCTGCGTTTAATTTATTCCAATTATGTGGCTCAAGTTCGCACTTAATATTCGATATTTTGCAAATAATTAAACACAAACAAACGCTTAATTTAAATGAAATTCAATAGAAATAATGGCGATACTCACTTGAGTGCATTGGCAGTCTTAGCAGCTTAAGTTAAATATTAAATCTATCAGAAAATATGTATATGTATGTGTTTTTGTCTTATTTGCCAGCCTCAAGGACAAGAATAGAAGTTTCAATCACATTACTGCGTCGATATTATTATGTGATTGTCTGTGGTGTGTTAGCTTGTATGTATGTGTGTGTGTTTATCTATAGTCTCTGCTAATGAAAATTAATGTCTGAATTTTTCGCATTGTCCCCGCTGATGTGTCTTTGACAAGGCAGCTTTTGTCGGGCTGTCATAAAGTGCAATTTGTACGAATAATTCGCATTGTCTCTATAAATGTGATAGACATACATTATGTGTGCATATATTAATACATTCGATCAGTATGAGTTTTGGCACCCGCAATGCAGTTAATTGAATTCTCTACACACTGCACAAAAGCCTCTCGAATAGACGAGTAACGAGTGTGCAGACGAATCGAGTGTGTAGAGTGTCGAGTTGGTGTTAAGCTCTCGAAAGTATGCAATTAATTATTGTTATTTAAGCAGCTTATTGTGCTCGAAGTCGAAGTCGTTGCTGAGTGCGTCGTTGAGTGAGTGCGATGCTTAGAAATATTTGATAAACTTCAGGCAGCTTCTCTCTCTATATATAAAATGCCCTGCATGCTTTCAGCTCAATTTCAACTACTTAGTTGGCCAACTGGCGCAGGAAAAAGGCTGAAGGCAGATGGCAGAAGGCAAAAGGCAATAAGCAAATGGCAAATGGCAAACTGCAAACGAGTAAACAAATTAAAGTCGGGGCAATGCGACTGGCAACTGGCAACTGGCAACAAATTGCACTTTGACTGTATGGCAAGCTTAGCGCACGACCTCGACTTTTGGCTGCGCAACAAAAGTGCCCCCAATGCATTCAGCGGTTGTCCCAGGCGACCAAAGAGACGGTGAGACGCAGAGACGGAGAGAGAGAGAGACCGAGCGAAACGGGGATTCGGGCTTAGGATGCGCCAAACTGAGATGGATGACTGGCAGCCACAGCGGTGGTAGCCAGTGCTATATCTACATGGAGTACTGCGAGTACTGTAAAACAAAACGGGCCAAGAAAACGCAACTGCGAGGGCACAAAAAACAAAACTGCAGAAATGAATTTCAAGTAAACGAAATGAAATGAAACAAGGGAAATTACAAAGTTTTAATTCAAACATTCGCATTCGCTGGCAAATACTTAAGCTGCAGCTTTAGTGGCAGTCGGGGCGGGGCTGGCGGGGTGGAATGTGGGGGAGTGGGAACTGCTCGGCCAGCTGCAGTGAGCAGAATATTTCACTGCGACTAAACGAAATGTTTTACTCTTAGCTGCTGCTGCTGCCTCTGCTTTTGAGCCGCCTGCCATACACCTGACTACCCAACCCCCTGCCCTACTCGGCCTTCCTGCTGATATCCTTGTGGATCCCCTGCAGCACTGCACTTGCGCCTGTTTCGCATTTTGATGCAAAGCTGCCGCTGCTGCTGCTGCTTGTGGGTTGCATTTAATTGCAAATTAAAATTCTGCGCTCAAGACTTTGTATGCAAAAAGCTGACAGTGGGAGGGACCGACAGAAAGACGAACAGTCGGATAGATAGAGAGCACAGTTGGCATGAAGCAGCGGCAAGTCCCCAAGTCCTTTAGGGAAGTTGCAGCAAAATAAATAAATGTTGCCGCTTTTCAGGCGCAAGACTCAACTCCTCTCTGCGTGCGTGTGTGTGTGTGTGTGAGTCTGTGTGCACTTTGGGCTTTTGTTTTTCTTCACTGTGCGCGCTCGCGAAAACTTAACACAACTTTACTCTTAACTCGTTTGCCCGAATTAAACTCTGGCCAAAAATTTGTCGGAAAAAATACATGTCAGCTGCTGAATACAGTGCCTGCCGCTGGATATGGAATGCGCTCGACGTCGACTACTCGCACCCAGTGTGGGGCTCGGGCCCAGAACGCGGCGCAGTTGCACATGAGCAAATTAAATGGTTTCCGACTTCCGGCAGACAACAAAAACGGCTGTTTCCATATTACAAACATGCTATATGCAAGTTTAATGCTTCTACGGTTCACCAACATTTCAGTTCTCCGGAATCCCCCTGCCACGCCCTTCCACCCCCAGTGCCCGGGCCATGCCGCGTATCATCACCTTTTTTATGTGAAAATTTCCGCTGAATATGGATTTATAGCTGGCGGTGCAGGCTTGTGAGGCCTCTCCACAGCCCGAGGACCGGAGACAGGCAGCCTGTCGGCGAGTTATAAATTAGGCTAACATGTCGGCATCCTGAACAAGACAAACGGCACAAATTTGACAAGTATTCGTAATTCAAGTTTAAATTAGTTGTGTAAAAACACGGAAATATTAAAGTAGAATACTTTTATTTTTTAACAAAAAGAGCATAACAAAAAATAAACGGAGAACTGGGAGATTAAAGTTTTCCGTCACACGAATGAAAGATAATCTTGCTTTTGTGGGCATTTGCATACTGTTTTTTTGCTTAAAACATTATTATTATTTTTTTTTGTCAATAAATCCGCTTCACAATTGCATTTAAAATGTACTATATAGTAATATTTGTGTTAGTATTAATTATTTTTTGTTCGTTTCGGTCTTTTAATGCCCGTATTAGCCCTTATTGCGATCAAATAAATTTCACTTTTATACTTTGGGCTTCAATTGCATATAAGTATAGGAATTGAAAGTGTGAACAGTAGTAATATCCAGAGAATATCAAACATTCAATGAATTCAATTTATAAAAAAATTAAATTTTGATATACAAATGTTTTTAAAAGATAATTATATTTATTTGAATTTGATTCCAATTAAATTAAACAACTTTAGGCTATATGGACGATAGTATGCAAAGTAGCACAGCCTCGGAAGCTTATACCATCTTTAGTAAACGATAGTTTACTAGATATAGGAATAATATAAAAATATAAAGTTGTTTGCAAATTCATTAAAGATTAAACCCAAAATAACACGAACTTCCACAAGCGATTTTCATCGTAATGCAGCATGCCTCAAGCAGCCTGCGGCAAGCGTTTAAATGGAATAAAGAAGATACCAAATTTCGATCAAAATGCAAACTGGCCGAAATAGAATGGAAGCACACACACACACAGACAGGCGCTGACACACACACTTACTTTGATGGACAAAATTGAATTAAATATTTTCCGTGGTATTGTATGTTTTCCATTAAAAGGCAGCTGCAAAATTGTTGTTGGTCGAATGAATAAAACAAAAAAAAAGAGCGCAAAAAAACGTCGAAAGAATCCTAAAATAAACTGCACAAAAGAGAAACAACAAAAAAATGGAAGGCAAGTCGAGCTATTCACAATGGCGCCGGCCCGTTTTGCATATTGCAAATATTGTGAATAAAAAATTGCTGAGTGAATTTAGCTTAGAACTGCATTTATGCGATGACAAACTGACCAAAAACTGCAACTGCGGCTGCAACGGGCCAAAATTGCTGTCACAACATAAAAATGGACGCTGCACACCTGCCAAGGGCGTCCAAGGGGAGTCGGGCCATGGGTAAGGGGTGAGTGGGTTGAAAAGTGGTTGCCTGCAACCACAATACATAAAACCGCTTAAGTTTTCATTCAACGAACTGTAAAACTGCATTTGAATGACGCGAGAGCAGAACAAAAAGGGCCAAACAGCCGCCCGAATCCGCTGAACTTGAGCAGCAGCAGACTGTGTGTGCCTCTGTGTGTGCCTCTGTGTGTGTGTGTGTGTGTGCGAGTGTGTGTGCTGTCAATGTTTATAATAAAAGTGCGCGACTTGTCACACATTTAGCACACGAGCAGCAGCAGCAAATGCTGTGCGCGCTTTTTTGCTCGTTTAGATTTTTAGATTATGTTTTGATGGAAAAAACGACACGGCGGCAGTTGGCGGAGTAACTGCTGCTGCTGCTGCTGATGCTTCTGTTCCTGATGCTGCTGCTGCTGCTGCTGCCGCCGCTGCTGTTGTTGTTCTGAGTTGATGATGATTTTGCAGCCTGCCAGCAGCTGCTGCTGTCGAGAGAAGCTCAAAAAAAATAAGTAAGAAACTGCGGATGGTAGAGTTAAGCGTGTAGTCGTTAAAGGAATACCCTGCACATTTTTAGGAAAACTTTAATTTTATTATAAATACTGTAATATACTAATAATACCTTAAAAAATAAACGAATATATTTTGAATGCCTTTTAAATTGTATTGAATTTGTTTTTTCTATTTTATACCCTCTCTAGAACTTTCAGTTCCATTCTTATTCCATTTCCTTTATTTTTATCTATCTATTTTATTCTTGTTCATTTGATTTCTGTCTCATTTTATTTCTGTTTCTGTATACCAACTCCTTAGTCCCGTATACCCGTCTTGCTGTCATTTCTACATCGAAAAAAATTCAGAGGCAGCGTCGAACTCGTCAACCTGCCGCTGCCGCTGCTGCTGGCGGAAAACTAGCAGGGAAAATTGCTGACTGCAGGAGTATGGCGGCAGGGAAAAGACGGCATAGGGGACACCCACATAAAAACCGCAAAAGCTAAATAAAAATGCTGGCTTCGACGTGACGGACTTGCCCATGGCAACACAAGCCGGAGCAGGGGCAGGGGCATCTTCAGCTTTCGGTTTCAGTAGCAGCAGCAGCAGCCACTCCGCCTGATGAAATAGGCAGTCGAATTTGAAGGCACTGTTGGAGCAGCAGCAGTAGCTGTGGCAGCAGAAGAGCTGAGCAAAAAAGATGCGGCACTGCGCGAACGGGAAACAACTAAAGGCCCGAACCGGTGCTGTAGTTGGTTAGTCGACAAAATGTAAATCAAAATTCCAACCAGGCAGCGAGAAGGACAAAACATGGGTGGAGCGGGGGGAGAGTGTTGGGTTCGGGCTTGGGTTCGGGTCTGGGTCTGGGTCCGGGTCCGGGTCTGGGTCTGGGTCTGGGTTGTGTTCCGGATCGCTGTTGCCTGAGTCCGTTAACGTGGCCCTGGATAAACCGCGCGCGTTCGTATAAATAAATATTTACAACTCGTTTGCCGCAGCCAAAAGCAAACTAAGCTGGCAAGGCTACAGCAGCTGCTGTTGCTACTGCTGTGGCAGCCACTGTGGCAGCCACTGCCGAGGCAGGCAGTCGGTGTTGGAGCGTTCAAGGACCTGGCCGACAGTTACCTGAGCGCGGCGCTGTGCTACGACGACGCTTCAACACCTTGACGCGTCAGCCCGCGTTAACAATGCAAACTCATTGTCAGTTTTTCGAGGGTCTGCTTCGCGCTTGATGGGATCAGCTGCAGCTGGCGAAGGGGACGGGGTGTGTGAGAGTTGGGGGCATAAGTGAGTAACGAAGGAAGGGAACCCAGGCAGAAGGGGTCGTATGGATTTGGGCGAGAGTGCTCTCAGAAAAGTGTTAAATGAAGAAGAGATTGAGGTGTTGGCTACGTACTTAATTACGCAAAAAAATTGAATGAGCTGCTTGCCCAGCGAGGGGGGTACAGCGAGAGGGGAGCGGGTGCATAACAGAATTTAAAATAATAAGTATTTGTTACTTTTCTTAGTTGTACTAAGGTTGTGTTAGGAGAACTGGGGGAATATTGATTTTATTTTTCCCCTTTTGGCGGGTTTTCTTACTCTAGACAGCTTCACTAAAATGTTTTTCCGCTAATCAAATATAAGACCAAAAACCATAACTAGACCCCAACTAAACAGCTTCCCCGCCCTCTGCTGCTGTTGCGGAAAATGCAGGCGGACTAAAATGGCGCATCATGAATTAAAGATGACTTTGTGGCAAGCAAGGAGCCGGGCGAGTTGACTGTGGCGTGTAGGCGAGGCCAGGCGGCAATGTCAACAACAATGTAAGGTGCAGAGTGCACAGCAAGACAGGGAGATAGAGAGAGAGAGTGAGAGAGAGAGAGGGAGAGAGGCTGGCAACACTTCAAAGCGAACAGAGCCGAGTGGAAAACTACGCTGAGCCTGTGCCCAGTGCTGGAAAACGAGTGTAGCAAGTGTGCTGTACAATCGAAGGAGGGGAGAGGGAAAGTGGCGGGGGCTGGAGCAGTGGCAGGGGCAACTGCCACTACCAACCTAGCCCAGCCGAGCGTGATCGCAAAGTCGCTCAAACGCAGTTTAATATAAGCAAAAACGTAATCAAAATGCGACACTTTTTCCAACACTTGTGGGTGGAGGGGTAGGGGCACAAAAACAATGAAAATTTCATTTCTTCATTTCGACGCATGTCCCTGTGCCCACCCACACCCGCGTGGTGTGTCTACCCCCCTGCCTGCCCGCCAGCTGCCTTGGCTCCTGCTCCTGCTCTGATTGTTTCGCTCTTCTGCGTCTGCCTGCGTTGGGGCAGTCATTCGTCACCCGAGAACAATCCTTAAATAAACTATTTATTGTGCTGCGCAGCTTGCCACCCTCCCTTCCCCACCCCCAAACAAGCACGAAACGAATCTCAAAGCTATTAAGCAGTGTGTGTGTGCGTTTGTCTCTGTGTGTGCGTGTATAAATAAATTCCAAGTGGGAGTCTCGGGACTTGCAATGCCAAGTTAAATGCGACTTTAAGCCGCATTCAATTCCGTCTTCCATCACGCTTTAAATGCTTCACTTCAGCAGAAGAAGACGAACTTGCCACACGACAATGGTTTATTATTTTCATAATCCGACACTTTACTGCATTGTTTTCTGTTTGGATTTCAATAAGTTTCACACGCCCGAACGTTGTTTATATATCTATGTATGTATATGCGCTATGTGTGCGCCTGCATTTGCTTATTTCTAATAGGAAAATTGCATAATTTTTCTTTTTGTATCGAGTCGGCCCCGAGCAGTGTTGCACAACAACAAAATGGAGCAGCACATACAGCACATTAGTCTCGGCATATGCAAATTTGACAGCCCGCATGCAGTCTCTATATGTGTGTGCGGGTGTGTGGGAGTGTGTGTGAGTGCCAGTGAGTGTCAGTGAGTGCGAGTGTGAAATCAGTGCGTGTTAAAGACAATCTTGGATTGAGAAAGGCCAAAGCAGGCGCGCTATTTTACGAGCACATAAATAAGTGCGAACTGGGAGTACAACTTGTCGTAAAAAGAACAGTCTGGAAAGCGAAAACTCTAGGAAAACTACGAAAACTCCAAGTTCTAGCAAAAGTATATTGAAGGAGCCCACACTCATTAGGGCCGCGCAAGTCTCGTATATGGTTTGCTTAGCAATAGTTTAATTAAATGTGTTTTAAATTGTATATATTGTATATAAACTATACAAAGCAGATTCATAAAGTCAAAGAAATAATTTACTTTACATATATTTAAATGATTTAAATCGAAGTATAAAGAATTGAAATTAGTCTCAGAATTGGCAAACATATTTAATAAATAACAGTTTCTGTTTCCTGGAACGCCACGCTTTCGCTCGCCATGCGCCTTGAGGTAGGCAACAATTGTGCTAAATTTATTAAAGTCAACGCAAATGAAAGTCAAAGCTGAAGCGCATGCATAAGTCAGAGGCTGCACTAATCAAAAACATAAATTCACATAAAAATATCCTGACGTAGACGTAGATGTAGACGCAGAAGTGGAAGACACCTGCACATCTGTCCTTGCCGTGCTGCTGTCTCTCTCGCTCTCGCCGTGCTAAAGTTGAAGGTTTATGAGCTGCACACAAAAATGGAAATTGTCCCAGCTGCCATATGTGTGGGCTGTTCGCTTAGCGAGTGTGCGTGTGTGTGTGTGCTTGTGTGGGTGCAGACAACTTGGCACTTAGGCCTAACGACGACGTCGACTGTGGCAGTGGCAGTGGCTGCGGCTGCGGCAGCGGCTGCGGCAGTTGACAGTCGCCGTCTGGCCAGGCTCCAGAGTTGACTCGTGTGCTCTATGTATGCATGCACATATAATAAGCATGACAACACTAAATGGCTGCTTATGCATGCAAAGACAACACTCACATACAACAGCGAGACACCCACACACACACACACACAAACTCTCTCTCTCTCTCTCGTTGAAATTGAGTGCATGCTTGGCTTAAAGTGCAGTTGACTGAGCCAATTTCCAGCGGGTAGCGACGGCTCCACTTTATGGCTCATTTCCTAAATGGCTGCAGCTGACGTCATCGAGGCCTAGCACACCATAAAAAGCAACGAGCGACAGCAACAACAGCAACAACAGCAACAACAGCAACAACAGCAGCAACAACAACCGCAACACCCACAAACAGATTGCTGTGAGCAAAGACACATTTACTTGTTAACTCGTTCGGCCTGAACAAGACACCCAGAAGTTTAGAAATGCTTTGGTTGTGAGAAATACAGAGTCTCCCTATTCAACATTTTAAATTCATAATATTTTGATGCAGAATCATTCCAGGAATCGAATCGTTTGAAGAGTGACATTTCTCAAGAGTAACTTATGATATTTGACGAAGTTGTTCCTTTAAAGCTTAAAAGCAGTATCTTAAGGTATCAGTATCAGTATATTATTTATTGTTCCTTTCTCATTTTATACAATTTGCTTTTCTGCATTTAAAGCGTAACTGGATTTTCTTAAAGTATTTCAATTATTTCAAACCCTTTTTTTAAATTGTATGTATTCGAAAAATAAACATAACAATTTCATTCTTTTTTACAACAACCCAAAATTCCGCCTGTTCACTCTCTCTCTCTGCCAACTAACAACAAAGGAAAGTCAAGTGTGCTGGCATTTTGGCCTTCTGTATTGGCCATTCGAGCAGGCCTAGTCGCGAGCCGTTTAACACGCTCAGTACGACCCGCTGCATGCGGTCAGACGACACTGTGTCTATCTGTCTCATTGTATGAGATGTGTGTAGCTGTGTGTGTGTGTGTGTGTATATTTTGGCCGCAACAGCATGGCGCGTGTCATTCGATATCATTGCGCAATTGGCAGTTGGACATTTGAGCGGTTAATAGTATGGCGAGCATGCCAATTGCAATTGCAACCGAAACGGCAAAGCCAACGGCAACGGCAACTTCAACCGAAACGGCAACAGCAACTGCAACATCGTCAACTGCAATTGCAACATTCGCTTGCCACATGCTGACCCGTCGGGGCGGGGTCAATTGCATTCGGGTGGCCTAAACATTTGCACTGAATTGGCCATCTTGTTTTCAATTTGCCCAAGTGATAGTTGACCAACTGATTGAACTGATTGTTGTGTCCTTTGTGCCAGACACGCTGAAATTGCATACCAGACCCCCGAGAATGAGCTCGATCCAGCTTTACGCGTCTCCCCCACAGTGTAAAAATTATTCTCGAGCACGTTTTAAATAGGTTTTCTTGTCATTTGCAGCTTTAGTTTTCCGCTTTTCACTTCATTTCACGCAGCGAAATATACTAGCTTTATTTTCCAAGTAATTTGTGTAATTTTCCTTCTTTTTTTCTCTATCTCATCCATCTAATATCCTTTGTGCACTGTTATTTTACGTAATTCTCCCAAACCGACTGCAGCCACAAGCTAACGACTTAATAAATGATAATCGTAGTTTCATTATGCGCTGACACACACAAACACAACAATAGATTACTGGAGCGCCGACTTATATGCGTTAAGCACGCAAATCGGTTATTATAATGCATACTATATAAATCTCGCATTGTGCCCAGAGTGCATTAGCAGGGCATATTTACACGATTCGGTGCGGCTCTGGCATCGGTCTCGGGCTGGGATTGCAGATAAAACCGACGCCAGACCGCGGTCCCTGCTGTCTGTTAAGCAGATAAGAGCCCGACCATTTCTACTAAACAACATGACAGCAACAACAACGGCAGCTATAAATGGCAGAGCAAATAAAATAAACAAAAGGTCTATTAGTTATTGTTGTTTGATTTGCAAAGTGTTTGTCATTTGTTAAATAAATTGATGGCCATTGCGGTTATAGGCAAATAAAGCGGCTCGAAAATATCATTGTGAAAGGCCTAAAACGAATATAACAGCAATAAAGCAGGAGCTTATGGTATACGTGCAGTTGCAAGATATGGTAGAAATCGCAAGGAAATTGCCTTAAACTTTCTTTACTTGCGTAACTTTAATTCTTAAAAAGCTTAAAACAAGTTGAAAAAACTAAAAAAACAAAATATTTTGGAATAATTTCTATGCTCATTAAACTTGCTATTCTATTTTTTTCGATCAAGGAATTCCTATACTAATTAAAAGTAAATGTTCATACTTTATACGTGCTTTATCTTTTTTGCTATACTAATTTAATTAACTTGTTAAATTTTATTCAATTTTACCCGCTTTAAAATCAAGCATACCATTTTAAATGGCTTTCTAGCGTGAATGAAGGGAGGGAGGGTAAGTCGCGTGTTGGCCGCCCACGCATAAATACGTTGACAGTTTATCAATCGCGAATCCCCGGACTCGGGAACTGTCAGCAAGTGCGGGGAGGCATGAAACTAGGCGCTGCGGCGTAGGCAAACAATCAGCAGCTGTCATAGCGGCGAGTTGAGACTTCAGCAGCCAGAGACGAGACTAAAACCGAAAAACCAAAACAGAAAAAAAATTATAAAAAACTGCGAAATGACATTGACATTTTGAATAATGACGAAGCGGCAGCAGCAGCAACACAAAACTTACCAAGCGAAACAGAGATATAGTCAGCCAAAAACTGAAAACTCTGTGTAGAGTAAGGGAAGTGGGTGGCAAGGCGACGCCTGACAGTTAAAGTACTCAGCCCGGATGACAGAGATTAGGAAACGGCACTCAAGTGGCGCCCTCCGGCAGTCACTGAACGACGATTCAAACGCTAATGAATAATGTCAAGGTGTTGTCGAGTGCATTTCATTGTAACATCATTAGAACCCAAGCACAAAGCCCAAAGGAGCAAGTCAGCAAAGGGAAGGGAAGAGAAAGAAAGAGAGAGGGGGCGGCAGCCAGAAGTGATCCCTGCCACAGGTAACTGACGCCTTAAATGGCCGAATGGAGGAGAACGCCGCGCTGCCAAGTGGCCATAATCACAGAGGTGCAATTTGAAGCGAGGAGTGCAGCAGATCAGCAGCATTCTTAACGGTTAAGTGGTGTGGGGGGAAGGGGACGGGAGCAGCATCCAAGCAGCAGCAGCAGCAACTACAGTGCCATCAACAATAATAAATTCTTGCTCAAAGTGCCAAGTGCAAAATGAAGACAGAAACGCAAGCAGAGGCATCAAAAGCCGAGCGCGGCGGCAGCGAAAATAGTTTGAAAAACTAAAATTAAACTATGTTGTTGCTGCATTCTTTTTTAATATAATTTGCACTAGAACACCCTGTAGAAGGTGAGATATATAAATATATCAAATATATCAAATTATCAAATTATCAAATTATCAAATTATCAAATATATCAAATTATCAAATATATCAAATATATCAAATTATCAAATTATCAAATTATCAAATTATCAACTATATCAAATATATCAAATATATATAATATATCAAATATATCAAATATATCAAATATATCAAATATATCAAATATATCAAATATATCAAATATATCAAATATATCAAATATATCAAATATATCAAATATATCAAATATA
The DNA here is from genome assembly GCA_018151445.1 of Zaprionus inermis. NCBI lineage: Eukaryota > Metazoa > Arthropoda > Insecta > Diptera > Drosophilidae > Zaprionus > Zaprionus inermis. The sequence goes on along the minus strand of JAECXD010001328.1, from coordinate 493,443 downwards.
TCAAATATATCAAATATATAAATCAAATATATCAAATACAAAGTTAAGCATTTTAAATGATGATAAATCAAATATATATATAAAAAAAACAAATACATCAAATATTTCACACCAGAGCACCCTGTATCTGGCCATCTTTAAAGGCACAGTGCCCTTCTCGCTGTTTCTCTTTTCCTGCCCACTTTGTTTCGCAGTCTGTTGCAACGCAGCTGCCACGCCCACTCCCTGGTTGGTATTTTGTTGCGTTAAGTTCAAGGTGGTGTTGCAGTGTTGTAGTGTGGCGGTTCGGGCTGGCGGGGCGAATCGCCGTCTGCGTCGTCTTTGAGTGTTGAAAAAACAACTTGAGATTGTAATTAGTTTTTGTTGCTGCCGGGTTTAACTGCAGCACGGGCAAAGGGAAACTTTCAAATTGAACTGCCCATCCCGGGGGCAGCTGCTGCCACGACCCACTAACCCCTAGCGCTCGTCTCCTCCTTCGCTTCTCACCCAGTACAAAATCTTCTGCGGTGCACAACTTTTCGCAACGCCGCCTGCCCTCGAATTGCAAATATGTCTGCGAGAAATCTCATTAAGTATACGAAACGTGGTACGTGGCAGTGATAAAAACAAGAAAAACGCACGAATGGCAACGACGAAATGAAAACAGCGTAGCGATATTAAAATGAAAGTATGAAAAATGCAAAGGGAAAGTAAATAAAAATTATGAATGTCATTTCGAGCCAAAAGAAAAACATTTGCACAGCGTGCCCGTGTGCCATAGAAAACGGGATCTTGATTGTGTGTACCCTTCGCAACAGGTAGAGCCTAGACCGCCCTAGACCGTCCCGAACCCCCCTCGGACTCCCTTAGACCCCCTTAGAGCCCTGACGAACGCCGTGCAGCGGCAGCAGCTGCTCTAGTGGGTCAAGTTTGAGTGGAGTTTGGTGGCACAGTTTTTATGTTGCCCTCCGTTCGCGCAGTGCAAAGTTCACCGGGGTCAGGCGGCAGTGGGTCAAGAGTGTAGTGCGGCGTAGATGCTTGGATAACGAGCAATTTGGGGCGTGGCTTAGGCCATTTCGCCTCGATGATGCCACGAAAATGAGGCTTATAATGTGCGTAATTTGCAAGCGATGCCACCGACTCTCACATCCCACTGTAAACACACAACTTTAATAGCACATTTTCCGTTGTTCTTATTAACACTGATGAGTCCCTGGAAAAATGCTAATAAAAACGAATCACCAAGTTTACAGTCGCAATTGATAGGGTCGAAAACATTTCTCTGCACTTCAAGTTAATTAACTTTCATATTTCAGTGTCATTTTAGGAAGTAAACTTCATAAATACTATCTAACTAGCATGATGCTAGTAGAAGGTAATAGGGAGAGAAGCTTGCAAGTCTGTTAAAGCATATTCCAGCAAGGAAACTCTGAAGTAAATCTAAATTCTGGGCGAAGAAAACAAAACAAAAATGCTGAAATATTTGAAACCTTTTTAGTTGATTATGTTATAATAATTTTGATAGATAAATAAATAATTGATAAGCGCGCTGCCTTAATTCCTTGATCCACTTTAAAGCCAAACTTTAATCGCATTCCATTTATGGCAAGCGTCGCTCTCTCTCTCTCTCTCTCTAAGCTTGTTATCCATTCTCATTGTGAAACCTGCATCGTTTTGTCTGGGTTCATTTTGACTTTGTACTTTTTTTGCTTCTTCAGCTTCATTCTCAAGCATTGCAATGAATGAATGGCGGAGCACTCTGCACACATTTGTTGAGTGACCCGCGTAACTGGGAAATGGAATCTGGCGTATCTACGTCGCATAACCATGCCGTATCCGAGACATATCTGCGATGCCAGCGACCGCAGTAACCAGAAACTTTCACGAGTCGCACTTCACATCGTAGAAGAGCTCATATCTTGGCGTGTACATTTTCAATTGTCTATACGTCCGTCTCCCTGTCTCCCTGTCTATCTATCTGTCTGTCTGTCTTGGCTTGACTGTTAGCCTGTCTGTATAGCTGTCTTTCGCTTCGCGTAACCTCAATGTGTTGCAAACACATCAGCAGCAGCAGCAGCGGCAGCAGCAGCATCAGATTCAGGACGAAGCAGCCAGAACTGAGAAGTCAGGACTCGACTGCACAGCAACAGCGGCGTGTCCTTGGCACCGAGAGAGAGTGAGAGAGAGGGAGGAAACGGGTTTCTCGGCGAGCTTGACTGCCACATCCCATACAGACTGCGCAGCTTTAGTCGCATTACAGTTACGCTTAAAAGGTTAAAACGATTTGACTTTGAGATACGCCACGGCAAAAGCATCGCCCTGTAAATCGTCTAATGAGTGCGACTTTCTCAAATTAAGTAATTCGCCGTCGTTTATTCTATTTGTTTTTGTTTTTCTTTTGCCGTTGCTTTATTCGCTTTATGCGCTGCGCCATGCTGCCGTTTTTGTGTTTGTGGCAGCGCCATTTTAATTGAGCCAGTTTGTTTAATTAGACATTAAAATTCCCCAAAAATAAAAGTTGAGCAATTTAAATGATGACGTCAGCCTTTGTCGCGCAGTGAAAATATTTACAATCTTAAATCCATTCCGATTGCGAACGGGGCTAATTGCGGGACAGCCAAGTCACATATCGCGCATACGCCTCGTGGCACACATATAGAAATGCTGTGCTTATTGGCCACGCCCCGAGGCCCCGGGGCAAACTTATTTCTGCTGTTGATTAGGTCGCCTATTGTGGCGTGCGCTGTGCCGGCCTACATGGCGTATACGTGATGCTATGATAATCATGCCTATTTACAATAAATCTCAGCTGAGCGAGAGAGAGACAGCTTCAAGTGAAGTGTTTGCCGAGCACATCTCGCAAAGCGGCTCTGATGATTTATTTAATGCGTAATCTCTGCCAACGCCTGCCTGACACCAGCAACAATAGAGGGCGTAAGAATAATAACATTATAATAATCATTATGTTGGCAGCACCTCGCATTATTATTACTTCGCAGTCAAGTGCTTTGTTTGGCAGCCCACTCGAAACAAAAACAGCAAGAAAAAAAACCCGAAAACCAAGACAAAAGAGACAGGCTCGAAGAGAGCAAAGAAAAATCAATTAATTGCGGCTCTAAGCAACGAGCTGCAAAGTTTTTGAGTCCTTCGCATAGTTGGGCCGCTTTTGAGAGTCACGTAATTAACTTAGCCGAGACATCAATCAAGGCAACGGCAACGGCGGCGGCGGCGGCGGCGTGAGCACTTGAGCGGATAAACATAAATCTGTGTAGTGTAAATGGGCCAAGTTCTATGGCCACGGGGTAATGCCTCGCCCTGCTGCCACCGGCACACCCCGCTAACCCACAAGGCTCACCGAACCAGTCTGAGCTGGCTCTGAGTATTATTGCGCTTGTCATTATCATTAGAGTGCTGTCGCGCATGGTATCAAGAACACACGCAGCTGCTGCGAGAAGATACAAATATACTTGTATCTTGTAGATACACACGCCAGAGGCAGGCTGTGAGAGCGAGAGAGGGAGAGAGTGTGAGCGAGACAAGTGTGACAGCCAGAGCTGCTAAACGCTCGAGGACATAAATATTGATTGATTGTTGTCAGACAAACTTGTCGTTGCTGTCGTTGTTGTTGCTATTGTCCCTCTGCTTGTTGTGTGATTGCGGGGGCGGGGGCGGGGCATTGTTGGAGAGTGTAGGCAGGTAACTGTCTGAGGTGTCAGCTTTGTGGCCGCCGTCCGAACAAATTTGGTTAAGTATGACGACTCGACGGCCCGATGCTCTTCGAGTGCAAAGTGTTGCCCGTTTGAGAAATTAAAATTATTCATAAGCAAATGAATGACAAAAGTGCACTCAAAACTGCTGTTACTGCACATACATAATTTATTTGATTTCACAAGCGAATATTCTGTCGTGTTTTAAATGTGTTTTCATTGATAAATGCGCTTTTCATATGTAATTTAAATATTTATTGCAAGTTTGTTTGCCTGAAAAAGGCAGAGACAGCTCAAAGATTGACTGACCCATTGGAATTGATGTGCATTGGCGCCATTTTAAAAGCATCTTCAAGCACATATTCTCTTTTATTCTTTTTTTTCAGGCAGAATCTTAAAAGATTTATAAGCTGAAAATTATTTGTATTTAAAAGTTGAGAAAGAAGATTAAGGTATCATGTTTCTCAGCTGCATATTGATTTGTAAACTGATTTATAAGCAAAATAAATGTAATATTTAAAAATATTGTACACAATACATTCTTTGTATATTATATATTATTTATTCATATAAGTTGAAGAATAAATGTTGTTAAACTTGCCGAAATGTCCGTCTGAATGTATCAGATATATTATATTTCCCAGATTAGTTTGAGTGCCTGAAATTTGTTCAATACTTCTGTTTACCCTATAATTTTATCGTGGTATCAATCGCAAGCTGTTTTCATAGCTTTAGCGTTATTATTCATATTCACGTTTAGTGATAAATGCGCAAATTGCGTTTGCTGTCGCTGCACACATAAATCATGTCATAAATGGACTCAGAACGGAGAGCGACACACACGGAGAGAGAGTGAGAGCGTGGGGGCCGACCTTATAGAGCATGTGGGGCTGCTAGGATACTGCTTAAATGCATTTCGAATTGAAAATCAAACCGATAAAGACATTTTAGCCGCAATTGAAGCCAACGGCAGCCGCGCTGTGATGCGATGCGGTGAACCTTGTCACGCGGCGACGCCCTTTGTTGCATTAGCAGCAGCTCAGGGGCTGAGCAGGACAGAGCAGGGTCAGAGCATGACAAAAAGCAGCAAGGAAGTAAAATGAATTAGAACGAAAAAAAAGTGGGGGGGAGAAAAAATAACGAGCGACTCAATAGGATTTACATTTTCCAGCTATTGAACATGGCGCTCGGGCGAGCAGGACGCGCCGGACGAGCAGGACAAGCAGGACGAATCAGTTAAGTCAGCATGTGGCGGGGCGAGCGAAGGGGGTTGTGGCAGGCAAGTCTGTCCGTGGCAAGTGACAGCAACGTTGGAAAACTGGGGGAAAAAATGTAAAAACTATTAAGCGGTATTAGCCGCGCATTGCGCTTTGTATTTGTGTCTCGCTGCCGATGCAGTTCCCGCTTGCTGCTATCCCAATTCCTGGCCCCCTTCCCCAGAACCCCCTCTCACTTTGCCATTTTTGACGCTAACCTTGCGCTACAAATCACTGGAAAAGTCGAGCATGCCCGACAGCGTCAAGCACTTTGATCGGGCCATAAAAAAGCGGATTGAAAAGGGATGATTTGGGGCAGCATATGCAGCGTGTGCTAAGTGTGAAAAATGATTCGCAAGTGGTGCAAAGAAAAGCGGGAAAAGCAATGCGTGGGGCAGTGCGAAACCTTACATATGAAATTAACTTTATTGAATTTTATATTCCCTGTTTTCAATTTAATAAAATGTAAGCTAAAACAGAGAGAGTGAGAGTATTCGCTAATGCGACTCGCTCGGCTTTTAGCCATTGCCTTTTTACGCTGTTTCCGTCGAACTTTTGATCGAATGTCAAGCCAAGTACACGTACCCACTCCATCATCCTTCCCCTTCCCCTCCTCATCCACTGCCCTGCTGACCATTTGACTTGCCGAGCACTTACCCCATCTCGCTGCCACTTCCTCTGCCCCTTGGCGCTTGCTCTTCCACACAGTTGCCCACGCCGTCCATTAAGCGGGTTTTTCTTTCGCTATTCCCGCAACAGGCTCTGTATATGTATGCACATCCTTTTTAGCCACTCGCTGCTCCGGCTCTGCTGGCGTTTTCACCGCTGCAAATCTAATTTCATATTTCATGAAGTGCTTCGTTCTTTGCACCTTGCGGTTGTCTGTCTCGAGCTGCCGCTGCAGCCAAAAATTGAACTGGAAAAATCAATTGTTAAGCACATAAATTTGTTAGCTGGAAAATTGCACCGTGGGGGCAAATTTATTTTGCGAGAAATGTGCAGGCAAACGGCATACGAAACGGCTCAAATGGAAACGGAGCGAACTGTCTGCGAGCGTGGCTCTTAAAGTAGTTGAACTGGATGGCTGCAATTGTCATGGATGGCATAAGCCTCGGGTCTGTTGTCATATCGTTTCGACAGTCGCACAGGCTGCGCCCCCTGGCACCCGCCTGCACTTCATTAGCGACCGTTCGAGCTGGGGGGGGCGTGGAGTGGGCGGAATGCTTGCGCAACAGAGGAAAATGCTGCCTTGCCACCTGGTCGCATTTATCCGGGTTAAAACGATGCACAAATATTTTGTAGACACTTAAGCAGCTCAAATTGCAGGCACACTGTGCGAGTGTATGTGTGTGTGTGTCTTTGTGTTTATCTGCAACATGGCGAGGCAAGGTAAAAGGAATTGCTTGTTGCAAGCCTTAATGCTTTGCATGGCATACGCCAAGGGGCAAGGGCGCGTCCAAGCGACTTCAAACGGCAATGGCAACTGAAATGGCGACATTGTTGAAAACATGCACGTTGAAACTTGTTACACAAGGTGCATGCATGCTGCATGCAGCAGCAGCAAGAAGCAGCTCGAAGCAGCTGCAAGAAATCTGCACAAAAGCGGCAATTCATTTTAGCATTTCACGAATCCAGAAGACGTGCACATGTCACATGATTGTGCCTCGTACTAGGCCGGAGGTCTGGCCCTGACAGGGGAAGAGGGCGGGGGCGGAGGCGGGGGTGCCAAAGTGGGTGCTAAGATAGCACGGCATACCTGCAAGAGCTGCCAACTTGCTTGACAATGACAAAGGGACATTCCAAAGAACGAACGGCCAAGAAGGCAAACAACGCTGACCGAAAGCTGCAATATAACTGGCACAGTGTGTTGTCAGCTCTACTTACTATATAAGTATCAGTATGTATATGCTATATAGCTATTGTATATAGGTAACTGTAACCGGCTAGTATAACCGAGTGCACACCCATACATACAGCTCGAATGGATAAAGCAAATGTGCTGATTGCGCAATACCATCGTCCTTAGAGGTAAAGCAGGACAAAGAGTGCGCGAAGCGAAAGGCGACGGTGTGAGGGAGACAGCTGTAAGTGTGCCAACGACAATTGCAATAATCTTACCATGGTTAGAATTGCTTTGTTATGCATAAAGCGGGGAACTTTGTGGAAACTAGTTGAAGAAAAACACAAAGTTTTGCAGTTGAAGCAATTTACGCTGAATAATGGTATATTAAAATATTTATTCAATTAGAACACTGTTTATTTCAAAGTTAAGTTATAATACAAGATAAAAACACTTGGACTTATATATTTAAATTTTGAATATATATTTATATTTTAAATTACAGTATTATTTATTTATTTTAATTTATTTTTTATTTTATTTATTTATTAATTGCACTTAAATTAAAATAATAAAGATTAGTGAAATTGTGTTTGTGCAATATCTGCTTATATATTTAATAATTGCCTAATTTAATAATTCTGTGCCGTTTTTAAAGTAACAGCAATTTTCGGCCTAGTATTGCCACGTCAGCTCCACTGTAGATCTCTTACCCTTTTCACACACCCAACAGCTTAGCCAAGCCAACAACCTTTTCGGAAGCCAAGCTCAATTGGAAGCTCGCTTGCACGCGCTCTCTCAATCGCTCTCTCTTGCTCTCTACAACAGCTGCTTAGCCATGACGCAAACCCGGAGAGAGAGAGAGCAGAATGCAAGTGTTCGCAGACCGTGCCGCTAGTTACAATTCGATTTGATCTTTCGGACAGACCGCTTAGACAACTTAAAGACGTCGCTGCTGGCTTCGGCGTCGGCTTGGGCGTCGACTGCGCTGCTGCTCTAACCAGACGAGCGTCGATCTGTCAGCGCGTTCAGTTTCAGTTAACAAACGTCGCTCGCACGGGCCACAACACGCGGAAACGTACGGCGCAGTGCAAACGGAGTGATAAATCAAGAAGAGAAGTGAGAAGTGAGAAGCGAGTGAAGTGTGTGGGCAGAGTGACAGCAGGTGCGATCTTAAGCCGATTTTGAGTAATTAGAACGCGGTCAGTCGCTTAAGCAACTGTGTGTGTGTGTGTGTATGCGGCTGTGTAATTGCAGCTGTGGCATAATCTCTGCTCGAGCTGTTGGCTAATTGCGCGAGTAAAAGAAACAAAACAACAACAAAAACGACGCTCACATTTCGCATGCGCAAAGTTTGTCTAGTTTTTGTGTGTGTGTGTCTGTGTCTATCTCTCTCCTATTATATCGCTCTGTCCCTCTCTCACTCTGTCTATGTGTGTCTCAATCTTTGCTCAATCGCAATCTTTGGGCATTGCCAAAACAGGTTAACCAAAAGCAAACGTGTTCTTTACGTTTTGTTGACTTTGCAAACGCAAAACACGCTGCGTTACTCAGCGACGGCGGCAGCAAAAAAAACCAGAAAAAAATTACATATTTTGTTTACATTTTCTGCGCGTGTATTGTGCGCTTGCAGGAGAGTGTGCGACAGCAGCAGCAACAACAGCAGCAGCAACAGCAACAACTGCAACGCGCAGCTGCAGCTTTAAGAACTGCAAACTCAGGTAAGAAACCGCAAACCTCATTAAAATTGTAAAAGGGCGCAAAAGCCTCGCGAAATTGAAGCGCAACTTCAAGGATGATCTGATCAGACACAGCAACAACAACAACAATAGCTACAACAATGGCAACAATCTCAAGCAGCAGCAGCAGCAGCAACGGCACCGGCAACGACCTGCTCCAATTCGATTTATGCAGCCCAAGGTCAACAACAACTGCTTTAAAATGCAAACTCAGCTGAAGCAGAGGCAGCAGCGCAGGCAGAGGCAGCAGCAGCGCAAGCAGAGATTGAACCCGAGCCGAACTCGATGCTGCTGCTGCTGACAGCAAAGTTAAAGTCGAAGAAGTCAACGCAGCTGCTTTTGCTCTTCTTCGCTTTGTCTTCTTCTCTTTGTCTTCTTCTCTTTGTCTTCTGCCCTGTAGTAACAAAGTGCGTGAGAGCGGGAGGTATACACACGCGACATGGTCACTTTTTGAGGTTAAACGCACGTAAAAGCATTAAAAATGAAATCGAGTTGATTTTATTTTATTTAGCCAAAAAAAAAAACAATAACATTTTACTATAGAAATATCCAAACTCAGATTTCATTAAATATTCCCTAGAATTTTCATATCTACTCCTACACGTTTAGGCTTTATTTATTTATTATATTCTTATTTATTGTCTGTGCTTTGGCCATTTCGTACGTATTCACGTACGCTACTGCGGTTGGTTCAACGAACCTTGTGAGTCACTGTCAAGTAATTTAACTAATAAATAAATAAAAAAAATTGTGTGTTAGTTACTGCACACATTTGCAGGGCATTTGCTAGTCGAGCCACTTGCTTTGCTTGTGCTCATAAGCCTGGTCCATTGTTATTATTATTATTATTGGAAGTGTGCGAAGGGTATATTGAGATGCAGTCAAGGTGCACAGTTGAACCGAAGTCGAAGACGAGATAATTGAGAGATTAACTCTGCCGCGTGCTATTGGTCTGGTTGTAAAGGCACCTCGCAAGGTCGTCGCACGTCCTTCAACTCTTCTGCCCACGTACTACTCGAACGCGTTTGTATTTTTACAACTATCTCGACATCTGCCCCATAATGTTATTAATTTGTTGTGCTTTTAATGCGGCACTTAACCTTTCGCAGCAATGCGAGCAACTACTTCAATCCGGGCAGCAACAACTAAAACAATTACCGCAACCGCATTACTTGGCGCAATTAAAACCGCAAAACTGAACCGCAACCGGCCCCCTTCGCCTATTTATCCGTTTCGAACCGAGTACGAGTAAAAAAGGGAACGCATTTTTAAGTACCGCAGGCAGACGCATTACTTCTGACTAATTTAATTAATACAAAATTACGCAATGCTTATGCAGCATTTACGCAGTCAGTGTGTTAACCGTACTGCGAACTGACCAAGTTGGCCTATACGCTGCCTGCTTCCTTCGGCCACTGAGTCCTTTTTACGGCTTTTCACTTGGTCACTGCGACTTGGCTCATTTAATTATTTCACATGAATTGCAGAAAAAGAAATGTTGATAACTTCCAGCGAGTCACTTAATAAAACATTATGGCATTATGGGGCCCGATAAATATGGCCAGAAGTTGCGTTCTCTTCCTCTTCTTCTGGCTTGCTATTGTTGGCTATATGAATTTTGATTTTAATATTTCGGTTTTCGCATTTTCGACTTTTGTCATTGAGTTCGTTTCTTTTGCTCGTTTTTTTTGTCTCATCACATCAGTCGAAGCACTTAATAATTCGCGGAGTCACCCTGTTACTAAACAAAGTTTATTGTCTGCTTCGATATATATTTATCGATTTACTGTAATTGCATTATTTACATATCAATTTGAGTAGTCGCTCGAAATGAGCAAAAATGATGACGGTCAAAGCTGATTACCGACTCTACCGACGGTATTTGCATTGATTGGACTTTTTATTCCCATTGAATAAAATTAAAATCGAAATTTATAACGGTATTTTCTGTTGTTGTTGATTTGCTAAATTTATGTAAATGCCTTGTTCTTTATAGCAGCTACGAAATTACTGTTATAAACACAGGTTCGAGTTTCGAGGCGTTTTTATAGATTCATTAACAATACACAAAAAATAAATATAGCTAAAAACCACTTTAAAAATAATACATGGGAATATAATACATATATACAGTATGTTTATAAATTACCTATGAGGCGCGTCGTTTCGGCGCAAATTGAAATTAAATTGAAATGATACACAACATTTCGGCAGCTGTGTTAATTGTGACAACAAAAATTCTAATTAGTCCAAGCGAGCGAATGTGAATGCCAGCTCGTTTTATGTTTGAATGCACTCGTTATTCGCACAGTGCCACTAGCGCCGAAATTCATTTAACATTCTGGCACTTGTTTGGGGCTTTTTAAAGTGCAATTAACGGCAAGTGTAGTTGAATAAAATGTATTTGTCATACCCTTTGCACGTGCGGCTCGGCTGAGTGCATGCTCGACTGATGCGAGAAGGGTGTTATTGGGCTGAGCAGCTATTAATGAGCATTCAAATTTGCTGTGCATCTATTAAAAAACACTGCAGTTTTCTCTTGCTTTTGATATAGCAAATATAAAGCATGCAGAGAATGGAGCTTTTTGTTTATTAATATTTATTTTGACAGAGTATTCAGTGCATGGCTTGCAGAACTCTTTGTAACAGCATTTATATACATTTTTGTGCAACATTTTTAATTTTGTTTTTTTTTGTATTGACAGCAATTTGCAGCGAGCTGTCAACATATTTGCCGGTGAGCGATTTTTATTGAGTTTTGCCAAGGCGACGCAGCATTTTGACCATTTGCAGCGAATGTTGTTGTTGCTGCTGCTGCTGTCATTCCTGTTGCTGTTGTTGTTGTTGTTGTTGCTTTTGCAGTCAAACGGATGTCGTTGTAATGGCAATTGATTTACAAGCTAGGCGAGAGGGGTTAAAAAAAGAACACAGCAAATTAAACGAATATGCGCGTGTGCGTGCATGCGTGCGTGCGTGTATAGGAATATGTAATTATTGAATTAAAAAAACCGCATATACACATACATACGTGTTCGCAATGCACACGTGGAACAGACGGCTCGCCAAAGGCAACCGCCAATAAAAACAGTCAACCGAATTTAAAATACAAATAAATAAAACAAGAAAATAACAGTCGGTATTCATGTTTTTTTTCGCTACAGACACGGCAAGCAAATTGTATGCTCTTATATGATAAATTGCATTTATTTATATTTGATTTAATTTATAAACGTTATAATGTCATAATGAGAGGGTTCAATCTGGTTGAAGGCGCGCATAAACAAGCACAGCTCATCAATTAAATGGAGATGTCAGTGTGATATCCGATCTGATAAATGACATGGCAATAGGATTAAAGCACAACTGGATTTTTGCCGATAAGCAGCTGTCAGAAGTAGAATAATGATAGTTGAAAAAGTCTTTCCATGAAGTCTTTTTTCAAACATAATTAAAAATATAAAATATAATAGATCTTAGCTTGAAAAAAAGGGGAAAAATTGGTCTTGTTTGATAGATCATTTAAAATATAATACGTAATATATCTTACTGTAAATTTCCCACTCATTTTCCTAGTTGCCTTTAAGTATTAATAAAAATCAATTTGAATAACTTTCAATGATGATTTTGTGCCTGTTTGGATTATGCAAATAGATGTCACAAATCCCTCTATATGGTATGGCTAGGGTCTGGAGTGTGTGTGCGAAATGGCGATATGAAAGGGACCCAGCTCCGAGTGGAATCAATGGCCTGAACGATAAACAATCAGTGAAAGTGAAAATAGATTTTCCAAGTAATATTTTCTCGCATTTTTTTTTTATGCCTAAAAATACGAAAGCGCTTGCCGAAATGTTCATGAAAATATGCAAAGTTTTTGCATTTATTCGACGACAAGCACTAACAGTAATAAGCCACTTGTAAGACGGAGATAAGGCGTCACAAGCAGCCCCCCGCTCCCCTCGTATACCTTGGCATGCGTGTGTGTGTCTCTCTGTGAGTGTGCGTGTTCGTCTTAGGTTTGACACATTTGCATAATCTGAAGCAAATCTTTGGTAACAAGTAATCGAAAATAAATTTGCATAACAAATAACTCAGGCCAGCAGGCAGGCAGGGCAGGGGGCAGAACGAAGCGGAAAGAAGGGCCTAGACAGGATCTGTGGCGGCGATTTCTGCACTTGATGCGCGATACCAACAAATTTGAATATATTCGCAGAATTTGCGCGGTCGCGACTTTTGCATTGGTGCGTGCAAAATTTAATCACAATTTAAATTGAAAATTTCAAAAAAATAAAAAAAAATACAAGAGTATTTTTTTATATTCTTTGGCAATAGACAAACGAATGCCCCGAGCAACTAAAGCAAGAAAAAAGCAGCACAAAGTAATTGCCAAATGTTTGCGTACATATGTATGAGCCAGGCTGGGAGAGACAGAGAGAGAGAGAGAAAGAGAGAGAGGAAGCAGAGCCGCATAATATTTGCATATAAACAGGCATATGTAGCCGATTTGTGTCTGTTTTTTGCCCTCTCGCTTATTTGCATTTCGCTTTAAAACATTGCCCCGAATTTCGAATATAATTTTAAGGGCGTGCTGTGATTTAAGAGCCGGAAAACGCCGCTGTTGCAACAAGCTCAACTCAGCTCGGCTCGAGCTTCATTAACCCAAATAAATGTGAAATAAGCGCGCTCGACTTGGGGACTTCTTCAAGTAGTTCCAGTTTTTCAGCCCCAGTATCGACTCGATCCGGTCGAGCTTGTTGCCGCTGTGTGGCTTGTTTTTCTCCATAACGCGAATCGGTTTACGATTACTCACCCAAAGCCAGACAAAGTCCAAAATCCGAGACGGCCAAGCGTAACCGGTAAAACTGTTTTTAGTGCAGCCTTAGCGCACTTTTAATTGTCTCTTGCATTCGCACTCATTTTGACGTTTGCCTATTGCCAAATGCGAGTTGAAAAGCTTTTCGGAAAACCTTGAAAACGCCAGCGTAATGTGCATAATTGTTTGGAAAATCACACAGAGATAGACGACAGACTATCATATTATTTTGTTTGGTATTGTCTGCTTTGTCCGGGTGCACAGTGTTAATTACAATTTTTATTGTTTATAAACAAAACAATAAAATACTAAATAAATTAAATGCATGCGCAATTGCTGCAAACCATGGAAAATGAATTATGACAGTGTGCAAAAACGTGGCACTCTCTCACTCTGTCTCTCTCTCTCTTTCTCGTTCTCTGTTAAATCACAGTGCCTGCAATTGCAGGCGACAGTCAATTGCAGTAGACAATAAATGCGACAAATACTTTTGTTCCCCGTCGTTGTTCCTGGCCAGCTGCAACCAAACTGCTGCTGATGTGGCCATAAAATACCTATAGACAACGTTTGTTTGCCCGACGGCTTTTGTGGAGTCATATGAAAATGAAAATGAAATTGAAATTTATATTTTATTGTATTTTATTGGCTTTTGGCTTTTGAAATTGCCGGCAAAAGTGTCTTGTTTCATTGGAATCTTCTACATTATTTAAGAGACATTAAGTCGGTATATTCACAAGTTGCACATCAATAATTCACGCAATGCCTTTAAATTGTGCAAATATTTGCAGTGGCAAAGCGTAAAAGAAAAACGCTTAATGAGCTTAACAATTTTCCTTATCAACTGTTTGCAATCTTCGAATTTTCCTACGCATTTAATTTCCACATAATATGCAAAATATGCGTCCTCTGTGTCTCGCATTGCTAAAAAAGCAATAAAGCCCTTTAAATATTTACACGCCCACACAAAAGCGCAAACAAACAAATACCCAAACTGCCACACCCACACGCCTACGCCCACGCACAGGCACCGGCACAGGCATGCTTCGTGTTCATATGCAAATAAATGCTAAACACTTTCTCAAGTACTCTGTCGACTTTTACTTGAAGGGCTTCGGTGTGACTTGATTTTTCGCTGGGTTTTTCGTCACATGCCACACTGCGTATACTTGATTCCAGCTCGAACTGCGCGAAGCCGAGCAAGTTCAATTCGTGCATTTCGTGCGCGTTTGTTTGCTTGTTTTCTTGTTGTATTTTTCAGTTTTGTCAACATTACAATTCCCAGGCCTATGCAGAGTTGAGCCCATTCAAATCCTGCCTCCCCGCCTCCCAAGCAACAGCTGCTTGTGTCTTGCGTTTGTCACACAAATAACGGCAACACTTTCGCTGCGATCTCTGTCTATCCGTGTGTGTGTGCCAGTAGGTGTGCGTGTGTTTGTGTGCGTGCTGCCATGTGCATGTCACCCGTTGTCTAACCCCGCCTCAACCCGCAATCGCAAATCCAATCCCCGAGCGTAACCTGAAACATGCTCCATCCAGACGCAGTGCACTTTATGTTCTCATGCTGCTGATGACGTTGCCGGCGTCTCGAGGCTGTCCTTCGTCCCTGCTCCTTGGCCCCGGCCTGCTCCTCTTCAACTCCTCCTTGCTTTTTCCTCAGCTTCTGCTGCTCCTGCTCCTGCTGTGCTGCTGCTGCAACGGCTGTTGCAGTGATTGTCAACGTCATCATCATCAACGTCTGCCTGCGTTGCCGCTAATCCTTGTCATGGCTCTGCCAGGCGTCGCTTGTACTCCTTGTTGTTATTGTCAAGTGCAAATGTCCCTGTAAAATATGCAACGACATAAATATTTCAATGGATTTGGGAGCGGGTGTGAGAAAAACTACAGCATGCTGCGGCAATTAGAGATGCTCAGAAATCACTGAAATAAAGCGAAATCATTGTCGTCTCGAATTGTTCAGTTTTGGAATGCATAAAGTGAGCTTAAAGTTTATGTTGAGTAAAGATAAAGAAGCAGATCATATATAGGAAGTATAAAAAGGTATATAAAGTATAATAATAATATTAAATAAATTAACAAAATTATGGAACAGAAGCCGAGAAGAAGTTGCACAAGCTCAAGTCAGCTTGACCATGAAGTAGCTTAGAAAACAATTCGTTTTTTATTCAAAAACTATTTTAATGAGAGTTTCATAGACCGTACTAAAACGTGCCTTGCTATTTCTAAAGTTCTGCAATTAGAGCTAATGATCTTTGCGCCAATATGTTCAAGGTCGGTTTCATAAGGCAACTTTTAATAGAGCTACTCTCTAGATGCACAATTAGTTCTCAATTTGAGCTGCAACTGGCAGTAAGCTCTAATTGAAACAGGTTATCCTCTGCATGCCACTTAACTGAGGATAATTGATGGGGTTTTTAAGAAAGCGTGTATAACTCGAATGTACTTTACGCTTAACTTCACAGTGATTAGCAGGAGACTTCGCCTGACCTGATTCAGTTCTCATTCTTATAAAATACTTGAATATGCCCAGCAAAGGCAGACACTCTCGCCATGTGTAGTAAGTTTTTCTCTCTCTCGACTCGTAGAAAGACGTAATAAGCATTCTGCATACATTACCGCACTATCTATCAGATACTACTACTAACTACTTCCAGTTTTACATGCCCGATTTTATTTTTTTTGAGCGAAAGCTCACTTTTTTATCTATTGGCGACCTCTGCGGGCACTTGGCCTACGAGAGTTTCGACTAGAGTCTATATGGGCGGCAACTTGAGTAGCTACGGCCACGGCAACCGGTTCTCGCAGGTTCTCGCAGTGTAGTGACTAAGTGCTATAAAATTGTGAATTCTCTTTTCCCCCTGGCCCACGCGAAACACAAATAACCAAGCACATATCATTTAACCTTAACATTGTTTGTCTCCCCGAATACTTTATACTTCTGAGGATGCACATTCCCTTCCCAGAGAACGTTCTCTCGAGTTTTTGAGTGGCAGCGTGCACGGCATAATCCGCACTTCAGCTAAGCTAATAAACGACATTAATGCCGCTCAAAGGGCACAAAAACTCTGTCGGATAAACTGTGAAAACCTGCAACCGAGTACAGGTTGAAATGTTGCATGGAAACAGCCTCTGGTGCGTATGTGTGTGTGTGTGTGTCTGCAGCATTACTAGAGTAATTAAAGTTGCACAGTCTCTGTAATTTTGTAGCTGATTTACCCAGGCAGCGAATGCCGTCGAGTAGTTTACCTCATACAGACCTCAAAGTCTAGAAACATCTCGTAAACAAGTGCAGCGCATATCGCGTGTGCTTGCAATGAGGCGTAACGAACGGATGCCTATATGGATCGTATATATATATATATAATATAGTTTAATAAGAAACTTGTGCTGTATGCGAGTGACAGACTGATCGAAGATCAAGTGTATTCGTTTAGTATTTAGACAGTTTTTGAAACTACGTTAATCGATGCGATTAGCTTGTAATGTCAAGGTGAGGCGGGGAATGCCAGGCTAATGTGAGATATGGCATAATATTAGTTTCAATCTTGCATTCAATATTGTTAATTTTCTATGAATTAAACTTGGCTTTATAAGCACAAACTGTTGTAAATATAACCCAAATAAGTTTCTGATTTTTCCGCCATACTTTGATTAAATCTACTTGTGCCTAAATGTTGTCCTTCTGCTAATGGATTTACTTGCCTTTGGCTTAAGTAACTTTGACAGACCTGCAAATACTGCACTCTATTTGATGCTCGGCGATTGCAATGGCAAAATGCGATTATGGCAGAACAATCTGCGAGCTGTGTGTGTGGGAAAGCCCCCCTTCCCCACCACAATGTTTCGCTTGCCTGGTCGAGTGTAATTATGTGTCAAATCGATTGCATCGATGCCGTTGCGCAGTTGACCCATCGCAACGGTAAAGCGGCCACTGCTTATGCAGCTGCAAACAAGAATTTTGAGTGCACAATTTTCAATTAAACGTGCCGGCAAACGCGCTGAGTCAGACCAAAAGAGTCGACGGGGTTGGGGAGTGGGGTCGGCTGTCGGGTCATGGGGGCAACCTGGTAAAGCGCAACGAGTCGCCAATTGTACATGGCAAAAAATAGTTGAGCGCATTTATTGATTAATTGTGTTGTGACAGCTAAATTAGCATGAAAATATTGAAAAAACAAATGCGAAAACTATGCAAATTATTTGTTGGCATTTTGCCGGCTTCTCGCCGACGTCGTCTCAGCTCTTTTCGCTCAGTGTAGCCGGTCAGCTGGTCCGTGCTATTTGCAATCAGAGAATAACACGGAGAGTTAACAATGTTGCACTAAAGCTCAAAACGCATAAAAGTATGCTACGTGTAATGAAAACGATATGTTCGTGCGACCGACTGCAAGAGAGAGAGGGAGAGAGAGAGTCTGTAGCGTGTGTGTGTGTGTGTGTGTGAACTAGCTGCATTGAAAGGGCTTAATCAATATTACTGCGCAAAGTGCGGGCAACAACGAAACGTTTAAAGCTCCCCAGCGTATTGCAATCGGCATAATCCCTTCATAAGGGTTTACATACCGTATACGGTATAGGGATATGATTGTAGTATATTTGTATGGTGCTTATAGGTTTACGACACTGTGCAGCAGCTTAAGCGCACTTTATCGCATTGTTTATGGCTGCGAAAAAAAAAGAATGCACGAGCTTGGCAAAGTTTTAAGTCTTTAAATTCGGTAAAATAATAAATCGATTATAGGTCAAACATTCCATAAATTCGTTTTATTTATACAAAAATTTCTCATCCATTTATGATTATTATTTTAAGCCATGGCAATTGGCAAAATCGCTTTAAATAACATTCAGTTTTCGGCAAATTTAAACGATAGTGCAGCCCAACTTCGATGATTGCTCACTAACAAATGACTCGTAATAATTGCGGTTCTCGACGAGTAGACAAAAAATAGGCTTCATTAAATACAAATGCGCTTGGCAAACGACCAAGCCGCATGGCCCGAACCGACGACCCAACTCCAGCACACAAGCCAGCTCAACAAATGATCTATGTTAGTTCATTTGTTCTCGCATTTTGTTGTAACCGAACCGAATGCGAGTTTGCTTGAAAATGTTGCGGCAAAGGCTGGCAAAATGTTTGCTAAAATCACTAGATAAATTTGGCCAGTCGAGAGCTTATGATTGCATCTCTGTTTTGGCGCCTTACTCAAAAATATGTATATTGAAAATATTCCAACGTATTTCTCCAAATCCGAATCTGTTCGTTTCGGAGTAATTGTTGCAGGCCATTCGGGCTGCAGAACATGCCCAACTTACGTGTTTACCCAGCATTGTGGCAAATTATTTGCTAACTATTATGGAAAATCTGAATGGTACACGCATGTGTCTCAGTGTGTGTGTGTGTCTGCGGTTGTATTTGTGTGGCACGCCCATTACTAACACATGAGCGCATTTTTTGGCGTTGACCGGCAACATTTTTGTTGTTAAATTTATTGAGCGTAAAATTTTGTGCAAATTTTTTCTGTGCCCAACCGACAGTAGTCTGACATGTAGAGCAGGAGAGAGAGAGTGAGAGAGAGAGAGAGAGGGAGAAAGATGGAGCCGGATTGAGAGAGATAGTGTAGTGTTGTATGTGCAGAAATAAATATAAATATTTATTACTTGGCGAGAAGTGACTTTTGGAAAGCAGGATTTGGTTCTAGCTCTCATAGAAGCATCGAATGCTTTTTATATGTAAATGAACTGGGTGTGGTTATGCGTGCGTGTGTGTGAAGAGCCATTGACCCATTTCACAAGTGCCTGAAACACTGTGTACTTATGGCCAAGATGGCCGAGCATTTAAGCCAACTTAACATAGCAATCAAACGATGCATTCAAGCAGCAAATGGCGCAATGTCTCTCTGCCTCTCGCTCATTCCATATAATTTTGTTAAATTCCCAATTGAATTTGTGAACTTTATCTTTAATTAAATTACGCATTTATGAACAACACTTTTGGCAGACCAACGTCAGATTTAGATGCGCAGCATTAAATCATCTTTCAGTTCGATCTGAGCTCATGATTAACATCTCAATGTGCAGTAAAGTTTATGCGGGCGATAAACATTTGATGTTGACACTATTAAGACGCAGATCATAACGTGTATATGTGTGTGTGTATGATATTTGCTATAAATATATGGCACATCATACGAGTAAACGCCGTAAACTGAAAGCTCTACAAATATGTGACTCGCATGGCGATAAACAATGCCGCAGTCGAGCATCGTCTTTATAGAGTTATTTACCTGAAGCGACGCCGCCGTAGGCATCCCTGAAATCGGATTCAATACGCAGTGCGTGCATACGCGAGTGTGTGTGGGTGTGTGTGTGTGTGCACAGTTACTCATGTAACTCAATGGCTAGACAAACGCCAGGCACCAGATAATCATTTCATTTTATAACTTTTTTATTTCGCTCACAAGGCGAGAGACAGAGAGAGGAAACTTCTGCGTTCTCTTTGTCGCCTCGTAGCTGTTGTTGTTGTTGCTGCTGTTGTTGCTGGTGTGTTTCGTTTTATTGCGGCGTTTATATTTGCTGGCAGGAAATACCTTTGTCTGCTCACATTCGATAGATACAATCGCAGCACGCAACAATTTGCACTTCTTTATGTTGCTGAACTTCAAACTTTGTGCTCGTACTCGTGTGTGTGTTATTTATAAACATATTTTACTTTTCATGCATGTGCGGCGCTGCCACGCCCCCTTCTCAGCTTGCATGATTTTATTTATTTCCGTTCTCCCCCGTCGCCTGCCAACTTGGCACCTGCTCCGGCAGCCATACGAACGACAAGCAACAAGGATACAAATCTGTGCAGCCGATAAAGATACAGATACAGATACAGATACATATACAGTTGAAGACACAGATTCACCGAGCAAAGAATACAGCTGGCGATACGGTTATGCGAAGGCACGTGAAACTTTAAAAGATTTACCGCAAGCAGAGATCTGAATTGCCTGCAAGTTGTGCCACGCGCCGTTAGCTGCTTTATGGCAATAAAAGATACTTTTTGTCGGCTTAGATACGTTTCCCCCAACACTTTGAGTCCCGCTCATTCCTGTGCTTGGGCTGTTTTTTTTTTTTTTTTCGTTTTGAGAAATTATTGCACAAAAGTTTTTTGTTGCCTCTGCAATTTGCAGGCACTCAAAGATTTCGTACGTGCCTCAGTTTGTCCCATCTTCGCTTCGGTTTCGGTTCCCAGTGCCTTGCTTAGTTCTGTGTTACTGTTTATTAGTTTTTTCTTTCTATCTCTCTGGCCAAGGTAGTTATCTCTCCGGACTGGACTTAGTTTGCGAGTTATTTGATTAAATTTGTGGCTACTGTGGTGCCTGGTCGACTGGCAATCAGGCTAGTTTGAAGGTTAGCTGCCGAGCAAAAGATAAATAAAGTTTTAATTAGAGGCATTTGCATGGTGCGCACAGTGGATCCGAACGGGACAACTATGGTTTGTCTGCGGTTTTGCGAAATTCAATTAAAGATGCTCAGATAGAAACCACAATGTTTTGCGGCTTACAAGACAAGTTCATCTGCTTAGCCTGTGCGAATCATCGTTCTCCGATTTCAACGACAGATTTCTCTCGCATCGCAACGGAAACGGAAGTAGATTGTCTTTATGTATTTTTATTGCTGTTAAATTGAGCGAGTTGCGAAAATTGCATAATAATGTTTTTTATTCAGCTTTTAAATATGACATAAGTAAATTGTCAAATGTTGCGTATACGCAACGTATTTGTTACCTTGGTGACATTGCGTATACGCAATGTTTGCTATCTTATTGCTCATAGCTGCCAATGATATATTGCAGTTGATAATTTAATTAATTCCGCAAGGGGATCAGCAAACATTCCTTAGACTGGCGCCTCGTGCGTGCTCCGTGTGTGGCCAACAATAAGTTGGCCCGGCAGCTACTTACATGTTTAAACAATATTTCTTAATTGAAATGCTGCGAGGCACTGCCCGACTTGTATTACCAGACACGGACAGACAGTTGGAGAGAGGAAGAACGAGGCGGAGGCAAGGAATGAGAGATAGAGAGAGGGAGAGGAGTAGATGGGTCGAGAGAGCGACAGATAGAACTGTTGTTGTAACCAGCTCAACATTTGCAGTGACAGCATTTGGCCAGGCTATTGCTCATGAGCTTACTCGACGCTCCCAGCGCCTCCTCGGCGCGCTCTGTCGCACCACAAACCACAGCAGCCATAGCCACAACGTACCACTCTCACACTGCACCACTTCATCCACTCCAGCTCCGGCACTTGTGCTCACAGTTTCTGCCAGCGCTGCAAGCGAGCTGAGCAGAAATTAATTACATTGAAGTCATTTATCAAGAAAGTTTATTTCTTGCTGGCCCACGGCAGCCCAGGGCAGCAGTCCCTACTCCCTTTCTCTTCGGCTCCCCCCCTCCCATCCTTCCTCTGTGTCTCTGCGAAGCAAAAGAGCAGCAAACCTCGAGCCTCAAACCACAAGATGTCAGTTGTTGTTTACTTTCGGTTAGTTATTTGCCGTTGTTATGCTTATTTTTATTTATTTGGCCTGCCCATTGTTAGTGCCAAGTAAATCAATAAATGAAACGAAGCTTAGGCTACGTTTCTTTTTTTCTATCCGTTTCCCCGCTCCACACTCCCCGCTGTGCTTATAGAAATAATTGCAAAACTTTTTGGCGGCAATTCGCAAATTGTTTGCTGCATTTTCGATTAGCAAAATGTCAACTTGAAATGAAAATAAAAGGCAAATGCTATGGCTCCGGCTCCGGCTCCGGCTCCGGCTTCGATTTTCCCAGCTCGCCATTAACCCGAGCAGGCCAGCAGGGAGAGGGAAATGGACGTGGGTTAGGGGGGGGCATTTTGAAAATTTCATTCAGTTGCCGGATAAATTGGCAATAGCCAAAACAACGTTCAGCTGGCGCTACATGACAGCAATATCCATCACGGGCTCACTGCACTTCGGCCATACACAAAAATTGGTTTAATCAACTGTGAAACAACTGCAGCAGCTACTGTGAAACAACAGCAACATCGGCAGCAGCAGCAGCGAGTCGAGCAACAATGGCGACAAGAACGGCTATCGTTAGAACTTTGCTGGGTTAGAGACGCGCATTGACAGCTCGGGGCAGACTATCTGGGTATATAGAGAGAGGAAGCTGGCCCCATTCGCGCCAACTGCTGCGTGGGTCATGTCAGGCCACGTCGCACACAAATACAGCATATACATAGCTAGATAGCAACACATACATGAACAATATCGATTCACTTTTGCTTGCAACGACAGCAAAAACGTTTGCCAATTTGACTTTTATTTTTCATTCGCAATTTGCTTAGACACGTATTCAAAACGATTCGCATTTGTAGCTGCGTCTGTGTGAGTATCTGTAGCTGTATGTGTAGCTGTATCTGTATCTATATCTGTATCTGCATCTGCATCAGCTGCTGCAACTGTATCAAGTTTCCCACTCTTTATCGACATTCACAGACGCGTCGAGCCATCAACATGGACGCAGAAGCCGATGGAGTGCCGCCAACGGCGCCAGCTGCAGCAGCAGCGGCAGCCAACAGCGATCTGGATCTCGCGGCTCGTCGTCGCCTCTTCATCTCACAGCCCTCGACGCTGGCCAGTCGACGCCAGCAGGCGGTCTGCGTGCGGCGCGCCCATAAGATGTACGGCGGCGGCAAGAATCCAAATATCGTGCTCGACGGCCTCAATATGACAGTGCCCAAGGGTTCCATGTAAGTAGAGCAAATACTTTTGATTTACTTTCAATTTGCTTTGATTTGGTTTCAATTCTAATAAATTGTGCTTGAACCGTGTGCCAAAAACCGGGAAAATCACTTGAAAATCAATGGATGAGCGAATCCCTAAGAAAAAGCTGAGTGTAACAGTTAAGATGAAAACGAAATACTTCTGCAAGTTTTGGTAGCGTATTTGTTCCTGCTTAGGGTTGATTTCGATACAGCAATTTATTGTCAAAAAATCGATGACAAAATCCTGCTTGAAGAGATCAAATTTCAGTTTAAATCCATTTTATTTGAGGTGTTAAACGAAATACTTTCACAAACTGTGGTAGTCTAATAGTTCCTTCTTAGGGCTGCACTCGATACTTCAGTTATTGTTAAACAATCGATATCCAAATTGCAGAAGGCAAGCATCTGCTTAAATCTATTATCTTTGAGGTGCGAACGCTTTAAGCCGCTTTACTTGAAAATACATGAAAATTATTAAAGCGCTGCAGGTGCTCGGATAAATCAAAGAGGAACTCGCTTATGCAAATGTGGAACGCGGACGCGCTGGCAATTTGCGGGCTCAAACTTCGTACATGGAGCTTATCAAATGGCCGACGGCGGCGACAACTGGAATTAAATGCAAATGCAAATGCGAATGCGAATGCGAATGCAGTTTGTGGTCGAATGTGGGTGAATGTGTTGCAAGAGAGTGCCAGTTTTGGGTGTATGTGTGTGTGTGGGCTTGCTGTAAAATGTTATTGACCGCATTTAAGAGTCGAATTTTTGTTGTTGATTCGACGTGTTGCCGCGCGGCGGCGGCGGCAAATGAGGCAAAGATGAAGCGACGACGTCGACAAACGTTAAGTGGGTCAATGTCAGCACTTGAAAAACTGCCAAATTAACACACACAGCGTGCGTGCGTGTGTGCGTGTGTGTGTGGGTTATTATGCTTATGGCTTAACCAGAGGCAGCCCAGAGACGACGCAACGTCACAGCATCCCAACGCCAGAGCCAAACCAGTTTCGGTAGACAAGACACAAACCACAGCTCAGGCTGAGCTGGAGACGTAGGCGCCGGCGTTGCCAGATCTGCTTAAGTCTACAGCAAGGCATGAATGAACTGTGCACAACAACAACAGCGGCAACAACACACAAAACTTTGACCATGAAATCATCGAAACGACTGCCTTGAAGCGGGTGTTTGTTTTGGCCATTTAGTGAGATATTTCACACAACTTACGAGGCGACAAGCTGACAGACAGGCTGACAGACGTAGAGACAGGCCGACTGGCAGACGGGCAGACAGACAGTTTGACTCAGTGACGGACTGGGAATCACACTTGAAAGTCTTTACACAAAAAAAAAAAGAAAAGAAAAACCCAATCGCATTCAAGACTGTTACCCAAAACTTGAGGCCTCCAAACGGGCGGGCAAACAAAAGCGAATAACAACAAAGACAGCAAAATGAAGTAGAAAACACGAAATGAAAGCGAAAACGAAAACGAAACGAAAAACTGTCAGCAACGCGTTAGTGTGAACAAGAAGATTTAGCACAAAATATGTCGCCCGGCAACGCCGATTCCCGATCCCCGCTTCCGCTCCCAATCCCCCCATCTTCTTCTGTCTGACGCGCCGCAAGCGAAGAAGATTTCTGCAAGAAAAATAAAAATGCGAAAAGCCTCGAGCCGAAAAGTTGCGGGCGCTTTGTAGGCGCGACGCGGTTCTACAGTCTCCGTCTACGTCTTTGTCCGTCTGAATCTGTTGACTGACATTTGTTTTGTTATATTTGTTCACTTTGGTTGGGTGCCGCGGGGGCGGGGTGGTGCCACAGGGGAGGGGGGGTGGCAGGGCAGTGCCTGCGACTGCTGTCATTGCCGTTTGACGGTTCGCACAGTGATAAATAATTGTGTGTTCCTTGCTTTATTTGCAATGAATTATATTCTTTCTGCCTTACAAATATGTGTATATGAACACACACACACGCACTCGAATGTAGACCGAGTGGGTCTATGAGTATAGAGATATTCGAGCACTTATGCCGGCCACAGTTCGTACTAAAGTGTTGTTCTGCGGTCCACCGAACTCACAAATAAATCACGCCATTCACGCATAAATAAAGTATTCAGAAATTACGCGGTTATGCGGTTCCAACTGCCATGAATAACTGTGAATTTATGGATGGCACATACGCTCATCCATCCATCCATCCATCCATCCATTCATTCATTCATTCATTCATTCATTCATTCGGTCGTTGCATTTGATTTGGCCGATTCAAGAGTGAAGCGCCATTTTTAATTGAATAACGACATTCGGTTAGCCCGAATCCCGTAAAAAAATAAACATGCGCATTGACCAGAGCGGCCAAAAAATGTGGCCAACTAATAAGTGAGTGGCCTGAAAAACAACTGAATAAAATACTTCAACTGCATGAGTGCCCTTTGTGCAGTTAAAGAGTGTTGAAAAGTGTTTGAAGTGCGACATGTGTCGAATTAATAAAATTGCTTTATAGAAGACTGATTTATACAAAGTATATTATATACTTGTAGTATGTTATTATTATTAGTACACACACGTTCTCTTTAAAACTCATTACTCTGCCCCTTTACATTGCAATCAATCTTTATTAAAGCTAAGTTTCATCAAGTGAACTCAATAGATTCGCAAAGCATATTCAATTAAAATCACATTTAATCTTCTTAACTATAATCTACGATTTTAATTAACTTGAGCAGCGCATTAACAGGCAGCGGAAACAATAAGCCCATATGCAGTGCATTCTATAACATAAAAATTGATTTTATCAAAGTTCAAAAATAGATATTGTTAGCTGCAATTGACTCTAATTAGGTAGCTTAAATCGCTGAACTGTGTAATTTACTTATGACTACACAAACTGAATGCCACGACACAAAAACAATTACTTAGCCGGGCTTAAAGAGACAGTTCGCCTATCACATATCGAAATTGATTGCAGCCAGCTGATTTATTCATGGAAAACAACTTGAGAAACTGGCCTCATTTTAATACAAACACACACACATAAGTGTGTGCACTTGCACATGTGCACATAGTATAAAATACATAGATGAAATTGCACTTAATGACAGCACACACACACACACACACACTTAAACACACACTCAAACTCACACACACGAATTGCAATTACAAATTGCAGTAATCGAATTACCGCATTAAGTTCGCAATTTCACATCCAACTCTTTGTGTCCCGATGAAAAGGCAGCGGAATTCCCGAACTCACTGTGTAACTCAACTAAAACGGACCACAAAATATGACCACAGCAGTACATCATCCATGTGGGGGCCATTCGTTTGGCCAACTTCGTGCAGGGTGTTCTGCAGTGCTGCCTTCTACTAGGTATACCCTAACCTGGGCAAATAAAGCTACTATAATAAAGGAGCATGTCTTCAGGTCAAATAATAAAGAAAATGACATCTCCCGCGACAAGCTGATGAGTTTTAACTAAGTTAGGGGTTTCCGAATCCCTATAGGAGTATTACATGATATCAAGGAGTTGTTAGGAAAGCTCTAACTGTTCTTAGAGTACTCAAACTTCGTTATGCACCTTTTAAAAATTTCTCTGTCATTTTTACTTCACATGGGATATTTCAAGTGCTCTGCTCTTCTAACTTGTTGCACTGCTACCTTGGCCCTACAGACAGACGGAGAGAGAGCGAAAGAAAGACAGACAAAGAGAGAGTGAAGCAGATCCAACAGAGTTGACCACAAACTGTAGGCTTGACTCATTGATTGCCAAGTAATTTCTGTGGTAATGACCTCTTTGGCATGAATTTCCATCAACTTAAACGAGTACCCAGACGAGCATTCACACAGAGTTCAGGAAAATGGAAAATATGATGAAATTGTTTGGCCCAAAAAACCGAGTCGCAATGGCATTTAAAGCTATTGATTTTGCATTTGCTACAGAGACATTCTTCTACTCGCATTCTCTAGACCTAACTGGGTTTTGTAGTCGATAAAGCCGGGTTGAGGGGGGGCTGGGTAAGCTGGATGAAATGGGCATCATTTGTGCAGATCACAAACACAACTCGGAAACTTTGCTGCTATTTCCGTTGCACTTGTTTTCCAGCCGAGAACGGTCGCCGGCCAGGTAATTTAATACCATGGCGAGTCCATGAAACGTGGCGGCAACAACGCGATGGCAAACAACAACAATGACCGCCATTATTTTGACATACGAGAGCACTGGGAGGCGGCAACGGCGACGGCGGCCAGCGAACAAAAGGGAAACACAGTGCGACGAAGCATTTTACACGCAGTGGGGCAGGAGGCTGTCTGAGCCCATGTTGAGCCATGTTGAGGGCGGTCCAGGTTCGGGTTCACACACACACACACACAGAGCGAGAATGCGAGGGAGAGGGAAAGAGCAAGCAGCATGAAGAAACATAATGGCTGCTTACAATTTGTGAACGAGCATAATGCGAACATTACATCCGCGCCATTGTTCTTGGACCTGGGCTCAGCCTCGCCTCGTGACCCCTGCAAGCCGCTGTAAGCCCTGAGCCCCGGGACAGACGGTGTACAGGGTGGCTAAATTAAATTAAAGCTGTTTAGGTGTAATTGGTCGTTGAGAGGGGTCACCGGCTTCGGCTTCGGCAGCGCCAGCAGCCCTAACTCCAGCTCCAGCTCCAGCTGCGTGTGCTGGCCAAGGGGTTCGAGTGGGTTTGATTCTCGCTGTTTTCCCAGCCACTCTTCCTGGCAGTGACCCTTTTTCGTTATATTGCAGCAAGCATGAAAATGGCCAATTAATGGTGCATGAGTCAGGGTAAATTGAGCGCAGACACACACACACACACATACACAGAGACACAGCCTCGCACGCATGTAATAAACAGCCTATACAACAGATTACAAAGCGTCAGCGAGTTGTGGAACTCCCTTTGTGGCAGTTGCTCTGCCTCTAATTTACCTCCAGCTGTTCTGAGATTTTCAACACACTCGCACACACTCACACACACACGCACAGTCGCCTTTTAATTGACATGAAATGCCTATTAAATTATTAAAGCTTTGCCAATGTTTGAGGTCGTCGAATTCGGCTGGGATTACTGCGCTGTCATTAATCGTTGTGGTATTTTCGATCTGTCGCCGCTTTCTGCGTATTTGCAGCAGGCATATTAATAACAGACACATCTATAAATAAGTGTGTAGTGAGTACGACGCGAGTGCCAGAGCGTTTGTGTTATAAAGTGTCGTTATTAGTGATACGTATGCCATCGAAATGGGGAACTAGCCAAGGGCAGACCGAAGTTTTCCAAAACAAATTGTGGGTTATTAGGCTCACTCACATGCTGCGGGAGAGGGGAAAGGCCGTTTGAGTAGGCT
Source organism: Zaprionus inermis (assembly GCA_018151445.1). NCBI lineage: Eukaryota > Metazoa > Arthropoda > Insecta > Diptera > Drosophilidae > Zaprionus > Zaprionus inermis. The sequence goes on along the minus strand of JAECXD010001328.1, from coordinate 464,996 downwards.
GTTGAATGTTCGTCATTAATAAGAGGCTTTACAGTGGATTGCAATTGATTTTAATTATGCCAAAACCTATTCGATTGGAGTATGCTTGTAGTAAGAGCAGACTTTACGGGTTAACGGATGAGGTAGGTGATTTAATAAGATTCTAAAACAAACTTAAAGCAAATACAAGGATTATGACAAAATTTAGGCGCTCTGGACTTAGTAATCGTTGAGATATAAGTGTTCATACAGACAGAATTGGCTATTCCAATTTGACAATTAATACTGAATATTTATATTTATATTTTATATTAATATTGAAGCATATATCAAGTTACTTGAACTCAAGTATCTCTTAAATATGCCAAACTAATTTCATTCAATTCGAATAAACCATAGCACACTGTGCTGCTCACACACGCACACAGAGAGAGCTCGATTTGGACTCAATCAGTTGCCGGCTGCTGCTCATTAGCCCAATTCTGCATTGGTGTCTGTTGCCATCTGTAACTGAGTGTCTGTTGGTATGCTTATTAGTTGCAGTCACTTGAGTGGACGAGCTACATCTAAGCCACTTGCAACACGCCCCCCCTGCCAGTTGATGATTTGCGAAGGCGTGTGAAGTAGTGGAAAATATTATATATATAGTTTAATGCGACTCGATGGGGCATATCCTTGTGTCCTGACGCGCTCTTCGTTTGCCCCGAGTGTGTTTATTCGAGATCAACATCAAAAGCATTTGCTACTAATTATAGCCTCTCTCTGTGTATGTGCACCTATAGTCTTTATTAATACAATCTGTATATGGGGTGTATTGTTGTTGAGGTTATGCCCGGCAGCAATTACGGCAGCACAAACAGCTCGATTTACCTGAATAATACTTGGCTAAATCAATAATATCGAAACGCTGCTGCTGCCTTCAGAGTTAAGTCTCATTTGCGTATATAGACTTTGCTCTCTGCCTGCCACAAAATAATCATACTTACTGCGATTACATATTATACGTTGACGTATCTATAGCAGTAATTGTATCTGTAGTTTTGGCTGTATCTGTGCGCTACTCAAATTATAAAGCATTTTAGTGTCGACATGGCGAAGCAATTTGTTGTGATTGCTTGGCTCCATTCACCTCTTACTTCTCCCTCTCTTCCTCTCTCTCTCTCCCTCTCTTTCTCTCCCTCATTCGCTTTCTTTCTCTCGCTCGCTCACTCTGCCTTCGTTGACTACTAAATTATTGAGTGATTTTTAATGGCAGCTCATACGTCGTTCTGTCGGCTTATCAATCGATGCTCGACTGACTAACTGACTAACTGACTAACTGTTTGCCTGTCTTGGCTGTGCGATTAACCAGGCCCAAACGCCTTGCACGCCTGGCCGCCTGTTTCCGTGCGTAGCTGCCATTTATTCCATCCCCAATCGACTGTCAGACCAACAAAATATATATACGCATATCTTGAGCTTGATATTGTGGTCGATTTGGCACTCATAAAGCTGTCGTAGAATCGATTCTATTTGCCTTATTTGCTTATCGTGTCACGCTAACGAAGTCTTTAAGTTTTGCCACTTCATAGGCATCGTAGGGGCAGGGTCCGGGTCAAAGGCAATTACAATCCCAGCGAGTTCAATTTTTGCTTAATATTCCGTAGGCAAACAAAAGTTAAGCTGTGCCGAATGGCAGCCTATTAAAAAGCGGAAATTAAAATCTTTTATGGCCAATGATTAACCAATAAGACGAACGGAACTCGCACAGACGCGAGGCGCGAAAAAAGGCTAAGACGCCGGCGAAAACGTAGGCGAAAAGAAAGGAGCACAAAATGGAAATGAAGGCGGATAAGCGAGGACGCGGAACATTTGGGACAGACTGTTGTGGCATATAATTACCCAAGTGGCCCTCGGCTTGGACCCAAACCGGAAGTTCAACAGCCGTTGCAATGGCCAGCTTATTAGCCAAATTAGGCTGTGCCTCGTGACGCGTCGAGTTCGGTTTGTTTGCCCATTCGGACGTGGCCAATTGAAGCGTCAAGTGCGGGACGAGAGTCTAATGAAAATCGATTAAAAATGGCAGCGGGCCGGCGCGACGCCCGCATGCGCCCATAATGGCAAATTAATTGTAAAGTGTGTGCGGCCATTTTGCTTTGCTGTGCGTGAGTGGAGGGGGGTGGGCGAAAGGCGGTCAAGAGCGACCATTTGAAGGATTGAAAGGAGCGTAAAACAATAATTAATTGATTGAATGCTGTTAGAAATGGCCGCGGCCGGAAGCGCGCTGCCTTCGGCTAAGTGGCATAGAAAATGAGTTTGCCCAAGAAATGAATTTTCCATGGAAATCGTTTTGCCCTCATGCAGCGTGGGTAAGCGCGATTTGCCGTTGATTTCGCTGCCCGCATTCCGCAAAAGTGCAAACAATCTTTGATGTTTTTTATTAATGGTTAGAAAATTAATATAATTTTCAATTAGGTTTGATAATTAGCAAAATTAATTACTGAAATTTTTATTACAATTTTAATATGTTTTATAGCGTAAAACCCCTGGCTTGATTTGGCCAAATTGAATTCCGCTCTCAGCGACATATTGCAAAATATTGCAGAAAAAATGAAAAGCAGCGGGCGTAGCCGGGTTAAGACGTCGCTGCGATGCGGCAATTACAAAACGGAATTCGAATTGAAATTCAAGCAGCAATTACCCAGATCGAAATGTGAGCAGCGGGAGGAAGGGGGCGGCGAAGGCAGGGGGCAGTAGAGCGCGCGTTGTCAAGGACATTACGTGCCAGGGACGTTGACAGGCGGCTTGTGAGAGTTGGCCGCAATTAGGCGTCTAGGAATTCAATTTATTTTAGAGCAGTTCGCAAGGCTGCGCATTGTGCGCTGCTGCTGCTGCGGCGCGGCTATTTTAATGTTTAAATGATTGCATAATATGCCGCTGGCTCGAGCAGCTCGCCCAGCTGCCACAATCTCAGATGGCTCAGTTGACCCGGCTCGCTTACATTTCTCTTTGATTTCGCGCTTAATTTGCTTAAGATGCACTTCATTTTTAGTCGGTCGAGACCGCAGGTCTGGTACCTTCAGCTACGCGCTGCCTTCACCCACTCAGCGCACTTTGCGTTCTTGCCAGCTTCCCTCTGCCCTTTGCCCTCTTCCGCAGCGGGCAGCCTGCTGCTGTCAATACTCATCGAGGCCGACAGTCTGTTTTTCCTTTTGCGGGCGCGCACTTAAAATGCTGTTAATTTGCAACGCAGCACATCAAACTGACAGCGTGGCATGTGGCAAGTGGCATGTGGTATGGCACCGCTGCACGCCCCACCTTCAACGCCCCACTCAATCCCGTCCGGTCACAGCGTCAATCAGACAGTTTGGCCGTTCGTCATTCGCGTTGAGCCCAGCGCCGTTGAAATTAACAATTACATACCGCAATATGCAGCAGCAGCAGCAGCAGTGCAGGTCGTAGGTCGCAGGATGTGGACGTGGGGCAGAAGCGGGGGCTTATAAAAATAACTGCGGCGCAGCGCATTACAGCGGAAACGGAAGTGCGCATTAACTGTGCACGCCTGCATGTCAGTCAATGTGTGTGTGTGTGCCAGCGTGGCTGCCTGTGTGTGGGTGTGCGTGTGGGTAAGTGTGGCCGCAATTAGCAGGGCACAGGTGTGTGCGTGTGTCTGTGTGTGTTTAAGTATTTTTCTACAGCTGTGTGAGTAATTAAAACGGAGTGTGCGCGTTTAATAACTTAAGCGTTGAGGCACCCACACACACACCCATACACTCTTAAGGCAAGAGCAGCTGCAACCACACATACACTGACACACACACACACTGTTGCACTCACCTGCTGAGCTTCCGCTTCGGCTGCGACATTGTTTTTCCTGATTTTCCTGCTCAACTTTTACTATGCAAGCGGCCAGCCATGGCATCTGAATGCGCTACAGTAACAGCGAAAAGTATGTGCATATGTGTGCGAGATTAATTTATTAAGTAATATAAAAAAGAGGGATTTGCATACATATATAAAACACACTGATAAAACGGGAATTATTGAAAAATTTAAATTATTTTTTGCTGCTTAAAAATTGCAATTTTCTTTGTACTTTTTTTGCATTTTTCATTTATTTGTTTGTGCCGATTGCATCACCATTTCACACTTATCGAATAGCTCAGGCCCAAGTTCGTTGAGGTCGCATGTGTTTTGCACTTGCTGCTTGCGTCGCATGACGTAAGCGTCTTACGTGGAGATGCCCCTTCAAACCCTTCAAACTGCACAATGCAGCCAATTGGCCCCTTCATTTGCGCGCAGCATAATGTAGGCACACACACACATACACACACATGCACACTCACATACTCACACTCACACCTGCTTAGTTACCCTGACTACCAAGTTAAAGTGCCTGGCGGCATTTCGGTTGACCTTTCAACCACATGGCGTATGCGCAACATCCGCCGCAAAGAAGCTTGTGAAAAAAAGGGAGGGAAGCAGGAGGGCGAGGGTGCAGCAGGGCGTCGGCCCTTCCTCGCGTGTGTGGGAAAATGTGAAAGGGAATTAAATTAGCCATTAAAATACAGTTGGTAGCATATTTATTTATTGCCGCATGGCCCGCGGCAATTGGCCCTGACGTTGGCTTTGTACTTAATGCAATTTCTAGTTTCTAATTAAAATTAAATTATGCGCATTAGATAAATGCCAAATAAATTGGCATTGGTTTTGCATATGGTGGAAATCAGGCAGGATAGAAATAAGTAAGATGGAGAGTGCGAGATGCACTCGACGCGAGCAATGCGCAGGAGAACGAAACACAAATAAAAATCAAATAAAAATCCACTAAGCACAAGTAGATAAAATATAAGCATAAATATACCTATAACAAATTTCTGAATTAAACTAAACTCGAAATTAAACTGTAGGCACTTCCTATTGTAGGTTGTCTATTCCCGGCTAACAGGGAGTACAACTATGAAGGCGCTAGAAAATTTTCCAGCCAGTTTAGGGATATGCAAATAGATATACGACCAGCTGTATATGCCACAAAATTGTATATAATTTGGTTCAACTGTTTGAAATGAAAAGAGAGTGATATTTATTGCCTGCAGTGCAGGCCCCTTGCCGCCGCTTCACATTTGCAGGGTATATAAAACAGAACAAAATGTCTGCCGCTGTGCTAAATCGTTAATTGCATTGAAAAAGCCGCTTTTCCCCCCCGCTGCCACAAACTCCAGCTCCCATGCGATGCAATGCGATAAATTTGTATAAATTTGTAAAACAACAACGTCAGTGCAACAAAACGACGAATGATCCCACTGTAATCAGACAGCGCATCGCATGCGAGCAGGGGCAACAGTTTAGCAGCAGCAGCAGCAGCAGCAGCATCGCAAATAAAGGTAGCAGCAACAACAATTTAGACATCAAAATACTGTAATTGACATATGGCCCACAACGGTGTATCCGTATCTGCCGGCACAGTTGCAACTACATCTGTATCTGCATCTGTATCTGTGCGTGCTGTGCGCAATTTGCATGTGAGTCGAACCGATTGTCATGATTTCATTTTGCCTGCAAACAACCCAAAACAATGGGCGAGCGTACACTGTGATTTTATTTTTGTATTGTTCAAATAACATTTCGTATTTTCGGTATTTACATTGAATGGCAAAATATTTACACTGTGCCCTCCCCCTCTCCCCGGCGACCGATTGAATCGCGCTCGCAAAAACTTGTAATTAAGTGGGCTGCGCCTATGAATAAGCATTGGCAAATATGTTCGCAAATGTCAGTTATGAACAGTTCTGGCCAACTGTAATGCAGCCGAATAGCAATTGGCCAAAAGGGCAGGGTCGCACAGTGCAATAACAACTTTCGATTGCATGCGAAAAATGCCAGAGATTAAGTCGATAATAAATTGAAAACTTTGCTCACTTAATGGGGCTCTTAAAATACACAAGTACTCTACGCCCGATACCCCCGTATCAGGGTATCTGCTAGTCGTTGCACTTTGCCCGAGCCTGAGTTGGTGTTTACAATAAGCAAATAAATTGCATAAGTATAATAGAGTGCGGATAATTTAAAATATGACTACACTTATGTGTAATTTTTCGATATGTCGATTTTTCGATTTGTGTGCTGACACCCCTTTTTTGTTCCCTTGCCCAGCATTGCTTTTGTTTCGATATATTTAATTTGTGATTGAAACATTATGCGAAGCATTAAAGCCTGCAGCAATCGGAAACGTGGCGTATACTTATTGCCGCAGCGCGGGAGTCTACGCACGGTGCGGTCAAATTCAGCCAGATTCAGCGAAAAAACTTGCGGTTTCAGCATTTTTGATTTGTTTGCTCATTTTTAGTGCTGACTTTAGTACAGCTCGCACTCAGCTCGCTGCAAATATGTGTGTGTGCGTGTGTGTGTGCTCTATTTACAATTCGTGTGTCCGAACTTTCGAGTGAATGTGTGTGTGTGTGTGTTTGCGGATGTTCAGCGCAAAATTAATGCCGTCCTTGAATTTCTCATAAACTGCCAATTCAACGAAAAGTTTGTGACAACAAACACAACTAATACGCATTACACACGCTCGCACACACACTCGCACACTCATGGAGTAGCAAACAAATGTAGCGCGCACACACAGAGCAGCGCAAGTTGTGGCAAAGTTCGCTTGGCCAGCTGAGCGCGGCTTGGCCTCTTCTCTTAAAAGGCGTCTTAATCAGCAGTAAATTCACAACTAATCAACGACTTCATTGTCTAGCGGCAGCTTAGCCCCTCCACCACCCCCCTCGTGCTCCATTAAAGTGCCAGCTCACATATTTGTAACACGCGCATTAGCGCTTCCCACGGCCAACCTACAAGTATTGCAACATAATTACACGTTGTAAATGCTGCAGCGCATAATAAACTCGTGCGACGGGGCGTATGAGAGATGCAGCAGCCAGAGATGCGCAGTAGAACATTGAGTAAGTGATGGCTGATGCGAAGTGTCTAAGCTTGGCTAATTATTTTGATTAAGAGCGAAGGCGTACACATTTTGATAGATCAGCTTAAAGAGAGGCGAAGCTAACACATTTTGAAATTTGAAGAACTGGTATTGTAGCAGAGGATTTGTGGATTTAAAGACAGTTTCCCACAGGAATGGATTATATCATTAATGACAGCCTGCAATCCCTTTTGCACTCTCTGCAATTCCCTGCGCCTGCCCACCTCAGTTCCCAGCCAATTTCCTTTTTCCATTTTACAGATTCGCCCTGCTGGTCACGTACTCATCTCTAGCTGCAGTTTCGATTTTTCCACTCCAGCATTTTCGTTTTCTGCGCATTGGCGCATTGAACTTTCTTTTTAATTATGCTTGAAGACAGCGCCAACACACTGGACACATCGGACACGAACGTTGTTAGCGAGCGTGTTCTGCTCGCCCTCGTCTTGGGGCGCGTCTCTGGCCCGGCTCTGACCTGGCTCTGACTGGCTCGACTTGGCTTGGCTTAATAAATTGCAATTGTTTGCTAGCCAACTTTGCACCCACGCCCACTCTTTAGCCCAGTTTTCGTTTGTTTCACTGGATTTTGTAATTGCTTTTGGCTTTGCACACTGCATTTGACAAAAGGACGAAAAACAAGCAAGCTGAGATGCCGGCAAGAAAGTTAGTTTAGCATAATACGCAGCTAACAAAGTTTCGCAAACATTCAGTCGCAGAATAGATTTTTCCATGTGCGGTTAACGAAGCAAATACGAAAAACTCACCATGGAAAATTTGTAATTTCATTTAATTCGGTTTCTCGAATATTGAGCGAAAAACTTGCATAATTGTTGTTGACGCGCCAGCCGGTCAGATGGCCAGATAGACTGATAGTCAGATAGTCAGATATTCCGTTAGTCAGATAGTCTGTTGGTTGGGGCAGCTGCAGAGTCATCTGCATTTTTCAAAACTTAATTAGAAGCCCACACATTATGCCAGCGGGGTGCGCAAGAAAACTATTCAAATATTACCGAGCAGTGTCAAAACAATGCGCAACAGAATGCTGAGGCGAGCTGCTGGCCAAATTGCTGTTTAAATTATAACAAATAACGCTGCAGTTAGAACAAGCTGATATGCCAGAACAAGATATGTATTCCTAGAGACAGAGACAGACAGGTGAATTGAAATGGAAGCAGGCACACTGCAAATGTCAGTCAAATTTCTGCATTTCAGACTGTCCAAAACAGTTTGAGGGAATACTCTATAACAGGAATTAAGATATTTATTATAATAAATTAAAAAAAACTTGCATAGATGAGAGTTAAGTAATTTTAAAAGCATCATAGACTTCATAATACAAGATATATATATTTCCCCAAGTAAGTATCATAGATCTCAGTTCCCTTTGTAATCCTTATGCAGCACACAACGTAGACTGCACTTCTCTTGCCTCTCCCTTTCCCTTTTTCCTGCTTTCCCCACGCTGCAACAAACCGCTGACTTTGTTCAGCTATGGCAAACAATAAACTAACAAATAATAAGTAAGCATTTTTTTTTGGTCGCTTTGGCTTTATGAAATTGTTTAAATAATTCATAAACAGTAGTTGCAAAATGAAATCGGACAGCTGTGGCAGAGTGCAAGAGAGCGCGCGTGGGGACGTGTCTTTCTCGCTTTTTGCACAAAAAACCGAAAATCCCAGTCATTGTTTTGACTCAAGTTGGGTCAAGTGTTGTGTGTACATTATGGCCAGCACGTAGTCCGGCCGGCATGAGTAACTGTAACTGTAACTGGTTACTCTAAGTGGACTTGTGCCTGTAACTCTCTAACTGAACGTACTTCGTACTTCGCTCTCTCTCTCTCAGCTGCCTGCCAGTCATAGTTCATAACTTTCTCTCCCTCTCTCTCTCTTTCTTGTTCTTCGTCTCTCTTTGTGCTGGCAACAATTAAATTATTAGCATACATTTGTGTGCAGCCTGAGTTTTATGACTTTTGTTGCTCACATTGCGTATGCGCAACGCGTGCGTCTGTGTCTAATTGAAAAAATATCAAGCATACGCCGTGTTATGCCTCGGACAACAGATGGTTGGAAAGGAGCTTAAGCTGCATGCAATTAGCCAGCCTGCAAATAAATGTCAATAAATGCCAGTCCGTGAGCAGACAGGGAGGGGCGATTTGCGAGCTTGAAATTCGTTTAATAAATCATTCAGCAGCGTTGCTTACTTATGCAACTATGTGATGAACTCAGCGTGGCCCTAAGCAATCGGCATGCTAAACTTTAATCTCAGCACTTTGACTTTTGCAGTGGAGTGCGAAGAGTGTGCGACAGAGAGATAGAGAGATAGAGAGAGAGAGAGCAGGCAGCCTGTCTATAACAAAAGTTTACCGTTTAATTAGACAGCTAACTGCTTGGCAGTTCGTCCGTCCGTCCGTCCGCGCCTTCGTCAGCCTGTAAGTCGAGTAAGTCATTCAGACTGCGCTGGGGAATGCTCTTAATTTTCCATGGAAAACTACAAAGTAAGCTTGTTAATTAACTACGCATTACCGCGCCTCTAATTGCCAGCGATGTGCTGCTTAGCTGCAACAACAACAACAACTGCGGCAGGCATAACAACAATTTGTGAAATGTTGAAAAGTTTTCGTCGTGTTGCAGTCAATACATAAAATTGTAAGAAAAAAAAAAACGAAAATAAATTGCGCAAAATAAGCAAACATTAAATTTAATTATCGACTGACATTTTGACCCCAGACTGACTGGGATACAGACAGACGGACGGACGGAGGAAGCAGGAGGAACAAGGCAGACGAGACAGACAAGTCGAGGCAGGGAGAGAGAGAAATGAAGTAATTGAAAATGCGATTGATGGAAACTTAATGACAAATGTCGCACGGTAAATCACATTTAATTAATGCAACGTCAGCAGCAACGCAGTGTGGCATGCCACAAACTAATTCCGCTGCACAACATTCGTTGCACGAGCGTTGAAGCTCATCAATCAGTGCGGCAAAAATAAGTCGCTCGACTTGCTCAATGCAGGCCACAAAAAGGTTAATGGGTTAAAAAATCAACGACGACTAAGTTGCACTGTTTGTTGTTCGCATTACGCTGATGTTGTTGCTTCCTTTAGTTGTTTCTGCCTCCAGTTGTTGCTGGCTCCAGTTGTTGCTGCCTCCAGTTGTTGCTGCTGTTTGTCGTTGTCGTTAACCACAAAAGAGCGACAACGTAGGGCTGAAATATGCGCACACCGCAACTAAATGTGGGTAATTTGTGACTGCAAATGCGTTTTTGCCGCTGCCTTTGCCTCTGCTGCATTGCCGCTCGACTCGTTGTTTTTCTCGCTCACTCATATATGAGAAACGCGCTGGAAAGGCGGTCGCGCAAATTTATGCTGAAACTCTGTGGCAATATGCAGTTGCATGTCTAATGCATGCGAGCAGCCAGAACAATTTAGCACAGGAATACGAAAATAAAGATAAGTTTTTGCTGCCTGATTAAATGTGGACATTAGTTAAATGGATAACAATGGGTTAAGTGTGCAATAAAGCGTAAACACTTTGCTGCATTTGCTCAAATGAAAGTTAGCTGCAGCATGAAATTGCATAAGGTCAAACTGCAATTGCTGAACTGCAGCACAGTTATAATTAAAGTAAGCATAAGAATATTAACTAAAGGAAAAAGTTAAGTAAAAATTCAACATTTTCTATATACAAACCTATTCATTCGGTTGTCTTCTGGAGCGTATTAAATCATCGCCTGCCACGTCTCGTTGCTTCTTAATTCATGTGCGCGTTGCTGCTCAGAAAAACTTTTGCCTACTTTCGGGCGCACACTTTAAGGGCAGCCTCCCCTCCACCCCGCAAGTTGAGCAAGTTTATTTACGCTTTTCGCAGCTCTTAAACTTTCACACTTTAATCATATCTGCGCTTATTGTTTAACCTGCAGTTGTTGTTGTTGCTTGTTGTATTTGGCTTGAAGCTGGCCAGCGTCGAGTTGCGCTCTTATTTATCCCTTTGGCGCTCAGTTTGGCTTATTCAAGTGTGGCTTTTTCATGTGCACACTGCGGAGTTACTTTGACCTGCATGTTATTCATGGCTAAGCACACACACACACACATGCACACACACGCACACACACTACTCATGCACAGCGCTGTGAACCCATTCCCAACTGCCGAGCAAACAATTTTCTAAACTTGCGCGTTGCGCTGCGAGCGTACTCAAAAGAAGGCGATGGCGGGGAGTGGGGGCGAAGTAGGAGGCGGGTATTAGGGATTGGGGATGTGGGCGCGGTCTTGTGGACTGCTGCGCGCTAAGCTGTGCTAAACATTCCCTAAATATATTTTGCAACAGCTTCGCCGCACACATGCGAGATAAGCGGCGCACATACCGCAGCCAGCAGCAGCTCAGTCGGAGCATGCGAATGGGTGTTGGAAGGGGTTGGAGAGGGGGTGCAGTATGCAGTGGCTGTGGCAGTGGCAGAGGCAGTGAATACAGCGCAAGGATACGCAGCCAGGCTGAAGTGTGGGCGCTGCAATGCAACTTTTTGCACCTGAATATTTTCCAAAAGCTATTCACAGTTGATTTTTCACCTGATGCTTTTCATGCAGCTGCGTGTGCGTGTGTGTGTATATCTGTGTGTGTGTGTGAGTGTGTGCAAGTGCTTAAAATATTTGTCTGCCTGGCTGCCTGTGAAGCTGCGGCATGCGATCCAGCCTGTCCGAATGTGCGGCTTGCCACCGCCGAATGGTTCGCTCCATGCCACTCAAGCTAAATGCAGTGCCGCTCTTGGAGCTCGCTGTGCTGCGCCTGCAACATGCTAGCGGGAGCCAGAAGCTTATAGAGGCACTTTTCGGGGCGATGCCTAATTATTTTCTTTAGGCAACATTTGACTTGAAATTTGTTTGAGAGTTTGGCTTCTAAAATGCCTTGAAAAACTCTTTTATCTAAACATTTATTTGTTAAATAATTTGTTTAATTTATTAAATAATATATAATATATATTTTTTTTCTCATTATTTTATTAATCTCTAATTTAAACAAAAATATTTTAATTGCATATTTTAACTGCATAAATTTAGTTTGGGGTTTAATCAAATTACTTAGGCCGCTTGCGCGCCTTGATACGCTCCTGGCCAGCCAAACCACACTGCACACTTACACACACATGCACACAAGTGCACAAACATACACACACACACGAACACACACATGCACTCACACATTTCTAAACTCGTGCGCTGCCTGTGAGCGGCAGCCTTATCTATATGAATTTTATTATATAAGCTACGGTCTTAAGTTCGCCAATTCAGCGCACACCTCTCTCTCACACAATCTCTTACTCTCTCTCTCTCTTTCTATCTGCCTCTCTTGCAGTTATGGCCTGCTGGGCGCCTCTGGCTGCGGCAAGACAACGCTACTCAGCTGCATTGTCGGACGACGGCGTCTCAATTCGGGCGAGATTTGGGTGCTGGGCGGACGGCCGGGCTCGCGTGGTTCCGGTGTGCCCGGTCCACGAATTGGCTACATGCCACAGGTGAGTGCCAGCCCACCTGGAATGGGGCAGGCTGAATATTTCATGTGCTTTTTATATGCCTGTGCCGCAGTTGGCATCGTTGCTCGTAACTAAATTAAATAAATGCAATAAAGCGTTAAAACGTTCCAACGGACAGCAGCAAAAGCAGAAACAACTCGGAAATAAAGTTCTACCTGAAACTTTTAATTCCGAGCCGGCAGTGCAATATATATATATTTTCTCCCATGACACTGCCAGAATTATTCGAAGCTTTTTCGTTCGTTCTTCTCTACTTTCTTCGTGCATACTTTCGGGCGTCTTTAAACGCGCTTCCCTCTTTGCAGGAGATAGCACTTTATGGCGAGTTCACCATGCGCGAGACCCTAATCTACTTTGGCCTCATTGCGGCCATACCGCGCAGCGACATCGAGGATCGCACGGAATTCCTGCTCAAATTGCTCAATTTGCCAAATGGCTCGAAATTCGTCAAGAATCTGAGCGGCGGCCAGCAACGTCGCGTGAGCCTGGCCGTCGCCCTGCTCCACGAGCCCGAGCTGCTCATACTGGATGAGCCGACGGTCGGCGTGGATCCGGTGCTGCGACAAAGGTGCGTATGAGTAATGCTCGTATGGGACTGCACACTCGAATTGATGTGCTTCGATTAACACTTTCCTTATCGCTCGCTTCCAGCATTTGGGATCATTTGGTGGAGATAACGAAAAATGGTCACACAACTGTGATAATCACCACGCATTACATCGACGAGTGTGCCCAGGCGCATATGGTAAGTTTGGCATACCCCATTCGGGGCATGTGTGTTCGCTGGGCTGGGCTGGGCCGGGTCTGCCTGCCTGCCTGGTGTCAATGGCTTTTTGGCGCCCACGCATTGTTTGCCCGCTTGATTTATAGTTGCCGCTCTGCCGCACGTCTATTTGTAATATGCGGCGTATGAGCAACATTACGCGCCAACGGCTCAATGGCAAAAGGTGAAAGCTCGAGCTGTCGAGGGAGTCTCAGGCCCGGCGCCTGTGCGCTTATCGGCTCAAGCTCAAGTGTGTGCTGTCAACACGCGGCGCTAAGTGCTTCCCCACGGCCGACGCGGGCAGCGGGGCAAGGCAAGGGATGAGCTTCGGGCCAAGGCAAAGAGGCAAAGCGTCCCCGCTTGGCTCTGGCAAATTTGTATCCTGTGCGAAGTGCAACAAATCTGTGTTCGCTCGAAAAACTACAATATTACACGCTGTCCGTCTGTCAGTCGGGCTGCCGCTCTCCGTCCGTCCTTCTCTTCCCCTGTTCGTCCGGCTGTCCCTTTTGACCCGTGGCCATGGCACGATTTACGAGGCATTTCCGAGCGAGACACATTGCAAAATTTACTTCAGATTTATTTATGCTCGCAACGCCAGGCGTAATAATCATACGAATGGACGAGGGAGGGGCAAGCTCATATGTGTGTATGTGTGTGCCTGTGTGTGTGTGTGTGTGTGTGTGTGTGCTAGTGTGGGTAAGTCATTTGCCGCCCCCTGCCAATGAGTGCGACAGACAATGAACTGTGCGAGTTGCTGCAGAAAAAGGGAAATATGAAAAACAAAAGCGAAAGTGGGAAGGAAAAGAGGGGAAAGAGAGCAGAGAGAGGAGAGAGGGAAGGTGAGGTTAGGGAAAAAAGAGCGTGGAAAATACAGAAATAAAGCGTGACAAAGCGCACAAAGCAAACGCCCGTCACAATGGACACTTACATAGACAGATATATAGATAGATAGACCGACAGATATCCCAGCGACACGCACAGGAAATGCACACACACACACGAACACACACACGCACACCCACACGCACTTGCACGACTCACACGCACACAAAACAAACAAATCCTTGCACACACTGGCACGCACTTATGCTGGTCAGGTTCGAGTCGAAGACGAGCATGGGCAACGGGAGCGGGAGCAGGAGCGCAGAGGAATATATCAGTGGCAGTGGCACACTGAGAGAGATAAAAAGATTGATGCTAACGAAAAACATTAAAGCGATAACGCAGACGACAGCCCGACGCCTGAATACCCTAACCCCGATCGAAGAGTGCATGATTGATAGGCAAAGCGATTTGTAACTCGAGCGAGCGAAGCTTCGCCTTCGACTTATGGCAACTGGCAGCTCGCACTGTTTAAGCAGCTTGCAGAAAATCTTCCGAATTCTGCGCATTTTTGATGAGCCTAAAAGTAGGCAAATTTTATGAGAAAACATTTTGAAATTGCATTTAAATCAAGTCGGCGGCAAATAATATTGAATTTCCTAAAGCGGATTACGCTCAGCTCGCTGCCATCAAAGTACGCTCGCCGAGCTCGTTAGAAATCTGCTTAGGGATAACAAACAGTAAACCCGTGAGAGGGGGGAGGGAGGTCGGCGGAATTACTAGGATCACCGTGTCTGACACCCTGTCGTTGCGGTAAAGAGTTATGGCCAATAAACAGAATCTCTCTGCGCCTTGGCAATAGAAATTGCGATTTTGTTTGCCACGTGAAGCGTGCCACGTTGAGTCCGGAGTGCGCACCCCGCCCAGCCTGACCTGGTTTAAGGTTCAGTTAATCTAACAACAATGCGGCAAACCATTGAAATGTGAATTTAATGTCGATTGTTCTGCCGAATTTATGTGCTCAGGCCGAGGCAGAACGACGACAACTGCGCCCTTTGCCCATGCCCCTTTCCGCACTTTTGTCTGTTTGGCAACTTTGGTGACAGTGTTTAATTGCTCATATTGAACACGTGTTGTGTTGTCACACACACACACACGGACACACACCACTGTGGACATTGCTCGTATTATGGCCGACAGCAAATTGCTTTTTCAGCTTTGTCACTTTTTCGTGCCACGTTTTTGTTGAGTCCGCTTGGCCGCAGGTTCGTAATACTCAGTGAAGTCCCTAGTCCGCAGTACGCAGTCCTAAGTCCTAAGTCCTGCAGTAGCCAGTTACGTGCACACACATTCACACACACTCATACACACTTCTTTTTTTCGCCAATTCTGCACGTCACTTGGACTTCAGTTTCCGTACGATTTACTTGTCCGTTGCTCACTTCGTTTTCCTCTGCCTTTTTATTGTTGACTCGACAGAATTGCGTGCACGCAGAGGACATACACACACACAGATACACACAGACACACACCTATGTGCAATTGTGTTTGTTTAGCACACAGATATTTAGCTAGTCCGGGCTGAAGTTCGTGTTGATTGAGTGCGACATTTCCATTGACACCTCAACAGCTCGTGGCCCTTGACCCCACGGCGAAGGCAGTTGAATTCATTAAAGCGTGACAAACGCTCAAGAAAAATTAAAAAAGCAGGATTTACAAATATTCAAGTATATGTTTTATGCATCATTACCAAAGTTTACCGCATCAGATTAGTGCTCATAACAGAAAAATTCATAAAAATGTTTACGAGCATTCCCAAAAGCCATAAATAATATCAGTTGAAACGAGCAGACGCGCTTAAATTTTTAATGTGCACAAAATTATAATTAGTGCAAAGAAAAAAGACTCGATTTTTATATGCTTATTTTTAACTGCACATGGCGTATACGCTACGTGAAATACGAAATCGCGCTACGCTTGATTGTATCAGTTCCGAAAGCAGCTTATGCTTTTGTGGCTGCATCCATGGCAATACGTATGACATTAAAATGTCAATCAATATGCCTGCAGCACACTCACACACACACACAGCCTCGCCTGGCAACCATTTGCCTCTGTTTGTAATTTCTCCCCGATTCAGCAATTATTCAACTGTCCGTTTGCATTTTTAGTCTCGGCCTGCCACATGCCGTTCCTCAGTTTTCCGTTACTTGGGTTACTTTTTTTCGTTCAGTTTGCTTTGCTATTAAAAGGCAACATGCGGAAAATTACGCGACAAAAAGGAAATGCAACACTGAAGAGACAGCATAAACTATTAAGGGCGCTAGGCACAATAACAAAAAAAAGAAAAACAATGCAAAGCAATGTGGAAACAGAGAAACAGCTCAGAGTGTGGCTCGCGCGCTGCAGGCGCTTAGCAGGGGAAGCAGCATTGTCGTAACAATATATCCATCAAATAATGTTACGCTCCCTGATTTCATTTATTAGAGCAGAAAGTGTGCTGTACTCAGTACTCTGCACTCGTTACAGAAGCTAAAAAGCGACGCCAAGCTAGCACGGGGTGTGGGGTGCGGCCACGCGGCGTATACGCGATCTCTTGCGTTTCCCTCTGTACGCGCTCTGCTAGCCAGCAATTTCCCCTGAGCCGGGCCAGGCCAATGCTGACATTAAATTTAGGGAGCAATGTCTGTCAGAGAGTCAAAAAAAAAAACACAAGCGCCGAGCAGGAAAACACAAAAATTGAAACGCAACACACACACACAGACATGCGACATGCGACAGGCGAGAGACGAGGGACGAGACAGAGGGCGAGGGACAAAAGGAGCAGCAGGGCAAAATGGCAATGCTGCCATTCGGGTTGCCTGACCCCAGTTACAATTTTAGTTGGACGAGGCGGACGAGGCAAGGGGTGTGGCAGGAGCTAATAATGACGCAATTGCAGGCGTTGATATTGTCATAATGTGGTGCTGCTCTTTGATGTGTGTTGTGGCACTTAGCTGTGCGTGTGAGACGGAAAAGTGTGCGAATATCATGCACTAAAATGCTTTGAATATGTAAGAGCTAATGGGAGAAGCATAGAGCATGCAGGGAATGTGAATAGAGGCAGCATGATAATGGGAAATTTTTTTTTATAAAAAAAATTAACCCTTAATGGGTTTTATTATTATAATATAAGTTTTATTTGAATTTTGTAACAAATAATATAGGATATTGAAATTAATCGTCACCGTCGTCGTATTGTTGTCGCTCTCGTAGCCACACAGGCAGAACGCACAACTTATTCCTTCTCCGAGCAAACAACAACTCTTCTGCTACCGCCGTCGTAAAGCACTTCGCCCTCGTAGCGTTGCACTCTTGCTCCTCGTTGATCGTCGTGTTTGCGAATTCGCCGCCTCGCTAATTCGCCACCTTCTTCATCTGCATATCGTTAAATTAATCGTTGTTATCGTAATCGTCGTTGTCGTTGTTATCGTCGTTGTCGTTGTCTAGGGATCAGCTGTTTCATACTAGTGGGATTAGGGTAAACAGCCAAAAACCAATCCCACATTCGGCCATTCTGACTAAGCGTTCGACCCGAATGCTCCATCGTCATCGCTGTCATCGTTGCCAATCGGCCATGGCTTCATATATTCCGCGCACGTTGCAGAATTCTTTGGTCCATCGCTGTTGCCTACTTTTTGGACATCATAGGCGTTGTTGTACTTCACCTTTACAACTTTATAAGGCCCCAAAAACTTAGGTTTCAGCTTTAGGCCACTACCAAACTGGGTACGTTTAATAGCTATTAGGTCGCCAACATCATATTGTCTTGCTTGCTTGCGTCGAAGATTGTAGTCCTTCTTGTTCTCGTTCTGCAGCTTCAGTATCTGAGTCTTAGCCTTCATTCGTAACTCGCTGCGTTCTTCATTGAAAACTGCTACGGCCTCTTTGTTTATCAAGTCTCGTATCTGAAGATCATCTTTCGTTCTCATTTTAACACCAACCAGTAGCTCAAAAGGCGTCGTATTAATGCTTCTGGTAAATGTTGAGTTGATCGCCTGTTGCACTCTGTTGACATTGCGATACCATTTCGTGGGGTCATCGACACTTAGCTTTGAGAGTACTGAAATTATAATAGAATTTAGTCGCTCAACCTGTCCGTTTACCCTTGGCAAGCCAGTAGTCGTCTTCACTAGCTTTATTCCCTCGTCTTCGCAATATTTCACAAAGTCTTGCGATGTGAATGCCGAGCCTCTATCCGAAATAATGAATGCTGGGTTGCCAAAGTTAACACTTTGGTTGCTGAGCTTCACAATCACCTCGTTTGCTGTGGTTGACTTCGTAGGATAGAGCCAGCAAAATTTTGTAAAAGAATCGATTACGGCCAAAATGTGTTTGTAGTCTTTATGCGTTGACTCCAGCGGACCCAAAAAGTCAATATGGTAGGTAAATAATGGGACGTCTTCTTTCTGGAGCGGGTGTAGTAGTCCTTCTTGCTTGCCTCGTTTGCGATCCGTTAAAATGCATGGAATACAGCACTCGATATATTTTTTAATCTTGTCTTCAACGTGTGGTATAAAAAATTCTCGGCAGATTAACTCCTTTGTCTTCTTAGCAGCAAAATGACCTCTGTCATGGGCACTGCTAATGACTCGCTTTTGCATTTCGTTTGGCACTACTATCAGCTCATCGTCACCTACAAGTTTGTACAGCACACTTCCTTTTAAAAAGTAGTCATCGTATACTTTATTTTCATCGCTTAGAACTTCTTTGATGGCTCTTATCTTCTCGTCGCGTGCTTGCGCATCCTTCAAAGCAGTACTTATGCTATCTTCTTTTATGAGCATCACTGGATACCGGCTGAGAGCATCGACATGCTTCATTCTCACGCCAGATCGATGTTCAACTGTATAGTTATATTCTTGTAGAA
Source organism: Zaprionus inermis (assembly GCA_018151445.1). Lineage (NCBI taxonomy): Eukaryota > Metazoa > Arthropoda > Insecta > Diptera > Drosophilidae > Zaprionus > Zaprionus inermis. The sequence continues at coordinate 446,049 of JAECXD010001328.1, read as the reverse complement.
AAAGAATCCAGCGAGCCACCCTGGTGCATAAGCTTTGTTTTTCTAAAGTTTTCGTAAAAGCGTTGCAGTCTGTTACCAGTTTAAAATGAATGCCTAACAAATACACCCTAAACTTAGTCAAAGCTTCGATGACTGCCAATATTTCTAACTCATAGCTGCTGTATTTACGCTGTGCATCTGTGGTCTTTTTTGACATAAAATACACAGGATGCAGTTGACCATCGTTCATCTGTAATAAAACTGCTCCGAATCCATCAATAGACGCATCTGTATGCACTTCCGTCTCGTAAGCCTGATTATAAATACTTAAAACAGGGTTCTCAGTTAGTAACTTTTTCAAAATATTAACTGCATTCTCTTCGTCCAAATCAAATCTAAATTTAGCGTTTTTCTTTGTCAACTCAGTTAAAGGTCGAGCTATTCCCGCGTAATTTGGTATAAACTTTCTGAAATAACCCGTCAGGCCCAAAAAACTTTCTATTTGCTTAATAGTTTGTGGCATCTTGAATTTGGATACAGCTTCGATTTTCTCTGGTGAGGGGTAAATTTTGCGATTTTCTATAACATGGCCCAGAAATTGAATGCGCGTCTTCAGAAAATTGCATTTTTTCAAATTAAGCTGCAGACCATAATCTTTGCACGTCGCAATAACTTCCTTCAAGTTTTGTACAGCGTCTTGTTCCGTCTTAGCGGGGATAATAATATCATCTACATAGGGCAATGCAATTCCTCTGCGTGACAGATCCCGAAATATCGCATTAACGTGGCGCTGAAAAACGCCTGGCGAATTTGAAAATCCAAAGGGTACTTTCAAAAACTGATATTGTCCTCGGTGTGTCACAAATGACGTATATTTTCTGCTGGATTCAGCAACTGGTACGTGGAAAAATCCGTTTTTCAAATCGATTGTACTGAATATTTTTGCCTCTTGCAGACGATCCAACTGGTCTTCAATGAGCGGTAATGGGAAATGGTCCTTAACAATTACCTTGTTAATTCTGCGATAATCTACACACAGCCTTACAGAACCGTCGTGCTTTTTTACGAGTACTATGGGACTTGTAAACTCGGATGTTGACTCTTCAATTATGTCATTTTCAAGCCACTCTTTAATCTGTTCGTCAACAATACGCGTTTCCGAAAAAGCTAGTCTGCGTGGACGTGAGAAAATTGGCGATTCATCATTTAGCACAATACGCATTTCTACATTTGTTGTTTTTGTTTTGACTGGCTCATAGTTCGAAATTAGCTCACGCACCTTTTGCTTGGAATATTCGCTCGCAGCCTCGTTAATGTCAAACAACTCATTGTCCACTTCAACACAAATGTTTAGAAAATTTTGTTCGTTATTTCTTTTATTTTTTCGCACTTGTAAGCCATTACAGTTAAAAACAATCTCTGCTTGTAAACATAGCTGTTCTCCGATAATTAATCGAATATCAAGAAATTTTATTGGAACGACGTAAAAATCTAACAAATAATCCTCTTCATCAATCAGAATTTGTTGTTTAAATTGTCCAAGTGGTTTTATTTTATTGGAGTCGCGGTCACTCCCGAATCCAATTAGAACGACATTGCAGCTTTCCAGCTTCGGCTTTCCAATATCACAATAAAAATCTTCCCGTATGATATTGAATTTACTACCCGTATCGAATAACGTCGTACACTTTTTATTTCCAATATAAACTTCTTTGCTGGTCAAATCGTTTTTAGAAATCAAACTGCGCGTGTTCGTATTTAAAACATTTTTGTCAATATTTGCGCACTCTTTAGAAATATGTCCGTACTGATTACATTTGTAACACTTTCTGCCTTTTTCTTTATTCTGGCAGTTATTCAACACATGCCCTTTTTCACCACAGTTGTAGCATTTCACCTCTTTTTTCGCGTCTTTGTTTACATTCTGATTTTTTCTGTCTTTCTCTTTCGCACTGTTCTCATTGCGCTTCGGCCTGTCTTTCTCACTCTGATTTTCCTTTGCTATCATTGTTCCGAAACACTTTAGTTTGTCTTTAAACTGACTCATATTTTTGGCACCATATAATATTGTTTTGTTTACACTTTTTTCTTCGATGCCGTCAATTAAATACTGTATTAAAGCGTCATCTGCAATTTTACCTCTAGAAGCAATATCTTTCATTCTATAAAAGTACTCGAAAACACACTCGTTGTTGCCACGTTTCGTTTGCGCGAGTTGCTCGTGAACTAGCTTGCTGCTGACACTTGACTTAAATTCGGATAGCAATGCTACTTTGAGAGAATTCCACGAATTTAGACCTCTCTCGCTCAACACAAACAATTTTGCAATTCCTTTAAGTGATTTTTTTGCAAACAGAAACTTCTGGAAGTCATTCCAATACATAAGCGTCGCTTGCTCTTCGTACTCTTCTATCCATACTTCGATTGGAATAGTGTTAGTGCCATCATAACTGCGTATGCTCTCTTCAACGTCGCGAAAACTGATCGCAAAGCGTGGCGTCGACATACTGTCGTTTTCTGTAAATACGTTGCGCCTGGTATTCATCTCGTCTGCTCCTTGTACATTTTCATCACTTCTTTCGGCGTTCGTTGCTCTGTTCGGCGTATGGAACACAACGTTTTCTGCTTCACCGTCTGTTTCATCGTCTGTTTCGTCTTCGTCGGCTTCGGTTGACGCCAGTAAACTGTTCTTCTTCAAGTTGCGGAAAATGTGTATATGCAAATCTTCGTCTCTGTACCCTATGCCTAGCACGTTACATATTGCCACAAGATCAGCCTGCGTCAAATTATCTTCTGCGTATTCCTTCTTTGCACCATATCTCTGGTCATTTTCGGCAAAATCGAAACCAGTAAATTCCCGTAGTCTTTGACAATTACTTCTGTCTCCCTCACTCTCGAACACAAACTTATGCAGTGCAGCAATGCTCTCTTTCTTACTTGAGCGTAAACTAGCACTTATGAAATTATTTAAACACGCCATTATGGTAAAAAAAATTTTGACTGTACTTTTTTGTTTTACACGTTCAACTTTTGTTTAATATCATCAATTTTGTTCACTTATGTCAATACCGTTCACATTTGCTCAATCCCGGACGAGCGCCCAAAATGTGGGGTTTTATTATTATAATATAAGTTTTATTTGAATTTTGTAACAAATAATATAGGATATTGAAATTAATCGTCACCGTCGTCGTATTGTTGTCGCTCTCGTAGCCACACAGGCAGAACGCACAACTTATTCCTTCTCCGAGCAAACAACAACTCTTCCGCTACCGCCGTCGTAAAGCACTTCGCCCTCGTAGCGTTGCACTCTTGCTCCTCGTTGATCGTCGTGTTTGCGAATTCGCCGCCTCGCTAATTCGCCACCTTCTTCATCTGCATATCGTTAAATTAATCGTTGTTATCGTAATCGTCGTTGTCGTTGTTATCGTCGTTGTCGTTGTCTAGGGATCAGCTGTTTCATACTAGTGGGGTTGGGAAAAAAAAAAAAAAAAAAAAAAAAAAAAAATTTAAAAAAAATTTTTTTTTTTTTTTTTTTTTTGGTTTTTTTTTTTTTTTATTTTTTTTAAAATATTTTTTTTTTTTTTTTTTTTTTTTTTTTTTTTTTTTTTTTTAATTTTAAATTAAAAAAAAAAATTTTTTTTTTTTTTTTTTTTTTTTTTTTTTAATTAAATATTTTTTAAAAAATTTATTTTTTTTTTTTTTTTTTTTTTTTTTTTTTTTTTTGTTTTGAAGGGGTTTTTTTTTTTTATAAAAAAAGTAAATTATTTTTGGGGGCCCCCCTTTTTCCTGGGGCCCCCCCCCCTCCTCCTCCAGGTCATTTGGCCATCGTATATCATTTTTCAATTTCCTTCAGCGTGCATGCATAAAAAACGAGCTGAAGGCAAAGAAAATGCTTGAAGAAAAAATGCAAAAATTATTTATGGCATGTGTAATACGATGCTTTATTAAATGCTGATCATATGGGGTATGTGTGCTGCCCGTGCCTGGCCAGCTTAGCGTGCGCTCTGCGTGGGCTATGGCATTCAATTAGGAAGCTAATTGGTTGCTCCATGGACGAGTTAGCAAATGGCAAACACAGCCCAAGGAAACAAGCGATTTCCGGCGCAGAGAAGACAAAATCAAATCAAGCAGCAAAACTTTTCCAACTGACAAGTGCGAGTGCGAGTGTGTGCGAGTGTGTGTGCGAGTTCGAGTGTGTGTGTGCGGAAAGTGTAGCATATTTAGCATAGTACATCCATGTGCAGCCGCAGCAGAATAAGCAAGATAGTAGTGGGAGCGGAGTAGAGGCAGGAGCAGGCAGTCATGTGCATGCCTAATGAAGCCATCGCCGGCGTCATTGATGAACAGGCAAAGTTTCTGCCCAATGAGGGGGAGGAACTTGCCGGGATTGGCGGCTCCGCTGGCCGAACTTGCCTAATATGTTGTTCAGTATGCCTGGTCATGTGCGGCAAAGAAATCAATTAAGTTAATTTCCGCACGTTGCAAGCGAATCGGGGATGGATGCGAGCAGTCAATAAAAGTTTTCAAAGACGACGACAACAACAACAGGATGTGGATGGATGGGATGCGCATAATGCTGTCGTCGTTTGCTGGACACTACAAACTTCGACAACAAAGGCCGCAGCCAGTTCTTGTCCAAGTCAAAAGTTTAATTGACTTGGCGACACTTTTGCTTGCCTCGCAGTCATGTCCATTCTTCCCCTCTCTCTCACTCTCTCTCCTGCTCCACAGATTGGTCTGTTGCGTGGCGGCAAAATGCTGGCGGAGGAGTCGCCCGATTATCTGAGACAACAATACAATGCGGACTCGCTGGAGGATGTGTTCCTCAAGCTCTCCGTCATGCAGAACATGGGCAAGCGTCGTCGCTCGTCGATTGCCCAGGAAATTGTCGAACAGGTCACTGTGCCGGCCATCTCGAATCCCGCACTGGACATGTCCGACGAGCAGCATGCCGCGGAAATCTCTGGCGAATTTGGCGATAACATATCGATGTCATCGGCGGCACGCGATCCCATTAGCACTACGGCAGTAGCGGCACCCCCTTTGCCACCCGTCCAGGAAATACGCACCTCGTTCTGGTACAATCTGCACGTGATGCAGTCGCATCATCTGCATGCGCTCATCTGGAAGAACTTTTTGTGGATGATGCGCAACGTGGGGTGAGTGAGCGGCTAACTAACTAAGCCGGCCAAATGAACCCGCTAACTAACTATCTATCTACCTCTCTCTTTCTCTCTCTGCTTCTCCTTCGCGCCGGCCAGCATCATGCTGTTCATTGTGGGTCTGCCCGTGGTGCAAATATTACTGTTCTGCTATGCGATTGGACATGATCCGACTGGCCTCAAATTGGCCGTGGCGAATCACGAGATGTCCGAGGAAATGATTATGCAGCAATTCTGTCCAGTGCACGCCGGATGCAATCAGACCATGCTCAGCTGCCGCTATCTCGATATGCTGGTCAAGAACAAGAGCATGGTTGTGGTGAGTATGCAATGCAAATTACCCCAAGGTGGGCGGATGTGGCAGAGTCGTTGGCTGCAATAACCACTCATGATGTTGCTGCTGTGTTGCAAGTGCTGTTGCCAATGGCTGCTGCTGCTGCTGTTGTTGCTGCTGCTATTGCTGCTATTGAAGTACGCCGAGACGACGGTTCGACCCTGCCGGCAATACATGTAATTTATTTCAATTTGTGTGGACAACAAAGCTGCTCAGCCAGCGTGTGCAGGCTCTTCAATCTACTGCACATAATACCGCCTGCCGCTCTCCGCTCTCTATCTGCCTCCCCACTTTGAAGCTGCTCCTTTGCACTCCTAAATCAACTGTGCGGGCAACAGTTTCAGCCACAGTCCCAGTCCCAGTCTCTCTGTTCATCGTCTTGGCTGCTGCTGCTGCTGCTGTTGTTATTGTTGCTGCCATTGGTGTTGGCGCACACAAATTACAGCTGCTTATCTTTGGCAACACAGCAGCAACAACAACAGCGACAACATGCCAGCTGGGCAGCCCGAGCCGGCCCGAGACCCGTTGGAGAGATCATCAATAAATTCACTTGGCTCTCGGGCAAAAATAGTAGTTGAAAGCCATCCAATACACACAGTACAAACACACACACACACGCACAGGGCCTGCCCCCTTGTGGCAATTTATTGCAAATTACGCTTCAAAAACAAAGCCTCTTCTTGGCTAATTTGGGCACACCCCACATCCACGACCCATCGGCTCGAACCGAGCGCCTCGTCTCGCCTTTGCTGCCGGCAAGAATTTCATTCATTTTGCATTAGACATTTTGATAATCGTAAAAACACCCCGACTTACGCACAATCCATGCAATTTTGATGAACCACTGTGCCGGGGCAAGTTTATTATGGAAGCAACATGAAACAAAACAACAAACAACAAACTAACAGACTTGTTTAGCAGTTCCTTAGCACACTTTAAATGAGCTGCGATTTATTGGAACAGGAAGAGGAAGTTGCGGAGTCTTAGCAGGGCTTTAAGAGTCTAGGAAATATTTTGAGGATTGTATACAAAAATTTGTACTATTACTTGAGCCTGTTTTCGAGCTAGTTCTACAAGAGTTAAAGCCTTCGATAACTTTAACTGAATTCAATATTCCGTGCAGGCATAATTAAAAACTCGAAATACCTGTCAAAAAATCAAAGAAAGCTTCCGGCTGACGAGCAACAAAATTAGGCAAATACCCCGCAAATTGTGCCTGGCGGGCATGGCCTTTCTTTGTATTTATGCTTGCCTTTTGCTGTTAAAACAATACAATAACAATAACAATAAAAGGAAAACAGGCAACTGGCAATCCGCATGCCTCAATTGCCTCAAATTGGCAGTGGAAAACTTTTAACTTGTGAAATTGAAAAGCGCCCGGGTCAACCGCCAAGTCCTCATCCCTGCATCCTTACCCCCCTTCCCTTGCTGCTTATCATGCTTAATTTGAGCAAATTCAAACTAAGATAAAAAACGTATATACTATACAAAATGAAAGCAAGCCTCGACTTGCGTCATATCTGTATAAAGCATCTGATTCGGGGCTGCTTTCCGTGGAGGAAAGGACGCTTTGGGGGACAAAGTTAATTTTGCCCAATGAGCTGCGTATCCAGAAGCCATCGCCACGTGGCCAGAAGCTGCCCCCACGGCCAACGGGTCGAGCTGACTCCTTTCACCTACCCCTGCTCCCACAAATTAGGATTTTATTCTTCGCCCACTTCAACCGCTTCGAACATTGGCAGCATCTCAATGAAAGGAAACGGACAAAAGAAAAAGTGAAAAATCCATTGCGAATTATATTTCCAGATACATTTATATATTTTGTTTTTCGGTTTTTTGTTTTGTTTTCGGCAAGCTTGCTTTGCGGTCTAGATCAAAGGCAAGACTGCTACGCGGCCCTGGGCCGCACATGAAAATGGCGCTTTGTCTTCGGGCGCGTCTGGTGCCTGCAGAAAGGGCTCGCATTTGTGGCCAAAAATTGAAAACATATTGTCGGCAGCAGCAGCAGCAACTGTTGTTGTTGTCACTTTTAATTAAAAGTTCATTAGGCGTGACAGCGCTGCTCATTAGGCGCCTTTTGCGGCGTGGCGACGACGACGGCGACGGCGGCTTGAAGTGACTTTAGCTGCAGCGCGTTTATTGTTGCACTTGATTAACGACGAGCTCTCGCACGAGTTTATCGCGCAGCGACTCTCCTTTTTATACCCGCTACTCGAAGAGTATAAGGGTATTATAACTTTGTGCCAACCGAAAATGTTTGTAACAGGCAGAAGGAGACATCTCCGACCCCATAAAGTATATATATTCTGAATCAGCATGAACAGCCGAGTCGATATAGCCATGTCCGTCTGTCCGTCTGTCCGTCTGTCCGTCTGTCCGTCTGTCCGTCTGTCCGTCTGTCCGTCTGTCCGTCTGTCCGTCTGTCCGTCTGTCTGTCCGTATGAAAACCTAGATCTCAGCTATTATAAGAGCTAGAGCTACCAAATTTGGAGACAATATGTGTTAATTATGCCCGCAGATCAAGTTTATTTTGGATTTTTGCCACGCCTCCATCCGCCCCCAAAAATCGATAATAAATCGATAATAGCTGCAAATATAGCTCTACAGCATTCATTTTTTATCCATGTGATAAAAACCACCATCCGGGCGTGTTGCGAAAGTTTCAATAAGATCGGCCGATAAATAAGGAAGATATTCAAGAAATAGTATTGCCTTGTGGCCATGTGCCTGTGTCGGTTTTTCCTAATGTTAGTACCCGAGTTCAACACCAGCAGCAGACAACTTTTTTATACCCGCTACTCGAAGAGTATAAGGGTATTATAACTTTGTGCCAACCGAAAATGTTTGTAACAGGCAGAAGGAGACATCTCCGACCCCATAAAGTATATATATTCTGAATCAGCATGAACAGCCGAGTCGATATAGCCATGTCCGTCTGTCCGTCTGTCCGTCTGTCCGTCTGTCCGTCTGTCCGTCTGTCCGTCTGTCTGTCCGTATGAAAACCTAGATCTCAGCTATTATAAGAGCTAGAGCTACCAAATTTGGAGACAATATGTGTTAATTATGCCCGCAGATCAAGTTTATTTTGGATTTTTGCCACGCCTCCATCCGCCCCCAAAAATCGATAATAAATCGATAATAGCTGCAAATATAGCTCTACAGCATTCATTTTTTATCCATGTGATAAAAACCACCATCCGGGCGTGTTGCGAAAGTTTCAATAAGATCGGCCGATAAATAAGGAAGATATTCAAGAAATAGTATTGCCTTGTGGCCATGTGCCTGTGTCGGTTTTTCCTAATGTTAGTACCCGAGTTCAACACCAGCAGCAGACAACTTTTTTTAATTATGTGGCAACTTTTTTTTAAATTATGTGGCAACTTTTTTTTTAATGATGTGCACCGAAAATATTCATAGTGCAATTTTATTGGCCATTGCGTTAGAAATGCAGTGGTCGAGTGGTGATGGTAGTTGACTGTTAAGCGAGAGGTCCGGAGTTCAACTCCTGGGTGCCGCGGCGAATTATATTTATTTTTTTTGTATCTTATATTTTTTTTTTTTTTATGGTGTGTTACAAAATTCAAAATACATTTTTAGTATATTTAAAGCCACTTAGAATCGAAAGAGACATTGAGCAGCAACATATATAATTTATAACTGCAAAGTAATAAAAGCAATGGGCAACATCCAATAAGAATCGAGTGGAACTTGCATAGGCAAAACAAATTAGAGACAGAAAGAAATAAAAAGCAAGAACGCATTGTTCACATTTGGCACGTGTTTTTCCGAAGAATTGTAGCGGGTATATCACAGTCGAGTCAGCTCGACTGTAGCCTTTCCGACTTGTTTATTATGATTTTTATTTTCTTGTTGTGGTGGATTTTATGAGAAAAACTTGCGGTTAAAATGAGGCAAAATAATAAACAAGGGAAAAAAACGGTATATGAAAATTTCCAAGGTAACAGAAAGTTTCGCCCGCCTCCTACCCCCCGTTCATTTGCAAAACGCTAGAAACTTGCTCCACTTCATCTGCAGTCTCCAACAGTAGCTTTCATATTCTTAGCTTCCCTTCCCTTACCCATTGGTTAACGTCCAAGTTGACTTCATTTGCGCATAGTTTGTGGCTCAAGTTTGTCATAAACAATGTTGAACTTAAGGTTAAACTAAAGCACGAAAGTTGCCAGGACGCAGAATTGATTGCCGCTTGTTGCTTTGTGCGCTGCCTCTGCCGAGCCAGCTGATTGAGTTATCATTATTAGTATCTGCACTTAGAGGCAACTACAGGCGAAGAGTTTACTCTGCAAGTGAACCGAAGAAGGAAACAGGAAATATCAGCAAATTCCTTTTTTACTTTTACGTTATTCGTAAAAGAGTTTCAAGAATATATTTTTATCAGAATATGTCCTTTATCTTTGCAACCTAAAATAGTATATTACATTTATTTCCTATAGTTTTATCTATATTTTTCAAAAAAGATTACTCTCACTTAGCCAACTCCCAATCGTTATTTCTTTCTACAATCTAAAGCTGTGCTCATGGGAATTTAAAAACATGCTGCTGCCACTTAACATACCCCGCAAGCATTTTCCCTTTAAGCTCTGCCTAAGCTCTCCATTAATGCCAATTCTCCAGATAGTTTATCGGGAACAAACGAGCTGAGAAGCCAGCAAGTTCGCAACTTGCAACTTAAATTTGCTGAAATTATGTAAGCAAAGTTTTCAACTAACAAATTCGATTAACCATTAAATCTAATGGAGCTTATCGACGTGTCGAGCCATTTAACCACACATGCATGTACCAGTTTCCGCTGTGTGCGAGTGTGTGTGTGTGTGTGTGTGTGGGCCACAGAGGCAAACGTGTATGACTTCATTTGTCTAAACATTAATGCGGCAATAGCGTAAATTTCACGCCTGTTGTTCTAGATCGCCTTTCGGTTTAAATATCCACTCGCACACACAAACACTCACACACACACACACACACACACATGTTTATACACACATATCGATACACGCAGACAGGGAGATGCTTGTCGGCCACAAAATTGCCATAGCTTAGCCCAAATACAAATGCCGATACATGCGCAAGCATTTGCTTTAGTTTGTTGTTGTTGTTGTTGCTTGTGGGTTATTGTATGTACATAAGTGGCAGGCGAAACTTTAGGCAAAGTTCTAGGCCAAAGTTGTATCCAAGAACTTAATCAATGTGCGAGCACTTACAGCGCGCACTGGCTTAGTCGCAGCGTCGCAGCCAGAATGCGGGCCATGTTTTCCCTCAGCTTACACTTCATTATTTACATTTTGTGCCAGACCCGAAAAAAACAGGAACGAAAAAAAAAATCAGCGCAATGAAATTGTAAAAGATAACGCAAACATATTGTTGACAACGACAGCGGAAGCAGCAAAAACAAAGACAAAGCCGAACAAGAGACAAGAGCAGCGCCAACAGCAAAAGCCGCAACGCACAAAAGTAGGCAATGCATATTGTGTTGCGGCGCTGCCTTAAGCAGCTGCGCGCTCTACACTGCGGGTACGTTAGTGCTGGCATCCGGTGTGTAGGGCAGCAAATAAAAATATATATATATTAACTTTGGCTAGAGCATTGCTGTTTCGTTGTGTTGCTGCCGCTGCTGCTGTCACTGAATTTATCGCTCGACGCAAAGAACGCACATTAATTACGCGGAGTTACTTTTATTGTGTTGCTTACACAACTCGAGCTGTAACGCCCCGCGACGCGGCAGCAACATGCAGCAAACAATGCGACAGGAAATGAAGCGAGACGCTGTAACAGTTATACAGTTACAGTTATAGTAACTGTAACTGTAACTGTAGCAGTTACAGTGACTGCCAACTCGAACTCCAGCTGCGAAACGAGCCGCCGAGCACAAAGCCAGCCTGTCTGCCATGCGTTTCTCAATAATTCAGTGCTTTTAATTGCGCCGCAACAACAAAGGCGCCAAGTCGCCTCCGCAAAGCACAGCTCGGCACACTGTGCGCCATAAGTATGCGCCCCGGCTGGCTCTCGAATTGTTTGGCCAAGCGGTGCCATGACTTTTCCATGATAATTGAATGAACATTTGATTGACTGTCGGCATTCTACGTCTTCATTTTCGCAGAAATACGTAAACGAGGACGAGGACGCGTACGAGGAGGTGCGACGCGGTCGTGCCTGGGCCGCGCTTGTCATACAGCCGAACTACACGAACGCGCTGGTCGAGCGCGTCGAGGATGGACGCTACGCCGAGGACGGCACCGTCGAGGCATCCGATCTGGGCGTGCGCATGGACTGGTCAAGTAAGTAGAAGAAGAGTTTATTGAAATATGCTGCATTAAGTACCATCAATTCCCTGCCTAGATCAACAGATATCGACGCTGCTCTATCGCGACCTGCAGTACACATTCTTCAGCTTCGTGGAGAACATGCTCAGCGACTGCGATGTGAATCCGAAACTGGGTCGCGTGCCCGTCGAGTGGAAGCAGCCCGTCTACGGCTATCGCAATCCGAATTTCACCGACTTTGCCGCACCCGGCGTCATACTGACCATCATCTTCTTCCTGTCCGTGGCCATAACATCGGGTGCCATGTTGATTGAGCGCAACGAGGGCATGCTCGAGCGTTGCCTGGTGGCGGGCATTACGGGACCGGAGATACTACTGTCGCAGGTGGTGACACAGTTTACGGTCATGTTTAGTCAGACCGTGTTTGTGCTGATTGTCTCATTCTACTTCTTCGAGCTGACGCTGGTCGGCGACATTTGGCTGGTCGTCGCGCTGTGCATTCTGAACGGACTGTGCGGCATGGCCTTCGGATTTGTCATCTCGTGCGCCGTCGACACCGAACGTACGGCCACATATGTCGCGATGGGCTCATTTCTGCCCATTGTCATGCTGTGCGGCATCATTTGGCCCATCGAGGGCATGTATCCGCTGCTGCAGTTTGTCACCGCCTTTCTGCCGCTGACCAAGCCGACGGAATCGATGCGTTCGATACTGCAGCGCGGCTGGGGCATGGAGAACTCCACGGTCTACAACGGATTCATTTCCATCTCGTCGTGGGTGCTGGTCTTCATGGTGCTCACCATACTGCTGCTCAAGTTCAAGAAGGGCTAAGAAGGCGGTTGGAGGCAAGTGCAGCCTAGCGATAGTACCTATGATTTTACTAGGTCGTAAGGGTAGTGCTTAGTCCGTGCTTAAGTGTCTAGCGAGTGTGTCTGTGTATGTCTACCATGTACAATGTATTAGTCTATAGTTTGCCTAATCATATCCTACACATATCTATATATATATACTCTATACCTAAGGTTCCGGATATACCACGCGTCACATACTATATAAATTCTATATAAATGTTGTGCCTTCTACGCTTAAGGTTTCTTATCAATGTCGCACACTCTGTGTGCTCGAGTATTTTGTGTATAGAAATAAAGAAAAAATTATTTTAATTATACTAAGCAGTTTTTGCAGTATTTTATTTACAGTGTGGCAAACGGTTTTGCCACTCCTTTCAGCTATTTACCAACACTGCATGGCTGCCAATAGAACGCTCGAGTCGAGCTACTTTTGGCTGCTTCAATCAGTGTTTAATTTGCTCAATATTTATTTACCGAGCAGTTGCAATCAAAGGTTGCCCAAATGTGTCTCTCTGCCCTTTCTTTCCCTCTTCCTTCCCGCTGGCGCACCCTTTAAACATGCGCATTATTTGTGACCCCCACTGGGAAGAGAGAGAGAGAGAGAGAGAGAGAGAGAGAGACGCCTCTGCCGAAGGCCAACGCCGTCAGGCAGCTCGTTTTCGACACATTTTACATTTTGCGGCAAAATCAATTAAACCGGAAATGCATGTAGTCACACCCCCTCCCCCCTTCTTCCAAGGCACCACACGTGCTGCATCCGCTTAGCACAAGAAATCAACTTAACAAGCGGACAAAGTGCCACAGCAGCCGTAGGGCAAGAGGGCTGGCAAGAGGCAAGAGGCAAGGCAGGGCAAGGCTTTTGTTTCTACTGTCCACCTCCAACTCCAACGTTCACTTCCCCGTTCGGTGATCGAGTGTGTGTTGGCAACATTAGAAAAACCAAAACCGACCCAGAACCCACTACAAATTCACGTTACAGAGTATGTGCATATGTAGGTCAGTCGGGTAGGGCGAGAAAGAGAGAGGGGAAGGGAGCATCCTGCTGGGATTTGCCACTTGTAACTCGCTCCACATGTCGTCCCTTTTCCGTGACGAAAACGAATGCGACGAGTGTAGTCAGAGCAGAGACTCGAGATTGCCACTGTATTGATGCTTGTGCTCCGGCATTCATGCATTCCTCAGCCAGAGCATCTCCCGTCCAGCTTTCGATATTCCCATCAGCTCAACGAGAGAGCTGCCGTCGCAAATCAGTCAGGCAAAGGCAAAGAACGCCTCTCCCCGCTGCCTGAGAAGATGCCAGTGTATTTACAATTAGATATCCGTCAGCAATGGAAAAGCATTTGCTATTATTTTTCACATTCGTTTTGAAATGATTTCATGTTGTTCCCGGGCTGCCGTCATCATTGATTACTCGAGTGTAGCTGACGGCGCCACTCGAGCACATAAATTGGAAAGTTGAGAGTTGCACTCCGCACTCACGGAAAAACAAAGACCCATTCGTCGGCGTCGTCCGTCGTCCGTCGACGTGCTCTTTCGCCTTGCCCACGCCTCATTCACTCATTCATCTCATCTACACATTTTCATGTTCGTTTTCATTTTCATGTTGCCAGCTCGCTGCTTTCCACATAATTGAAAGTTCAAACTTTTCGACTTGCCGCTGAATTAATTTCTCAACTTCATAATTTCACGTGCTCTCTGAAGCCTTAATAACATCCTTTCCTGCAGACAGTCAGTCGTTCGTTGAGTCATTCAGTTAGTCAGTCATTCAGGCCCTCAGTCAGTCAGTCATTCCGTCAGACCAACTGTCTTCAATTGTTCTTTGTTTGCGATTGCTCCTTTTATTGCATTCGCAATCCCGCTCGGCTCCAGCTCCTTTGCCTTCTGCGATGCGCCGCGCCGAGTGTTGCTGCTCCGCCAACTCGATGGCGTCTTAATTAATTGCTCAATTAATTTAATGTTCACCAGCTGCCTGCTCCTCATTTTCTGCACCTCCCGCCCGCTGCCTCCCTGGGGGAGACGTGGCATGTTCCGGCTTCGCTTCGCTGCCCAAAATGTCAATTGTCTGTTCATTTTCAATGGGCCTCCGCCTCGAAAATGTCAAAGCACAATGTCTGCAGCTCTTGCAAATGGTCTGTGAATCGTGCGAACGCGAATCCCTTTCAGGAATTGCGGTCCATGCCGAAACATGCAAATAAATAGCCCGCCATTTGGCATATTTGCGGCAACATTTCCATGTAACTCTAAAATAATCCCACTTGGAGTGCCTTTTCAGGCAATTTGCTTACTCGCAGGTGGCCGCCGAAGCTAACCCAAATGACAGCTTAAAAACGCGCTAAGCAAACATATATAGAAAGAAAAGGCCAAGATGAAGTCGGCAAGTTCATGTGCAAAGTCTGTAAATTAAATAGGTACAGCTTGAGAAAGTCTGAGAAAATATTAACAGGCTTGACAATTTTATTAAATTCGAAAATTTGGAGTACTTAAAGCATTTCAGTTTTCTTAAAATAAAGGAAACAGATACTCGAAAAGTAATGGAAATAAATGCTCAAAATTCATTTAAATTAATTTCACGCAGCTTGTAGTTTCTAAAATGAACTTATGCGATTGTCAATGTGCTTTGAGTGCCGCTTCCTAAATTCATCTTTCTTACTTGCAACAATTTATTGTTGTCACTTTGTTATGTTCGCTTGAACAGTTTGACACTTGAGTTCCTTCTTGCGACTGGACGATCGAATGCCGTGCTGCTCTATAGAGAATGTCTATACAATGTGTCAAGTATTCTACAATCAAAATTAAAAAATCAAAAATTGCTGAATGAACAACTTCTTGATAGTTTAATTTGCTGACTGCACAACGAGACTCGAATCGTATTTGTTTCGTTTTTAAATTGTGGCAATATTTATGATATGTTCTCCTGGATATGACTCGACCTTTAATTGCTTCCACTTGCTCCACAGATTGTGAGTGTCAGCTGCATTGCTCTTGAATTCATGTTGACTGGGCAATCAATTTGCAATTTGCAATTTGCAGTTTACAATTTGCAGTGTGCAGCTTGCAGTTTGCAGTTATCGATCCGTCCGATTACCCGATCCGCCCGATTGCCGATGGGTTTGTATGTAATTTCAATGTGCTTGTTATTGCATTATTAATGTGCATTAATTGCCACTTAATCAGCCGGTCAGTTTGTGTTGTCTGTTGCTGCTCGCGCCTGGGCTCAATGTTTATGTGTTTTCCTTTTGTCGCTCAACGTTTTTTTTTTTTTCCAATTTCATTTTCATTTTCAATACACTCGCAAATGTACACATAGCTTTTCCCACGCTTGTCAACTGCCAAATTCGAAGAAAAGCTTTAATTATTTAAGCAATTACGGCAATTTGCGGAGCAGGCACCCAAAAGCGAAAAACGAAAAACGAAAAGCGAAAAGCGAAGCTCATATGCTGCCGCCGCTTTATTATTTTAATGACTGGCATTAATTATTTGCGGTACATTATGAGCAATTTGTTTAATTTGCTGCCGGCAATGGCTGCCGGCAACAAAGCGGCCACAACACCAATGCCAATACCAATACCAACGGCAATCGGCAATCGACAATCGTTAATCGACATCGAATATTATGAAAACAGATCGGCATTTTGTGTTTCCTTCGGTTTGCTTGTTTTGCCTTCGCCTGGCAAATTGTATAATGAAAATGTCAATCAATTTTCCCACGATTTGCCGGCAGAAGTGTATGTCATGTTGTATTGCCGCCCAGCAGCCACACCCACACACCCACGCCGACACACACACTCCCGCAGTTGCCTGTCACAGTCAATGCCAATTGCAAATTGAGTTCATCTGCTGGCGGCAAATATTGACATGACAGACACATTTTTATTTTATTTTATTTGCATTTTTATTTCACTCTTTGCTTACTCCGCACACACCAGCTCCGACTTCCATTTTTTTTTTTTTCAATTTTCATGCAGCTTCATCTTTGCCGCCTCGTGCCTTGGCCCAGCCCCAAAACATTTGCTAACCATGTTTTTGCTTTTATATCTTCATCTGCGCTGCCTGCGCCTGACGTGCCTCTGCCTGTTGTATCCGTGTTTAAAGGAGTGTTTGTGTGTGTGTATGTGCGTGAGTGTGCTTGTGCGGGCGGTCTCAAATGACATATTAATTTCTAAAGGGGAAACGAAATAATCGAAATGAAGTTGTCGCCCGAGGCCTAAGCCGGCAAAGGTGTCAGTCGGCTCGGGCGGGAATCCACTTAGATATACAATCGCATGCAAATAGCTGGCGAAGCCGAAGGTAAATATGATCAGACAAATCAACGCAGCAGTCTGATGCTGCTGCTGCTGCCCTCCCTAGGGGCCCCGAAGCGTGCACATTACGCATACGCCATGTGTGACTTGGAAATTAATATAGATTTGTTAGCAATATATTGTGGCGCATTCGATAAGGTTGTTGGCAATCCAGAGAGTAGGAACAATGATGTTGTCGGCGCTGCCTGGCTTCATCAATCATGCGTTTCGTGCGATGCGTCGCGCCCAGAAGCCATGGGCGCGACGGACAGGGACGGCGTCGTGGCCCTCCGCTGTCCGTGGCCCAATTGAAAAGCACTTTCGAAAGCATAATAACGATAAATATTTTATTGTAATGTGCTTTGCAATGTTTACATGCTTGCCGCGTCTTGGGCTTCGCATGCGAGGTGCGTTCGAACGATTGCCCGGGCCGTGCCTCGCCCTGCAGCCAGCCGCAGACTGGGCGAACCGCCCTCGCCGTCGCCGCCATCGCCGCTTTTATAACTGCTTAAACAGCATGTATAGCCATTATTTTTCAAGGGTCTGGCGGATGCTGTTGCCGGTATTGCGGCTTTCGCAATGCATGAAGCTCAATTTGCAGTCGCGTCGTCGCGTCGTCGCAGCCGGCGTCAGCTGCGTCGCTTTTCACGCTGTTGCGCGCGCTTACGGGCTACACTTAATCGGCTTCCGGGGATATTTGGGATTTGGGGCGGAAACCTATTTGTGTCAAGACGCTGCTCTCCCCTGTCCCCGCTTGCTCGACTCGGTGTTGGCTTTTTCTCTTCATCTACTTTATTTTTGTGCTGCTTTTCCTTTTCAGTTTCGTTGTTTTCCGTTTCTTGCTGGATGCTATTCATTTTGGGCATTTTCCTTTGGCAGCCCTTGTAGTCCTTTGTTTTGCGACAATTTGCAGCTTGCTTTTTTACTTAGCCATACTTAAAATTTACAACAAAAGCGAGCATCTCAAAATGAACTACTTAGTTGGTTCTTTTTGCTCTGCTTCTTTTCTGCTTTTCTTCTTGGGCTGCAACTGCTCGAGGCAAACATTACAACAATGAAGCCAATTCCGACAGCCCACATGGCCGCCGGGGCACCCACATAAATACATATAAATACACGCTGTATGCGCCTTTGTGTGTATGTGTGTGTTCTTCCTTTGGCTCGCAGGAAGTACGTGCTAATGGCTCAAAAGCAAATGACACAAAACACGAGCATAAAATGCGCCAAAAGTCAGCCAAGAAAACTCGCTGGCATTCTCATAAATACACACACACACAATCATACATATATAACTGCTTGTGCTTATGTTTGTGTGCATGTCTGTCTGCATGCTTGTGTGCTGAGCGGCTTTTGCTGCCACGCCCCGTACTAATAATAAAGGCCGCAGGCTGTTGCTCACTTGCACACTTACCGTATATGAGGCTGGGGCCATTGAAAAATGTCGAGTATCTGGCACACACGCACACACACACGCACATACTCACACTCACATACACACACTCACAGCTCGCAGCTCATGTCCTTTTATCTCGTAATTCGCAGCTAATGGCTCTTTTGTGTGCACTCCCACAATTGCCGTTAGCTCGCTCAAATACCAATCGCAATCGGCCAACTGTCCAACCTGCCACTCGCCCGCCTGCCTGCCTGTCCGTCCGACCGTCTGTCCCACTGCCGTCAGCTAGTCGCTTCTTTTCAGTAATTTCATCCTAATATTTACGATTTTTGAGATGCCCGCGCGCACTTGGAACGCGGCATATTTATTATATACTCAGCACACTTGAGGGTGCTTGCAAAACATGACACAGCTTGTAATAGGTAGAGTTTGAGCTATTTCCAGTTATTACACAGCATCTGAGTCTTCCTCCAATTTCCCTGAACTTATACTACTTTTTGTGCTTTCTTCCTATCACTACAGTGTATCTCAATAGTCTGTCATCACTTTTCTGCGGCCCAGAGCATTGCTTGTCTTCTCTATTATTTTATTTTATTATATTGTCTATTATTGTTATTGGCATACTTTGGGCAAAGTCTTGGCATGTTTGTTGACCGAAAGTATTCGCATTAATAAGTTCATGCTGATATTTATGATGCTCGACAGCAATCGATGATCACATGCGCCAACTTTTCAAAATCAAGAATTCCTTATCGCGCATCACGCATACGCCGCGTGGTACTCATAGGTTTACAGCAGTTTCCGATTAATAGCAGCATTTATTAGCGCACGTTATACCAGGTAATCTTATGAATGAAAATACAGTAAAGTAAAGTGACCTTAAAGCGTGCTCCCACAGTGCATAATCAAATGTTACAACGTTCGGGATTCAATCAATACTCATGTCCTTTTATCTCGTAATTCGCAGCTAATGGCTCTTTTGTGTGCACTCCCACAATTGCCGTTAGCTCGCTCAAATAACAATCGCAATCGGCCAACTGTCCAACCTTCCACTCGCCCGCCTGCCTGCCTGTCCGTCCGTCCGTCCGACCGTCTGTCCCACTGCCGTCAGCTAGTCGCTTCTTTTCAGTAATTTCATCCTAATATTTACGATTTTTGAGATGCCCGCGCGCACTTGGAACGCGGCATATTTATTATATACTCAGCACACTTGAGGGTGCTTGCAAAACATGACACAGCTTGTAATAGGTAGAGTTTGAGCTATTTCCAGTTATTACACAGCATCTGAGACTTCCTCCAATTTCCCTGAACTTATACTACTTTTTGTGCTTTCTTCCTATCACTTCAGTGTATCTCAATAGTCTATCATCACTTTTCTGCGGCCCAGAGCATTGCTTGTCTTCTCTATTATTTTATTTTATTATATTGTCTATTATTGTTATTGGCATACTTTGGGCAAAGCCTTGGCATGTTTGTTGACCGAAAGTATTCGCATTAATAAGTTCATGCTGATATTTATGATGCTCGACAGCAATCGATGATCACATGCGCCAACTTTTCAAAATCAAGAATTCCTTATCGCGCATCACGCATACGCCGCATGGTACTCATAGGTTTACAGCAGTTTCCGATTAATAGCAGCATTTATTAGCGCACGTTATACCAGGTAATCTTATGAATGAAAATACAGTAAAGTAAAGTGACCTTAAAGCGTGCTCCCACAGTGCATAATCAAATGTTACAACGTTCGGGATTCAATCAATACTTGAGTTAAAAATGCATATTACTAAAAGTGCACAATTAACCGCGAGGCGTATTTAATGAATACATCGTTTCGGCTTTTAGCTGCAGTGAGCTCTCAGTCCTTATGTAATTGATTTGCGCTTAACTGCCACAAATCCCCGCAGACACCACAATCTGAGGCAAGTAATAGCCACAGTTTGCGTATGAGTAAAACGTTTCCGAAATAACCGAGAAAAATGTAAAATATTTGTTTGCAGTTGGCCCGAATGCGAGGGCGTGCATAAGCCCTCTCGTTGTTTGTGCTTATAAATAAATAATACGTATATTTATTATTTAAGCCCGACGAAACGACACACAGACTCGCACACCCCCTCCCCCTTTCCATTGTTGCGGGGGCCTGCAAACTGTCGTTGCTACTGAACATGCATTTTAATTTTTTATGCCATTTATAAATGCAATTTAATTGCAGCAAGCCCGAAGGGGAAGGAGCGAAGAAAAGAGCGGGAAAGGGAGAGGGATAAGGGGCAAAGGGATTGGCGAACTGGTGAAATGATGGAGCTTATCGATGCACATGATGCGCATGCAAAGCGCTTTTAAATTATCATCAGGAATTAATATAAAGGCAGACGCAACACACGCACACATACAAGCACAGCCTGCCACGCATTCAGGCGCGCACATACACACACGCATTTTTAATCGGTCACACACGTCGCAGGACGTGCCATTGCGGCGAGCACTTAAAAAAAAACTTTGATTATTAAAATGTAATCAAAAATTAACTTAATTAACGATACCAGAAATGCGTTGAAAATTTTATTGAAATTTTGTTTTGTTTGGCAACGACGGCGCCAGTAGCAACTACAGCTACAACAGCAGCAGCAGCAACAGCAGCAGCAACAACAGCAGCAACAACAGTTACAATAACAACAGCAACAACGGCAACGAGACAAATGAAATGATAATAAAAATCAGAAATAACGTATACGCAATGTTGGCGACACACGCTTGGCAATCAAGGACGCGTGTGCGTAACACGTTCGTCTGCCAGTGTATGTGTGTGTGCGTGTGTATATCTCATGCATAAAAATCACATATTACAAGATATTAGTGTGAAAATTGATATAAAAATCAATGAAGCAACGAACGGAACGCGCTGAGCGGAGCGAGCGACAACTTTAAAGGGTCGCAGCCAGTGTTGTAAAATGACCTGGCTGCGTGTATTGCAGTGTTGACATAAACGTTAAATTTGATGGCCAGCCGTGTGTTGCTGTCGCAGCTGTTGTTGTTGTTGTTGTTGTTTCGGCTACATGTCGTGCCGCATGCTTTGCACTTTAGTTTTCACGCTGCGAATTAACGAGCAGGTTGCCACGCCCACGCTGCGACGCCCAATATAAATTAGTTGCCATTCGCACATACGCCCAAGCAGGGCAGAGAGAGAGAGATGCAGATATACTGGCATACATATATGCATGAGCAGAGCAGGAACTTGTCTTGAGGCACATCCTCTCGGGCAATAAAACGTATTTTTATGAGCCTGCCATTCGAGTGGCGCACTTTGCATGCAGCACGGCCGAAGATGGCAGCCCATAAAGGGAGTCATCGCCAGGACAAATAGCGCCACTAAATGGGCACGGATTATAATGACGCACACACACCAACACAGCGACACCGACAGCCCGTTAAAAGTAAGCCAAACTAGCCGTGAAGCAGGCAAGCAAAGTCAACATCGACCGCAGCCATAAATGTTAGTTTTTATGCCCACTGTACAGGCTCGGTCTGCTCCATCGTGCGCGCCTGTCTTTCAGCCGCTTTTCCCAGCTGAGACCCGGGCATAGTTTTTGGTCTGGCACACATCAATGTCAATTGATTTGCCAACCCTTTCGCAGCTGCGACTCCGCACTCCGTTGCCGACTAAGTGTTTTGTATTTGCGCCCCGTTTCAGCTGTCGAGCCGGGCCGAGTCGAGCGCGTTCTGATTTTCTGCTTTCCCCTCCTCCCCACCGGGTTTTTTTTCTGCCTCTGCGCCGCGCCACGGGATGTCTAAATAATTGAGCAGTTAATCGCAGCAAATTGCTCGAATTGAATACGAAACCCAGAACGAGTCGGAGTCCGAGCTCAAATTGCAGCGGGCACGACTTGAATGTCAACTGCGCGCTAATAATTTCTGTCTATATGTGTGTGTGAGTGGCACATCAATTGATTTGTATGCTCATTGAATTATGCAAATCCTGCAAAGCAATTCGCACTGCACATGTGTCCCGCATAGGTCACGGCATATCCCAGCCCAAGGTGAAGTGTCTTTCACGCTGAGTGTGTGCGTGCGAACAAATTATCTAAAGTGAAAGTCAATTGATTGGCTTCCATTCAGCACTTTTAGTTGACAGACAAACCGATAGACTAGCTAGCCTGCCAGGACACTTCAGCCGTGTCCTTTATCATCGAAAGCCGATTAGTTAACACATTTAACTATGACTGTCGTCAAGGGCGGAGATTTCACTTGTCAAACATGGATTTGGCTGATGATGATGCGGTTGATTTTATTGAAAGCTCTACGCATTTGCTAAGCAATCGACTTCGAGAGCAGTCGTGCCTTGAGTATAATTCGATTTTCTAAACTAAATACTAAAGAAGCAGAGCACAAAACCCAAAACGCAGCGAATGCGAGTCAAGTTTCAAATGCTTAAGCTGCCACGCTGCATTACACGCACATTTCAAGTGGCCCAGGGGAGTAGGGGAGTGCGGCACTGCGGGAATCGGTTACTCACCTGCTCGCACGCTTAACGCATTCGACGAGGCCAATCACGTGCCGTGCGCCAAATCCCGGGAATAGCGCGTTGCAGAAATTCAATTCGAGTTGGAAAATCCAGCGCGTATTTGTTTTTCAATGATGGTTGATTATTGAAAATCGAAATTCCGCTGGCTCCGCGTGCTGCCGATGCTGCTGCTGCTGCTGATGATGATGATGTTGTCGTTGGCAGTGCAGCTGTGTGCAGGTTCAGCTCGACAGCAGTTGCCTGTTTTGGCCATAAAGCTAAGCTCTCCCGCATCGTTGTCGCTTGATTGGCATTTGCCTGCAGGTGATTGCTTGGCTGTGTTTCATTTATGAACTGTGCTTATACATATATATATATATATATATTGCCATCGATTCGAAGCTGCCAGCTGCAATAAGCAAATAGCAGAGGCAGACACACACACACACAAATGAATGAGCGTGCTGCCAGTTGCTGCATTGTAATTAAACACCCGCCCGAAAGTATGCAACACGTTTCGCCTGCTTAAACTTGCCGTCTTCAAAATTGTGATTAGATTCGTCGACGCGTCGCGACTCTCGACACACGACACATGACACTCGACGCGGCGGAGTCAGCTATAAAGCGCTGTTATTATTTCATTCAACGCTGCGCGTGAATAAAACTTGAGCTGCGGCACATAATTTGAAATTCGTGTCATTTATGAGGCAGGCAGGCAAAGAGCTCGCATCTCGCAGCGCCCAAGTTGAGTTGTAAAGCGCTCAAGTTGTTGCAACACGCAGCCAGGCCAATGAGCTTGCGGCCAAAAGTACTTACACTGCAGATAAAGCTACGGCTACTTGCATGTACTTATATGCAAGACAGACAGTAACATAATAAACTACGCATTTCGTAAAATAATAATTTAAGGGCTTGTCATAAAATGGGGATATGTTTCAAAGGAATTTCGTGGCCAAAAGAAGTGCACAATGTTGTACATGGCAATAACTGTCAGAGCGATTTCTGCAAGTGTTTAAACGATGTCAGCGCTCGTTGGGGCCGCCGTCTCCCGCTGCTCATATGCGACTATGATGAACTGCGCGAGACAATGTTGGAATTTTTATTAACCATCAAAAATCCGCGTGCGCGCGTTCTCTCCTTCTCCCTGTCTCTCTCTCGCTGTCTCTTCTTTGCTGTCTTTCTCTGCGGCATGCACTGAGACAAAGCAAGCAGCAGCTGCAGCAGCAGCAGAAGCAGCCGCCGTAGCTGCAGTTAAGTTCCGGCAGCGTCCACGAGCCTGCAAGCTTGGCTGGCGTGCAGCACGCACATTGCCAGAGATTATCTCATGCAGCGCGCATTCCAAGCACACACGCACACGCACACTCGCAAAGGCGAGCTCAGACAGCTCAGAGGCGCTGCAGCAATCAACGTGCCTTGCTAGTCATCATAATGGCAACAAAGCGACGGCCACGACGGCAGCTTTGGCTCCAGCGCCAGCGCCAGCTCCAACGCCAGCGCCAGCCCAGCCGGCTGAGCAGGAGAGGCACTTGCGGTCTTAATATAAAAATCACTTTGTGTGTTGTGTTTGCCGCGCGGCTGCACTGTGTGCTGTTTTGCATTTCTAAGCAGCCCGCCAGGCAGCCAGGCAGCCGGGGACTCGGCCAAGGAATCTGGCACGGCACGGCATGGAGCGGAGCGAAGCGAAACATTGTTGACGCTGTGGCAGGCAAATATGGCAGGGGGCCTGCGCATGCAAGCGTTGGGCAAAAAGTGCATTGCAGTTGGTTTTGTTTTGCGCCGCAACGGAAACGGAAGTGGCGAACAAGAACGAGAGAAAGGAAGAGGGAGTGGGAGAGGAAGAGATCAGCAGATTCGAGTGCAACTGCAACTGCAGCTGCAAGTGAAGCTGGTTCATCAGTTGAGTGTGCCTGCATGTGCTGTGCGGCTGTGTGAGCTGCTCTAAGTACTTGTTGAGATTGGGAGAATGTTCTTTGAGCATCGTTAGTACATGCCCCGTGCCTCTTGCGCTGCTTATTCTCTTACTGTGCGCTGCTCTGACAATGCCAAAGGTCAACGAGGCGTATGAGTAATGTCATAAACAGCTGCCGCAATCAGAATCACAGCAGCAGTCCGAAAACCAAAAGCAAGCGAGACATTTTAAGCCATGTGCAGTCGGGCGTAAATGTCGCCAGGCCACAGACAATACAAAAACGCAGTGCAGCCCCCACTTGATGCTCCGCTCGAGCTTGGTAACCTCCACCCCCTCCTTGCCTAACCCCCTCTGCACAGCCTTTTCGTATCTCTCACATCGCTGTCGCCATGCAATGGCAGCCTTTTCTTATACTTTGCCATTTGTTTTGCGCCTCCCGCCTGCTGCCTCGCCTGCGCTGATGGCTTAAATGGATAAAAGTTAAGTAGCTTTGAAGTTGGCAAGATTAGCGCGCATATCGCATTGACTTACATTCGCAAAAAGCTCCCAAGAAACAGGCAAGAAATCAGGCAGTGTCTCTCTTCTGTTAGCCTGCCTGGCCTGCGCACGGAATACCCTTCAATTGTGTTTATTTATGAATGGCGGGGCAAACTTGTCATAAGTAAGCTAGAAGAAATCAAAAGTTTCCATAAAACACTATAACTTTGTTATCAAAGATTGCACATATAGAGCAATTCTGCACTCAGGAAACCAACGAATCTGCACGCTGCGCCGACAATATACCTCATATAAATCCCATTACGCAGAGTAGCAAAAAAAGTCCCAAAACTTTTAAGCACCTCAACATGGCTACTGCATGAGAACGACATTCCCCGATGTCCATGCAGTTATTCAGTTAGTCAGTCATTCAGTTAAGCAGTCCGTCAACCAGTCAGTTAGTCTGTCAGCCAATTCAGTTGGCTTTCCTTTGTTAGATGCTTTGCTGGCATGGCTGCATGGTATTTTTGAGTTCTCTGTTTCGCACTGCAAAATGTTTTCATCAGTTTCGAAACTTTTTCATAAGCTGTCAGGCAAACAATAAACAATGCCAGGCAGTAAAAACTAACTGAATTTTTAATTATTTGTTACACGCACACACAGTGAAACGACGACAACGCAATGTTATGAAAAGGCACTCAGCGAACAAATAAAGCTGCAACCAGAACAACAACAACAACAACAACAACGACAACTACACACTCGAGCAGACTGGCGGCCAGCAGCCAGCCGTGTCTGGGAAGAAAGTTTTGTGGCGGCCAGCGTGGCGTATACGTAATATGCACGAGCATCAGTTGCAAGAAATGCACTTTGCTTCCATTGCGATTTCCATTCAACAACAGTTACTTTATAATATTTAACAACAGTTGACAAAAAGAAAAGTAAACGAATCGAAATACTTTTGCAATTTTTAACACCTTTTGCGAAACGTTGTCGCGCTGCGCATCTGAATCCATTCACACATATCAATTCATTCGGTTGCACGCTCTCTCTTTGTCCTCTCTCTCTCTCTCTCTCTCTCTCTCTCTCTCTCTCTCTCTCTCTCTCTCTGGCATGTACGCCTGACATTGCCATTAATGTCATGCTAAGCCGCAACCCATTTTCATTTTACCAACACTTTGCACTTTCTGTTTCTCTTTATCTCTCCCTTTCTCTCCCTCTCCTCACTTTTCCTCATGCTGTGCGCAAAGCTTTGTTAAAGCCTTCTGCTGCTGCTGCTGCTGCCAACGATGATGTGCCACAAATTAGCAACAATTTATTTATGTGTGCAATTAGGCGCCCATTTAAAATCCCAAACACGCGTTGACAAGGCGACAAAACACTGTTCAAATTGACGAATTTAAATGCTAAAAGCAAATAATGATCACGCTTGGGCACAGGCAAGGCAATTGACAGTTAAATACAATTTTTATACAATCTTTCTACGCGCAACTTTAAACTTTGCAACTCCAAATCAAAGTTTGCCAGAACAGTGCATTAAATTAACCAATTTGTGAGTCATTTATCTAAAAAAAACACTAAATAAATTCAACTTTAAACAAATATTATCACTTGCACGTTTGTTTCAGATTTATTTGACTATTTATTCAGCTTGGCGTGCCTTGATTCGCGCATATGCTGTCCAAATGCAATTTAATACCTTGGAGTTAGTCAAAGTGGTTGAGAGGGTATGCTCAGTTTGGCAGTAACAATTTTTCTTTCGTGGCCTGAATAAAGATTGCAATCATTAAGTCAACTTAGGATACACAACAGATTTGGAATAAGTCAAACCCTAAAATGAATAAGACATTCTCTTAGAAATATATATTTTTAGTAATAATTAAGCAGGGTATCTAACCATCGGCTACAATTCACTCTTACTTTCTTAGCCATTTCTTTTTAATTGTTCAACTAATTTCGATGTATCGATGCGGCACCGACAATGCAAAATTATTGACAATTTGTGTGCATCGCATGCTTATCTGGACAGCACATTCGGAAAAGCCAATATTTTTCTGCTTGGTCGAGCACACACACGCACACACACACATGCTCACACACACTCAAACACACTCACACACACTCACGCATTCTGAGAGAGAATCGGGACAATCAAATTGTGTATTTAATTTAGACAAATGCTTTGGCACTTCAAGTAGAGCTGTTAAATGCGATAATTCATTAAGCCACACACCTTGGCAGGCCACAAAATCACACACACACACACTCGCACACACACACTCGTATGGCCGCACTTGAAGCCTAATGAAATTGCCCTACAAAAGGCGGCACGAATTAGCCGACTATTTTTGTGTATTTCGTTGACATTTTCACGTGTTGACCGAGTTACCTCTGGCCAACCTTTGCCTTTTTGGCAGCTTTATAATTGCACTGAAAACTGGAACACCCGTCGAGCGAGTGCGCGTGTGCGTGTGCGAGTGTGTCGATAAATATGTGAATATCACACGGGAGCGGAAGTAAATATTTTATATTTGCATATTCGACACTAGTTTTTCGCAGCGAGAACAAGGCAAAATTTGCATATTTTTTTGCGCTCAGATTTCCTCTGGTTCATTTCGTTTTTATTTGCTGCGCGCTTAATGAAGTCGACAAAGTCGAGTGTCGCAACAGAAAAAGTCGAGAGGATGTTTATACATATGTATATTATGTATATAAATGCGAAATTGTCGCAACGGAAATGCCGAAGCCCGGCGTAGCCCTTGACCCCGCAGCACCCGGCAATTGTGTCCCGCTTGTTTGTCCGGCAACTAAATATTTGTTATAAATTATGTTCCTAATTAAGTGACTCTGTTTCGCAGGCCTAGCACAAACAAGAGAGACGAGAGCACTGAGCACCGTAAGCTAAGCGACACAGGCGTCTCCCTCGGCAGTTTCATTTGTCACACACACAAACAGGGACAGCGGAAACGGAAGTGAGGGCAAGGGCTAAGCAGGAGAAAGGGTAATGAGTTGAAGCGGCGCACGTGAGCGCAGAACATGTCAAAACGATGTGCTACGCAAATAAAAAACAACTCTGCAATCGGTCAGTTGAGCACAAATGTAGGCAACAGTTTTTAACTTGCTGCCAATTCGCACGGGGGGCATAGCCGAGTTCAGTCCAACTAACAGTACTAACTTGTCATCCGCTACAGGGCATTGCAGCATCGGCGCTTGGGCTCACAGCATGCCAACGCGCTACGTGCTGTAATGAATGAAGTCGACGCGACGCCCGCTCGAGTTCACTGTGCAGGTAACCTCCAATTAAGCTCATCAGTTTAATGTGTTCTCTGTCGCCGAGCATCGCTGCTCGTTCGTCTTTCACCCGGCCCGGCATTAATATGAGTCAACCCGCAGTAACGGGGGCCAGCAACTGGGACAGGCACCTAGCCAGGCAGGTAGCCAGGCAGGTAACAAGCATGTCGACGCGCCGCTGTACGTGCTGCTCATATTCGTGTGTCTCTACGTGTGTCCCTCTACATATAGCTGAAGTGGCTTAAATTTCACTGCCGACTCCCGCTCGGACTTGCAGCTGGCTACTATTGACACGTTTCGCTGTAAACTCGACTCATAAGCCAGCACATGGAACAAGCATAATCCTAGCACATCCTTGGGCACACATTTGCTTATGACTGGACTGGGTCGGCATCGACAGTTCAGCTCGTGTGCGGCTTACGTAGCGTATGTGTAATGTCCACTGGCACAGTAACAGTTTCTGCTGCTGCTCGCCTGGTCGCTTGTTTATTTTCAGCCATTTTAGTAGCTTTAAATTCACAGCTTAATGGCCATTCTATGGCCAAGCTGCTTTACAGCACTTTCGACTTGTTTGTCGCATGTGCCTCAACCAAGCTGCAACCGGCCTGTTTGCCTGCCAAGCGTTGCGCTCGTTGGCTCTGACACTTGTCCGCTCTAACAAGACTTGCAGCATGGCAAATGGTCAACCCAAGGCGCACTAAGTAGGCCATCACGGGTTGGTACACACTACACACTACAATCGATGGTGTGTCTGTCTGTCAGCCTGCCCAAGACGGCGACTTTAAGCCATTTTTTCGAGCACTTGGCTATTTGCTTTGTCTGCCATTTAATGGATCATTTGTTGGCGCTTAACCGCAAATGAAAAATGTGACTGTGCTTATCGCACATTTGCCAGGCGACGCACAATCCGACGCGGCAGAAGGGTTTCGGGATAAGCAACTGTCGCGCATTATCAGTTTATTTGAGTCTCTGTGTGTGTGTGCCAAAAAAACACAAATATGCTCAGGGACTAAACGAGGCCAACTAGCACCGCTTCCGAATGCTCCCCAGCGACTGTCGAGCCGCAGGACAAAGCACGGCACGGCTTTAAAGCCGCGTAATTTGTTTGCCCACTGTGTGTCCTTTGTGGCTCCACTTGCTGCCTGCCCGCCTGTCTGTCTGGCTGCCTGGCTAC
Source organism: Zaprionus inermis (assembly GCA_018151445.1). NCBI lineage: Eukaryota > Metazoa > Arthropoda > Insecta > Diptera > Drosophilidae > Zaprionus > Zaprionus inermis. The sequence continues at coordinate 416,420 of JAECXD010001328.1, read as the reverse complement.
CCGGCTGGGCCAACAAACGCCTGCGCCAGCTATTGGCAATTAAAGCCAGGGCCATTGACATCAGTTCCAGCCACCTCACCTTCCCACGCCGCAGTTGCCTTTTGCCTGTTTAACCTAATTAAACCGCCAGCTAAAATCGGCAGCTGCCTTCCATCTTCATGTCTTTGTAATTTACTAAAAATTTGTTTATAATTTTCAACAAAAAATATTCCTTTGGCTTTTGCTTTCGCATTTACTTTTACTTTCTCTCGCGCTGCATAAATTTTCGCAGCTCGACGCAAAATTTAAATTTACCGAGCATAAGAATTTATGTAGAATTCCGTGTGTCGCAGCCAGCATGCAACATTTTGTGGCATTCGCTTTGTTTTCACTTGTTTTTGCGATACCCCTTGCGGAAGTAAATTATTGAATTGGGCGTGGTAAACTTTTGGCAGTAAATCTACAGTTTATAAGTAGATTACAACTTAATGTAGTATAAAATACCAACTAATTTTTATTTAGAAGTTGCTCACACTTTGCTGCGCACTTACAGCGCATCTGCCAGTCGAGCACGCCCGCCCACTCCCACGCCCAGCGAGAACCCTATTTGTTTTTCTCCATTTTTTTTTCTGTGTGTTAGGCCTAATTGTTATCTATGCCGAGCGTCGGTTTCCATCTTTTGTAGCTGGCTATGGCAATTTTCTGCGTGCAGTGAAAAGCATTTTCCCTGCCTTCTTATTATGAATTTTAAATATGCTTTCGCTTGCCGAAAATGCGAATGAAATTTTAATGAATTTAATGCTTACCCAACAGGCACGTGCAGATTCCTAAGAATAAACAAGAAGCCAAGATAAAAATCCCAAAAATGGAAATACAGTAGAAGGGTATGGAAAGGGTTAAGTTGATAAAATAAAACCTCTGGCATTTCTGTAGAATCCTGGGTAATTATATAATTTTCAAATTGCGTACAAAGACAAAACGAATGCATAGGAAAATGATTTCATAATTCGCCATGAAATATTAGACAGACAGCATAGACAACTGTCTTATCAGAAATCAGAAAGTTTCGAAAATATTTCAAAGTTTTTTTCTTCAGACACTTGAGAAGGGTTAAGAAAGTTGTTCGTATTCGAACCCAAGTAAAAACTTGACAGGCGTAGAAAAGTGGAGCCGCGTTGAAATTGAAAAATCTGCTCGTGATATCTTTAAGCTAATCTGGTTTCAAAAACAGGCTTAATTCCATTTTCGATTCAATGAGCACAATTAAACCATTTCTGTACTTAATTGTCGTCTCGGCGTGCTAACAATCCCGACCCCAAGTGCCCAAGTGCTCAGCCCTCGCCTCGAGCATTGCCGCAGACCACAACGCAGTACCGCATTCCGTGCACAACGGGCATCCGGCGGGCCCCATCCTCCAAGCACCGTTCGCACCATCTACTGCCCCACTTCCGGGAGACCATTTATGGCATCTCAACAATTTCAAGTAGTTGCCTGCGTCGCGACGCCCATTTTTGTTTATGCTTGTAAACACATTCCGAGAGAAAAGAAGAACAAAGCTGAAAAAAATACGAGAAAACAAGACGATGAAATAAGCAGGAAGCTGGACTAGCAGATACTCCTTAAGTGGCAATCAAAAATCGATTTTTGCACTAAAATTATTTCATTTATATTTACACTAAAATTATTTTATGATTATACATATTTTAAAAATGATTGTTTAAATATTAAAAAAAATAAAACCTAGCTCAAAAACAAATGAGTTTATTCAACCAACGGTTTTATCGACTGTTGAAATTTTTTTTCCTAACACTTTAAAAACTTAAAATTCTCGAAATCCCAAGATACTACCCGCTCAATATACTACGCTCTGACTTCCATAGATATCTAGTATATCTCTTAAAAAAAACGCAAAAAAGCGTCCCTTGTCAATGAGTGCGTTGACATACGCACAATATCGGCCTAAAGGCGAAGGCGTCTTTTGGGTTCTGTGTGAACTGTTGCGAGGGCCTTTTTCGCGCTGAATTTTCCCCCTCTTTGCTCGCTCTATTTCCCTCTGCTGCTCTATGCTCGACGATGACTACGAGCAGACTGCGACCCAAGTGTATTTGCAGCACGTTGGGCACATCTGCGTTTTATAATCGAGCCAAAGCGGAACCACAAACGGAACCAGGCATAAGGCAGCGCGGGGCTGAGCCAGGGCCTTGGAGTGCGGCGCTTGAAACTAGTCTGCCTATGGCACCACACACATACAGAGAGACTTACACACAGATACTGAGAGCAGAGCAGATGCCGAGTGAGAAAAAAGTAAATTAGTGTTTTGGCACTTTCGGCAAACAAAGCAACGCAGCATCAGGCAGGCGGGCAGGCAGGCGGGCAGGAAGGCAGGCGGGCAGCCTCGGCAAACCGTGAGCTGGCAACCCGTGAGGCGGCAACCCGTAAGGTGGCAACCCCACTCAGCCAACCGCTGCTGACCCAACCAGGTGGCAGTTTATGCTGCGGGGCTCACGACTCTCGGCCCGGCTGGGCGCTGAGTTATCGTCCTGGCGTCGACGTCGGCGTCGTCTGTTCAGTTAGTTAGTTTTGTGTCCTTCAGTTTGCGTTGTTTTTGCGCTGTTTGTTTTGTGCCGTACATTTTGTACATTTGCCTTGCCTCGCTTTCGCATTTTATTTTTCGTTTTTACGCTTCTCATTTCACGCTGCTCGTTTTGTTTTTCTTGCGTTTTGGCTTTTGTTGTTATTTGCCTTTTGGCGCGCTTATTATATTGTTGCACTTTGCCAGCAAACTAAACAAAGCCAGCGACACCAGCAGCAGCAACAGCAACAGCAACACCTACGGCGACAGGCAACACCAACAGCAGCAGCAGAAGCAGCAGCAGTACGGGCACGCCGACACTCAAGCTAAATAAATTTTTGTGAAATTTGTCAAAGGCGCACGCAGCAGAAAGCCGAGGCTAATGAAAAAGTTATGAATTTATAACTAATACGCATTAGCCAGACCCACTCGGCTTTGCCGGCGCATAAATTAATTAGCCAGATAAAGAAAACTCAGCGGGCCAAGCAGACAAAGGCTGAAATTAATTTCGAATTAGCGCGAAACCAAAGCAAAAGCAATGCCGAAGTCGGCGTATACCGAATCTAAACAGAAACCTTAAGCGAAGCCCCAAAAAGAAAACCTTAACCCTAAGCGAAGCCTTAAGCTGAGACGAAGACGGAGACGAAGGCGAAGACTGAGGCTGAGGCTGGTGAGTGCATAATGCGAGCAGCGAGAGCAATTAACATGAAAGGTTCCTCGACCTTTGTGCACCCTGCGTGTGCCACAATTAGCGATAAGCTGTGGCCCCTAAAAATAGGCTAGGCTTGAGCTGCGAGTACATGTAGCGCAGCTGTTGACTTTCTTGACTCACTCTGTAAGTAAAATGACTAAGCAAACTGATGCGGAAGCCAGCGCGAGCAGGTGAGGAAGAGTATTAATTTGAGATAACAAAATGTAATATTAGGGGAAATATTTAAGCAAATAATAAACTGTATATTATTACTAAATACGGTTAACGACTTCAGTTTAGTTAGAGTGTTCGCGCTGCGTCGTTAGCCCCAATCGCGTTTCCGTTGTTTACTGTGTGCGGCGCTTTAATTAAATATGCGCTGCACAATGAGAACGCCGAGGGGCGAGGGGCGGCATAGCACTTGACAAATGCTTTTTTAATCCATTTGGCCAACAATTACAACTTTCCGTCAGCTGTGTAGGAAATGAACGGCAAAAAATGGCGGAATGTCAACCGAAACTATGCAGAAACATAAACATAAATCCATGCATGACAAATCTCTGCGCCGCAAAACTGTCAGACGGCACAGCTGTGTGTGTGTGTGTGTGTGTGTGTGTTGTTTACCCCTGTGTATGTGTGTGTGTGTAAGTGTTGTTGTTTGTGTGATAAGCAAATGGCACAAATTTAAGTTGCCGGCGCCATTTTTTGTTTTTTTTTTTTTTTAGGCAAGTGACAACGATACAGCTGCAGCCTCCCAAGCTGACATGTGTGTTACGATGTACACAATATCCATCTATGCGTGAGTGTGTGTGTGTGTGTTTATGCTGTATATTCATATATAAATGGTGTGGTTTCGGTGACTGCATGACAGACTGTTAAAATGTCAAAATGACACATTTGCCTAGCGTGTCATTAATATGCGACAGCGCCAGCCCAACAACAGCAGCAGCAACAACAGCAACAACAACGTGTGCGGCGTATGTCGTTTTAATTTGCAGGCAGGCAGAAGGCGTCGGTCGTCGCCCGACAGCCGCGCGCATTGACTGCTAACCGACTGACACAGAAACCAGGAAGACGAGCCGGAATAGACGAGGCCAAGTCCGAAAAACGGAAACTGCGGCGAAGCGAGCGAGCATTGTGGACTGCGGCGTGCTCTTTGCAAAATTTCCCAGTATTTATTTTCACTCAATACGCGAGCGAGGAGAGCGTGTTTTGAGCGTGTTTTCGCATAATAGGAATGTGTGAGAGAGAGAGAGAGAGAGAGAGAGAGAGAGAGAGAGAGAGAGCGAGAGCAACTTCGCTGGCGGACAATGCAATTCAGGTGGCCTTCACTTGTTAATTTACGTGGCCTCCCGAAAGTATGCTACACCAAATATTGCTTATCATTTATTCCTCACAATTTCGTTGCATACGTTGCGGGGCTGCTGCATATTGCTTATACGCCAGCTGCTTATTAGATTTAAAATGCATATAATTTGCTCTCAAATTGAAAATTATGCCGAGACCCGAATAAGTCGCCGTGTGCGTCAGTGTGAGTGGGTTGGGGGCACAGGTTCTCCGAGTATGTGGCTTGTGTGCGCGCATTTTGTTAAAATTCAATTTACTAAATGACATCATCAGTACTTTCATTTGTTTCTGTCAAAAATTCATACATAATTGTATACATAATGCGCACTTGCCACAAAGTGCGCTACGTTTTGCAGCCAAGCAAAAGGTTCGTCTGTTCGCAACGAAATGCGAAATTCAAATTAAAACTGATTTTATGTTTTTATTTCAGCTCCCCGAGCAGCATTATCTTTGCCTTTTTCCCAAACAAATCTCTTCGATTAGATACGATTGCAGCGAGTTATTCTTTATAGGGCATTTAACGACGCCGCCAACCCGAAACATAACATCTAAATTTTCATTTCTCTTCGTCATAATTCTTAACAAAGCGCAGAAAAGATTGGTTGGGTGCTTATATTGCTGTTGTTGCTGCAATTTGGGGCAAACAGCCGTCTGGCAGCATTTTTCATTTGTTACTTTGAGCGCTAATAATTCATTTTTGGCGCAATTTGCTTAGTACTCCCCCCTTGCCAACCTTTGAACTTTTGCTTTGGCGCCTTTGAACGGAAACAAAACCGGATTACCTTGCGCGGAACGAAGGCTACGAGTACCTTTTCACACATTTCCCAATTCAGAAAAACTCGGTTCAGAGTTCATGAAATTTTTAAAATGAAGCGCCAAACAAAAGTAACAAAAGTGCGAGTGTACGACGAATGCACAGCTCGACTTGACGATGACCTGTAGAAGCGAATCGAGTCGTGTGTATATGTCTGCAAAGTGCTGCCTTATTTTATATACCCCTTTTGCTACCCCTACAGGGTATTAATACCAAACAAAACAATGTGCACGAGGTTTTGAGTGCGTAAGCAACATGAAGCTTAAGCATAATGCGTGGCTTAAGTGCTGGTGTCAGGGTCACGAACCCCAGAAACCCACACAAACCCACACAAACACTGACACAAAGCGTTAGTGGTGCGAGTAAGACAGACAACCATCGCGACTGTTACAAATTACATTTGTATACGCATTGTTGTAGTTTCCCTTTACCGTTTGCCTCGGCTGCATTAGAATTTTCATAACAATGCCTGTCATTATTATGATTATTTTTCAAAATCACACAGACAATAACACACACACGCGCATACGCACACACATACGCACACACTGTTACGCACACATGAGCGGGTACAGGTGCCGCCATTTTGAACCGAAAGTTGCCGCTGTTGTCTTCATCGTTGACGGCACTAATCAACAATTTAAATCCATTTTCCGGCCCTGCCTGCTCTGGTAATTTGCACGGCTGCTCATCGCTCAAAGGCCTGCACACCGACACCGACAGCGACACCAATACCGACACAAACACCATTACAAGCACGCACATGCCGACGCTCATGTGGACTCTATGCGCAACCGGATATGCCGCTTTAATGGCTCCAAAAGGAAGTCACGCGTATTTTGTTTATAACCTGAGCCCGACGCTGGCATCCAACTAAGTCTAATGTTTAAACTTAATGCCCTTAGCACTCGCAATTGTTGTCGGAGCCGTAGCTTCCCGGCTGCAGCTGTAGCTATACCTGCTAAAGCATCATCACCTTTGCCACCATCCCCTGTGGCGGATGTGCCGAGCAACATCGCAAACAACGCGCGGCGCGTAAATCACGAACGGATGCGCTACGTGCCATCCAGGCTGCGAGCCGTGATGCTCCACACTCGCTCTATTGGGCATAATTAGTTTCAAATATTTGCGCTGAAGCAAATTTAATTTTTCCTACGCATTTTCCTAATTTTCTATCCCATCACAAGGCAGAAGGCAGCGCGCAAGCGAGTGGGGAACACATAATGAGAACATCATTGTTGTGTCTATTTACTTGGCATTTCGAGGCTGTCTATGGTTGCGTGTGTGTGTGTGTGTGTAATTTGGAGAATTTTCAATTAAATGTTACGACCTTACAGCTGCCATAGGGAATATAAATGGGAAAACTTTGCCAGGCTGAACATTAAATAAATAAAATCAAAAATATATTCAAAAGACGTAGGCTGCAAATAAATACAAGCATGTCTGTAAATATTCATTTAAATGTTTCTTTGTATTTGAAAACTATTTGAATTTGCTCTTGCCAAAAATCAATCATATTTTAATACATATTTTTACAGAAAGGATAACAACAGGATGTCATTGGTTTCATGCGCTTTGAGTGAGCATCCGCTTGAGGAAATTGAAATTGAAATAGACCTTATTGATACACAAATATATCTATATATATTAAGGAGTTGCTTGCTTGATCCCACATTAATATACCCTGCACAGGCATTTAATGGCAGCTACCGAAAAGTTTCGCCCACCGCAAACTCGACTCGCACTCCGCATGCCGTTTGCGGTTGCTGCAGATGTGCGAGGACATCGTATAAATATTCAATCAGTGCGTCGACGAAAGACACAAAACTTGGCTTTGATTGCCGTTGCGAGTGCAGAACTGCAAACAACAATAAAAACTCTATTAAATACGCATAAATTAAGGCACGTTGTGGCTTTCTAGCCGAGGCGAGCGGGCAAGCATCTCGGCTGGATTTACGGTTAGCAGTTTTTAATACCCTTCCCCTGTCACGAAGTTCATGTGCAAACTTTTATGGCCTGCGACAGTCTCATTCACATTTCTATTCGCCGCCCGCATTCAAATCAAATGAACACACATTCACTACTCAAGCCACAGAACGCAATGAATTCAATGCGAAAGTTTCGTTTCGCCTGGGCTTACCGCACCTGGCCAAAGCCGGGGCAATCCAACGGGCTGCTGCCAAGCTGCGTTGGGTATACACAAGCGTGTGTGTGTGTGAGTGTCTGTCTCGGGTGTGTGTGTGTCTGTCTCGGGTGTTAAGCTGCTCGCCTTAGTTGCACTGTAAAAGTTCGGACAAATTATGCATTAGACAGTCAGTTAGTTAGCCGAGCAAGTTCGCCCTCCGATTTTGTGGCTCTGACATAAAAACCTCATATTTTAGCCAAGTACGCAAATTGCATGCGCCAATCCTGCAAGCAGCATCACACTGTCAGCCAACTTCGACGTTGACGGACAGTGTAGAACGCTCGCTGACTGACATTGGCAGCTTGCCGATGCTGGCATTAGTTTGCCCTGTCCCTGCCACCTGGCTGACTTGTTAAGCTGTGTTTATATTTTGCCAGCAAATTTAAGAAAATATATAGAAAATACGCCATAATACAGAGAGTATTTGCTTGACATCGAATTCGACTATGGGGAAAGTTAAACAGCCACAACTTGTGGCTGAAAGTGGGAATCGAATTAGCCAACATAAAGGCAGACAAGACGCAGCATTTAATTATACAGGCAAAATACAAAGGCGACTTCGAGCAAGTTTTTAAATTAAATACGAAATCTAATCAAAGCGCATGTCAAGTATTTAGTTTCTCCAAGACTCTGCAAGTTTTAAAATTGAATTCGAAATTTAATTTGGGTTTGAAATTAAAAAAAAGAGAATTGTTTCTATTCAGAGAGAAACTGATTTCGAGTAGTCATAGACACACTCGAGAGCAGTGAAATAAGCACTTGAAAGCATATTTGCTTTGCTCATTTGATGGGCAAATAAAAGCGAAAACGTTTCGATATGCGAATCAAAGGAGGTCAGATCGGAGCTGAGCTCGTAAAACATTTGATGGTTCTTAACTCGTTTTGATGTCTGTCAAAATGTTGTGCGACGGCGTTTGCCGCGAGGAAATTGCACTGTTAGCAGACATCACTCAAATCACATATCATAGCCGGGCATGAGTTATGAGTGGGAATGAGTGGGGCTGCGAGAAACAAGCGTTATAAATTTTAATTTTTCCTGCCCTCGAGGGCAGCAACTACAAAATATTAGACACTAAAAAGTTATCAAGAAAATTGTGTGCCATTGAAAGGATTTATTACGCTTGTCCTTTTAACAAATTTTGCGCATTATTTACGGGTTTTTGTGCCAGGCAAACCGCACACACCCACACTCACACCCCACTCACCCGACACACACCCACTTACCCAGGCAACAGATTCAGTCACCCAGGCATTTATTCATTCCCCACTCACAGTTTCATTTCGCATCTCTCGTTTCTTTTTTTCCTCGCTCAGCAGCTTAAACATTTTTTAAAAGTCACCAACACTCACGCATTTGTCAATCTCTATGAAAAGGGGATTGTGGCTGCTATGGCATCAGAAAGCAGCAAAATGAAAAAACCGAAAAAAAAACCAAACGAATCAAAAAAAAAGCCCAAGACCTGCACCCTGCCCGCATGCTGCCTGCCAATCCTTATTGACAGCAGCACTTCCGCTTTGGCAGCCAAAATAGCTGCGAGCGCCATAAATTAAACTCATGTGCCACAAATTTATTTTAGCCATGGTGTGTATAGGTTATGTGTGTGTGAAGCTGCCTGTCCGTGTGTGTGTTAGTGTCTGTGGAAATTTCAAAGTGAAAAGAGAGAGACTATTATATCGAATCGCAAGGGCAGGCCGCGTATCCAGGACGCACTTGGCACAAGAGCTGCTTCAGTTTAGTATGCGGTAATTGACATGTAATGCGGTTACGATTGACAACAACAACAGCAACAACCACAAAACAACAGCAGTAGCAACAGTAGCAGCAGCAGCAACAACAAGAGCAAAACGCAAGCAACTGCCTCGACTTGTGATTGGCAACAATGTTGCCCACATCCGGTCGCCATTTTGACTTGCCCTTGCGCCAGTGTTGCGACTGTGTGTGTGCGACAAATTCGCAGACTCCGAACAACGTAAACCTTAACTGCGTCGGGAGAAGGCACAGTGTAAAGCAGCAGCTAAATAAATAAATAAAAAAAATACACAATCAGTTAATAACAGTAGAAAAATAATTAAAAAGCATTGCAATTCTATAGCATACTCTATACTTTTTTTTAGCTTTTTTCGTTGCAAAATATATAGCTCTCTATCTGACTTCAGATCGTTTGAGTTTTTTTCATGTTAATCTCAATCGATTTATATGCTTCCCACCTGATTTACTGTACACTTTGCTTCACTGTGCCCGCTGCGAGCGAGTCGCAGTTTGGGCGGCAATAAAAAGCAACTCAAATGAAATGAACCCCATGAAAAATGGCCAAGTGTTTGCCAAGAAATGTTTGGTTAGGTTTTTGTCGGCCAACCACCTGACCATTGAGGCGTGCACTTGGGCCCGGCAATCGAACAGGCAGCAAAAACGGCAAGGAATGAGTAAGAGGTTGGTCGTTGGGGAGGGGTGGAAGGGCGTTGAAGGCGTGCAAGCCACAGGATGTCAGCATAAATCAAAAGGCAAAGGCAAGCGAAAAGAAAACAACAACTGGCCGAAAGGGGAGACAGAAGAGCGAAAGCATAAGAAATCATTTCTAATCCCAAAAGTTTCAGTAAGCGCATCGTCTATGGCAGCAGAGAAATGTTGCTTACTTGCTTGTTACCAAATCGAAGAGAAAACCAGGCCAATATCAACAGCAAGAACTCGCGGCGACTCTTCTGGCCTGACCCAGCCTGGTCTGGTCTGGACTGGTCCTCGGTCTCGTCTCGTCTGGCCTTTACCCGGGGGTACGCATAAATTGGACAACCAATTTAAGGCCTAAAAACCACTTTTACGTTTATATTCATGCGCTCAACTTTTTGCTCAACTTAAATGTAGCCCGGTAGCCTGTCGCCTGCGAGGGATTTGTGTGCTCCAGCCCCTGCTGCGGCTGCTGCTGCTGCTGCTCCTGCTGCTCCAGCTCCTGCCTCTGCTCTTGCTGCTGTCTCCTGGCTGCTGTCTCTCGCTGTGGTTTATGGCGCAAGGTAAGCACGTGCAAACATTTGTCGTGGTTATTTCGTTTGGATTTGAATCGCACCGCCTTGTAGTTTACAACCTGCTGATGAGGCCAGGACTCGGGCTGATAATGCTCGACAGATGGACTGACAGACAGGCGAACGGGCAGATAGACGATGTTGGCTCCTACGTATTGGCCACGTATTTGCCCACCTGGTCTTAAGTTGGCTTTTCTGGATTGTTGCGTTAATAGTCGGCGCGATAAGATTTGCCTCAGCGACTGCGCGTTGGTTCGTTTGGTTTTTTGTTGCCGGCTTAAGGATGCTGGCCGTGAAGTTATAGTGTGCTAAAAATAAAAAACAATGGCAGATAAAACTCAATTATTCGTGCGAACACTTTAAGGACAACACGATATTAAAAATCAGACGATGCCAAGTCATTCATTATACAGGCCAAGCCATTTAAGCCTGCTGACCTCAGAGAGAGAGAGAAGAGAGAGAGACAGAGAGAGAGAGAGAGAGAGAGAGACAGAGAGAGAGAGAGAGAGAGAGAGAGAGAGTCGCAGCCAAGAAACAACAAGGCCATAACTGAGCCAGCCCAATTCTAGTTGCCAAAACAACTTTAGCCGCACTTGTGTGATGTGACCTATAACCGCGGCGCGGTGTCTTAAGAACTTTCCAGAGTGCAACAATTTTCAGCACATAAATCTACGAGAATGCCGTGTGCGTTAAAGAGGGCTGCATGTTTTATGGTAGCCTGGCCGTTTGGCAAGAGGCCGTCGAACTGCCGCACTGCCTGCCAGACTAAATTGCGTTGCATTCTCTTTCCGTGTTCACTTTTCTTTTAGTTCTATCTCTCTCTTTTTTTTGTCCCGTTGCACACACACACTCAACTTTGCTTGTTGGAATTTCAAATTTTCCTTTGGCACTTGGTTGGGCTCCGCTTGTCAGCTGGAAAGAAAAAAAATGCATTTACGCCCCGAAAACGGTGCCTTAATTTGAGCATAATAAGTGCTCGGTTCGGTCACGCTGGCGTATGATGAATATTCATAATGCAAGCGCTGCAGCGTCATCCGCTTCTGCTTCTCCATTCTCTCCCGCTTCTACTTCTTCTTACTTCGCAGAACTTTGGACAAACAAATGAAAAATGAATTTCCTGCTTATGTTTATGCTTGGCATATGTTGAATGCTTCACTCGACTTGACTTGCGTCTGCACACTGTGTGTGTGTGTGTGTAAGTGTGTGTGTGTGTAACAAGGCAGACAAAAGCAAAGCGTGAATAAATATTACTCATACGAGCTGTTGTGCAACATTGTGAGAGACGCCAGAGGCAAGTATTTACACCTACAATGCAGCTGGCAACACAATCAAATGCTACATAAATGTGTGAAAAATGCATATTATGCATAATGTGAATGCGCGCAGCAAAATGGCTGCTGCCAGAACAGCAACAACAGCAGCAGCAACAGCAACAGCAACAAGGACATCAGCCTGTGCCGTCTGCAGCTACACTCATAATGATTATCCATTGAAATGGAAATGCCAGCCAAGGATTTAATATAATTCGCAATGCGTGAAGTGCGCTGTGAAAACTTTTCGCAGCATCCTTAGACTGCAACGCTTCAGTCGAAGAATAGAATTCAATTTAAATAGATTTCCGCTTAGAGGAAATTTAAAAAGTGCAGCAAAAAGCAATTGTTAACACAAACTGGGCTGTTGTTGTGTCTCCCACTCGCTCGCTCTCCCTTCTACTCTCTCTCTCTATTTCTCGCTCTTTACTTGCCTTACGTGTGTGTGAGTTGATTGGAAAACTGCTAACTACATACGCTTACGTAAAGTACACAGAACACAAACACAGACACAATCTGGCGCGTGTGCATGCGAAGGTATTGCAGGCGCCATGAATGGAAAAGTGCGCAAAGCGGAAGAGGTATGAAAGAGACGTCTTAAGTTCTGTGCATAAGGGCGAAATTTAGATTCCCTTACGATGCGCTCAGCAGCAACGCTTTTCAAGTAAAACTACAATATGGAGAGAATTAAATTATGCCAAGAATTAAGCTAACCATATATATGCATTTGATAAGAAAAACTATGAGAAAAGTATTCAAAATAAACTACGCAACTTTATAATAAGGAAACTAGAAAATTACTTAACATTCTCCTTATCCAGATCGCAACAGGCGTGAAGCGTATGGAATGCTTTGCTCTGCTCGTTCCATCTGCAGACTTTTTGCTATTTGCAGCTGCAAATCTACTGGCACAAAGGTAAAATGCTAAGCAAACGTGCGTGCTAAAAAGGTAATTGAAAAATAGTTTCCGTTTCCGATTCGCACACGCATTCGCATTTCCCAGCCCAGGCACTTGGCGTCGGCAATTGAAATTGAAAATTTGCAACTCTAACTTTAACTTTAAATTTGAAATTGCAATAACTTATAGAGAGGAAGAAGGAGCGGCGCTGTGATAAATCCATGCATACGCTTGAATTGGCCATAATTTTTGAGTGCTATAAGTTGAAAATTACAACGTTTCTCTTACCCAAGCCACATGCTGTGCTCATATTTCAGTGGCGGTCCAATCACAGCGCACACCAGCCAGCCAAGGCTGGGGCAATAAAATAAAATAATTAACATTTGTGACGCCTGTCGGCCCTGTGTCCGAGTTTGATAAATGGCAATGGGGCGATTCATTAAAGTGTTGCATACTTGCGGGCGTTATGCTAATATGCGCGCAGGCAACGGAAACGGAAACGAACATGGAAACGAAAGCGAAAACGAAAACGAAAATGAAAACGAAAACGTAACTCAACCGCAGACTTGCATGGTAACTTTTAATTACATTTTGCGTAGGTGTGCGTGTGTGTGTGTCAGCTGCATGCGTATGACAAGCCAAGTGACAGACAACTGGAGAAACGGCGAAAGGGTGTGTGGGAGGGGGGGAGGATAGTCAGTGCAGAGCTAGCAAAGTAAGTAATGACTAAATGCGCAGTCTGACAGTTTAACATGACAAAAATGTTCTGTTTTTTCCGCTGAGCTTGATAAATGATATGGCCGGCAACAACAACGCGTGTGACAACAAAAGTAACAACAACATAAGCAACACAGTTGGCTAACAAAAAAAGTTGCCGGACCTCACTTTGTGCACCCGCCGCAGTTGCTTTTATTTTTTGCTGCCTTTTTGGAGCAGCATTTTTACAGCGTTCTCTCGCTTTGAGTGAATAAGAGGGATTTCCGGCATAAATACGCCAACACCTCCGAGCACAAGTGCACAATGAATATGAATAAGATTGTGAATGCGCACAGGCCAAAAAGGCCAGGCAAAAATTAAAGCGAGATGAAATGGAATGCAAAGGCTGGGCCGCAAGCGGGTTGAGGGGCGAAGAAAAACAGAAAAAGAAAGCAAGAACACACTACGTAAAAATATTAAAAGACCAGATTATTATTTATGACTTTGCGGAATTTAAAAATGAATCTGCGCTACGTTACTTTCGCCGAGTTACCTAGAAACCCAAGGACTGAGCGGACCTTAAGAGCTTTAAGAAATATCTACACAAAATCGAACATTAAAATTTATTAGAATTGTAAGCAAAAAAATTGTAAACTCTTCTTGCAAACTCAATTGCTGCCCAATTTAATATTGTCGGCGTTGTGCTCCTTAAGTGCTTTCAAAAGACTCCAGCCAGCGACCTTTTCTTTCGGGGTGTAATTAAAAAGACATTGTTTTCGAAATGACCAAAAAGGGGAATGGCCAAAGAAAACAAGCCCGAAAATTAATGTGGCCACTTTTTCAGTGTCCGCTTTTAGGCCCATTTCGCCATTTGCATTGTTAATGCATCTTAAATACTTAAACACAACAAATGAGAATTCTCGAGTAAACGAAAATGGAGGCAACAGTACGACGCAGAGCAAGATGAAGTCACTGCATGCATGGCCCGACCGGGCAAATTGCATGTTCCATTGATTCCTCACGCCTCGCATCCGTGCCACCGCTGCGCATCCGTGCCACGAGTGCAATTTTAATGCGCATTGCAGTTGTCCGAGTGGAACAAATATTTAATAAAAGACAAGAATGCGCAGACACCACATTTGACTGGACCCGGGTCGAAGATGTCGCCCTCTCTGTGGCTGTGGCTACAAGTATTTCTTCCAATAAGCGCAATATCATATCTCATATTTATTTGTATGCAACTGAAAAGGGAAGTCTTTCTTCAAGTAAGTTTAAAGAAAGCTTCTGCATAACAGAAAAAAAATCAAAAATTGATTTGCAAATATAAAATCGAAAAAAATCCTAAATTGATTTGCAGATTAAATGAGTGTGTTCTTCAGTTCATCTGCATTATCTTAACTTCAATTCGAGCCTGCTCTTCTATTGTTTATAGCTCTGATAGTAAAGTAATAGATAAACTCGATGGCACTTAACAGGCTGGCACCCAGAAACAGTCCCAATATGCCGCCTATAGACACAATCACATCCAAGTTGGTGCGCAGAGCTTGACGACGATATTGATTCGTGGGCCACATGGACATCGACATTGTTATGTGTGCCTCCTGTATGCCGGCAAGTCTAAATGATAAAAGCAGCGCACTCGAAAAATTTCAGGCATTCGAATAGTACTGAAAACACTCACCGCAGCGGTTCATTGTATTCGTAGACATTCTTCAGATCGGCTTCGTTGCACGAGGGCAGACAGCCGCAGTTCACTTCCGAGTGATATTCTTTAAGCTTGTGAAAGTCGGTCAAAATCAATCCATAGTTCTGGGCACACACATACTCGTCGAAGCCGCAGTCGCGATACCGTTCATCCTGATACGGATTGAAGTTGTAGAGCGAACAGTTGCACATTTGCATCTGATACCTGCGGGTGCAATCGCTGATGCAGGCGCTGAAGCTGTAAGCGCGAAACAAACTCGATGCGGGTATCTCGTCGGGAAAATAACAATCGCGTGATGCAGGCGGAATATTTCGAATCTCTACATCATTGACTAATGCTTCAATGTAGAACTGAAAGACAGTCTTCTTGCCGATTTGCGCATTGAAGAACGCAACCGGTTGCTTCACATACGGCAAATCTTCTTCGTTGATTATGTTCACCATGGCGCTTCGTTTCAGTTTCACATTCATCTGCGGCTTATTGTTACGATCCAGTATGGTGGGCAGCCAATGTTCCGATTGGGGATGATTATTCTGCAGCGAGTTGAGCATAAAACAGACGCCATAAGGCGTCAACATGGGCAGGAAATAATGACAGCAATCGAAGGATTCGTCAGATAAGCGACACTCGCTGAATATGTCGGAGCAGTTGAGACCGAGCTGAGAATGTTAGAGATAGTGACCTATAGTGCCATTCCAGCCCATCCGTCTTTTACTTACTGATTTGGCTATCTGACGATAATCATTCAGTGGACACCTTGCACATTCTGCGCAATCTTTGGTTTGATCGCAGAGATAATAGAATAGATTCTCGGAATATGAATCAGGATAAAGTAAATAAGTTAAGAAAGTTTCCACGGCAAAGTTATAGGGCCCACTCAAGTCGCTGCCCAAGCTGCAGATATAATACCTTATAGGGATTACTATAACAGACAAACTACTCACCTCTCCACATAGTCCACGAGTTTATCGATTTGTTCGGTCGGCAGTCCACATATGGCAACAGAAGGATACTTGACGGGGGCCAAAGGCGAAATACTTTCGTAGACTATGCTGACAGCGCGCGAATTAAAATCCCTCTGGTACTCGCTGATCAGATAGAAGACACCCAGAGCCGAGAGCACCACGCTGATCAGCCAAAAGATGCGCTCCGAGGGATGCAGACTGTGGTGTATTCCGAACTCAAAATGAAAATGCCTGGAGTTGAACATCATCCAACCTACCGACTGTTCGCAATATATGCTAATCCAACCAAGGTGCAATTGCTGCAGTATTCCTGCACATGGTTTACAATTTCCCGCCAGGTCTGTCGCTCGGCTTCCTTTACCCAATTATTTGTCATAATCAAGCTCTTCAACTATCAAATTTAAACTGAACCGACTTGTTCATTTGTTCTGCCCTATAAATGCCATTTTCTATTTCCTATAAACTGTTCTCACCATTAGATTAGTTTGTCTATCGTGCAACGTGTCACACGAAAAACGTTTCTAAATGGCATTTAAAGTGGGAGGTTCCAAAAGTCGATGTGTTTATTTGAAAATGCACTTGAACTAACACGTTCATTAACACGATACATAACTCAATTTGTAAATAGAGTTTTTACTCTTTAATATTCTTTACATTCAATAAATTTAAGCATAAAACAACTAATTTTATTTATGCAAATAAAATATTTATAGATACGAAAATTAAATTTTAAAAAATTACTCTTTAACATTCTATATATTCCAATAAAATGTAAGCATAAAAACAACTAATTTTTATTTATTGCAAGATTAAATATTTATATGATACGAATATTGTGTATACATAATTAAATTTGTAAATACAATTTTCACTCCATATTATTCTATATATTCTTATTTAATTTTAGCATAATAAAACTAAAGTTTCTCCCAATATTTAATTTTTATACAATACGATAATATTGTACTAAATACGCTCTCATACTGTCTGCTTAAAGGTTTATTCAATGCCTTAACGCTTCATTCAACTTTGCCTGCGTCGTGGCTTAATTCGGATGCACTTTAAAACAACAATGCAAGTTTATTGAGCAGAGGAATAAAAGGAGCATAAAGAAGCAGACAGCCGAACCCAAGATGAAGTCACTGCAGCAGCCAAGAGCTGAGCCAGCAAATTGCGCGTTCCATTGGCTGCTTCGCCTCTTCACTTCCTTGCCAGAATTGCATTACTGTGGTTCGAACTCGACTCGAGTAAATATTTAATAAAGGTTATGGCTGCATGAACTTTTATTTAAAACTGATTTCAATTTGTGTACGCCTTTGATTTATTTTTTTGCAAATAAAAATAAAATGAATATTCAAATTTAGACAAGCATGACTTTGGCTCTTTTATTGCAGTTTCTATTTCTTTGACTTCTCCAGCTTCTTGTTCATCTTTAGTGTGTTTCCTGCCCTCACCGTGAAGTAGTAAATAAACTCGATGGCGCTCAGAATACTCGCACCAAGAAATAGACCAAGTATGCCACCGATAGACACGACTACGTCCAGGTTCGTGCGCAGTGCCTGACGACGATATTGGTTTGTAGGCCACATCGACATCGATATGATCAGTCTGCTGTCATTTGCATTTGGTCTTGGGAAGCATAAAAGATTTAGTAAATAAAATAAATAAAAATAAATGCAATAAAAATAAATAAATAAAATAGCTCACCCCGTGCGTTGGTTCATGGTGAAAATGGAATTGATTTCGAATTCCGTGCACGATGGAATGCAACGACAATTGACCTTGGGGTTCTTGCTCTGATAGTAGAGCATACTGCGTAGATTCGCCTTGATCATGCGATGCTTCTCCAGGCACAGGTAGCCCTTGAAGTCGCAGTCCGGAAAGCGTTTATCTTGAAACGGATTGAAGTTGTAGAGCGTGCAGTTGCATAGTTCCATGTGATAGATGCGCGTGCAGTCGCTGAGGCAGGTGCCAAAGCTATACGCATGAAATATGCTCCAGTCCGGCACCTCGTCCGAGAAGTAACAATCGCGTGCAGCCGGCGCAATATCTCTGATTTCCGGATCATTGATCATGGCCTCCGAATAAAATTTGAATATTGTTGTGCGTCCCATGACGGTTGTTATTTCGGGAAACGGTATGGTCAAGGTGGGCAAATCTTCCTCATTGAATGCCGCCACGCGCACATCCTTCTTGAAGCTGAAACGCATCTCCGGCTTGCTATTCCGGTCCACCATCGTAGGCAGCCAATGAGCCGAGTCGGGTCGATTGTTCTGCAGCGAATTGAGAAAGAAACAACGACCGTAGGGCGTCATCATGGGCAAGAAGTATTTGCAGCAATCGAAAGGTTTATCCGACAACTTGCAATCATTGAATATGTCCGTACAATTCAGACCGAACTGTGAAAGAAAGGTAAGCCAGAGCTAAGATACAGGGTATTTCAAACGTATGCCATACTTGTGTTGCTATATGGCGATATCCATCGAGCGGGCACTTTGCGCACTCATCGCAGTCCTGATAGGGATTGCAGTGCTTCGCAATGGTGTCATATGAATAACGCTCGGGAAACAGAATGAGCACAACATGCTGATGCACGTCGTAGTTGTAGGTCTCGCCCCGCCCGACACCCAAGCTGCAAATAAGAATTCCAACATCATTTCACAGGACATATAGCATCATAACCTACCTCTGCACATAATCCTCTAGTCCGCCTCCATAGTCGCTGCCCGGATCAGTCTGGCAGACGCAGAGCGAGGGAAACTTGACGGGCGCCAGAGCCGGAACACTTTCGTAGACTATGCTCACGGCACGTGTATCGAAATCCTTCTGATACTCATTGATTAAATAGAACACGCCCAGAGCCGAGACGACGACACTGATAAGCCAGAAGATGCGCTCCGATGGATGCAAACTGTGACGAATCGTCAATCAATATAAGAAACTTATGCAATCTATTCAAAAGAACTTACTGCCCGTTGGCAATGTAGGCGAAACCGACCAAGGTGCAATTCTTGCAGTATTCCTGTACATAGACGCCAAAGGCAGCGACACGTTGCTTCCAGCTTAGTCCGAGCTGCTCCTTCTTCGCCTTTGTCATGGCTGCCCAATCGTATCGAGTGTGTGAAGCCTGCGAAATGTGCTGGCATTATAAATGGTATTAGCAGAACCAGCCCGGTTAGGGATACATAGCATGCAGGACCGCTGACACGGGGGGCGTTGCTCGTAATAAGTATGTGCATAAGCTACCTTGTAATCCGCTCGCTCGCCCACTTCCCCGCCCGGAGCTCGCGCCACTCTCGTGTTATCTCGCTCTATCGCGCGCGCCGCAACTGCAAGTTGCACTGGAATTATGCAATTAAGACTCATTTGCACTGTGGAAAAACACTTAAAAACAATTAGAGTCCTTATTGAATTTGCCCACATGCAACGTCATGCCGAACTAATGTCGCCTGCTTAATTATTTATGCGGCCAGACATGCAGGGAAATTGTTTTCGTAATCACGCTCGAGCGGCAACTGAAACAGGGTGTATTCAGCTGAAATACACTCTGCAATAAACTGAAATTGGGCAAAAAAAAAAGTAGAATGAATTTATGGCAACTTTATATTAAGCTACGGGGTATACCGCTTGCCAACTTAAGATTCTCCAACTCTCCCCTAGTTCAAGTTATTTATTTACATTAGTCCCATTTCTTTTTCGCATTTGCTTGGAAATTTAGCAATATTGCAAAAAGATAAACATTCAAATAAACTCAAAATAAAGTAAATCGACAATGTTTATGTTGCATGGCACGGAACAAATAAATAATAACACGCAGAGCACTTAACAACTTTGGAATTTATATAAGAATTTGCTTAAATTATGCAAAAATATAAGAAAAAGTAATACACTCAGCCCAACTTAATGCTGTAACCGATGTACCCCAGCAAGAATGCAATTTATTTAAAGTATTTTAAATTTTGTGAAATATTTAGCACTCCGCATGGGCGCCGATGTTGCTGGCGTGTTTTTGTTGCTGCTGCTGTTGCTGCTGATATTGTTGCTGTCGTAGCGCACAGGGAAGCGGAAAGCGGGTCGCATTTTTGCTGTTGTTCCAAGTCAGTTTAGTATTTGTGTTCATTTGCATGTGAGACACAGTCAGTGCGTATACTGCAAAGCCGAAAGTTGCAGGTGTATCGATAAAATGTCAAGCGCAATAACAGCAGCAGCAACACGAGACAAGGCAATTTAAATACTAACATATGTAGGAATAGAGTTAGCTGGATGTATGCAAGGGGGACACATCTTCCAGCATGGTTGTTGCCGATGTCGACAGACAATTAACTTGAAAATACTTCAAGCCATGTTAAGTGTCAATTAGCAGACATATCAGCCAAGCGCCATGCATACGAAGTTGACCATTTGAAATAAAGAAATATTATTGCAATTGCCATGCAAAACGTTTAATTTAATTATTACACTCGCTGATAAATATTGCCAAGCAATGCAGAGGCGTTAAAATACGTTAAACAGCAGATAAGTGTTATTTACATATTAGAACACATTCCTACAGAGTACAACACAATTTCAACCATTAATATTAACTAAGAATTTCCAACAATGCACAAACTTAAAGCCATTGCATTAAGCTTGTTCCGCAGCAACATAAATTTCGAATTTAAATCAAATTAGGCGAAATCAAATAATGTTTAAAGTTACATGCATGAACACGTCTTGTGCCCCAATCTGGCCCGGCTGCATGCTATAAAAATATTATTAAAAAACTTTTCAAAAATAATGAAAACACAACAACAATCCTTCCATTGCCATTAAAGCCCCTCTCCCCCCCCCCCCCCATCAACCAACGTTGTTGTGAACTCACATAATTTGCCAACATTTCTTTCTAAGCAATAAATGAAATTCGTTTTGGCAAACAAAACTAACCAAAAAAGGGCAACCGCAATAAACAAAATCGAAAATCAATAAAATCAAAATGATATAGGTAAAACATGAATGCCCAAATATAATATGCACAGCCGCAAACAATAAACGTGGCCGGCAAAAAACAAAACAACAACAACATGTACGGAAAGTGAAACAACAAAAAAGTCGTGTTCGAATGCCACGTTTCGTCGTCTAAACGACGGGGCAGCCGGCTAGGGGCCATGCCCCCCAGCACGCCTCCGAATGACAGTCGCAGCGACACCACGCCCCCGTCGTCGACCCACCTACTGCCGCCCACTCCAACACGCCAGTGCAAACAAAATGTTGTTGTTTGTCTTTTAACATGCGCTGACAATATTGCAACAATGTCGCTCGACGCTGCAAGAACAACAGCAACAACTGCGGCAACAGCAGGCAAAACCGAATGGCAAAGAAAATCTATGATGAACATTTGTAGGGCCTGTTTCGGAGCAGCACGTAAACAATTGCCCTAACCGAATGGGCAGCAGCAGCAGTAGCAGCAGGGGGCAACTATCGCAGAACTATCGCCGGGCGCGAGCGATGGCTTAAAGCATTAAAGACCAAGTAGTTGCAGCAAGGGAAGAGGGTGGGGGGGCGAGAAGACAAGTAGCAAAACGACAAGCAGATGCAATAAAAGGCCAATAACAATGCAATAATCATAACAATAACAACGGCAAACCAAAGGCAGGCCACAATGTTGCTGCTGCACGCGGCAACAGTTGCCGGCAATATCAGCGATAAAAGTTGTAACAATTATCATTTGAAAGTGCATTGTTACAGTTGTCAGCAGCGGCGCTCAAGTGGCTGCCACAAGCAGCAACAACAGTTGCACGACAGCAACTGTAGCTCGTGCCGACGACAACAACAACCGCAGCTGGCACGACAGCAGCAGCAGCAGCGGCAGCAACAACGCGGTTGTTGTTGTGCGACGTCAGCGCTGTGAAAATTAATATGCAGAAACTGCTGCAATTGCAATTTGTTGTTGGAGCACGCTGAAGAAACAATGAGGATGACGCCGTCGAAAGAAATATATTTAACTCTCGTGCATATTGCGGCATAAATTTCCATGATTATCGTCGACGAATATCAATTAGACGCGTCTGAGTCGACGCTGCAATCGTTCGTCTCATTGTTTAATGTGGAGCAGGCACACATAATGAGTTATAGAATTGTCATTCAAACGCGATTATAATGCATGAATTATGCGCTGGAGCTGAGCGCCGCGTTCGGCATAATCAATGGCAGAGGGCTGCAGATTCCAATGCGTTCAATACCCCAGAGGGACAAGTCAATAAAAAAGCGCTATTTATTGCGCTCTAAGCAGTTACATCAATTTCTAGAAACAACCTAAGTTATTTCAAATAAAAATACATATATCAAACAATTTAATTCGAGTGCATTTTTTATAGTTTTTAGAAGTAGAAAGCTGCAAGAGATTGCTGCTTTCATATATGAAAGTTATACGAAAATCGATTGTATTTAATTCTTGCCTTATACCCTGCACCAAATCTAGAGCAAACTCTTCTTTAACCAATGTAAGACAGCTTGCTAATAATATACATACTATATAGCTTTTTTACTCAATAACTATAACTATAACAACAACTATAACTATAACTCTTTTAGAGTAATATCTCTGCTCTCTACTAATAAACATCTTTAACTCAGTCGAGCAACTGCCTGATTTATGGCGACTAATCACACTTTAATGCGAAACACTCAAGTATGCAGCGCCATTTGCCAGACTCTAATTTTTCGACTCAGAGCGCTGTTAATTAACGTGATTATGAAATCAATTTTGGTCGGGTACGTACCGAGGAGTTTTGACGCAGCTGGCAAAAGCAATTAAGGCAATTAGCTTGCTCCGAGTCGAACCGCACCGAAATGCCCCAAAACCGAGTTGGGCGTTTTAATATTGCATGCACATAAATCTTTTCATTAAAGTTCAATTAATCAGCCGCTTCCTGTCAGTGCGCATAAATCTCATAACGCACAAAGTGCAGCTCGATCCTGGGCTGTAGATACAATTACCAATTGCAGTCAAGGACATGCTCACGCACACACACACACGCACACACACGCGCGTTGCCATTGAAGTATTTGTCGCCATTTTGGGGGCCAAACAAATGGGCAATGTATTGTGCTGTGCAGCGGAACTTTGCCACGCCCACAGCTTATAATGGAGGCGGGTTTCCTTTCGAGCAGATACGTAATAACAGTGTCGCTTGGCAAATATTTGCATGAGCGATGGTTGTGTGTGTGTGTCTGAGTGTGTGTGTGAATGGCGCGTGAGTGCATGCCAGCAGGTATACAATAATAATCGATAGACGAGTTAGCACGCATGCTCATCTCTGACTTCTGAGTACAAGCAACATCGCTAGCTGCAAATATACATCGATAATTTTAATAATTAGAAAATCAAAGATGCATAAATGATTCTTTTGCTTCTTATGCACCTCTGACTCTAATTAATCGATAGTTAAATTTAAAAATAATAATCGATAGTAAGCTCGTGACACGCACGCTAGCTCATCTCTGGCTGGTGAGTGCAAGCAAAGATACATAAAAGAGGCAGCCTAGAAAACACGAAATAACCGATAGTTACATCGTGATCACGCTAGTGCCACGCACGCAGGTTCATCTCTAGTTGCCGATGACACTGGCTGGGCAGAAGCAAAGGCTGGGCCTGAGCTGCAGTGGCCGCTGCCTCCACGGCCTGAGCTGACCACCAAGTGCTTCCACTCTGATTACATTTTCAGCAATGCCAACAGACTGAGCGGCGGACAGACCGACGCGTCGGAGCTGAAGAGGGTGCTGGAGGGCGGGGCTGCTGTTGCCGGCGGGGTGCTACGGCAGGTGCAGGTGCATGGCATGGCATAGGCGTGTCTGTGGGCGTGGGCGTTGCACTGTTTGTGTTTCACCTGGGCAATTAACAAGCAATAAAAGCAAGCAGAGCCAGCAGAGCAGGCAAAGCTAGAGCAAGGCACAGGCAGAGGCAGTGGCAGCGTTGATAAATGTTTTGTCGCTTAACAAAAGTGCCAGATATGCAATTAACAAAATAGATTTTGCAACGCCCAATCGAATTTACCTAGCGCATCAGGTGCGGGCGGGCCGGGTCAGTTCTTTCGCTTGAACTTTTGCCAAAAAGGCGAGCTGCGATTGCAAACTTTTCGCATGCCTTTGCGCGCCTTATGAATGACAAACTGAGTCAGCAGCAGCAGCGCCGACAGGAGTAACTGCAGCAGCTGCGTGGGTGGTCGCCAACACGAAATGCAAATTAAAAAGTCAAAGCCAAAAGCAAGTGCAAAAAGAAAAACAAAAAAAAAGTGTTGCACAAGTTGCAAAGCGCATTCATTGACTGCAAATCGAAACGTGCGCCAACGCCTACGCCAGCTGCGACGGCGACGGCGACGCCAACGGCATTGACAATTTCCAGATGTTGGCTGCCTGACTTGGCCGAGACAAGGTTATGGCTCAGAGCTGAGCAAATATTTGGCGTGCCAAGCTGAGCGGCAAAAATGAAAATAACGAGAGCATGCCAATGCATTACGCATACGCAGCGTACGCCCGGCCAAATTCAAACAAAGGAAATTACCGAGTGTGAAAAATAAATTGAAATATGCAGAGCAAGCTGTGCGCGTCTTTTGACGACTCCACAGTGCACAGTGGGCAGGAGAATTGGAGCAGAGCTTAAAGGTTGAAGATGAAATTAAAAAAAAAATAGTCTAAATAAATAAAATCGAAATAAATGGACTAAATAATAAATCTGAGCTCATCTTTTAAGCTTAGCATGTATCTATAAATAGTTATATATTATATAAAGCATAAAATAATAAATAAATAATACATAGAATTTAAATGGTAAATAATATCTCAAATTCCAATCTGTTTATATCAAGTATTTTGCATAGATCAAAATCTCAGTTAATTCGCAGCTGCGGAACCACTGTGCTCAAACGGCAACATCTTTTTGTTTACTGACAGCCCACAGTTTAAAATAATTGCCACAGGGTGGCATGCCCCAAGCAACTACCCCCCACCCCACACCGGCCACACCGATATCGTGGCATAAACGCCGTGCTCCACTGCGCGCGCCCCAATGCGAATCTCGAACGGGCATCGCGGCTAAATGTCACAGGCATATAAGCGGAATTATGACAAGCATTTTAACGACTGCCACTGATACGCCCCCTGTCTTTACGCCCTCTCCTGCCACACTTTTCTCCCACCATGGCTGGCCGTAAAGCCATAAAAAGCAACGCGAAATTGAAACCCGGGCAACGCGAGTCAAGAAATGGCGGCAAACGCATGGCCGATGTACGTGAGATTGCGCCTCTGTTAATTGGCAAAAATTGGCCAGGCTGCATAATAGGCGGGGGGGAGGGGAGAGCGGGACGACGACCGCGCATATACATAAGTATTTATGCGATAATGCGTAAATTTTAATGAAAAACAAAAAAAAAAGACAAGAAAGAAAGAAAGAGAGCGAGCAGGAAAAGAACGAAAAACATTTGCTTTGGTGGCTCGTAAAGTAAGTTGCAGTGCGCCAGGGGGACGGAAGGGGCACACTCTCTGGCGCTGAGCCTGTGTCTGTGCAATCAACCAAAAGTTGATTTAATGAAGATTTCATAAAATGGCGGCCCCGTCAGCCTGTGACATGTGGCAATCTGTGAATTTATGCGGTGCGCACGTGCCCTACTCTTGCGGTGTTTACGCCTGTAATTGAGTGTTGTATCTGCTGATAAGTAGCAGGGAGAGGGTGACATGGGGGGGAAGCTAATGCTACTACGTACAAAAAGACATAAGAAAGTCAAGTGAGCTGCAAATCTGTGGTATACAGAAGATCTTAAGGTAGAAAGGACTAAGCAAATGAAAAGGAAATTATTTCTAGACGGAATAGGAATGATATATGTATATATAAATATAAAAAAATGTAAATAAGGAGCTACAATTTATTTTATCTAGATCTATATTTTATTTTATGTATCTATAATTATTTGTATTTATTTATTAACTTGTAGATTACTAGAAACTTAAGCACTAGTTTTGCTTAAAAATTCCATACCAAAAGAAATGCTTAGTTCGATTTTTTGTGGACAATGCAATAGCCCATCTCTATAGTTACCGCAAACGGAACCCATGGAACACCTCATCTACATATGCACAGTGGCACAGCGAACAGCGAACTCCGAACAATGCATTGTTACAACACGGCCACACACAAGCCTTTTCGCGCCCAGACATGCCAAAACAAACACCCGAACCGACAACAACAACCACGCGAAACATTGCATAATTATGCAATATGGCTAGGAGTTAACTTGACTGTCATCCCGTAGATTTTGTAGCCAATCTTTGGCGATTTATCGATTGGCTCACATCCTTTTTTAGTCAAATTAAGCGAAGACAAAGCTTGCAGATACCAAAAAGAATTAGAAAACCGCAAACAAGAAAAAAAAATTATGAACCGCGAACCGCGAACACGATGCAAAATTATGAACGTGATTAATTCATAGATGGTGGCGCTTAGCCATTGTTTTTGGCCATGTTGGCCAATGCAGCAAGGCGCAGCACGATCAACCTCGTGGGGCCATGTGGGGCGCCATGTGTCGGGACCCCTGTCTGCGTTTGACATCCACAAACTGAACTCGCTGGCCAAAAGCTAAATATGATTATGTGCGCTCGATTTAATCTACCCAGCTCCCACTCCACACCAACCCACCCCCTCCCACCAGCCATACTCCTCCGCTCTCAGTCACTTTTGCTTGTTGTATTATTTTTAATAATACTCTTTTTTTGTTATTGATTTTTTCGCAAACGACAACGCAACAGTCAAGCGACATATGCGACCAGTTGCTGCGGCCCGCCAGCCGCATTAAAAATGAAGAGATTTTCCTTGAAAATTATGCTACCGTATGCGAGTGTGTGTGTGCGAGCATGTGCAGTATTTTTGGTCAAAACGACTCTGTGAGCTCAAAATTGGAAACCAAAATCGTAAAAAAAATGCCAAGCCGCCGCAGCGTGAGTAAGTCAGACGAACACCCGCTTTTATGAGACTCGCACTTCGGGCCACTGCGAGCTGTAGTTGGCGGATTACGAGTGGCCCGCAGAGTGACCGCAGTGGACACAGTCAACGGGCCAGACTGGTGGACGGACCGAGCAGCCTGATAAAGAGTCGAAAAAATTGGCTACTTAATTTGGTAATAACAATAATTACGCCTGACTGACTAAACGTTGACCGGCGGCATCATTGGCTGGCGCGGAGGCAAAAAGCGAGGAAAACGCCAATTTAATACTGCAGTTAAGACCAATTGACGGGCCATTTCAATGCTCTAGGTTCGCTAAGTGTATATGGCCAACTGGAAACAGCTTAGAGAGAAAGAGGTTAGCAATAGATTAAGCTGCACATACAATAATCTAAAAGAGATATTTATGACTGATTGGTCAGGATAAAATAAATAAATAGAACATATGTATCAAATTCCATTATATGGCATATACTCTGCCACTTTTACACTTCCAGTTTTAGAATGAAGAAAATATGCAATAAATTCGATTATAAATTAAATGAAATATTTATAAAATTATTGAAATTAGTTTCACTCGCTGCAGAGCATTGCCAAGTCAACTATAAAATTGCCGCAGGCATCGTAGAGTTTTTCAATTAAAACGTTTAAAGATAATCAATTAATAATAATTTTTAAGCTACTTGGACAGCACTGCCGCTGCGACTGCCTCAGTCCGTGGCGCTGCTACTGCCTTGGCCGATAGCGTTGCTGGCGTCACTGGCGGCGCTGAGTCAGCGCAGCTCGCTCGATTAGGTGCAAAGACATTTGGAGCCAGCATCATCGAGTTGTTATGCGAAGATTTGCAGCAGATTTATTGTCCAAGCGATTGGCCTAATTGGAGAATATTGATACGCTGCGCAGCCTATGACAAGTTGCATGAGAAAAACAACAACATGAAGAGACTTAAAGATACTCAGTAACACGAAAGTCTTTAATAACAATATAACAAGATAAACAGACTTATTTATTTATGCAGATCTATATTTCATATGCCTAACTAATTTTTGAATAATTTATTTTTCTAAAATTCCAACTAATCTCAATGAAAATCAACTATAGCCATTAATACCCAAGTTATCTGCCATTCTCTACTCACACACGCGCTACCCCGACCAATCCAATCTGCTTGAATCCGATTCAGTGCATCGCTTGTTGTTCCTCTGATATTTATCGAGCTTAATTCTGTTGCTGTTGCTGCCCGACGCTGACTATGTTTGGCAACATTTTTCAAATTCGAGACTCATAATTCGTGCGATAATTTACACAAAATTAGGCAAGTGTCTCGCCAGCAATCCTTTTAAAGCGCTGTAGTGGTTCAACAAAATTGAGTTTGGCCGGAGATAAAAACTTGAAAAAAAGAAGCGTTTGCTTTGTGCACAACTTCATAGTAGACTTGCTGATACACTAACCTAATTGGCTGCAACTATGGTTACATACGCACCTACTCAGTTCGTGTATTCACGGCTAAGTCTAGAGCAAAACCAAGCACTCGTTGCGGTTCCCACGCCAATTACAATTGTACTCGCTGGTGTATGAGTGATACTCTTGTTGCAACTGCGAATTAATTGGATTGAATTGCGCACAAAGGAAAATTTAAAAAAAAATTTGGAAAACAGAAAATGTGTTTTCAAAATTCAATTTATTCAGTGCAAATTGCCCGACGATATTTTCACGACAAACTTGGGACAGCGACAGCAGCAGCAGCAGCAGCGACGGCAGCAACAGCCTGTTTCATTAGATTGCCAACGCTGCTGCGTATAATTTGTGTTAACAAAAGTTTAGCCATAAAATGTGTGCGAGCGCTATAAAACAGGGTGGTAGAAGGAGAGGGAGAGAAGTACAGATAGAGAGAGAGAGAGAAGAAGACTCTTATTGCGGTTAGAATATAATTAATGCGAGAGCGAGGGAATCTCTGCTGCCTTCTCGTGCTGCTTATTTAATCTGACGCTATCGAAAGATATTTCGAATGAAAAGTTGACCCCTCAAACGAAAGCAATTAAAAGTCCAATTAGAATGCCATTAGGCCGCGGCCAAGACGTCGGACAATTAGGAAGCGATAAACGCCAAAGGTGCAGGTAAATGTAAAACACATAAATTATGATTAGTTGCAATGCAAAATGAAGCTCATAAATTTCGAAAAACCAAGTGAAATAAATGAGAACACAAACGAAAGTAAAGAAATATAACTGGACCCTATTTTTAGCTTGAAACTTATAAGTATTTAATGGTTCGAGTTAAGACTCTTTAAATCCTAAAATCCTAAAGTTCACTCTAACTTTCCTACCGACTATATTAAGCCCCCAGCACACTCTTTTAACATTATTTACAATCGAATATATCATTTTCAGAGAGAAAAAGAGAAACAAAGTGACCTAAGACACTTTTGCTCCAACCTAAAATCATTTGACCCTGGGCACACTGTCAGTTCAGATAAAACATAAAATTTTCGTTTGAAATTTTTAGTTTTTTTTAAATTTTCTTATCAAGATGGGGCAATTCTACTATCCGAACAAGGAGCTAATGGAGGAGCTATCCTGCATTTCCAAGGCACTTGTGGCACCGGGAAAGGGTATATTGACTACGGATGAATCGAACTCGGTAATGGGCAAGCGACTGCAAATGATTGGCCAGGAGAATACCGAGGAGAATCGTCGACTCTATCGACAGCTGCTTATCTCAACCGATCCGAAGATATCGGAGAATATATCGGGCATGCTGCTTTTTCACGAGAGTCTGTACCAGAAAACAGATACAGGCATTCCATTTCCGGAGATGCTGCGCAAAAAGGGCATCATACCGGGCATAAAAGTGGACAAGACACTGGTACCATTGTTCTGTACCTTGGATGAGTATACCACGCAAGGCTTGGATGATCTTCATCTGCGCTGCGCGCAATACAAG
Source organism: Zaprionus inermis (assembly GCA_018151445.1). NCBI lineage: Eukaryota > Metazoa > Arthropoda > Insecta > Diptera > Drosophilidae > Zaprionus > Zaprionus inermis. Next base: position 386,330 of record JAECXD010001328.1, on the reverse strand, counting down.
AAGGATGGCTGCGATTTTGCCAAATGGCGATGTATGATAAAAATCGATAAGCAGACGCCCTCGGAACTGGCCATTATTGAGAACTCCAATTCAATGGCCCGCTTCGCGACCATCTGTCAGTCGCAGCGCATGGTGCCGCTGCTCGAGATCGAGATCATGCAGGTCGGTGATCACGATCTCGATCGTTGCCAAAAGACCACCGAGATCGTCTTATCGCAGCTGTTCAAGACACTTCACGATCATCATGTCTATCTGGAGGGTATGCTGCTGCGTCCGAACATGGTCACTCCGGGCTTGAGCAGCAACAAGAACACGACAGCCTCGGACGTTGGTATGGCTACAATTTTGGCGCTACGCCGCACAGTGCCTCCGGCCGTGCCAGGTGAGTTGCTCGAAGGGCATCATCCACTCTCCTGTAATTCGATCCTTCCCATTTCGCTTTAGGCATACTTTTTCGGTCTGGCAGTCTGTCCGAGGAGGATGCCTCCGTCAATCTGAACGCCACCAACAATGTGCCGCTTTGCAAGCCTTGGGCTTTGAGCTTTGCCTTCGGACGCGGCCTACAGACCTCTGTGCTGCGCGCCTGGAACGGAAAAAAGGACAATGTGATCAGTGCGCAAACCGAGCTGCTCAAACGGGCCAAGGTGAGTTGCGCAGGCGAATAGCGCATACCCTATGCAATCGATAGTTTATTCTTTATGCAAAAATCGATAGTATCAAAAGCTTAATGATTTTATTTGCAAAAACATTCGATAGCATCGATAGTTTAATTATTTGATTTACAAAAATAATCGATAGAATCGATAGCTTAATTATTTCATTTGCATATATGATCGTTGCTTTCGATTGTTTAATTATTTTATTTACAAAAACAATCTATAGTATCGATAGTGTAATTATTATTTTTTGATAAATCGATTGCTTTTTTACTATCGCATTTAAACATCGGAGAATCGATAATTTTGCAGAACTACACCACAGCACTAATCTCTCTCTCTCTCTCTCAATAATTCTCCTTGGCAGGCTAACAGTTTGGCCAGCATTGGAAAATATGTGCCCGGCTCCATTGAAGGCATTGCTAGCAATGAGACTTCTACCACCAACTCGTTTGAAATTGCTTAATTTGCTGTACACAAACACAAACACACGTGCGTGCAACCTGCAACCTGCAACCTGCAAAACTGCAGCCCGCTCATTCGGTCAACTGCTGCGCTGTGACACTTGGACGCAGTCCGCATGTTCGATGCAACAACTCGAAATATTGTTAACAAGCGTGCAAAAGAGCCAACACAGCAGCAACATGACTTCTGTTAACTGCAAAGTGTCGCATTAATCCGTGGAGATTACCAGACGCAGCCGCAGACCCAGGCCAACACAGGCCAATATACCCGACTGCAGGCTTAATTAACGCCAAACGCACGCCAGCAGCCAAACGGAGTCGAGTCGAGCCGGGTCGAGCAGAGCTGTGAGCATGTAAAGCATGTGGCCAAGTGCTCGACTTAATCAGACGCTTCCAGTTGGTAGTGGCACCACGCGACACGTTGTCATGTTGCTGGCAAATTAGTCAGACCCGCAGCCACAGTTCACCAACCGCCCCCCTCCTGCGTTGAAGTGGCTCTGCAATAATTAAAATTAAAGCACTGACTAAGTTATGGCCACCCTTGCACTGCCCCTGCCCCGTTATCGAGGAGTCGTCCTGCCACCAGCGGCACAACTCAGTCGACACGCACAATTTTGCTTATACCCTGCACTGGCAAAGTTGCCAATATTTTGACATCGTTTCGGCACTTGTCTCATCTTTATAAGCTCAATCAATGTTGGCCAGAAATAAATTGCAATCAGAATTAAGCTAGTGTGTTTCAATTTAATGGAAAATATCGACAGCAAATATACTTAATGGTAGAATTATTATTATGATTTCCAAGATTTATAATAGCTTAGTAATATTTGAAAATATCTGCAAAGAATTATTAATAGTTCTATATATAGTTATTATACCGATAAATTTCCTAAATAGTTTTTCTTCAGGTAGTTTTACAATCGTTGTATCGTCGATAGATTCTATAGAATTATCATCGAAAGAAGAATTATTCTAACGATAGTTCTGATACCGATAAGTTTCCTTAATAGCCTTTCAGATTGTTTCACTTTCTTAATATCATCGATAGCTTCTTCTATGGAATTATCTACATTTTTTAGCAAAACTTTTATCATCATTATCTTCTACGATAGTTTTGTTGTGTGACTGATATTAACCATTTTAATTAAATTGCAGCGATAATAAATTAATACTTGATGCCTGCAAATATGTAGGGTATTACACGGTCGCTTCGGCACCGCTTTAGTTTCTCGCATGTTTTCGCCTGCCGCCCGTGTGCGACAACTGAGTTTTGTGGTTAATCCAATCGCCGTAGCCCAATCAGGCCAACGTGAGCAGCATGTCATGTTAATTGCGAGGCTCTGCGAGTCTGTGTGAGTGTATCAAGTGTGTGTGTGTGTGTGTGTGTGCGAGTCTGTAGGAGAGTGTAAATTGCTATTATGCTCATGTTTGCTTAATATGTGGCACACGCGGCCCACTGTGCGAGCACGCTACGCGTCAAGCCAATTAAAGCGAAATTATAGCAGCGCTTTTTAATGACATGCAGCTTGGCAGCTGAGCCACCCGAAATCGACCATTCCCCGGCTCTTGTCTCCCCCCGTCCCTGTAGCTCTGCTACCATTCTGCTGCCCCAGCTGCGCCGCGCCAAGCATCCGTCAGCGAATTCAATTTGGCGCTGAAGATTTATGGGCGTGCCGCTCGCTAATGTGCCAAAACAAAGCGCGAATGCAGCGTCGCCACACACATGCACTAACATGGAGTGATCTGGCTCGTGTTTAAAGACCCAAAAACTGTTGCAAACACAACATCAAAGCTGCAAATGCCGGCAAGTTCGACGCGCAAAACGGTTAACGAGCTGCCTGCCATACATAACAAACTAACCAAGTGAGCTGAGCTGAGCTGAGCTAAGCTGACTGTGCTGCGCTGCGCTCTGCGCTCTGCGCTGCTGTTCTGCAAACAAATCGAGCGGCAAGTGGGCGGGGGCCATGCCTGGACGGCGACGACATAATTAGAAAATTTCAAATCGAACTGTGGCGCCACAGTGCGGCGCACAAATCACTCAGCTGTCAAACGCTTGTTGATTAATTTGGTGTTAATAACGCTACCGCCCCGCAGCAAATCCTGTCCCAGTTGCAGTGCCAGTCGCAGAAGTAACCGCCACAATCCCATTGCACGTCCGCCAATTAATGTTTTGCGACGCCGCCACCGCCGCCGCATTGGGCAACTGTCTCGGCCAAACTGTTGGCCCAAACATGGTCTGGCAGCGTGAAAACGTTGCAGCAGCAGCAGCTGAGGATGCGCTGTGTGTTAATTGAAAGTTTGACTGACCATATAAGTGCGAAAGCCAAAAGCTGACTCCCGCTCAACTCACAGACACGCACACACACACGTTCGCTTACGACTTCGATTTGGTTGTCTGCTGATAGCCAAAAAGCTGCTGGCAACAACCGTAAAAGGCCACACACGCGTCGCCAACTTACCTGCCTGGGAAACTGCCAGCAGCAACAGCAGCCGCGGCAGCAGATGCTGCCCCAGAACGTAGCCAGCGCGTTCGCTTTCCATCTGCCATATCATTTGCCCAAAGTAAGAGGTGTTTAAAATGCTAATTTGGACAATGGCAAATGGCAGGCCAGCAACAACAACTGTCGCCAGGAAGGCAACGCAAGCCAAGTTTCCTTATTGCTTTGGCCGTGCGTGGAACTTGAAGTTTCACTTCGGCTTAAGTGGGGCACAAATTTTATAAATATGTATTTTAAGCAGCTGCTTTAAAGTGTTTAATTATATATTGAAAATATATAAATTTATTTTTTTTTTCTTTGAGGGGGGATTTATTAAGTGAAGAATCATAATCATCATAATATTGTATCTTAACATCACAGAGTGGATAAATATTCTTAAGAATTACCAAACACTATATTAAAATAAGTGATGTAGGAATATTAATTTATTTAATATTTAATTAAAATCTTTTAAAATGCTCGCTTTAACTACAATACTATCTGCATTTAAGCTGAGCTATTGCTTTGTTTTTGTTGCTGTCGGCCATGTTTTTATGCGCCATCATGAAATTGCTCTCCCATAATTTTAATTTGTTGTCTCTGTCTGTTTGCTTACGGCTTTGTTGTTTTCAAGCCAAACGCATTTGCTGCTTGCTATAGCTCTCTTGACTTTGCTGCGCTCTCATTTAGAAATTCGCTGAGAGCACGCTCGCACCTGCATTGTTGTTGCTTTGACTCCTGATTGATTTGTACTGCTTGCACTGCCTAAACGTGCTGCCGTCTCTCTGTCTGTTGCATTCGCTCCTAATTAATTTGCGGCTGTCACTGCTTAAGCTGGCAGAATTAATTCTAAGAGAGAAGCGCAAGAGAGTGCACTGAATGAGTTTTATTTCGCTTGGCTTCGACAACGATCGCTGTATGAGATGAATTAATAAGAGAAAAAACAAACATATAATTAATATCAGAAATTAAAATTAAATTAATAAATCGTAGGAATATTTTAGGTATTTTTTAATATTTTATTTGTAGAGAATTCTGGAGCAGCAAATGCAATTGTTGTATCTTTTAAAAACTTTATAGCTTATTTATTTAACTCTTCTTTGCATTAGATACATTAACAAGAGAAAAGTTTAACTTATCGTTATTGAGTATTTTATTAACAATAAAAATTATTAATTAATAATAGGCATATAAAGTACTTTTTAATATTTTATTTAAAAACATGCCTGGTAAGAATATTATTATTGCAACTTTTTAAAATGTTTTAGCTTTCCCAGAAATCTCTACTCTAATAAAATATGCACAAATGATTTGCATACAGTTTAAATTGAAGTTCATGTATATTTACCCGATCTGCAGCTTTAAAACCCATTAAAGTGTAGCCTAGGATTCAGCTCGTTGAAGAAGTCTTGGCTTTGAAGCGTTTTTAATATGCCAACTTGCGCTGGAGTATGTAAATAATAATTCTCTAAGCCATCTGCTGCCGTTCCATCAACGCGCTTGGTCAGCTGTCGCCGCATCGCAGTCGCTTCCTCGGCCTCAGCATGGGCGGCATGGGCACATGGACACAACTGGCAAAAATGTCAAAATGTCAATTCGAAAACGTTTAGGAAAAATCATTTGGCTGCCTGCCCGCCAGAGTTGCCAGAGCAGCCAGAGTTGCCGGCGTATGTCTGCCTGCCAAATGTTGTTGCTGAGAAATAAAACAAAAACAGAGAAACAACTATTGACTTGGGGCCAGAGAGTGGGCAGGCGGACAGGCGGACAGCGGGCGTGCCGCAGTCGTCGCAGTTGGCCAGGCCACTGCCGGCTTGTTTGGTCAGGTGTAGGCTCGTTTGTCTGTCACTCGCAACATTCGCTTACTTTTCCTTTATGCAAATGCCAATTTCAGTTTTTCCTTAACTAAATTGTGCAATCCACTGAAAGTGGGGCGCGGCTTTTGGGCGTTGCAAATGAAATTGAGCCTATAACTTGCAATTTCAGTGAGCCGCAAACGAAGATCGCGAATCTCTTCTTAGACGACAGTCGACAGCCGATGATTGAGCAGAGACCTCACCTGTTGTGCATTTTTCTCCTTGAGATGCGTCGCTTTGCTTGACAATCGCACGACATTTCTGACAAATGCTGCTGACAACGATACTCTGTCTCTCCCTCTCGCTCTCTCTCTCTCTCTCTCTCTATCTGCGTCTCCCTCTCCCACTGGATATAGACAGACCATGTTGACAGACCAAGAAACCACGCCGACATGTCGCAATTTTATGCAATTTTCCAGCAGCAGCGACGGCAGCATTGTGTGTGCAACTGCATAAACAACAAAAAAAATAAAATAAATTATAGTCGCGCAGCTTAGCGACAAATTCAATGAGAAATCTGCAATTTAAATAACGTTAACTGGCATTTTGAAATGTAAATGTGGCCGAAAGTCACATCAGCATCTTGGACAGCTGCCACAGTTGGTTGCATCACGTCAACCACCCCCAAGGCATGTAACGTGGCGTATACTTCATGCAATTGCCAAATTTCCAAGCACATTTAAAAATAAATTAAGTAATTAGTTTGCCTTAAATGATAATAATAAAATATTAAGAATAAATAAAGAAGCAAGTCAGCCAAGAAATAGCTGGATCAAGTTTAATATAAATATGCATTAAAATAGCACACATAAAAGAATTTTATATATAATTTTCAGCTGGCTGCACAGCATTTTTCTTTGGAAAAGCACACAAAAATATTGAAAATTAAAAAATAAATAAAAAGTGCGCACAAAAAAACGACCGACCCTAGGAATGGGCATGCAAATGAGGTTGGCTGTGAGGCAGAAGCAGGTGGCGTAGACGCGCTTGTGGCAGTGTGGCTCTGCGAGCTTAAAGTCCATCAAAAGTATCTACACACACACACACAATCGTACACGCACGCACAACCATATACTTTACAGCAAATAAATTCAATTTTCAATGAAAAATGGCATCCGATGATGAAGATGGCGACGCGACCCGCCGCTTGGCGTCCCGCGGCGTGTTGTCAGGCGTCTCGCTGGAAAAACTTTATTAACATTTCTCGCATGCTGCACGTGCGCATCAAGGCGCAACGTGGTCCGACGCGACGCGGCGCGCGTATTGTGCGCGTTTTTTAATGAAGTTTCATAAATTGTGAAAATCGAACGTTAATCAAATAAGGTGCGAGAGAAATAAAAAGCCATGTCCACGGCCGCCTTAAATGGCCGCAGCGAAGCGACAAACTGCCGACGTTGTCAGCGCAATTGGCCAAAAGAATCTGTCAATAAATCAATTAGTGTAATATAAATCAAGAGAAGAAAACGCACACAGCAACAGCAGCAGCGGCAGCAACAACCAGCAACAACAACAACATCAGCAGCAGCTGCGCAATGATGAGTGGCCATCAGAGGGCGCCGCAGTGGTGCCACAATATGATATTTCTATTTCGTTTCGGCGACGTTTCTGCGGCTTTAATTAATTGCAACAAATTTATGTCAGCCTGTCAAAAAAGCATAGCCTACGGGCACAATTAGCCAAATGACAAAGCCAACACGACCCCAAGGCCCATAACTCATGCCGCATCGTGTTCGTCAAAGCGGCTCTGGCGCTCTCACCGAGCTTGTTCACTGACAGCGGCAGCAGCAGCAGCAACACTAACAAGAGCAGCAGCAGCAACACTAACAAGAGCAACAGCAGCAGCTGCAGCGCTATCAACACCCGCTGGCCATAAATTCATCGCTTGCTCGGCCACTTCCGGCATTTGCATGCGCAGCCCGACGCCAACGAGTGCAACGGGGCGTATGCGGAATGCGGAATCAAATGATCCGAAACGCACGCAAAGTCAAAGGCAAAGGACAGCAGCAGAGGGAGCAGAACAGCGCGTGCACAGGGCACAGAACTTCACCAGATCCTAAACCAATTTAAAGTTTATCGATAACACTGTACAGCAAGAGTTGAGTAATTCTTGTATAAGTCAGGCAGGGAAACGCATTTCTATTCTACGATTCTTTTGTTTAATATTCAGCATACAAATAAAAAGAAAATTATGTATATGTTTGCCAAATCTAAAGATATATTTAAATATAATTATAATATTTTTTTTTTCAAGGTCCTCAAAATATTTAAACAATTTAATAACACATCATATCTTTTATATTAATTAATTGAATTTGACTTCAAAAGAGTATCCTTAAAATCAAAATCTTTAATAATCCCAAAAATATTAAAACCATTAAATAATTTAATAAACTTTATTAATTAATCAATGTCTTTTTTATTCTATAATATAAATCCAATAAACCAACCTTTTTGTTGCACAGTGTATTCGCTCAAGTTTGGCTTGTGCTGAAATTGTTTTCTACCCCAAATAATGTTGACATTTGACTAATGCGCCGCATTAGTTCAGCCAAAAATTTCTTAATTTAGCTTTACCGTTGCCGCCGCTCGAACGTTGCACGTTTCGGCCACAGTCGAGGTAAGGTCGAGAGGTAGACAGGGTGCGATGCCTGCATGTCGAATTTATTTTGGCCACAACCCCTCCGTGCACAAGTTTTGAGTTTTATCTGCTCAAAATTTGTCACAGCAAATAAAAAGTTTTGCTTTTTTCATTTGGCGCTTTGCACTTCTCCGTTGCTGCTGCTTCTGCTACTTGTCTCGTTTGCTCTCGCTCTCGCTTACTCTCTCGCTCTCGCTCTTCTTGCTGTCTTCTTTAATCCGCAGAGCAAGAAATAAAGATAAAACTTAAGCCAAAATAAGTTTGTGCAGCAAGAAAAAAAAAGGAGCTGCGCCAAGAGACACACGGGGTGGCAAAGGGCGGGCAACAACATTTTGAAGTGCAGCAAAACTGCAGTAATAATGAAATAACAGCAATGCAATTAAAAGGCAGCTGCTGCTGATTTGCTGAATTACACACACACACACACAACCAAGTACAACCACCCACACACACACAAAAGGCCAAAAAGGTGTCGCGCGCAACCTTGGGGCGAACAAACGCGTTAAAAACTTCAAGTGGCAAAGGACTATAAAACAGGGTTGCCAAATTGCATTAGCGTTAACGTCAACCACTTACAGAGTTACGTAATTGCTTAGCCAATGCGCCATTCGCTCGAGGACCTTCTCGAGTGGTCGACGGAAATTCACGAAGGGTTCAGGAGATGCTAAAAATTATTCCTCTTCCTTTTTACTTGTTATAGGAACGAAAAAAAACACAACTAAAATTGAAATAAGCTTGGATTAGTAAAATAAAGTTCCTGTTTATATTTATTTATTTTAATATATATTTTCTTTAACCCAGCGCTTTCTAATCTGCGTTTTCTTCCGCAAATTTGATTAATCTAATCCATTCTAAAACTGAAAATCTATTTAAATCCCAAGCGCGACTTTCATGAAATATTTTCAAAATTCAAGCAACATGTCGCGTTGCTGGCAAAATTTTCGCAAACAAAACTTTTGCAACACACAAAAACCAACACACACACATATAGAATGCAAACACACACTCGCACACTCACACACACACAACTGCAGAATGAGATACATCGTTTTTGCATTCATGGAACATATGTTCGCTTCGGATTTTAGTTGTCGTTTTTGAGCGAAGTTTTGCCGCAGCTTCGCCCATTGCACGTCACATTAAAAGCATTTGCAATAGATAACGGGACAGCTAAAGAGAAATGCGTGAGTGCGACCGGGACAGTTAGCAAATGAGAGAGAGAGAGAGAGAGTGAGAGAGACGCCACATAAAATCCATCTGTTCTGTGCCGCCTTATCACAGTTGCAGTTTTTGTTTTTGCTCTAGCGGTAAAATTATAATATAATTTCAACTACTCGTGCAAATAACTCAAATTAAAGTTTTTGTGCCTGTGGGGCACACACACACACAGACACACGGAGACATACACGCAGACAGTCGTGCACATAGCGGAAACCGCCATCTTGTTTTTAGTTTTCGAAAAAGTTGAATGAAACGCACAAAACAAGCAGAAAGCACGACGCGCAGACAAAACCCGAGACTTTGAAATTATCCTCGAACACTGTAGAGCAAAAGTCGAAGGAAATTAGAAGAATATAGAAATAGGAATATATATATGGGTATATTTGATATTTCTAATTTTCTTTGTTCTCTAAATCAAAAAAAAAAATAGAAAAGACATTAATTTTGCAAAACTGTTCGAATGTTATGTCTATATTATGCCTATTATGGCAGCTCTCTTAGCCTGCTTTATTCCGTAGCCTAGTGTAATTAGAAAACGAGGCTTGACAGTCGCGTGGTGAAACCCATTAACGGTAATGGCCGCGATGTTTCTTATGCGCTTTAAAGGCGCCTGCGAGCAACGCATTGCCAGCATCAATAAACTTTGATGGCGCAGGCGAAAAGTTGAAGCACGAGCTACAACAACAGCAACACGTCGAAGGGGCCAGAAATTATGGCAACACTTTCATTTTAATTTTTTTTTTTTTTTTTGCGAACGGCCGCCGCACACAATGGCCAACGCGATAAGAGCACGCGGCATTGCAACATTCTTGAAATGCAGCCAAAAACAACACGCAAAGCGCGCAAGGGGAGAGAGAGAGAGAGACGGCAGAAAGGGGCCGGGGGGCGGGGCTGAAAAGGGCCATAAACTTGCGAAAACGTCTTGGAAAAGTTTTGGCCAGCAGGCGGTCGCTGCACTATTCCGGCATGGACGTCGTCGTCGTCGTCTTGGTCTATCAGTTGGCCAGAACTTTCCTGCTTACGTTTGTCATATTTACGCGTGAGCTGCACGAACGAGAGCAGCGCTATCTGAGTGTCCCGGGCGCACCAGAACATGCGGCTATTGAGGCAACACTGCAGCAACACCGCTTCTGACAGCTGCCGGCTGCTTCAAAAACGTTGCGGAACGCGGGGCAGGGACGCGGTGGCCGACTGCAACTGGAGCTGGGGCCACTTGTGACAGTTTTAAAATTGTCCAACATGCCACCATGGACAGCGCCGCAACAACTGACTGATAAATGTCGCTGGCCAGGCAGCAAATACTGCTGGAAACATTTCCTTATTTCCTGACATGCTGCTACGGGCCGTCCTCAGCCCAGCGCGGCCCCGTCCCGCTGCCCCCTGCTCAACCCCTGCAGCGACTGGCACGGCAAACTTTTAGGCCAAAAGGAAACTCCCGAGCGACGGAAGCATTCGGGGGCCATTTTTATGCAAGTCATAGAAATTTACAAGCCCAAGTGACAAGAATGTTAGTTTATGGCATGGCAGATGCGTCGCACTCGAGTTGGCCGTTTTTCGGCTAAAAAACAGCGGGCAATTCGAGAGGTAAGTCAATAAGGAAGCTAGCAAAAGGATAAGTTATTCTAAATTAGGAAATTGAGTCGTTTAAAATATTAGAAATATTTGGAATGGTTCAAGATTTTAATTTGCATTTAGAAACTGAAACTTTTTTAAAAATATTTTGCAATATTAAATTATTAAAATTAAACTGTCTAATAAACAATTAAATCAAAATTGTCTTGCAGTGTTTCAGAGACTGTCTAAAAAACAGTTAAATAAAAATTATATTGCAGTTTTGCTAAATCGCATCGATCATATATTTTCAAAAAAAAATATTTGCCCTTTAAGTTTCGTTTAATAAAGTACAATAAATAATTGAAATAGTATTAAGAAAAATTAGCTTAAGAAGAAGCGTATACAAACTTCGATATGCCTCAACTAACACTTCTGTCTTGCAACTAAAAACAAGCTAAAATCTCAGCCATTTTTTGGCTGCAACTGTCAGACACTGCGATACGTTGTTTCGCCAGGCAATTGAGTTTGTTGTCAGCACTGACTACGTCTGCTGGATAGGGCGGGGAGGAGGGGACAGGGGACTTACATGGCTGGGTGGGGCATTTTGCTTGGCAAAGTTAAAGTTTCGTAACATTGGCATATGCAATTGGGTTTGCTGCACATCCTGTCGACAGCTTGGACTTTGCCAAGTCGTTGTTTTTGCCCGGTTGCCCGGCTGCCTGCAACGATTGCTGTTAAATGTTGCAGGGCCGTTTTTTGCCTTTGCCCCGGCCATAAACCAAAGTGTGGTGTGGCGCAAAGTTTTTAATGAATTTTATAGCAGAAGCCGCAGAGCACTAAACCGATCACACAGACTGAACTGAACCGAACTGAACTGAGCCGAGCCGAGTCGAGCAGAAGCGACGCGTTGCGGCGACGACAACAACGCGACTTTTGTTCGATTACGTAAGCCGCGATTAGGGGGCCAGAGTGCAGGCAGGGCAATCACGCTAATCACAGACGAATCGAAAAGAGAGGAGAGGCAGAGAGGACGACAGCGAGGCACACGGCAGGCAGACAAACCACGTTGACTTTGATGCGCTGTCAACACTGTTGTTGCTGTTGGTGTTGCTGGCGATGTTGCTGCTGCTGCTGCTGTTGTTGTTGCTGCTGCTGCTTTGGCTGGTGTTGGTTTCAGTCTGGTCATTAAATGCAGCACATTAAAGCCGCAGGAGCTGCTGCCGCCGCCTGACAAGCGTTGAGTCAATTACATGGTAATAAACTAATGGCCAACGCGAACGTCTCTGCAACGCGCGGTCTGTCTGTCTGTCGGTCTGTCTGTCGGTCTATCTGGCTGTCTGTATGTCTGTCTGTATGTCTATACGTCTGTCTGTCTGTATTTCTGTCTGCCTATGCGTTTGTCTGCCTGTCTCTACCTCTGTCTCTCGTCTTTCTGCCTGTCTGTTTGCTCCTCTGTCTGCCTGCATGCCTGCCCGTCTGTCCCTCTCTCCTTCTGCCTGCCACAGCAGCCGCGTGACATGTTCGTTAATTTGCGGCACTTGTTGAACATTTTGGCCAAAAACAAAGTAAGCACCCACAATAATTGGCTCCAGCGACACGAGTTTTGACATATAAATTGCGAGCATGCATGTTTCATATTATTCCGGAGCGCGTGCTATACATATATGATATATATCCACAGCCCAAAATCATTTGCAAAACTTTTTGCTGTGACTTACCTTGACACAGAGCGCAGCTAATTAAAGTCTGTCGATTTAACTCAACTGTCTAATTATACATTAAATATATTCGGAATATATATAGCACGTATTATATGATTTTATTTATTTTTCAGTATTATTTATTTTATAGTATTCAGGCATGCACACACTTGTTGATATTCAGCTGGTAGGTCGAGCCGGGCGGGCAGGTGCCATGGATGGGTCGCTCCTTGACGCACAGACTCTTGTCGGCAGTGAAGCCGGTGGGACAGCTGGAGGAGGCCCAGCTGGAGCCGAGCAATGCCAACAGCAGCAGCAACAACCACGCACAATTGCAATTCATAATCAGAGCTAAGCTTGGAACAAACTTGATCGACAAACAGTTGCAATTATATCAACGCGCCCGTCGCACTGACCTGGCGCTTTTATAGCGCATCCGTTGCCTTGTTTTGGAAAAGCTTATCAGCTGTTTACGAACTAAGCTCGTCCAGCTGTGCAGCTTTCGAGGTCACCTGTTCATTTGGGTTAATGTGTCGCAACCGGCGTAGAGTTGATAATCTCAAAGCAAGCTAAACAAAATAACAGCTGAGTATGATTCAATTATTGACATTTATTTATTAGACAGACAACTCGCATCATTATGCACCATAGACACACTTGTTTATATTAATCTTGTAAGTAGATCCCGATGGACACTCGCCCCTGATGGTGCGATCTGTCACGCATTTGCCTGCTTGTGGCTTGAACGATGCGGGGCAGCCGGAGGACATGACAACTGCGATCAGGGCGAAGATCAACAGACCGAAAAAGGCGAAGTTCATTTTGAATTCTTTAAATAAAATAAAAATAATGAATTAATTAAATAAAATGAATATATGAAAATAAAATATAAACATATCAAAAAAAAATATGAAATGAAAATAAATAAGCTGTTCAGATTTCAAAGCAAAACTAGTTCCAGCACAAACAGAGACCTGTTTTTGCATCGCAATAATATTCAATAAATAATATAGTAGTCGAGCGAGTTGAGAGTACCACAGACAAGCGACCTAACTAGGGAACTTTGAGTGCCAGCTAGCTACCACATATTCAATGAATTCTGAATGCGGTGTTTGTAGTGTGTGAAACCACCGCATGGAAGTCTCTGCTTTGAGCATACTTTATAGGCTCGATTCCGGCTTAATTGCACTTTTCTTTCTATATTTCAATTGTCTTTTTCTATTTTAAAACAAAAGAAAAACATTTATTTCCTGTCAAATTTGAATTAGTCAGATAAACACTTCGACCGCAAGTCGATTAATTTATTTAAATCAAACAAAACACATAAGTTCAATGTAAACTTTGCTCAATTAAGACACGAACACGAAAGGTCTTGAGCAGTCTGATGTTTGATGCTTCACTTGAAGGACACTTAAGGCGCTTTACAGCCTGCCACTCGTGCTTGCAACCAGCACTTGCCACTTACTTTTTGTCTGTGCTTGAAAAATTTGGAAACTAAATTAATGCGACAGCCGGCGGCATCTTTTATAGCCAGTTGGACAGCCCAAGATCGTCGCTTATCATACGCTTCGAACCTTTGACACAATCAGCGGCGCTTAAGCGGGAATTGATAAGGCAAAAAAAAACCGAAAAAGCCTGCAAAGCGAGGCGAAATGAAGCGATAGCTTGACACACGCTGAAATGCTGCAACAATGCGTTGAATTGTCTGTCAAATGAACAAAAGGTTTCGCTTTGGACGACACTCCGAAGCGCCGAAGGAGGCGCAAAAATCAGCGACAGCAGCTGAAGCAGAAATTCCAATGAGCGTGGTACGCTGCTTATTGTCAAGGGCATAGCAGGTGTACTGACGGGTGGAGTGTGTGTGTGTGGGGCGGGGGGCGCTGCTCAAACGGGACACATTGTGCAGGTGAGAACAATGAACGGAGGCCTAGAGGCGCCTCTCTTAGGCCTGGCCGCAGGCACGGCAGGCATGGTGGTCCGGCGACCTGGCTGTCACTGCCACTGGCACATTGACAATGGACATCTGCCACTGCAGAGCCACGCCCCGCGGGCACTCACCAAGCGAACACCACCCCCCCCTCCCACCGCTGTCCACGACCTCCTTCAGCCTGTGTGTGCTGGTCATGCATATGTCATTCAAATACAATTACATTCAGTTCCATTCACTGGCTCTTTTCGGGCGAAATATGGAATCATTTCGTCCACGTTTTGCATACGCTACAGGCGAGTTAGGTGACTTGCATGCTGGTAACGCACTAAAATAGAGTCGATGCTTTTAGACAAAGTTAACAGTGAGAACATTTTTGAATATATTTAAAAATAAATGAATAATGTACAATATATATATATATATATCTTCTTGAATAATTCGAATCGGCTTACTACGAATTAATTTCCAATTTTACTTGGAACTTGAATTATGATTATAGTAAAAAGACAATGTCGTACAAAGTATATATATTGTTGAACAAATTGGGTAAGTTAGCCGATCGAGTACAAACTATACTTGGAATAATAACGAGACATTGTCGTACTAAGTATATATATTCTTTAGCATATTGGGTAAGTAAGCCGATTCAACTACAAGTTGTACTTGGAATAATAACTAGGCAATATCGTATATAGTATATATATTCTTGAACAAATTGGGTTAGTAAACCGATTCAACTACAAGCTGCACTTGGAATAATAACAAGACAATAATACACAAAATATATAACTTCATGAACAAACTGAAGCTGTACTTGAAACCTGTCTGCTTGTACTTATAGAAAGGGTATGGGTGAGTCGACAAATCACACACAGACCCGTCGTTTTTGGCTTTTTTCCCTTTACGGCAGCTGCGCATAAATCAAATGCTAACGAGCCATAAAGTTTCATCGACGATTGCCGAGAGAGTTCAATATTTGTATGGATAGTTTGATTTTGATGTACGACAAACAGTTGTGGCCAAGGTGGCCCAGTGGCCACCGAAACCATCGAATCCGTAACCGAAATCGAACAGTGCCTCATAATTCACTCAACACTTGGGTGCAAAGATTCAATGCTCGTAAGAGTACTCGTACTCTCACACTCGTATACTCACAATCTCTGACTCGTACATGGTTGCGTGTCCGCTTAACTCTTGTTCGGGCACGGGCCCGGCTTGGGCTTTGAATTATTGATGGGCGTATTAAGAAGATTAATGTGATGAGCCATGGCATAGAGTTTTGTCGTCGTCTGCGTCTCCATCGTCGTTGTCGTTGGTCATGTTAATGTCTTCATTGTCGGCTTAAAGCTTTACCTTTACGGTACGGCTGTGCCTGTGTATGTGGCCCGTTAGCCGGCACCTCTTCGGATCGCTCCAATTGAACGCTAAACAACAACAATAACTTGGCCAATACACGTTCATCAACGCTGCCCATTGAGGGTCAGGTCGATTGGTCATTTCGGTCGCTTTCGCTTCGCTCTTCCCACTTGCCTCGATTTCTGTGCCCGGACCTGTGCCTCGGCCTGCGCCGTTGCGCGTCCATAAGCCATTTTTCTTCCTGCTGCACATAAGTTTTAAGCTTTGTGTAATTTATTTTTATGGCCCTGCAGACGACGTAAAGATTGCAAATATGTAGTTGCCGCCTGCCTAGTGCCATCTAACTACCCACGGCTCGTGTCGTTTGTTGCAAATCAAACGCTTGTCGCGGCGCAGGACGAACGGATTGCATGACTTCTAGTTGTAGATTTCCCTGTATTACCAGGCCCTGCAAGAAATGCATACATACGTTCAGAGAGTAGACACAAAAACAAAAGGAAACTAATCCCATATGCAGCTATTAAAAATCTTTAAAGCATCTTGAATTCTTAACAGCAAGTTAAGAATTTTTCTGGATCAACTCTGCACTCATTTCTCATTAATTTTTGCACTTATTTAGCACATTCTGCGGCTCTTATTTAGGGCAACTCGAGGTTCTTTCAGAACTAAACAATTTTGTGCAATTGATGCATTCCTCATTACGCCGCAGCAGACGGCATTGACTTTGGTGAAATTGCGGCAGGCCACGCCGGCTGCGTAGTGGACGCACAGACCTATCGCTGGCAATACACCGAACCAGCCAGCCCGCCAGCCGACCAGACCAGGCCCAACTCGGAGCAGCTAGTGCCGTAGCCAGTGCCGGGTACAGTGGCAAAGGCAAAAACCAAAACCAAAGCGAATGTTGTTTTTATTGCTGCCGCAATGTTTTAACATTTGTGCCACCCGCCGCCCCGTCGCGTTGCATGTTGCCGCTATTACTGCAGCATTTAACCACTCAGCCTGCTCCTGATCCACCTCTGGCAGTGCCACCGTCAACGCCACCGCCACCGCCGTTTCGTGCCACACTGGGGCAGTCAGGCAGTGAGGCAGTGCGGCAGCCAGGCGGGCGCAGACGGGCACACAGCATGGCAAAACGTGCTGAGTTTTCGTAATTAGTGCGACGTACTGCACCATGCTCACGTACAGCGAGAGAGTAAGACCGGGAGCGAGTAGGAGGGGGCGGGGGGAAGGGAGGCAAGTGGGAAACAGGCCGAGTCGACCGGGGACACATTGCAACACAGAAGTAGTCTGAAATTTAACCCTGCTTCGGCACTGCCATCTCTGCCCATCTGTCCTGCCCTCTGCATCTGCTCCTCCTGGATGCTGCACGTTTATGTCGCTTAGCTGCTGCCTTGGGCCTTTTGAGTGTGACATGACAGTGTCTCTTTATCTGTGTGTGTGCGAGTGTGTGTGTGTGTGCGTGTTTGTGTTAAGTAAGTTGTTAGTTGCGTCGCGTATGACACACAAGTTGTCGCCTTTAAGCTGCCCCTTTGAGTACTCGCTGCCAATATTAAATCCGTATAAGTATGCGAGTGTGCGAATCTCTGTGTGTGTGAGGTAGTTATTATGAAAAGTTAACAAAGTTTTACTACCATACTCCAGAGAAATATAAGTGCTATGGAAAGTGTTTTCATTCTCAGAACCCACGCAAACTAATGAAATTATTTGAGCGCAACGAGACAAACATTATGAAAACTTTTTTAAATATAAACTAAATGCCAAAAATTACTTAACGGTTTTTGTATGGAAAAAAAAAAAACAAAACATAAATGTTAAGAATTTATAACAAGAAAAATACTTTATTTATAATAGCATATATAATCAACATTACAGAAATACTATGTAGCTTAGAAGACCTTTTCTACGTAAATAAATAGCTGTCGGGTCTGGTATCTAAACAAAGGCTGTAATATATTAACATATTTAGACCAAATTTTGTAGCGCTGGCTTTTAACGTCTCCGAGATCTAGATGTTCATACGAACTAATTGTGGGACATGGAAATATTCGCACAGCTGTAGATATATGCAGGACTTTCAAAGTATAATAATACACGGTGTAACCACTTAAATATTAATTAATTTGAATATAAAATCATGTAGTAGTTTATATTATCTTAAGATAATATAAATAGTTATCAAAAGTTTTTCAATACTATCCTCAGCACCTTTTCAATCCGCTACCATTTATTTAACTTGGCCAAGAACACGTTCCTCATATATATTTATGTATAGATATATTTTATTTTTCTTTTTTAATGTGAATTGATTTTAATATGAAATCATATATTAGCTAAGGATATTTTAAGATCATATAAATAATTCTCTAAATTCAATGCAAGCCTCAATCATTTATTTAACTTGCCCAAGAAACAATACCTTATATATGTTGTATTTCTTTACGCATACTAAGTGATCAATATGCAATTAACACCAAAACCCACTGCCTCAATTTGGTATTCCCCTCTGAAGTTCCTCCACTCAAGAGCGCATCGATCATTTACTCGAGAGTCGGTATTAAGGCATAACCCCAATTCATTATAATCATTTTGTCAAGCAGTTCTTAAATCGCCACAAGTGTTTATCAGCTGCAACAGTTGCAGCAGCAGCAGCAACTGGCAATGACTTGGCAATTTTTCCTCATTGCGACTAATTTGCCACACTTGCCACACTTGGAGACTGCGCGCAACAACAACAACCACGAAAAAAAATGACTTCATTTCACTGGAAGCTGCAGCACGTTGCATTGTTGTTGTTGCAGATTATTGTTGCTGCAGTTGCTGCTGCTGATGATGCTCCTGTGGCAGTTGTTGTTGGCGGCTTTTGGTCATTTGGTCAGTGGGCGCTGGCACAGTGGACTAATAAGCATAAAGAGTAAACAAGTCCATATAGGGATATATCGGTCAGCATCGGTTATATGTGTCTGCCGTCTGCCTGTCTCTATATATGCTATATATGTATCTGTACTGCAGCTGTATCTGCCGTGTCACTTTTGCAATTTTTTCTTATATTTTGTTCATCTCTTTTACTTTGCGTCACATGCATTTTTCATTGGTTCCATCCTTGGATTGGCGGGACAGTGGGACAAGCGGACAGGGATCGCGCGCGCTGGCTGCGCGGCGAATTGTTGAACCGTTATGTGCGGGAACGGGCGGCGGGCGGGTACAGAGAAAGTCCCTTTTGGCCCGTGGGCTTTGAGCCTGAACTTACATTTGCAATTGCCATTCCAATTTCAATTCCCTGGCCCCGTCTCTCCACACCCCTGCAACCCATGTGATTTCAATGCGTTGGCGTTTCCATTTATTGTGAAATATTAAAATTACACAAGGAGTACCTTAACAAGACGACGTCGACGACGATCGCGGCGACAAAGTGAGCAACGCGACAGTTGTATCTGCATTTTATGCAGAAAAACTGCAACGCAAATCCCCCGACAGCAGTGCCAACATCTCCCCATTCCCCAATCCCAATCCCAATTCCAGTGCCATTTCGATTTCGAATCCCAGTCCCAGTCGCAGTCCCAGTTCCATGGCAAGTCCCAGTGCGGTTATCGCCATGACAGCTGTCAATCAGTCAGTCCTCTCTCTCTCTAAAAAAAAAACGGCCAAAATGGACAAAAACTGCTGCAACTGAGTTGCGGTATGTGTGTGTAGGTGCAGCGAGAAAGTTGTGCCCGCTTTAATTGTGCCGGGCCAGGTTCAATTAGCGGTACAAGTGATTTTATAGCGCCCGCTTTCAATTCATTAACCTGCCCAAAAATCGCATTTATCAAGTAAACAACGCTCGCTCTACCTGTGCTCGAGCCGACCACACTCTGGACAGACTCAAGTGCGATGGGTCCATCGGACAATTACTTTATTTACGCACTGTATTTTGACTTAACTTTGATTTATGCAGTTCCCTCTCGCGCTCTCTCTCTCTCTCTCTCTCTCTTTCGCGCTGCTTTGCAAGCACCTCGCCTTGTTAATTGCAACGAAATGCAGATGGTTTTTCCCAGTTTGGGCCTGGTCAGCAAAAACACAGCAAGAAAAAACAAAATACAAAGATAAACAGCGACAGTTTTTACACTGGCATCGATAAGGTGAACTGTGGACAGGAGGTGTGGCCGGTTTGGGGTCGTGTTGCACGCTGCCAAACTCATTAAAACGAATCCTTTTAATGGCAAAAGTTTGCTACTGCCTCTGCCGCTGCTGCTGCCATAATCAGTGAAATTAAGGCCGTGGCAGCTGAAGGCTGATAGCGCAAAAGCCGAAAGCAGAAACTGAAAACTGTGAACTGCAAACTGCATTCGGCACCCTCTGCCCGCTGTCCGCTGCCCGCTGCCAATGTCGTTAGCATTGGGCCAGAACATTACTGAGAGCCATAAACAGTAGTTGGCCAGTTTTTCCCCATTTTCCTGACCTTCAAACTGCAGCTGGCAATTTTTAACGTTTTTTTTCGTATTGTAAACTAATTGTCAAAGATAAAGTTTGTCGCGTTCAGCTCGGCAGAAAAAAAAGGTAATTTATTAAATTGCATTTCTTTTTTATAGATAGATAGGTAGAATAAAAGAGCAGCAGCTAAAAGAGCGTGGATAGAGGGCGAAGCTAAGATAGCGCAAGGTTGGCTTGCAACCTTTGATATTTGCAATTTTCCGTCGATTCGTTGAGTGATAATTAATTGCTGAGTAATTAGTAAACTTCAGAATGAATAGGAAATTAAGTATAGAAAAGAAAATATAGACAATGCCAACTCTCGAGGAAAAACTCATGACATTTGATGTTGTATGGGAAGACGCTTTTGGGATTATGCTTGCTGGCCTAGTCGCATTACGATTTATGAATGCGTCGAGCAATTAGAATAATCATGAAAAGCGTATAATTCTCACACTGTTCGCAATTAACGAAAATAAATGCCAAATCGAAAGCCGG
Organism: Zaprionus inermis; assembly: GCA_018151445.1. Classification (NCBI taxonomy): domain Eukaryota; kingdom Metazoa; phylum Arthropoda; class Insecta; order Diptera; family Drosophilidae; genus Zaprionus; species Zaprionus inermis. Next base: position 365,534 of record JAECXD010001328.1, on the reverse strand, counting down.
AAAAGATTGTTTAATGCGGAGCAGAGTCTGTCTTTGACTCTGGTTTTGCGGCGCATGTTCGGTTAATTAATGCGTGCAATTCAACAGAAGCATAAACGATATATTCAATCGGCAACTGCGAACGCCCGCACAGCGGCAATAAAATTAATCAAATAATTACGCCAGTTGGCCGGGGCAGGAGGCGGAAGTGAAGGGGGGCAGCAGGAGCAGAAATATTGCTCTGCACTTATCAGCAGCCATAAACGAGACATTAAAAATGGTCAAGAAAACGAGGCAGCAGCCAGGGCTAAAGAAGGGGCTAGGCGGGCACTGGAGTAGCATGGCTAAGAAAACTGGGCCCAGTCGGTGGCTTTTGTTTTCACTTGAACGCAGCCAGGCATTTATCATTTTTAATCGAATGCGGAAACAATGGAGCGCGTCTAAGTGGAGCAATCGGAGCAGTGTGTGTGTGTGCGAGAGAGTGTTTGCGGTGTGGGCAGCCCCAAGACGTGGCCCAAGTCGTTGCCCTGGTGGGCGAATTGGAAGGCAGCCAAGCAGCAGCAGCACCAGAAGAAGCCAACAAACAGCAAAAAGAGGCAGAAGCAGTTAGTGCGCCAATCAAATCTATAATAATTTCTGTTAATTGTTGCACTACACCAGGCGGGTCATGAACGACTTGTCAAACTGTTGGTAGTGTAAAAAAAAAGATGTGGAATTGCATAAAAATTAAAAGAAAATACATTTTTAAAAACATATCAGAAATCATCAAGTTTTCTGAGTTGATTCAGTAATTAATAATATAAAATAAAGTAATATAGTAGTTTTTTTATGAATTTATTTTATTTTAATCTAGTGAAAGTCAACTAATATAATAATAATAATATACATTATAAACTAATTATAAGATTCAAATTACATAATAAACATATGTACATTTCTGTGATTTTATTAAGGAATATTATTTATTTGGAATTGCCTGAAATAAAATAAAGAGTAAGCTTAGGAATTATTATAAAATAATTTTATTTCGGCAGGTTTAACCATAAATTTTTATTTTACAGTAAGTTTATAAGTTAGAACAGTAACAGTTAGTATTTAAATTGTTTTGAGCTTAAACTAAATAGTGAGTCACAAATCAAGTCACTGCCAAAAAATCAATAGCATCTCGTAATTCAAATTTGCAAGCTGTATATTTTAGTAATTTTGACTCAACAAACAAAGTTTGCTTGAATTAATTTGCATTTATTCTATGGGATCTTTTTTCCCATATTTTTTTCAAATGTATTCCAAGCTCTCGACTTGCTTAAATCATTTTAAAATGAATCAAACGAATTCCAAATGAAATTCAAGTGATTCATAAAAAGGCGCAGTTTGGTTTAGCTAAGTTAAGCCAAATGTGTTTTCGACTTATATGATTAACTTGGATGAATCGATCACACTGTGACGCCCACTAACGATTGCCTTGTGTAGTGTATAGAAAAGTCGTGGCTCAACTAGCATAGGCTGATTGGCCAAACGCGCTGCACAGCGCAGGCCGAAGCTAATGTAGCAGAAAATTACTTTATATGCACATGGCAGGCAGGCCGATAGATGGCGCTGCTCTGCCATGCGACGCGACGACGACGACGACTATCGGCAGCCAATAATCGACGGCTGTGCACAAATTTAATTTGCTTTAAATTGTTGCTAAATGCGAGCAATTGAAATTTATGCCAAAACAAAATACGCGATTATCTGCTCGGGAGTTACTCGCCACACACTCCCCGCCAGCCGCACGTCATCATCGTCGTCGTCGTCGTCGTCATCAATTTAGTCTCAACAATCGGCGACGCCGTTGTCGACACACTGGCGCCGTCTGGCGGCGCATGCGCCAATGTCCTTGTGTGCTATTTCCAGTTAAATTTAACATAATAATTTTTCGCGAAACTGGGCAATTTGCAGCTCAGTCTGTCGGCCTGTCCGCCTGTCTGTCTGTCTGCCTGCCTGCCTGTCTGCTTGTCTGTCTGTCGCATGTTCGACTTGTCGTTTAATGCAGCATAAAATGTCAATTGGGCTTTCTGTGTCGTTGTCGCTGGAGCAACCTGTGCGCCCAAAAAGTTCATACAGTGCGCACCCGCTAGCACGAACAGTGCAACTGTAGTCTAAAATTTAAATTAACACGCTATAAAAATAAAAAACAAATGCAAATAAAATTTCAAATTTAATTTGATATATTTTTTTATATTTTCGATAAGTTTTTCTCAATCCGGCGCCCGCTGTATAATCAAATTCAAAACAAATTTGCGACCTAAGCGCGAAAAGCGTTAGGCCAAGCTGACTGCAACGTGCTACGTGCAACGTGCCGCCACAAGGCTCGATGTCGGCTAACTGGTTTAAAGTTATTGTCCATCTTTCGCTTTTTGTTGGGCTGTCGCCGTTGTGGCACTTGCTTGTTGTTGCCGTTGTAGTTGTAGCTGTAGTTGTTGACTCTTATTGGCTTTTTGGCTCGGTGATTAGTAGGTCAGAGTTTTTCATTTCCAATTGGATATGTTGCACAAGCGACACACACACACACACAACGCTCGCCTCAACTTACTTAGTCGAAACAAGTGTGCGCGAAGTGAGTGAGTCTGCGACGTCGCGTCGGTATTGGCCATATTAGGAAGGGTACAACAACTCAAAACAAACATTGGCTACAAGTACTACTACAACTCGCACACACGCACACCGCAAGGCAATAAGAAGTGCACAACACGCTGACTGCAACCCGCTGCTTTGATTCATTTCAAGCGTTTAACTGGTGGGAAAAAGCTCAGCCAAGGTGGCTCAGGCAAGGTAGCGCAGCTATCCCAGTTAGCCAAAAAAAAAAAACCAACCAACCACTAACAAACAAAACAAACTGAGGCCAGCAAAGGCAAAGTGTAGAATATTGCACGCAGTGCAGGATATTGAAAGAAGCAGGAGAAGAAAAAAGAGAGAGAGAGTGTAGGGAAAAACAAGGAAAATTTGCATCAGAATTGACTTCAGCACATGCATATCGTACGCAGATCTCTTTGAGCCTAAACTAGGGTTTAAAAGCACTACAGGCAGAGCGAAAAAACAAGCAATATCCTACAGCAGAACAAGAATATATAGCATATATAGCAACCTACAATTTTCATGCTTGCATATCGAAACCGTGACATACTTTCGAAAACTAAACAACTCTGCGGTTTACAGCCATATAATGTCTATATAAAGTATATGCCAAGCAAATCCCACAATCATTTTGAAGTGTTAAAACTAACAATAATATGATAGATCAACTTTGATTATACAAATTTAAATACGCGAGGGAAGACACTGCAAATACTGTTCATATTATGTTAAGACACAAGATTATAAAATCGTAGATAGTAACAATCACCATAAAGGTGCGATTTCTGTCATTTTTTTTTGACACCATAAAAATTCCAAACACGTTAGCCAAGCTACTTAATTATAATTATCAAGGTGTAGATGTGGCACATATATATATATATTTATTTTGATATTTGTTTAGCTCATGCAACCATAATTGATACGGTCAACTCTTGGCGCTGACCTAAGATCACGAACTTGAAAATACTCAGCAGTCAATGGCAGTGTGCAGGGTATTTTAGACTGCTATATCAAAGATGAAACGGCTATGGGAAGTTGAGTTGTCTTCAATTATGTTAGGAAGCAAATCTCAAAATTTTGAATATAATTAAAGTAATATTTCGGATGATAATGTAGAAGTATCTACTAGATGAACCTCCCCTTACTTTCTGTTTATCAAACGTTTGTGTATCTCGTCTGATTTGGGGAGCTTTGAAAACGAGGGACTACGCCCGTGATTTTAAGGTCTTGCCTTGCCGCAGGAAACGCAAGAAAAACAACTAGAGAAACGTGCCACAGATACAATGTGGGGGTGGCGTCTCAAAAGCGTTGTGTGGCCTCCAGTTCGAAATAAATTCGCACGAGTATTTAGCACCCAAAGCAAGTGATTGTAACAACAACAACAGCTACGAAAAAATAACAATAAAAAGCAAATAATAATAACAATAATAAGCGACTGGCAATCAATTTGAAATTGAAACGCGTTTTTATTGCGCCTGGGTAAGTGTCTCTCTTTCTCGACGTCGACGTTGCTGTGGACCGTGCGTAGGCCACTTTACTTCCCTCTCTCCCTCGCTCTCCCGCTCTCTCTCACTCTGTCTCTGTTTTCGAGCTGTGGCCGCTGTGCTGTGAACCTCGAGCAGCGTTTTGGCCACGCCAATTGACGCTGATTATTTGCAATTACGGGCCGAAACCCAAGGCGACATTCGTGATGCGGCGACATCCACCACCGACGCGAAATCCACACTCGATATAACTTTAGAATACCCGCAAAGTCGCAGAGTCGAGTTCACTGCGCATAAAAATAGCTGCTGTCATAATCCGAAAGCAAATATCAACATATCGTTTGTTTGTTTTTTGTTTCGGTTTTCTTAACCTTTTTCACATTTCTTGTTCGCTTTTTAATTATTTTATTGCATTTTGATGTGCGTGCAGAGATCAAAGATCTTCCGATTTTGATTTGTCGTTCTCGCAGCTATTTAAGCGTATCGCCTGTAATTCGTGAGGGTTCCAAAAAACATGTAAGGGAAATATAAATGTAAAGGCTGAAATTAGATTGATAGTGCGCTGAAAATATTTACTAGAATTAATATGTTGTTGTTCCAGTTTCCTTATAGACATTATATGACAGAATTTATTGCCCATGCCCAAGTTAACCCAATTCATGGGCTGTTGGCCAACTCACCTGCCCAGCGCAGGCCGCTTACCTCTTTGCCAGAGCCACTCTATTTATAACGCAGACACGCACATATCACAAATATCACCTGCACGTATATATATATAAATAATACAAAATGTCGGCCAACATTGGCTATGGCGTTGGCGTTGACGTTCGCGCTGTCTGTCAACTTTGGGAGGCGCCGCCATAAAACGCGAAGCAGACCAAAGCCGAGCAGCATGCTGAAAATCACTTTGATGAGCATCTGCAGTGACAGATTGCCGAGATTATTGTCGCCTGTCATTGTGGAACACCCCTTGCACCCACCCAACCCCCCTTCCCTCTCTCGCCTGTCGCTTTGCATACGCATTCATTTAGTCATCATTGGGTCAATCAGTGCAAACACACACACACTCATTGTCTTTCCGCTGCTCATTCTCATTTGATTTCTCATTCCGATTCTCATCGTGATTCTCAATTATAATTGGCAAAAGGCCATGGGGCCGGCGACGGTGTGAGGAAGGGGGGTGGTATTAGGCGACTGATCCAATTGCTCAAAATCAATATTTGTCCCATATGCAGGCACTGCATTTTGCCTGATTTCGATTGCACTGCGCAACACAATTGTGGAGTCACAACTAGGATGAGATTAAGAATTATATAGAAAATAAAATAAAATCTAAGAAACATCCTCTATTTTTAATATTTGCTGATAAAAATTCTTAAGCCACTTAAGAACATATATTTAAAATCAATACAAATTTATATAAAAAATCTTTTCTTCATTTATGAACTATGAACCAAAATCAAAGATTTTAATTTTTAACACACGTTTCTACACATATAAAAAATTTTAAATACGATTTTCAGTTTTATTCACAATTTTATTTTTAATAATAGTAATAATAAAGTACGTTATTTAAATTTAAGCCACTTAAGAATATATATTTTAAAACAATAGACATTTATGTACAGAAATCTTTCCTTCATTTATGAATTATGAACCAAAACCAAAATATTTTGAATTTAATTACATATTCCACATTTTATAAATTGTAAATACGATTTTCAGTTTTATTTACAACTTTATTGTTATTAATGCTAAAAATAAGATACATGATTTTAAGTAAGCGAAATTTTTAGAATCAAAAAGGCTCGGTGAATCAATTTATCTCTAAGTTCTCAATAAATATGTGGGTTAAAACAAATAAACTATGCTAAGTTTGTAGTTTTAATATAATTATATTTTTAACTGAGTATTTTAATAAAGTTAGTCATTTTATTTATTTTGATCATGCAATTTAGCCGCATTTTATTTGATTTATTTTTTATTTTATTTAATTGCATGCTAGTGTGCACTGAATTTTGTTGCTCACTGTTATTGTTGCTGCCACTGATGAGTTAATGCTGCCAGCAGATATTAGCTCTGCCACTGGACTTGCACACACACAGACACGCGTTGACACACACACACATCGCGCGCACACACACACACACCGCTCCCACACACACTCGCGCAAAGACAGCCGCAGAGAAGCCAATGTCATGTTCGCTGTCCATTTGCGTGAACCTCATGCAGCATGTGTCTCATGTTTTGGTCGCATAGAGATTTGCATGGGTTATTAACTGGGGGGCAATTGGAAGCCCGAGGAGTGGGAGTAGGAGGAGGGGCAGGACGGAACACAGAGACTGAGCGCAGGTTGTGGCACGGATTTGCACGCGTCTGCGGTTGCGTTTTGTTGACAATTTGTAGCGTAATTAATTGAAGCCGAAATTAATAAAGGCAGCAGCAGCACGCGGGGAGGTGCGGATGGTGCCGGCGCTGCGATGACGACAGCGCCAATGGGGGATTACAACTGGCAGCGCGACTGCTACATAATGTTAAATGACTTAAATGTTGACGGCCAAGCGAAAAAAAACAACAACAGCAACAGCAACAAATGGGCAATCACAAGTCAAAATCACGTTTCAATGAACAACAAAACACAAGCACAAGCCAACAGACGCCGCCGCCGACGCCGACGCCGCTGCCATCGCTCACGATTAACTTGGCCAAGAGGGGCCCGGTTTGATGCTTTGACTTTTGCAACGGCGTCGCTGCTGCCACCTCTTGCCTATCCTACGATTCGTTATGCTTTGTCAATGTGTGTGTGTTGCCAGACAGTGGAACAGATAGACGGAGAGGCAGAAAGACGGACGGACGGACACCCAGGCAAGCAGCCCGGACAGTCGGTGAATGCGTATTAATTTGAACACACGATTAGTTCTCGATTATAATGGCGCATTTTATTGGGGGCGCCATTAAACAAAACAAGACGCGGATTAATTTTCTAGTTGTCACTCAATTTTCCTGGCACTCGCTAATCCCGACAATGCTGCAACTTATTAATCTAGCCCGACATAAACGTAGATTGTGCAATTCCTTATAAATATACGGAACAAGTCTTAGCCCTATAGGAGTCTATAAAAGTCAGAAAATAAGGCAAACATTTTAGATTTATAATATTTTGAGAGAGAATCAATCTAGAGGCCAAATAATGAAGAAAATGCCATCTCCCGCGACAATCTAATGATTTTTATGGGTTTTCGGAGTTCTATAGGAATCCTAAAATAAGGCAAGCGGGTAGCATGGATGATGCAAATTTCTGAAAACTTTTTTGATCCGTTGCAAACATGTAATACCTTATAATTTCAAGCAAAGATAAAGCACTCTCTATTTAAGTAAGTCAAATAAATTTGTCTAGTTTATAATGGAATTTTTCACATTCTTCTAGACAAGTAGACAGTACGAGCTGCGGATTCATTCATAAATTAGAAATATGCACTTAATTCATAAGCACAGCGCCCACACGCCCCGAAAATGCGCGACCGTCACGTATGCAAATCAAATGTGAATAAAATGAGTGGACAAAGTCGAATGGAAATGCGCTTGAAATTAATTGAAAACAACAGCAACAGCTTAATCGCACGGCATTTCCGCTCGATAGAGACCTGGCTAAGAGCAGCTTCCACTTCCCCGAAAGAAACAATGAATGAACGAGTGAATGAGTTGGCCAAACGTAGAGACCCGCTAAGCTTGTGCAGGTGGTTGTTGCTGTTGCTGTTGCTGTTGCTGTTGCTGTTGCTGTTGTTGCTGTTGCTGTTGCTGTTGCTGCTGTTGTTATCGCATCAAGTCGGTTAGGTCGCGTGGGCGGCAGCATTTCGAGTGTATTTCCGCTTGAAAGCGGCAATAACAATATTTGTAATAATAAATTTACGTAAAAATATAAATAAAATCAACGAGAAGGAGGACGCCCCCGCATCACAAAAGTCGAGCCAGCTGCGCCAACGCACAGCGCCAACAACTTGCCAAGAAGCTGGCCCAGAGCGATGCTCACAATTAGCCAGCAGCGAGAGAGGGAGGGAGCTAGAGAGCGAGAGCGAGAGCGAGAGAGAGTGAGAGGGAGAGACTCTGAAACTGAGACTCGGCTGGCTTTCTCAGCGCTTTCCCAAAGCGGACCGTAAATGGTGCGCGCTTGACGTCTACGACTTCCTTAGCGGGCACGAGAGCACGCTCCGTCGAGCGTACACCCCGCCGCGATTCACAGACTCATCGAGTTGGACTCGCGATTTTGTGGCCATATTCAGGCAACGCGATTGGCAAGCGGGGGTAATTAAAAGTCGAAGCCGGCTTAGAACACATTTGCATAAGCAATTGCCAGCCAGGGGCGTCGTCTGCAGCGGGGATTAGGTTGTAAAACTACATACAATTTTCGCTGCTAATATCACTAAATTTTCATTAAGATATATTTATAGAAATTTTTATATTTTTTTTAGCTTTGAATAATTCGAATAGCGCAGGAATCAAGAAAAGAGACGCAAGCGGCTTATATTTAAATAGCTGCAGATTATCATATGCAAATCGAGCTGGCAAACAACTTCTTAATTATAACTTAGTGTTAATTTCAATACGCCCCCTCCAGCCATGGCCCTGGCGGAGCGTAGACAAAAATAAATAAAAACAAAAGCAACATAAAGTTGTGACGTTTGTGTATTTTAATTACGCCCCATTTGGTCATGTGTTCCTGTCTGCGGACACACGGCCATAGATTAAGTTGTCAGCGCAGTTGTATTACGGCCAAGACAGTTGGCCAATAATTTGTAGCCGTAGTGTGTAGCACAGTGTGATTTCTCTCTCGCAATTCGCACGCAAATCAAATTAATGTTGCATGCGTCGCGCTGACCTTGCGACATGAACGAATTTCTGCTACTTAAGCGAGACAAAAACAACAAAAAATTATAATCAAATTTAACTGTTGTCATCATGATTTATTTCTATATGTCTCGAAGAACAAAGGCAGCAACAACAACAACGACAACGACAATGAATATTCAGTCAGCTGCTCGCAACACTCACTTGCAGAGCTGCTCAGCCTGCAATTTGTCGACACAATATTCACGAATACGTATGCCGTCATTCAACTGCTTATTGCCTGCAGGAGCAAATCCACAGTTAATTATTATTATTATCATTACTATATAATCGTTGTTGTAGCCCGATTCGATGCTATTTCATAACCGCATCGAATTCGAATGCCAAGTGCCTTGATCTGAGAACAATTCCGATCAAATTGATGGATTTGTTTGCGAATTCGAACAAGTTGTGTTGCCCAGCAAATTGCGTGATTTATTAACTGATTTATTTTCCAAGATTTATCTTTTAATTGCAATCGACACATTCAGTTTCAAGTAGTTTCTTTGTCAGGTTTGCAATGAATACTACGGGAAATTCTGTGGCTAAAAATTCACTGTCTTTTCTATCGATCGTTCTTTGAATTCACAGAAAACTGTTTCGGTTTAAATTTAAAATATTTTTCTACACGAATTATAATTGAATAGTTTTTCGACTTCTTAGGTTAAGGTCGTTTAGGTCGATTCCCGGTCGTTACAAAACGACCTATTTCTGGTTAACATCGAGTGCATCTGTTAGCGCGCTAGCGAATTATGCAGATGATTTTGGAGTATGAAAAATGTATCATAACTGATGCTCAAATCTATTGCATATACTAAAAAAAATGGCATAAAAATCAGCCCAGACGTTACACAAGTATTTAAAATGCAAAATCTATCTCAGTTCGTCTCTGTGATTTGTTCACATTTTTTAAGCTTACAAACTGAGAAATGCCCTAAACACAATTATATTCCGCTTCTTCAATTCAAGCAGAGTCGCATATAGTATATAGTATGATAATACCTATAACAGATTCCGCATTATGTCACATCTGACCCATTGTGCACTGAAACTGCTCGGCACAATTAAGTTATTATTTATCATTGGCAGAGTAGAATGGTACGAGAAGCTGGCGGGCTATGCGATCATCGATCGTTTTTTGTGAGTGACTTCTAGTTTATGCTCTCGAGATGCTGCTATACCCCTCTAGCCACCCCTCCGCCCGACTGCTCGAGTGAAGTTCAAAAATCGCGCTTGAAATCTTGAAGGCAGCAACAAATTAACATACTGAGCCATAACAATGTTTGACTGATATAAATGAATGTCAAACGGCGCAGCTAACATAAATAAAAAATTAACAATAAATTTAAATAAATAACTGCCTGGCAATATTAGATCATACCCAGAGAGCGAGAGTGCAAGAGAGAGAGAGAGAGAGAGCAAGTGAGATAGAGAGAGAGAGAGAAATCTCTGCAAGACTTCACTCGAAATGAAAACGAAAATGCGAATAGAATTTTCGTGTGGTATCCAAAAAGCGACTCAAGAGACGAGGCGCAACGAGCTGAGTGAAACGAAACGAGTTGAGTGAAACGATCGAGAGAGAGATCCAAGACCCGAGACCCGATCTACCGGCCTGCCAACGCAGAGACACCCACACAACGCGAGTGAAACGTGAGTGGGTGAGTGGGTGAGTGCGCAAGAGCGAGATGAGAACTGGTTTCTCTTGCTCAGCCTGATCGCGGACTCCTCGACTCGGCGACTCGGCTTCAATGACACGCGAGTTGGTGTTGGCGGTGGCAGTGGGTTTAGCGGTTTATTCGGTCGGCCAAGCGAGCGAGCGACTGGAGCTCGCGTATCTGTCAGATACAACTCGGGCAAGCGAGCGTAAAGTGCTGCTTTTTAATGCCGCATTTCATTCATTGATCGTTTCAATAGCGCGCCGCACGCTCAGCTCGGCAGACAACGGTAGACAAGTGTGTTTTGCGAGCTGTGCCGGTCCCGGTTCCGTTTTTGCCCGCAGCGTGTTCTCGGGCGACGAGTCTGTATGTGTGTGCGTGTGTGTGTGGGCAGCCAAGCCAAGATCGAACGCCAAGAAGCCAATAAGCCTACTCAGACGAGCGTTGGCCCGGCCGGAGTCAAAGCCAAGTGCTGCTGCCCAACATAGACACGAGTGGACGACATTGACGGGCGACGACGTTGACAAACGCTGCCTCAGTGCATAGCGGACAGGCGCAGCAAGCGGACGCAGCACGTTCGAGGCAGGAGACGCTGACGCAGACGCAGACGCACCTTTCTCCAAGCAAACTCGTGTATTTCTGTGCGCCAACTCGGGTTATTGGATACAGATACATAGATAGAGATACATAGATACGTAGATACACAGCAGCCGCATCGCGCGTACTCACGGATATTTTTAGCAGCCGGCCTCACACACTGCCACGCACACACTCGCACTCGCACTCACACACACAGATACACTCACTCTCCGTGCTGCTGCTCGCTGACACACGCGGCTCACACGTTTTTGGAAAATCGGTTCTTCGAGGCTTTTCTCGCACTCCGCAGTGCAGTGCGTATCCAGCAGATACTTTCGATACTGTCTGCCTGCTCGCGAACAAGTGTGATTAGATCCGCAAATGACAACAAATCCCAGCAACAACTTCAAACTCGTTCGAGGAAATCAAAAAAAATCAAAACAAAATTGATTTTTGTTGTGTGTTAATCGGCCAAAATTATGCATGAAGCGAGCGTTAATCTAAAATAGAGTCTCAAAACAAGAAAATAAATAACAAATTCTATGACTAATTGCTGATGCTGTGGAATTTAAATTGAAACTCAAAACTAAATTGATATTCGTATTCGTTCGAATAAAAAAATGCAAGAAATAAATTCATTATAATGCCGCAGCCAATCTCAATTAAAGTGCGCGCACAGTGTTAAAAGTTTTAATTCGAAAATGAATACGAAAATACTGCTCAAAAACTGAGAAAATGAATAGAAAAATACTGCTCAAAAACTGAGAAACAAATAAGATACGAAAAGATACGGCAAAGCGTCGCCCAGTTGCAGATACTTTTTTTTTGGATTTATGAAATCAAAAAGGTAAATAAATGTGTGCCCCTACACACACACACCGACATATTTATGTATATAAACTGTGCTCCTTGTTGTTGTTGTATCAATAAAAATAGACAAGCTTCGTGAGATCAGTGGGGGATGGGGGGAGGTGTGGGAACAGGGAACAGGGCACCGGCTCGGCTAGGGTGCGCTGCGGTGGCAGGCGACGCATTTATTTGCCCGAGGTGTTGAAAACTTTTGCCGCCTCCTCTTGCCACTGTGGAGGGGGGAGGGCAGGGGCGGCTGCAACTTGTCAACACTTTTGAGGAGTAGGAGAAGAAGCCAGCGGGCAGGGGCAGCGGCTGCCGAACTCCATTGGGCACGGTTTGGCAAAGATCAAAAAGTTTCAACAAATTGATTTAAAGTTTCGGAAACGTAGCTCAGACTTAGGGTATCTGCACGTCGTGCACGCCCTATATATATATATATATGTTTAACTACTCGTTCATTATTCATTCCGCTCGATTTAGCATACGTTTTTATGAGTTTCCCGCACGAGTCTTGTAAACAAACACAGATCGACAGAAACAAAAATTTGCTGCATTTAATTGTCGATTAAGATTCGGATCTGAGCCAGAGATCGGTGGCAATATCTCTACGGCATGGCCCCGTGACCCAAATTTGGCAAATGAATGTGGGAACAGCTGCCGCTAGCTTCCCACTATTCGTATGAAGAAAGATTGGCGGGCGGAGCCGATGAAAAACAAAGGGAATTAGCCGAAAGGCAACCTGTCAAAAATCACGCAATTCAAAAGTGCAAAAGAAAAAAAAAACATCAAATGGGTAATACAAAACCACACGATGCTACCAAAATATCTGCAGAGAGAGCGAAAGGCGAATGGGAAGCGAGGCGGGCGGGAGATTGCTTGGCAGTGCCATCGCGCAGTGAAGGTAAATACAAACATATCACACATACGCAACGTGTGCCAATTTTATTAAACAAACTCAACTTAAATGGAAAATCAAACATAAACTCATGTGCGAGACGAGTCAACAGATAACGAGACAAAGCGCAGGTAATAGCAACAACAACTGCGGCAGAAGCCATAAAACAAAAATTGAAAGATGCAAAAAAAGCAAAAAAATAACAAAGAAAAGAAGGAAAAGAAAAAATGAATTCGAATCGGAACTTGCCGCAGAGTGCACTAAAAATAACAATGCCAACGGCAGCACACGAGACGCGCAGCAACAAAGAACGCAGGCGACGAGCAACAGCACGAGACAACAGCAACAACAACAGCAGCAGCAACAACAGCAGCAACATCAACAGCAGCAGCAGTAGACAGTCAAGCAAAAGATTTTGATGCCTTCCACAAAAAGCAAATTAAGAATCACAAATCGAAAAAAAAGAAAATAGAGAAAAACCTGCATACAATAAAAACTAATTTTAGAGCTGTGGCAAAAACAGAGAATCTGAGTCAGTCAGACTCCAAAAAGAGATGTGCCCGCAGCGAGGGAGGTTTCAGTATTTTTGCGGCCAAAGAATTGCAATGCAAGAGCAAGAAACTAGGGCGAAAAATAAGTCTAGACTAGAAACTGCTAAGCCAATAATTAATAAGTTATTCCAAAAAATTAATTAGAAAGTAGAGAGAAAAAAAAGTCTAGACTAGAAGCTGCTAAGCCAATAATTAATTAGTTATTCCTAAAATTAATTACTCCTCTTTTACCCCTCTCTAGACTGGCATCTTCAAGTGTTTTCTAGTATATTAATTAATGCGAACTATTTACTGACTATATGCCTGATTCTACGATTGAGATCTGACTGAGATCTTCAAGTTGACTATTTCATTAATCTCTAGACTATCCACCTTATCTGCCCATACCTTTGCTGCTACATTTCTATATACAGGAGTCTTCAAATTGTCTGTATTCTATTAACCTAGCCCAAACATAATCTGTGCTACGTGTCATTCTCAGCTTTCTACAATTCTCGTTCACATGGCAACAACTATTGTAGCTTTTCTCGCATATTTTCGCCAGCAGACGCTTTATTTTCCATTTAACCGCACCCGACTGCCATTCCCTTGCCCCCCCCCCCCTCCCTACAGCACCCCTCACACTTCTTCGGCTCCCCCAACGCTTGCACAGCTCACTTCTGTGGCGTGCAGACAAGCGTGCAGAAAAAGTTCTAAATTTAATGGCTACACCTAAAAATGCAGTGACTGCAACCGGGCCGGCGGGCGAGGGTTTTCTTTCAAGTGCACTTTGGACAGACAGCAGCAGTTACTCCCTGCCGAAAAAACAAAAAAAAAAAAACGAGTAGAGCCCAAAAAATAAAAACAAAAAACCAAAATTTCGCCCACCTCTTCACGCCTGGACGCACGCACGGCGCGCCTTTTGTCTACTTTGTTGTAGGTCTGGAGTGGGTATTGGAAATTGCATGTAGTATGCTTGCTTGCTTGTTTGTTTGTTTGTTTGTCGGGTGGTTTGTTGTTGCTTGTTTGTTCTGCTGGCCATGCATTTCAATTGCTTTCGAACTGTGCCGTCGCGTAATTGAAAACTTAAGCAGGCAAAACAGACGAGCGCGCGCGCGCCTGCTCGCTTCAATGGCAAATTTTCCAATCAGCAAAGGCGAGAAACTGCAAAAAGCCTGCCGCCGCATCCTGCCGCCGCTTCCTATACATCCTGAGCCACGCCCCGCCTCCACCTCCGCCTGGTCGCCTTCCGGCCCTGTTGCTGTTTGTTCGACAACGTTTATTAGCCGCGAATACCCGTAATCGCATGCAATTTGTTGGCCCAGCACACGGAACTTGCTAATTTGCACGTCATTTTGGCGCCGCAAGCAGCGCAGCGGCGCAACCGCAAGCCAAGACTAGCCTGGGGGGCTGGCGAGGGGGCAGCAGGGAGGCGGCAAGCGACTTAAAGCCAGACAGCCAGGTGCAATCATCAGCCGCAAATTCGCAGCGAATTCTTAATTGCGCCTTGTTTCTTGCATGTCGCGCGAACTTTTTTGTGCAGCGCCTTGCGCTCTAATTACCTTCAAAAAGGGTATATTAGCTGCCTTGTGCAAGTGGTTGTTGGTAGTATTATGTGTCAGAATGAAAGAGCAATTTATATGTTAGCCTTGCATAAGTCTTTATATATGTCATTCAAGCATACACACACAAAATACCAAAATTCCAGCTTGAATATTGCACTTGCAGTACACTTTTTAGCCAGTTAAGGCGGCTGAAGTGGGTGTGGTTTAGCCAACATGCAATGCCTTGGAGTATTGTCACAAAATTTGGGCTCTCCCGCTCTTATATTCTCTGAGATATGCGCGTTCATACAGACACACTCGTCTACAGATGTTTACTAAGCATATTTATACTGTATAGGAACGCAGATGCCTTCGTCTTTCTTTTCTTGTTCCTTTCCTTCACTAAGGGTATTCTCATAGTTGTTGCTGCCCGCTGTGGCAACCCTTGTAGCATTTCATGTTTTAATTCAACTAACGTCGCGTGGCAGGAAACTAATTGCCATGTTAATCACGTGGCACGAACCGCAAAACAAAGTGAATTGGGTGCAAGAGCGTGCAGAAAGTGCCGGAGAATTTGGCCAAAGCCTAAGCCAATCTGAACATGGTAAACAAGCGATGTAGGAAAGTCTCAAGATAACCGAAGATAACTGGAGCAGGCTGCTCCTGCCGTTGCCGGCACACGGATCGTACGGCGCGATTAACGGCAAATGATGAAAAGTGCAGGCCAGTTCGATCAGAGACAACAACAACGGCAACGGGCTGTACTTGTTTGCGTCTGGCTATGGGCAGAGCTATGCAACAAGTGGCAGGCTGCAGCAACACGGCATCGGGGCCGGGCCGGGCCGGGCCGGGCCAGAATCAGTTGCCAATTTTGGCAATCTGCACTAAATTGTCCATTTAAGTGAACCTGACATGCTCCGGACGATGATTGCAATCAATCTGCGCAGATTTACACCTCGGCGAGGCGGCAATTTATGAGGCCAAGGCACACACACACACACACACACACTCACACACACGCACACACTGACACGTTGCCTGGCAGCTTGGCAAGGGCGTTGGCATCGATGCAGAAACATGCGACTTTGGGCTTAGGCGGTTGCAACTTGTTGTTGCTGCTGCTGCTGTTGCTGCTGCTGTTGCTGCTGCTGCTGCTGTTGCTACTGCCGATGACGCTGCGTTGGCTTCGAATTACATTTCATGTAACTTAATTCTTGCATTAAAATGCATTCATTAACAATTTGCATTTTTCCATTCGCTTCGCCTCCTCTCGTTTCACTCGACTCTCGACTCGCACCGCAACCGCAGAAAGTGCAAAACACACACCGAAAAAAATTACAAAAAAAAATCACAAATAGATCGCAAAGCAAATCAAATGAAGAGCAACAAATACTTGTGGAAAAAGTAATGGAAAATATTTAGTACAGTTGAGAAAGAAACTTTCTCAGCATTGTTGCCCGTGTCGAATAATTTCGAATTAGACATGAAACTTTGTGCGATCGAAAAGAGGATTTGTTTCTTTGAAAAACATTTTATTAGATTTTAGGCAGAGTTCTACTTGGGTTAGTTGCAAATTGGTTGGTTTGTTATACGCCTCGAATATGTATTTAAAAATCAACTGTCTTCAATCTTTCTGGCTTTAATAACTTCAACTCACGTCTAACAATTCACATATTGAAAGTTCCTTAAGCTCAGAAACTTGTTCTGCAATGTTTTTTTTTTAACTAAAAAATCGAATAATTTGACAAGTTCAATGTGATATACTCAAAATCTCATGGTCCAAAATCTTGGCTGTATTCCCACACCCAAATAGTGTCAAATTTCTTGTTTTCTGTTGGATTAATTTGTCAGTTCGAAATAAAATTTTTGTAGCCTATTGTAATGCCAATAAAATAAATCGAAAATCGTTCCCATAACTAAGAAGTGGTCGAATCGTATAGCTGCTAACTATCGTCTATCGATTTCGATTGTGCACGCCCAAGCCAATGCTTGATGCAAATCTTAATCGAATGACGCAATCGAATCGAGTTGCAAGTGGCAACTTCGGGGCGAGTCGTACTTGTGCATGCATCTGTGGCATCTGCGATTGTGCAGCGAGTACCCGATACGCGTTCACATTCGAAAACGAATTTCGAAGTGAACCCGTACCCAAGATCGCATTTGTTTAGGTGACTTTTTGGTTGCTGCGTTTTTTTTTCGGCTTCACTGGGTTTTATGACGGAAGCTAAGCCAAGCGACATGAAGGAACCACCCACACCACACCAGCGTAGAGCACACCACAGCACAGCACAGCAGAGCAGACCACGAACGGAATAGAGCAGAGCAGAGCAGACGCACTCCATCCGCTGCGACTTCAGAGTTCAGTTCGCTTGGGCAATTAGAACCGTTTACGGAAGTTGTCGGATGGGTTAGACATGTTACGCTCGATTGGGCAACGATTTTGACGGAGCATTTCCAATTTTTTTTGTTATTTTGGGCAATTTCAACAAATTGTTAATTGCTTTTGATTGCTGGGGCGGCTCACGGCCCACGCCTGCGCGCAAGAAGCCGCTGGGACCGCCTCGATTTGTTAAGCGACAATCTGACTTGAACTTTCTACTTCTACGCCGTCTTTGCAGATGAAATCCAACACGTACGAGCTGCAGAACTACGCGGAACTAGACATGGAGCTGCACAGCGATCCGGTCGCGACGCAGGCGAAGGATGCGCCGGGATTACGCAAGCGCAAGGCCAGCATAACGACGGGTGAGAAGTATTCGCTGCGTCAGAAACGGCAGAAACGCAGCCTGGGCGAGCTGTCAGCGGCAGAGGCGCCGCCATCGCCCGCCGACGATCTACAGTCCGAGCCAGCCACAACGCCGACGGCACGCAAAACGCGGGGCAGCGGTAAGAGTCCGGCCAAGACGAAAGCGCCGCCGCTTAGCAAATATCGCCGCAAGACCGCAAACGCCCGGGAACGCACACGCATGCGCGAGATTAACATGGCGTTCGAGCAGCTGCGTCATTGTGTGCCGCAGTCCATAACGGGCGATGATGCGGCCAATACCAACGAGAAGCTGACGAAGATAACCACACTGCGGCTGGCCATGAAGTACATCGGCATGCTGAGCGAGTCGCTGCAGGATCCCAGCTACGAGAGTGAGTTTCTGGTCGAGTGTTTGCGCGAGAGTGCAAGTCGCGAGGCGCATGTTAGCCTCGATACAGATCCCGAGCTCGAACTGGAGCTGGAGCCGGAGCTGGAGCTGGAGCCAGAGCTGCAGCCAGTGCCGCAAGCCAAGCCCAAGAAACAGAGCAAGAGCAGCAAGAAGACAAATGCCAGGCGACAGAGCAAAGCATCGTCCAAGGCAGCAAGCAAAGCTACGAAAACTGCGAGCAGTTCACCCGAATCGTGTTACGCCTCGTCGTCCGTGGGCTCGCCCGCCTTTTGCGTAGTCGCCTGCTCGCCCAGTTCGGCATATGCGTCGCTCTCCTCATCCGCCTCCAGCTCCAGCTCGAGCAGCAGCAGCGGGGGCAGCGTTAATGGCAGCGCACCCATCGACACGGACAGCCTGGGGGATATGCAGGCGTTAAGTGAACTGAATACTCTGCTAATGGATTCGGACAGTGAGTCGATGCACTGCCTCGATCCGCACGTGAATGCCGTGAATTCCTATCACAGTCTATTGGGCGCGGCCGGCACGGGATTGCCCGCACGCGGAGATCTACCCATTTCGATGCATTCGCCGCTGGACAAACCCGACGTCGAGTTAAGTCTGCGCCTGCTCGATCCGTCGACGGACTCCTTCGACTTTGCCGGCGACCAACAGCCGTCGGCTTGCATCAGTCCGCTGGCCACACTGGACAGTTTTCATCCGTTCGCGGATCTGTTGCACGGCGATTTTAACGACCTGTTTCTCACGTGATTGGCGCCAACTCAAACTGTTTTTAGCACGTATTTATTGATAGTTTCTGTATTTGTAAATTTATCTCGATATTGATTATTTGTTACACTGTGCGTTTAAGTTTAACCTAGTTGGTATACGCGAGAACCTAACCTCATTCATTAGCATTAGCGTACATCGGAATTCATCGTGTCATAGCAGGCAGACAGCCGTCAGGCCATGTTCATTTGGCGCGCGTATTGGCGATGCATTAATTGCTATCGATAACTGTTGTAAGCAGCCAATCGATATTTAGTAGTTTAGTATTTTCTTAATATGCAATTCCCGATTTAATTATTCAAGAAAGCAAACATCGCATGACTGCTCAACAATCGTAATCGACAACTGATTTATCGATCGCCAATGCCACGCACATTTCTTTCTTCGTCGATAACCAAATTAGTCAACTAAGCATTGCAATCGTACAATTTTCAAGTGTTTATTGTAAATAAATCACAAAATGTTATTCGAATTCAATTGTTTTATTCGCTCTCGATGTAGAAAACTTATAAAAAAAAATTGGAAACTTAGAAAAAAGTTTACGTATTAACAATTAGCAATGTACTCCGCCGATAACGAAACCAAATTTCCCGATGCTTTCAAGCTGCTCAAACCGTTCATGCTGACGGAGGATAAACTAACGCAGATACGAGTCGGAATGTCGAAGGAAATAATAGCTGGCCTGGGATCGGCAACACACTCCAGGTCATCGATACCGTGCCTGCTCAGCTATGTGCAGAATCTGCCGACCGGCAACGAGCGTGGTCGATTCCTTGCACTGGAAATGTGGCCGACCAATTGTCGCATCATGCTGGTCAAGTTTAGCAGCGAAAACGATATCTACATGAGCTCCAAATGTGTCATCATTCCGCACACCATAGCCGGAGCACGTGGCACCAAGCTATTCGATTTTCTTGCCCTGAACATTGCTGCGTTTGTCAAGGAAAAGAAGGTCGAGAAGGATAATCTTCCGATGGGCATATCTTTTGCATTTGCATTGAACAAACTCTCGCTGGACGTGGGCATTCTCGTTGCCTGGACCAAGGGCTACGGCGCCAAAGAAGCTGTCGGAAAAGATGTGGTGCAGCTGCTACGCGACGCATTGAAACGGCACGATGATATTTCTGTTAATCTGGTGGCCATTGTCAATATCTCGGCCGGCACGCTGATGGCATTGGCATGGTCGTACACCACTTGCAAGGTAGGTCTGATCATCGGTACCGTCACGAACGCCGCCTATGTCGAACAGAGTGCCCTATGCGAGCGCTACGAAGGCGATGAAGATCTGCCGCTGATGATCATCAACTCGGAATGGGGCAATTTCGGTTTGAACGGACACTTGGATTCCATACGCAACGAATTCGATAAACTGGCCGATGCCGCGTCCAGTAATCCGGGTCTGAAGTACTACGAGAAATGCATTAGCACGCTGTATCTGGGCGAACTGGTGCGTCTGATTATCGTGCGTCTCATGAAAATGGGCATCATGTTCAAGACGTTCAATCTGGACTACATTGGCATTAGCTGGAAAATGGAAATGAAATCGATAATCGATGTCGAATCCGATCCGCCGGGTGTGTACGTTAAGGCGCAGGAGGTTATGGACAAGTTTCGCATGCGAAATTGCGAACAATACGATCTGGCCATGTTGCGATTCATCTGTCAAACGGTCGCGGATCGCTCGGCCATGCTTGTGGCCGCCGGTCTGTCGGCCTTGATCAATCGCATGAACTATCCATTCATCACGGTCTCGGTCGACGGCGGCATATATCGTCTGTATCCACGATATCAGCAAGTACTCAACAAATACGCGCGTATTCTGACCAATTCGAGAAATCAGTTCGAAATCGTCATAGCCGAGGATAGTCCCGGCGTGGGTGCGGCTATAGTTGCCGGTCAAGCTGTCGGCCTGGCTACCGGTTCGATATGAGATTGTGATGTCACCAAGTCGATTATCGTTTATCGAATTGCTTTCAAGAAATTCAATATTTTTCGAGTGTCGTTCTAATTTTAGTTTTGTCTTTTATTCAATACATTTTGGCCAGAAAATAGTGTCGAAGCTATGGCCTTTCGATCTGCACGAATCTAGTCACCCTGCAGTCCTCGAAATGTTTGAAATCATTGTACTGTATCTTTGGAATTCAACATCAAAATTTCAGAAAATTTAACTGTTTTGTATTTGATTTTCAAAATTTCCTGCCTGGATTTGTAACACACAGCAAGATGCCGACGCAGATGCAACAGCTGTACCCGGATGCATATGATATATGCTCCAAGTTCCACATAACCGATCAGCAAATGGCCGAGATTGTTGTGCGACTGACCAAGGAGATTTCGATGGGTTTGGCCAGGGACACACATCCGCGAGCGGTGGTTAAATGTTTCATAAGCTACGTCCAGGATTTGCCCAGTGGCAAGGAGACTGGAAAGTATTTGGCACTCGATTTGGGTGGCACCAATTTCCGTGTACTCCTCATAAACCTGGAGGCCAACAATATCGACATGATATCGCGCAGCTTTGTCATCGGACCGGCCCTACAGGAGGGTGCCGGCAAGGATCTTTTCGATTTCATTGCCGAATGTTTGTCCGAGTTCTGTAAACAGCAGAGGGTTGAACAAGACAATCTACCGCTTGGATTCACGTTCTCGTTCCCGGTGCAACAGCTCGGGCTCGCCAAAGGTATACTGGTCACGTGGACAAAGGGATTCAAGTGCGATGGTGTGGTGGGCAAAAACGTTGTCGATCTACTGCAGGATGCGATCAATCGTCGCGGCGATGTCAAAGTGAATATTGTGGCAATTGTCAACGATACCGTGGGCACGCTAATGTCCTGTGCCTACGATAATCCCAGCTGTCGCATCGGCCTGATTGTCGGCACCGGCACCAACGCGTGCTACGTGGAGAAGACGGTCAACACGGAAATGCTCGAAGGCTATCAGACCGCGAGCAAACCGAACATGATTGTCAACTGCGAGCTGGGCGCATTCGGCGACAATGGTGTGCTCGACTTTATACGCACACCCTACGATAAGACGGTCGACAGAGAGTCGATAAATCCGAAGAAACAAACATTCGAAAAGTGTATTTCTGGCATGTATCTGGGCGAGGTGGTGCGTCACATTATTGTCGATCTGATGGCAAAGGGTGCGATTTTCAAGGGGCACACGTCGCAGCAAATGAATGAGAAAGGCCGCTTTCTCACACAATACATAACGGAAGTTGAGTCCGATCCTCCGGACAGTTTCAATCACGCCGCTTTGGTTATGGACAATATGGGAATCCGTACGACCAATAAACACGACTTGGGTTGTCTGCGCTATATTTGCGAAACGATCTCGACGCGCTCGGCGAAATTGGCTTCGTGTGCACTTGTTTGTTTAATCAACAAAATGAACCTGAAATCCTTAGTTGTTGGCATTGATGGCGGAGTCTATCGATATCATCCGCATTATCACAAGCTTCTGAATACCAATATGAATGTCCTATTGAAGGGTTCGGTCAAATTCGAGTTGACAATATCTTCGGATGGTTCGGGGCGAGGTGCAGCATTGATAGCCGCCACCAGTTCCCCCAAATAAAATTTTCAGTCATTATTTATATTTTAAGATTTTAATGAAAAAAACGCTGTTTTTTACAATTTGGCTTTCGACTGCTTAACTCGGCTTGCTCGTCGGCAAGCAGTGCGAAGCAGTGGAATTGGCAGCACTGGAAACATTTCTGCAAACAACATTCAGCTCCTCAATTTAACATTTTACTCAAATGGTAATGCGTTAGTCGCGGTGCAACGTTAACCAACACTCACACGAAATTGCCGTACTGAAAAGACATCGCTTGAAAATAAAAATAAATAAAACATTAAACAATGCCCGAACAGACTGAATCAAGTCCAAAACTGAACGTAAGCAGTGAGATTAAGAGTCCAACCTACGATCTAAGCAAATTCCGGCTTCAACGCATACTTAATAACAATAGTAAAGCCAAAAGTATAACCTTACTGGGCACATTCCCGGACTTGTCCGAAACTGATGCGGCTATTGTTGTTTTCGAGAAAAATGGTAAATAAACAAAGCAAACAAATCGAAAAGGGGACGCATCAAATTCAATATGTTCCTTGCAGCTTATCGGGAAAGCGATGTGGCGACTGCAGTGCCGACAGACAAGTCGACTGAGCCGGTGTCCAAGCCAAGCTACTTCAGCCCCGAATTGAAGGTACGCACCGACTTTGTTAACAATATTTACGGCAGCTTTCAGTGTGTTCCCAGCCAAGAGCTGTGCGGTAAGTGTGTGGAATTTGGGTTTTTCACATAGTTTCATACTCTATTTTTTAACAACAGCTGTTAAGAGCACCGTGATCTATCCGGCCACCGAGAAGCACATAGAAAAGTATTCCATTTGCCAGAAGTATCTGATCGATGAAACTGCTGATCTCTATGAAACTGTTACGCTACCCTACATTACCTCCAGTCAATTCTCGCTCGACTGGGTGTACAATATTCTGGAGCATAAGCAGGAAAAAGAACGTATTGTCTTTGAAGACACGGATCCCGAAACTGGATTCATATTGCTGCCGGATCTCAAGTGGGATGGACGGAATGTCGAAAACCTCTATTTGCTGGGCATAGTTCGCAAGCGTGATATTAAATCACTGCGCGATCTCAATGCAAGTCATTTACCCTTGCTACGAAACCTGCGGCAATCCGCCAAGCAGGCAATACATAAACAATACGGCCTGAATCCCTTCCAGCTACGCATGTACTTTCATTATCAGCCATCGTTCTATCACCTGCATGTGCACATTAATCTAATCCGCAACGATGCTCCCGGCATTTGGTGCGAGAAATCGCACATGCTCGACACAGTCATTAACAATCTGGAACTGGTGCCAGATTACTATCAACGAGCAACGTTACCGTTTGTGCTGTACGAGGGTAACAAGTTGCTGGATCTGTACGATGCGGCGTTAACGGTGCGCAAGGTATCGTCTGCCACAGACAGTACGGCATCCGAAGTTGCCGCAGCAGTTGCAGACGCTGCTGAAGAAGGGTTTACGGACGAGGAACCGGACGAAGATGTGCGTCAATGCAAACGCATTAAACTAAGCGCGCCCGAGGAGAAGCAGCAGGCGACTGAGGACAAAGTGTAATTGCAAACAGACGCACCAAATAAATAATGTAAAAAAGCTACATATAAATATGTATTTTTTTGTCAGTTTTTCTTATTTTATTTTTATTGATAGTGTTGCTATGTCTGTTGTGTATTTGTATTTGTAATTGTGGCTGCTTTTTGCTAAGTAGTTTTTGCTCTGTATTATGCTTGAGGCCTTTATGTATTTAATTGTTTGCTATCCAATGAAATATCATTTGTGTTAGCATTGTCATTATGAGAATTCTCGTTATTTTGATTTCGAGCTTAATGCGTGTGAAAAGCAAACATTGAAACAATGGAATATTCAAGGGGGGCTTCAACTTTTCTAAAATCTCAACCAATCTTATAATTTCGTATTTATTTCATATAGTTTAGTATGGACAAATATCAATTGAAAACATAATCATATCATAATAAAACGGTACATAATTACAAAATATTCGTTACAAATTCAATCATTGTTGCCCGGTTTTTTGGGGCACTTCTTATTGTACCCAATTTGTTCTGGATGCCTAAATGCTATTTTTGAAATCGGGAATAATGCGGCCAGTTGCCATTGATGTTTATGTTTTTCTCGTTATCTGTGTGTGTGCGTGTGTGTGTGTGTATTGTATTATAATTTTACAGATTTTAGTTTATGTTTTACAGCGTTGTCAACGAATATGCCGAATTGCATTCGGGATTTCGAAAGTCGTGCTAAGCGAATGCTTCGATCTTATGGGCTCGTGCCAGCTTACGAGCCACAGCAGCTGCATGTGTGTGTGTGTGTGTTTGTTCGTGTACGTGTAGTTGTGTATGAGTGCAGGATATACACATCGGAAATCTCTCTAGCCTGGAAGCCTTGTACAACATCTTTAAATATGCATACATACATACATAAATATCGTTTCAAATATGTATATATATAAATATATGTGAATATATATTTATAAGCTGGTGCACGCGTACATACATATACAGAAACGTATGCACATATGCGAGACAGATACATACATACATTACATGAGTATATAAAAATAACAAAAATAATAGTAGCAATAAAACTGTAGTGTATAATTCATCATTCATTAATAAAAACAATGCGCACCCTGTTGGCTTTGCCCGAATACTTTCATCATCTTTAATTGCTGTGACTGTTGCTGCTGTTCTGAATCGGCGTTCCCTCGGCGTCGACTTCCCTCTGACCGTGTTCCTGCTGCATGTACATGACAGCAGTGCTGGGCGAAGTGTTCACCGACATGCTGGTCGTCATCGTTTTATCCGTATCCGAAATGGACCAGTTACGCTCCAGTTGCTCCAATGCTGCCATCGTAGCCGTTGTGGTGACACCAGCACCGGAACTCTCGGAACCAGCGCCATCGGTCAGAACGCCGGCACGTAGTGTCTCCTCAAGTAGCACCTGAATCTTTTCCTGATCATCCAGATGCACGAAACCCAGACGCACCAGTTCGCTGGTCAAATCAGCTGCCGTATCCTCCTCATTAACCTGACAAGTTAGCTGGCGATTCATCTTGTCGTCCATGCGCAACAGTATTGTCATCAGTATATCGTTGCTGTCCTCCTTCTTCTTAACGCTGCACATCATGTTAACGATGCGACGCGATTCGGTATCGACGGGCTCCGGCGTGGCCGACTTGACCGAGTCGGCACGTTCGGGCGAAGCAGCACGTGAACGAAAATGTGGCGGCTTTTTGCCGCTGTACGTAACCAGCGGATAGACACCGTATTTAACATCCTCGACAAACTTCTCAAGCTTGTCGGCGCCGGGCACATCCGACAGTCTGAACTGACGCTCGTTGCTGTCGGACATCTTTAGCTGAGCCATAATCACATCCGGATGATTATAGCGCTGCATCAGACCATCGAAGGCCGTCTCGGAAAACATGGTACGATTGGCGGGCGAGAAGACCAGACAGTGGGCGGCCAGAAGTTTCAATGCGTGCACCTGCCAAATGTATACAATTATCATATGTGTCGTATATGTAATGAAACTATCAAGTCGGAGTCGAGGAGCTGCGATAATGAACTCACCTCAAAAAGCAATGGATGAAACAGCAAATCGCTGGCACTTGGTCGATCCTGTGGCTGCGGATTAAGACATTTCAATATAAGATCACGCTGCAGATCATTGTCCAGGCTATTGATTGTGCGCAATATGGTCTCCTCGTTGATGGCAGTCGGTTCACTGTTGCTGGATTGTGGCTGTATTTCCAGTGCGGCCATTTCGAGGGCGCACATACCAAAGGCGTATATGTCGACGGCGGCAGTCAGTTGCTCCGCTGCACCATATTCCGGGGCTTGGAAATAGTGAACACCACGCTCCTCCCCCTGCGGCTGCTTCCGTTCCGGCAGCTGGTCAAGTTGCTGATGTCGCACACTGTAATGCACAGCATCGGGAACCACAGAACCGATTTTGACCAGACCGTTGTGCTGTATGAAAATGCTATCACAGGTTAGATTGCCATGAATGATGGGCGGCGTGCAGGAATGCAAATAACTGAGCGCGGAGAGGATCTGTGTGCACCAGCGGCGCCACGATTCGAGCGGCAATCGCTTGGCATTACGCTTGGTGCGCTTGAGGAACTGTTTCAGCGATCCAGACGACATGTACTCCGTAATGAATATGACGCGCGGTCGCTCCGCTTGCTGTATGTCCGTCCAGTAGCGATGGAATTTAACAATATTCTGATGATCAAGCTGCAACAGATTATCGAACACCTGACACATCTTGTCCTCCTGGGTTTTGAGCTCCTGCAGCTGCGCGTATTGCACCTCATTCCAAACGACCTCAACACCTTCCTCGGTATCCATTGCCAGATGTACACAATCAATGCCAGGCACATCGCGTTGATCGACTTCTTCGCGCCGTTTTAGCCAACGTCCGCATGGCGACTCCTCCAGTATTTCGCTCTCATCCTCCGAATCGTCGCCAGACTCGCGTGGCGATGAGTCCACAGCCAAATTACTAACAACACCACCATCGACCGGTGCTGCTGCTATTGTACTCGAGGCGCCCACTATATGCGGTACAGCTGAGGAAGCCGGCTGTGTTGAGGAGGATTGCGGTGGAGCGGATGCGGATGTCAAATTGATGCCGCTAGCCGGGCTAGCGACAGCGATCCCAACTGCCTGATTAGTTGCATTTGGATTCGGATTCGGATTGGGATTGGAAATCGTTTCGTCCACGACGCTACCGCTGCTGCCGGCATTTGCTTGGCTATTTGACATTAGGGCGGGGTCGTCGTTCGTTCCTCACAAAAGCAGTTCAACCGCTGTTGCCACTGTTACGCCTGCTTGTCTTTCTGCTAATGTAGTTGTCGTTATAATTGTATATTGTGTGTGTTTTGTATCCGCTCTTTTATTTACTTAAATTATTCTTCACTTTATGCTTAAAATCGTTCAAATATGATTTCTGTGTTTGCTCCAATCTAAACCTGTCGTTGCGTCGCTGCTGTCGCCGCCGCTCCACAGCCGCAACTTCTGCCCACACTCTACACACACAGCCACATACACACTCGTACACTCGTACACTCACACTCGCACTAATAAACGCAGCACACTATCCGCCACCACCCTTCTCACTCGCACAACCGCTCTGCCTCTTCAGCCTCTTGTTCAATAACACACTCTTTATCACTGAGCCTTTTTGACGATTTTTACGTTCTTGATTGATAATGCCCTACAAGGTAGCAGCTGCGTATAATTACTAACTACTTTTATTGGTCCTGATATGCAGCCGTTTTAGCTTGTTTAAGCGTTTTTTCACGCTTTTAAAACACCCAAAAAATGTGAGCAAATCGATGCATCGATGCTATCGATAATTACAGACCGATGTATCGGTATAGATATATTCGATGTTTCGTGTGCTCTTTTCGGTTACGCCAACCATACTTCTGCATCCGTGGCGCTGATTAATTCCAATAAAATGTAATCAAATAAAACGAAAAGATTGAATAAACGTTTTTAATATCTCGCTTAGTTTAAGAAATAAAGCCTCCGATAATTTGCAGTTTAATGAAATGATTAGCCTGCTAATCTGACCAGTGTAACCAAGTATCTAAAAGTTAAATGTTTTATAATGTGGGTATAAAAATGTCCATGACTATGGTCTCACTGTCAACCAGCTGTAATTGTTTACCATATTGTTTTTGAAATTTTACAATGCTCTTTTAGAGATTTAGATTTTTTCGTACGAATGCAGTATTTTTATTGCATGTTTTCAATGATATTTGTATTGGTTTGTAGGAAGAAATATACAACTGAATAACAGAAACTTGCTATTGAGAATGTATAAATAAATAGTATTTACTAGTTACCGCAGCTATTACAAATTTTTGGATGCCACGCATACATGTACACTTTGGCAGATTGTCAGACGCACGTACTTGCGGGCATAACTAGTCCCATATTGACAACGTCTGAGAATATACATATATACTACACCTTAGTGTGAAGACCAAAGTTAATATACTGATTGCAGTGTTATAAAAAAGCGTTTGGTTTCAACAGTCAATTATAAACAACTACAGCTGATTGTCAGTGAGACCATTTGCCATCTCTGACTGGTCACACTATAAAAAACTTTCAGAAACCTGGTCATACTGGTGTTTGTGTCTGGCAAAACTGATCAGAATACTTAAACTTATCGGATGATTTGGTATGACAATTTAGCTGCAATTTTGGCGTCACAGAAAATAAAAATCCTTCAATTATGAAGCTACGGCACTTTAATTTATTATACTTTCAAATTATTATTATATTGCATTAATTACACTTCTTGCACATCTAAATTATATCGACATCGTGCTATCGATTATTATTGGTACGTATTGCTATGCAGCAGCTGATAGGTGATGTGACGATAAATACAAAAAAAATTCGACATTTAATTAATATGTAACACAACATCTACGCTACGACGTTTAATAAAAATTCCAAATTTCCAAATTTGTGCAGTGCTTGTTGTTCTTGCAATAAATATAGTGACTGTGCTCCTAAGCACAGTCCATTACAGGGGCAAGTGAACCAAATTTATGTGTTTTACCTCCCCTCCCCTCAATAATAAAAAAGCCCCAACTGCTAGTGAAAGTTTTTTCTCGTCTTTGTTTTGCAATTTGTTGTAACTGTAATTGCAACTGTTTTTTTCTGCCATCGCATTGGCTCTCATCTTTGAGCCAATATTCGCACGGTGTGAGCGCCTCGTGTGGACGACAATTTTCGCTCACTTATTGTATGTGTTGTGTTATTGTTAAATACGTGTATATATACATATTTATAAATCGAATTGAGTTGAGTCGTCCCCGTGAATTGGCCTTGTATTATTTGCGCCAGGTACCACCACATCAAAAAGAAGAAGAGAATAAGCAAAAGAAAAAAGTAGCGCGAAACTATTTACAACGAATCGAAACCTATGCATTCCCCTTTCCCTTTGAACCTGCGCCCGCACCCACCCACAAACAGCGCAGCGCCCCCTGAAGGCTGCCCGTGACGACAGTAGAAAATATAAAGCCGTCGAACATCGAATTGTAAATGTTCTCTCGTATCGCGTATCTCGTGCACTTATCTTTTGCCGAGGGTCAAGGCCATATTTTAGCTCAATTTAATTGTTGTGGCATGCAAATAAATGTAATGACTTGCCAAATCAGAATCGTAATCGCAATCGAACTAATGACAATTCGCTTAGGTCATGCAAACCTCAGCAATCGCCCGCTCCCCCGCACTCAACAATTTGTATCACCGTATCATAATGCAATAATTATGAATCGATTGAAAAGGAAATCGCAGAAAAATATAAATAACTCAAGCTCATATATTTGTGAATCCGACCCAGCATACAGTTCGGTTAAGCGCTGTGAGTCACCTTCTATTTGGACAACAAATTAGTAAAGCCCGGAACGCTTAAAGCAATATTTCCACTGTACTCAATATAGTTCAATATATGTTAATGCACTGTCACGCTAAATACATACGTGTATGCATTGACCGACATGATAAATCTCTACAAAGTGAATAAACCTATGTGAAATGGCAAAGTTGCGGCTCAGTGAATTTTACCTTGAAAAAACCGTTGGGCCCGTTGCGCAGACCTTTGAACCAAGGCTATAGTCAGAAGACTGTAACTTTACGAGATTCGTTTGACTACATTAACAAAGATTTATACAGTGAACATTACTCTGTACACACATACAAAACATGTTTTATATTAATTTTGTTTATCTATTTTTATAAAAACAGTTCAAATAGTTGGCCGTCCAAGTTGCAGTTAATTTGTTGTGTAAAAGGCGCAATAGAAGTATCAAGGCTACACAAAGAGAGTAAGGGAGCGCGAGAGACAGGAAGTGAAAGTGGGAGAGTATTGGAGAGTCCGTATCGTACCAAGAGAGCTAGAGCTACCGTAAGCCACTTCGTCGTCGCGCAAAAGATGTGCGATACCAGCGACAAGGGGCAGAAATGGAAATGTGAAATATGCACCTATGAGAACTATCCATCCTCTTTAAAATGCACTATGTGCCAGGCGTCCAAGCCGCTGCTGAACGAGGATATATTTCGGTGAGTGAATGCCACTATCCTATCTATCTATCTATCCTATATGTTTATCTCTAATTTTGTTGCAGTCTCAGTCCAGCACAGACTACATCAATAACAACAACAATACAGGACAACTACAACAGTGCGGAGGAGGCGGCAGCTGGTCTGCCCGTCGAGCCGACGTCTACGTGCTTTACCCAGCCGCAACCACAACCACAACCACAACTACAACAACAGCAGCAACAGGCACGCCAGAGCAATGTAGCTGACAGCGAGAAATGGGCCTGTAAGGTCTGCACCTATCTGAATTGGCCGCGTAGTCTGCGTTGCGTTCAGTGCTGTACGAAACGCGGTGACGCCGTGATAGACAAGGAGCGGGATGTGAACGATGGAGAGTGCATAGATCGTGCTGGCGAAGCGTTGCATGCGTTGCGAATCAGCGGCTCCGATACGGAGCTAAATGCACGCGATGCCACTGAGAACAGCAGCAGACAATTGATTGGCGCAGCTGCATCCAATCCGAATCGTCACATCCAGCCACAGATCTGCAGTAATTCTACGCATCTCAATAATCTGGCAAATGCATCTCAAAATCAGCAGCAGCAACATCAGCAACCGCAACCGCAACCACAACAACAGCAGCAGCAGCAGCATCAATCAAACCAGCAGCAGCAGCAACAACAACAGCAACAGAATTCTTCATCGTCCGCCCCAGTGCAGCAAAAACATTGCTTCGTCGCCAAATGGGCGTGCAATGTGAGTTGATAACTGGTACATATATGCCAGCATATAATAATCCTCTACATTTATTTAGTCCTGCACCTACGAGAACTGGCCGAAGAGCCTCAAGTGCTCCATGTGTGGCAAAACGCGAGAGATTAGCGGATCGGGCTCGCAAGGAGATTTGCATGCCTGCGCCAGCAGCAATTCGGGCAGCAATAAACAGTTGAATCTCCAGGAGGAGCAGCAGCAGAATGCGGACACTGTCAGTGTCAACAACTCGTTTAACAAAAAGCATATTTATCAACTAGGTAAGCGATTGAATGCGTTCTTTATTCTACCAACAGCTAACGGTTGTCTTTACCAGGTTCTTCGGAAACTATCAACAACTGTGATACGCTGCAGGAACGCCAGGAGCGTCGTCAGCGTCAGATTAGGCGTCAGGTCGATTGGCAATGGCTGAACGCCTGCCTGGGCGTCGTCGAAAATAACTACAGTGCCGTCGAGGCGTATCTGTCATGTGGCGGCAATCCGGCGCGCTCGTTGACCAGCAACGAGATCGTCGCACTGAATCGGAACTCGGCCTTCGATGTGGGGCATACGCTCATCCATTTAGCAATACGTTTTCATCGGGAAGAGATGCTGCCAATGCTGTTGGCACAAATCTCTGGCTCAGGGCCAGGCATAAAGCGTGTGCCTTCCTATGTGGCTCCGGATTTGGCAGCGGATATACGACGGCATTTCTCAAATACGCTGCGCATACGAAAGTCCGGTTTACCCTGCCACTACGTGCAGAAGCATGCCACGTTTGCGCTGCCGTCGGAAATTGAGGAGCTGCCTATACCTATACAGGAGCAATTGTACGATGAGCTTTTGGATCGTGATGCACAGAAGCAGCTGGAAATGCCACCGCCCGCACTGAACTGGTCCCTGGAGATTACGGCGCGATTGAGCTCTCGTCTGCTTGTGCTATGGAATCGAAGTGCTGGCGATTGCCTTCTGGATTCGGCCATGCAGGCCACTTGGGGTGTCTTCGATCGAGATAACATCTTGAGGCGCGCTCTGGCTGATACACTGCATCAATGCGGACATGTGTAAGTTAGAGAAAAGAATACTTAACCAGCAAATCGCTTATCTGCATTTGTTTCCTTAGTTTCTTTACCCGCTGGAAAGAGTATGAAATGCTGCAGGCGTCCATGCTGCACTTTACACTTGAGGATTCTCAGTGGGAAGAGGACTGGAGCACATTGTTATCGCTGGCCAGCCAACCAGGCTCTTCACTAGAACAACTGCACATCTTTGCCCTAGCTCACATTCTTCGACGTCCAATCATCGTTTACGGCGTAAAATACGTCAAGAGTTTTCGCGGCGAGGACATTGGCTATGCTCGCTTTGAAGGTGAGCGAAAGATTGATATGGTTACATTCCATTGGCAATACATACTTAAATGAATGTTTTAAATTGCTTCGCCAGGCGTCTATCTACCTTTATTTTGGGAACAAAATTTTTGCACCAAATCTCCCATTGCGCTGGGCTACACGCGAGGTCACTTCAGTGCCCTGGTACCCATGGAACCATTCTCTCGAATCGATGGACGTCGTGATGACGCCGAAGACGTTACCTATCTGCCGCTAATGGACTGTGAGTTGAAACTGCTGCCCATACACTTTCTGGCGCAATCCGAGGTGAGATTAATAATTGATTCAGTCAATTGTATTGAGATAATTAATTTTATTCCTCCTCCTCCTCCTGACAGGTGGGCAATGAGGAAACGATGATGCGGCAATGGCTGGATGTGTGCGTCACGGACGGTGGGCTACTGGTGGCGCAACAGAAACTGTCCAAGCGGCCGCTATTAGTGGCACAAATGCTGGAGGAATGGCTGAATCATTATCGACGTATTGCGTGAGTTTAACCTCAATAAACCTCCCAGACCAATCCTATTACCTGTGAATACCCTAAGCCATATAATATAGAGATATTATCTTACATATTTATTTAATCTTTTAATCTCCCTTAACAGGCAAGTGATAACAGCACCATTTGTGCGTCGTCCGCAGATAACCCATTACTCGAGCGATGGTGACTCCGATGAGGAGTAGACAAGGAATGGGCGCACTCGACAGAATTGTTAAGGTCAGGTCAAATGGTCTTCTTGATGATGGGTGAACTGGTTCTAAAGCCGCAAAACACTTAAACCAGAGTAGTTTCAATATACACATAAATTTGGTAGCAGGCAACAGTTAAAAACGGTTGATTTTAAATGCTATAGCAGCTCCTATGCACATGCAATTAGCTAATGGAATCTATAGAGGAAAAGAAAAACAAAAAAATCAAAACATATATGTATATATTATATGTACATGCATATAAATATATATACATATATCGCAATTATTAAGTTGTAGTTGCCAGCAAACTAAAGGTTAAGCAGCAAAGTACTAAAATACATTAATTGATACACAAACTTAAACACACACACTGAGAAAACAAAAGAAAATTGAATTGAAAGAAAAGATAAACATATTTCATATCCGTTTCCACATTGAAAGTTATAGTGGATTTTAGTCAAATTTATTCGCCTATGGGGTCAAAATTTCGATGGAGCATAATTCAATATTATAAATTAGTAGATTATATTTCAGAAACAATCTTTTAAGTCGATGAATACTTGGTCGAAGCGCGAATTCAAATTTAATGAAAAAAGAAAGAGATCTATAGCGAATTGCGCGAAAAAAATCGAAAACAATAGAAAGTCTATATGCATACTATACCATATATGTGTGTATGTACATATATGACCCTTATAAATACCTAAGTATGTATGTACTTTTAAACTATGGAAAAAATCTTGATGTACTATTAAATTTTAACTTGTGAAAATGCACACCATGTGAAATATGGGTGAATATGAATTACGAATATGAATTTTATTCTAATTGTAATAGTTTTGTTAGTAATGTTATTATATTATATTATATTATATTATTATTATTATTATTATTATTCTAATGTTTAAGAAAGCTTATTGTGCAAATGTACACGCAAAACGCATTAAAAACAGAATAAAACTTATAAGAAAAAAACAACCTAATGAGAAACAAAACGGTTTACGTTCGTTGCTATCGATAGTCGCGGTCGCGCGTAATCGATATTTCGAGTACCCATCCCCATTTGTATCTGAGATACTATTCTCTCTCAGGGCGGCGCAATGAGATAGATTTTAGTCGTTTTGTTGCTGCCGTCGTCGTCGGTTGTCGGTGTCGTTTGTTGGTGCGCGGGGTTTTTTCGTTCGATATCTTCAAATTAGAAATATATTTGCTAAGTCTGCCGTAGTCGAAGAAATTAATGTTAATATAAAAGAAAACCCATCGTTGTTTCCCTATAATATTTTGCGGGTAATTTCGCGCACGCGACAAACATACATAGATGCATATGTAGTACATACAAGCACATATACACAAACACACGCACTCTCTCACACACAATTCTGTTCTAATACGCAAAGCTATCTACAATTTATTTACATAAATACACGTGAATTGCGAATGCATACGCAGAGAAAGATACAAATAAAAGAAAAATATATTGAAGCAAAGTAAAAAAATTGTTAGTGAAGTGAAGTGTAGTGAAGGTGCCAGTCGGAAGAATACGAAGACGAAGCCTGAGAAGAAGAAGCAGTAGTAGTGGTGACCTGTGCGCCTGTAGTTGTTGTGCTTTCTATCCGTGTGTTTCCCTCCCCCATTTTGCTGGCGCAAGTGTGAAGAGCATAGCAGTATCTCGCTATGGGTAAGTTGCTGTTGTATTTGTATGCCGACTGTGTGAATACGATTATCTATCCATGTATGCACTGCTCGTATTTATCCGCATACCTCTCAGTGTGTGTGTGTGTATGTTTCTGTCTCTGAGCGAACGAAATTGCGCAAAGGCAGCAGGCAGAGACCACGAGCGCCAGTGAAAGAGGGTGGTCTGGCTGGCGACGCTCTCCGCCTCTCTGCCACTGCCAATACCACTACCACTGGCTCTGCCACGCTCTCTCTCTCTCTGTCACTCTCACGTTCTCGGGCACTCCTGTGCGTGTCTCACGTACGTGTGTTTTCACATATACTTAGTTCACTTGATGGTATTATCGCATTAGTAGCGTATTATGGCACGGCCTAACGAAAAACTAGTAAAACTGCGCTGTCGACGCTGCTGTAGTTTCTGCTCTTATATGTAATTGTAGTTGTGGTTGTAGCAGTTGTTGCTGTTGTTTGCATTGCATTTGTTGTTAATCAATATTGGCCAGCTGGCGTGGAGCCCATCGTCATCTGAGAGGGTAACTTTGAAAGAGAAACCAACACACATACACGTGCATTCGCACACACACGCACAAACACACTCAAACACATACAGTCGCTCATCTGTTTGGCGGTCTCGTCCACTCCCCATTTTCGGTTCTCAGCTGCGATGACGTCAGTGTTGTTGTAAGAACAAGTTTTTTTTGCGTTGGAATTGACTCGATATCAGAGCATCTGAGAATAAGAGAATAACTGACCGAATAAGCTTGGGAGTGCAACTGCAATTACACACGATACCGTTAGGGCGTCGTCATCGCCGTCGACGTCGACGTCGACATCAACATGTCATGTCATGCTTCTGAGTTTACCGTTCACTGAGCTCTCGCTGGGAACCGAACGTTGCTGGGATTCCTCTTTGGTAACGTTAGCTCCAGCTATGCGAGCTTCTATGTGTGTGTGTATGTGCCTGTGTTTGTATGTAATTGCATAGCCCTTCTGAACAGTTATTATGAGTGATTAATTGCTTGGGACGTCCGGCAGCACGTCCCTCCGTCCGGTCTATGGCCCTAATTGAGTTCATATGCTTTGAGTACACTCAGCGAAATAACACTGTGATTGGGCACGTTTAATAGGAAATTCCAAATATATTTCGTGCTTTTCTCAGCCAGCGGAATTTCATATCGATAGACGGAAGTATTTTGAGAATTTCAAAGGGATTGTTAGTTGGAAAAAATTTCAGAAAATCACAAAATTATTGTGCTAGGTAAATATAAGCGAAGGTTTAATTTTATATATGTAATTAGCAGCTTAAATGTTGGGTTTGGTTAGTTTTTCGCAGCTTACTGCGGTAAATCTATGAATTATTTCTCATGCAGCTCAAGCATTAATTTTCTATGCGCTTAACTATTTAAACGACTTGTGAACTTTTGAACTTTAAGCGATTTGAGCTTAATTTTCAGAGTGTACGCAGCACTTCCCTTTTGCATTTGGGCTGCGGCAGAGCTGCCGGCAGCGGACACTTGTAGTTGTGTGCGTGCTTAAAATGCCCAATTGACTCGGGCGCCCGCCGCTGCCGCTGCCACCACGAACACCCCCATGCGGCGGAGGCATGTCCGTTCATGTACGTAATGTGCAGTACTCAATGCGATGAACGTTCAACGAGCAACGATCTCTACGCAAAAGGCTTAACAATAGCCATAAAACAAGCGAACCGACAACAACAACAACAACGGAGACAAATGCTCAACATGAATTCATGACGAGCGCATTGACTTCCCTTGCGAGCTTCGGTTTTGTTTTTGGTTTTCATTTCTCTAGTTGCTATTATTGTTGTTGTTGTTCGCTTTTGTGGTTTTTAGTTTCCTTTTGCGTTATGTGTGCGCGCACGGACAAATGAAAACGAAAGGGGCAAATGCGCTGCGCAGCGTCCCCCCAGGCCGACACAGCGGGACATTGTGTAGGTGCAGCTGCAACTGCCGCAGGCATGTGTTATAGCATGTGAATACTCATATGCAAAGCTATTATGAGAGAAAATACATAAATAATAATTGAGAAGGAAAAGCAGAAACGAAAAAACTACTACTATTATTTTGATAACTGCTGTAGCTCTTCTATGATTAACTATCTTTGCTTTGCTATAGTAGTTACATTTTTCTGCAAGCTACATCCCACTGTGCCGCCTCTGTCCCTGTCCCATTGCCAGTATCCACTTGGGGCACTTTTCTCATTTATTTGGTCGTCGCGTCGTGTGTGTTTTTTGTCGTGCATTCGCCTGCATCTCATTTCCCACCTCTTTCTCTGCCCGCCACCCTTCCCCGCCCGGCAGGGTTATATGGGTCAGAGCACTTGCATAGAAAGTGGCGTCGGCTCTTCAAACTGCTTCATCTGCGGCGCGAAGACTACGAAGACTACTACTACGACTTGACGTCCGTCCGCCTAATTGAATGCTATTTTCGTAGACGCAGCGTCATCATCAACTCACGTCATTTGCTGCCACAGCCCCTTCTCAACGCGTCCCTGGGCTCTTCCCCTGCTGCCTCGGCTGCGCTTTTCACTTTTCGTCTAATAAGCATACAGGAAACACTTTCAACTTGTCCGCAACAACAAAAAGCGTAAAATTGGCGGCTTGCTGAGCATGGCATGACTGCAAAATACCCTAGAATTCAGTTGTTGGGATTTTTGGAAGGGTATTTACTATAAATGGATAATAATATTTTCAAGTAGTTAAAATGGAATTTGTCTTCTTTTAGTAAAATGTATTCCTTCCTATAAGCTGTATAAATAGCTTAAAATATGCTTGAATAACTCAAGTAATCAACTCATTTTTCAAAGAGTCTGAAAGATATTTTGAAAAGGAATTTTCAAACATTTTCTAAAAGATATCTTGCAATATAAAGGAATTCTTGAAGCACAGCCCATATACCCGCTCTTTAGCACTGCTGCACCTTTCCAGCACCGGCTGTTTGGTGTGGAAATCTACTAAAATTACGCATACGCCAGGTAGCACTACACCCAAAAACAAAAAAAAACACTTGCAAAGCAATTTTAATTTGATGAGTAATTCCACGAATATACAATTCGAGAGCGTGTGCATGTGTGTGTGTCACACACACATGATTATGTTATGGCTTTTCACCATAAATATAAACACACACACATGTCTGCAGCTGTATAGATAGACAAGTGTGTGGGCAGGGTGTGTGTGAGTATGTGTGCGTTTGTTGGTGCTGCGATGTTTTTCTAGACTCCCGTGAAATGTTTTTCCCACAAATTTAATATAATTTTGCCAACGCAACGTTGCAACGCCTTGACCTCTGCTCTGTCCTCGACATTATCCTTGGACGATGCGAGGATGTTTGACGCACTCTCTGGCACTGGCATTGGCCTCCGGTTCGGAGCAGCACTCGCGCTGCCAGTCGCAATCTCTTATTTATTTGAGGTTAGGAATTCGGGGCGCGGCTGAAAATTAATTAAAATATTTGTGGCCTGCAATTTGACCTCTCGCGCGTCTCGCTTACGTAGTTAACCTTGGACTTGCCCCCCAGTCCAGTCCGTCATTGTGTGTGTCTATTTGCCTGTGTTTGTTTGACGTCGCGAATTCCAATTTATATTCAAATTCGAAACAAAAACAAATTCGAGTTCCAATTTGAATGTTGCTGCTGCTGTTCGAAACCAGTTTCTCGTGCTGTGCACAACTCCAGAACACAACACGAACGTGACTCCAAATCGACGCGGAGCGACGCGACGCGGCTCTCCGACGAGCGGCGACGCCGTCGCCACCGGTCGATGACGACTCCGACGTGGATGACATCATGCAGACTGAAATCGCTGCGGTAATTACAATAAAACAGAAATGTGCGCTCAAACTTTTTATTATGTATGCTCCGCTCCGGCGACTCGACTGGAGCATCTGCGGTGCCAACTGGCCGGCGTGTCTTGCGTGAAAATTCAATTTTCACCAATTTTACAATTGCCATTCGCCTTTGCGCGTAATTAGCATGGCGCTGCTAATGGATGGCAGCCAGGGGGATGGGGAACAGCTGAAAAGTCAATAAACAATATGCCAAAATCAATATGCGAAACTGCCAGCAGGAAGGATCCCGTCTGTGATTGCATAATAAACAAAAAAAACCATAAATAAATTTAATTCAAATAGTACACGTATACGTAATATGGAAGTGTGTGTCTATGTGTGTGTGAGTGTGATAGCTACGGGCCTCATTCAATGGGGCGTACGTCACCATTATAATGCGACTTGCTAACGGGCCCTAGCTTATCAATAAATTTTATTTGGAACGACAAAAAAATCGAAAAAGTAAAGAGAACTAAACAACGCCAGAAAAAAAGCACAAGGGAAACACAGAACAAAAAAACAAAACACACCCGAAAAAAAAGAGAAGAGAACAGAGAGCATATAAAACAGGTCATTATAAGCATATCCAATTGTTAGCTGAATATGATTATTTACATTTAAAATACTCATGCACTAAACACACTTGTGTTCTATATAGTGTGTTTTTTATACTTTTCCCAAGTGCAGCGATTTATTGTTCTTTTGTTATCGCCCAAAAACAATCGACGCTGCCTACGAAACGATCCCAACAGATCTGTCCGTCACGCAGGGCAATTTGTAATCCCGAAATATTCTCGAATGTTTTTTTTTTTGTTTTCCACTATAATCGGTATAATCGCTTTTTCGTGTATGTTCATTCCGTTTTTGTAGTTAACAATAATATTTATTATGGTGCGGCTAGATTATTTATCAGCATTAGCTTTGGGCATTCGAAAGCGCGTCGAAAGTTGAGGCGGAAAAAACGTAATAATAAAAAATAATGCTGTAGCAGGTCGGTTAATAACCTTTTTGCTGTATATGGTTATTTTTTTAGTTTCTATTTTTATGTAACATTTTTAGTTTGTTTATGGCAAAATGTTTTGACTGCCTGAAAAGCTTTTGTTGAGTTATTTTCTTGTTTACCATCCGAAAGATATAAGTGGATTTGAAAAAATATGCTCCATGCAAGCAAGAGAAGGTGTTCAGTGCTTACGATCGTGTTTTATCGCTTAAGCCCTTTGCCATATATAGCTAGAATAACTTATCGAACTTGCTCTTGACTCTCTCTCTCTCTCTCTCGGTCTTATCTTTACACCTTTTGTGTACTCTCACTATGTGTAAGCGCTATACCTACAAATGAATATATCTAGTATATATGACAGTCAAATAAATGACAAAGTCAAATATGGCAAGCAATTATCTTAGGGAGCGAACTATTTCACGCGCTCTCTGCCTCTCTCTCTCTCTCTCTCGCTCTGTCTTTGAGGCAGGGTACCCTCAGTTATGCATGAAACCGATAAAAGTCATGTCTAGGCAGACACTTGTGTATGCTTGGAGAGTACCTGCTAGGTAGGTTGCCCTTGGCCTTATCAATGATAAGATTAATTACTTGCCAAGCGCATGACTCATACATCAAGTGGTCGGAACACACTCTCAACCTAAAGAGCGCTGTATTTATTATCTAAATATAGAATAAAATAATATCAATATTTGCACAAATCTCTCAGTTATTTCGTTTTTAATTCATCTAATTCACAATTTTGCGCGTCGCACATTAGCAATGTGGCCAGTTTTAATTATACCGAAAATACTCAAAATACTATATTGCGCAATGAATCGATAACTTATTATTATTTTTAATGTTTACAACCGTAGGGTAACCCTATTTCGTTATTTACATTAGCTTTAGAAGTTTGCAAAAACCGACGTATTTTTCGTTTGCTTAAATATTCTTTACTTTAGTATATGTTGCCATATAACTTCTATTGACACTTTTGGTAAGCCTAAACCTGCAGAACAAGTTTCAAATTCGGCTAGCTGAAAATTGCTTGCAGTGTAGGTGAAACAAGTGTGCCTAGAGAACGTACGAGCTGTCAGGCCACAAAAAAGATATGTACATTCCCCTCAAGTAAATAAAAGATACACATACATACACATATAAAGATAGTATACAATAGCAAAGACAGCCAATATATACGCAAATATAAACCATACATATACACTACAGTCTGTACCTAAGCAAATCTGAATCCGAATACACTCAAGACTAAAGTGGACCGGGGCTCGAACCGTGGTCGGAGTCAAGCAAAACGGCACAAGGTTGCGCGACATTATCGCCGCATCACATGCATATGACATCAGCAGCGTGCGCCGTGTTGATTGAATGAATTTGATGCACACACACGCACTCCCACATAAACATTTACAAATACCTATAGTAACGCTCTGTCTCTCTCTCTCTCTCTCTCTCTTCCACCTTAGGAAAACAAAAAATCTACTGTGCGAAATGCACGAAAAAGTGTTCGGGCGAGGTGCTGCGCGTGGCTGACAATCATTTCCACAAGGCGTGCTTCCAGTGCTGCCAGTGCAAGAAATCGCTGGCTACCGGAGGATTCTTCACAAAGGATGGCTCCTACTACTGCATACCGGACTACCAGCGTCTGTATGGCACCAAGTGCGCCACCTGCTCGCAGTATGTGGAGGGTGAAGTGGTCAGTACAATGGGCAAAACGTATCATCAGAAGTGCTTCACGTGCTCCAAGTGCAAGCAGCCCTTCAAGTCTGGCAGCAAGGTGACCAACACTGGCAAGGAGGTGCTCTGCGAGCACTGTGTTCCGGGCGGAGCAGGCAGCGCAGCAAATGCTGCAGGCAGCACGCCCGCATCGCCGGCACGTCAGGCCTCGAGTGCCACGCCCGCTCCGCCGGCAGAGAGTCCCACACGGGCGACGGCTCATCAGAATGTCACCAGCGGCGTGCTGTCGCACAAGGCGCACCTGAAGGAGGACTATGATCCGAACGATTGTGCCGGCTGCGGCGAGCTGCTGAAAGAGGGACAGGCCCTGGTTGCCCTCGATCGGCAGTGGCATGTCTGGTGCTTCCGCTGCAAGGCGTGCAATGCGGTGCTCAATGGCGAGTATATGGGCAAGGATGCGGTGCCCTATTGCGAGAAGTGCTACCAGAAGAGCTTTGGCGTCAAGTGCGCCTACTGTAATCGTTTCATCAGCGGCAAGGTGCTCCAGGCCGGCGACAACCATCACTTCCATCCAACCTGTGCACGCTGCACCAAGTGCGGCGACCCCTTCGGCGATGGCGAGGAAATGTACCTGCAGGGCAGCGCCATTTGGCATCCGCGCTGCGGACCCGGCCCCTCCGAGTCGGGCATCATATTGAACGGCAGCGGCGCCAGGCCGGGCACCACTTCCGTTACGGGTGGCGCCTCCAATGGCAACTTCACAGACACCGAGTGCGATCGCATGAGCTCCAGTGCGCTCAGCGATATGGTATGTAGTGGCTACAGAGTGGGTGGGTCAAAAAAAGAGAGACTGTGGGGCTGGAGCTGCAGAGTAAGGCAATAGTATCGACTAAGCAACTATCGTAATACCAATACTTTTGCAGCTCTGGCAAAGAAGGCATCAGCTGCACCAGAAAACGCTGCTCTCGCTACTAATACGAATGCTCAGCAAGCTAAACACACCTTCGCACACAACACTCCATCACACAGGATCACACACACTCACACAACACGCACACCTACTCAGCACACACAACACAAAGCATACCCAACAACACGACCTTTCCACGCACCTTATGCAATTTATTATGATTTTTATGATTTGTTTTGCATTTTATTTGTTTACCTCGTTTTGAGCTTGCGTTTTTTTCTCGATTTTCTGTTCGTTTTGCAGTACATCCGTTCCAGAACACCGAGTTTTAATGGTTCACTTTATTCCTCTAGCCGCAAGGTTTGTTTTATGATTTCATTGATATGATTTTACTTTATAATTTTTACTTTTATGATTTACCGACTTGAACTTGGCTTGATTATTAATCCCCATGCACAGTCAGAAATAGCAGAGATTAAATCGAGTGATTTGAAGGGATCTTAACTAATCTAATCTGATTTTATATATGCTTTGCAGCACTATCGCACGGTTAGCCCGGGTCTGATATTGCGCGAGTATGGACGACCGATTGGAGAGGATATATCGCGCATATATACCTACAGTTATTTGACAGATGCACCGCATTATCTGCGCAAACCGATCGATCCGTATGACAAGACGCCACTATCGCCGCACTTCCATCGGCCCTCCTCGTACGCGACGACGGCCAGCAATGCCGGCTCCGTTGCCGGCAGTCGGCCACCGTCGCGCCCGCATTCGCGTACGCGCAGTGCCATGAAGGTGCTGGTCGATGCCATCAGATCGGAGACACCGCGACCCAAAAGTCCGGGCATGAACAACGAGGAGCCCATTGAGCTGTCACATTATCCGGCTGCCAAGAAGCCGCCACCAGGTGAACAGCCGAAAATCGAGCGTGATGATTTCCCAGCACCGCCATATCCCTACACGGATCCGGAGCGCAGGCGACGCTACAGCGATACCTACAAGGGTATGCCCGTCTCCGATGATGATGATCAGGAGAACGAAAACGACGAGAATGGCAAGCAGACCAATGGCAAGGTTAAGAATGGCGAAGAGCAAACGTAAGTCGTACACGATAAGCTAATCTTCTAAAGAAACTGCAATTAAAACACAATCTTTTCTCTGCAGACGCCTGCAACGCGAGGCCGAACAGCTGGAGAAGCTCAATTCGGG
The DNA here is from genome assembly GCA_018151445.1 of Zaprionus inermis. Taxonomy (NCBI): domain Eukaryota; kingdom Metazoa; phylum Arthropoda; class Insecta; order Diptera; family Drosophilidae; genus Zaprionus; species Zaprionus inermis. The sequence continues at coordinate 321,771 of JAECXD010001328.1, read as the reverse complement.
TATTGGCTCGGTAATTGCAAAGGATCTGAAGGAGCATGCCAAGTACAGAAAATGGAAGCAAAACAATTTGGATCCACGCAATGCCTCACGCACGCCATCAGCCTCCAAGGAGCCGCTGTACAAGTTGAGGTAGGACTCAACGAGTATGACTATGCATGAGAACCATACTAATTCCTGTTTCCCATTTATATCATAGATATGAATCGCCCATTGGCGCCTCACCCTCACGCAATCTGGATCATCAGAAACCCTTCTATGAGGATGAAATGTTTGATCGTTCCACCAGCTATCGCGGGTCCCTGGGCAAATCCCTGGGCAATGCGCCCAGTTACAATGGTAAAGATCAGTTAGAAATAACCACGTATACCATAAGTAGTCAGGGGACACTTGCAGATAGTACTTTCATTTTGCGTTAGAGATATATCACTCGATATGTATGCACATAGCATATTCAAAAACAGTCTGTCTACCTTGTCTGAGCATCCCTTTACCAAATCTCCCATTCTCACCCTCAAGTTTGGGAATGTGCTGCAAGAGTTTTTAAAGCTTCGGTTAATCGAAGTTAGCTTTAATTTGATACCTTGTCGAGTTGCTTTACATATAGCCCAATTACGTTTATAGCCATACATTCCTATCGCTCGCCGCCCAAGCCCGGATATGGATTTAAAACGACCACGTTGCCGCCCTACATACGAAACGGCTACAGCTCCGTAAGTGCTGGCTCCTGCCTCTGGCTCTGCATCCGCATTTGTCTCTGCCGTTTTGCCTGTTGCTTGTCTGGTGCTTTGTCATTTGGTTATGGCGTTACCTGATCACTATATCGAATGAGATCACTAAATTGCTTGGTCAATTGATTACTCGATCATTCAATTTGTTATTACTTAACCAATTGGTAACCTTATCATTTTGTCAGTGATATTACTGATCGCTTAATCATATTGGTTGCGATCAGTTGATCTCTTGTTTACTTGTTCACTTGCTCATTTGGTTGATTGAGCTATTGATTAGCTGACCGTTTGGTTGGTAGGTTACTTGATCGTTTGATCATAATGCTTAACTAATCGCGCGGTTACTTGGTCACCATATCCATAGATCTCTTAATCACTTGATCGCGTGATCACACAGTCCAATTGGTCACTTGGTAATTTGATAACTTGATCTTAGCAGTAGCTGGTACTCATCCACATTTGACGGTCGACTAATCTACTACAACGTTAACCTTAGTCTTGAAACTAGAATTATACTGACACCTGTTGCGCTACCTGTTGCTCACTTTACGATTACGATTATCTCTATCTCTCACTCTGTAATGCTGCTACTTGTGACTCCATCTACATCTGTGGTGCTGGGATCCCAAAAACAATACTAATTCATCTTCTAACTCGACTGGTTCGTCTGCCGTGTTGTTGTCTCTAACGTTTGCTACTCCTTCTCATTCTTTCTGTGTGTTTGCCTATGCTACATGTTTGTTACCACACACACACAATCACACACGCCTGTATACATACACTAACAACAATAACAATTACATACACTAACGATCATCCATCATACTCAAACTCTCGGCCCGGCTCAGTGGTGAGCGCGCTGCGGCATGTGCCCAAACCCGGATACGGCTTGGCTCCACGCTCTCACACATTCAGTTCCACAACATCTGCCGCCGCCACCACGATGCATGGTGTCACTGTAAGAATGCTTTTGTTGTTGTTTCTTCTTCTAGTTTTCCATTACTTATATATTTATTTATGTTGATTTTCGTGGAATGCCCTAGCTTGTTATTTTTTTTTATTCATTTAGAACACCTTTCTTAGCTGCGCAAACACGTTTTTCGTTCTGGTTTTGGCATGCTTTCATCCTTCATAGATCACAATTTAATCTGGACATTTCTCTTGATTATTCCGTTTAGGACTTCTCCTATGGAGGTCTCGGTGACAAAACACACAGCACAGATCTGAGCTGCGGTAAATCAGAGGGTATGTTTTTAAGCAAATCTTTCTCTTTTCTGTACTCCATCTGACTAATTGCTTTCGTTTGTAGCTTCGGTCGATTCGATTACCGAGGGCGATAGACGCGCCCTCATGGGTGGCGGCGATCTGCCCGCTTCTAGCACATACTCGGGCGCACTGTCCTATCACTATCCACAGGCAGGACTCATCCGGCGCAGCCTACCCAATATGGCGCATTCGATGCTGGTGCATGAGCCCGCCAAGATCTATCCGTATCACATCTTGTTGATCACGAACTATCGTTTACCCTCTGACGTTGATCGCTGTAACCTGGAGGTGAGGCTCTCAATATCCTTCAAATTTGATTCCCAATTAACTATATACATATGTTTTTCTATGCAGCGTCACTTGTCCGACATCGAGTTCGAGCACATCTTGCAGTGCGCCCGCTCCGACTTCTACAGGCTGCCCCAGTGGAGGCGCAACGAGCTGAAGCGACGCGTGAAGCTCTTCTAAATACCACATACTACATATAACATATAGTTGGATATTGCATCCAGAGCGGCTACTTGCGACGAAACCAAATTGAAATAATTACCTAAAGGTTCTTAACTACAAATACAAAAACAAACGGCAGCATCAAAAGAGAAAATGGGATAAAAAAGAAACTTATGCTAATTTCACAGCCAGTTTTGAAACACGCTTTAAAGATATAGTTGAAGAAGAATGAAACGGAGAAAGAAATAGTTACATTTGAGTACGGACTGCCGCAGCACACGGGCAGCTCCAGTTTATTTTTTTAAGCATTAGTTGCGCTGATGACTATTTAAATTCTATAAGAAAACCAAAAACAAAAAAAAACTAAAAGGAAGAAATCATTTAGAAAGAGTTCGTAAGCTTCGGCCTGCCGAAGTGACAGATACCCTTGCTTAGTTCCTAGCGAAGAAATAATGTCAAACGAAATATACCTTAACTGATAATCTGAACAGATAGTTATACATGCCACTCGGCAGGGGTGTCCGATATTATGTTTAACTGTGGCAGTCAAGGCGAGTCCTGAATTGCATTAAAAGCTTTTTACAACAAACTGCGGCTAATCCAATTAAAATGCATCAAAGAAAAAGAAAAGCATGTACCTACAAAAGCAGAAGATTCACGAAGGAACAGCAAAACTTAGATGTGTGGCATTAAAAAATATACGCTAAACACTTGCAAGTTGTATTTATTACTATATATTTTATTTATTTAAATAGAATATGTCAAAGAATAAACAAGATTATAATAAAACAGGACAAAACGAAGCAATATCCAACGTGTTTTCTTTAAACAATATAATTACAATAAATATATGTGTACATAATAATATATATTTTATGTGCGGTGTTCTTTGAAGTTGCATAAATTCGCCAGTTGGAATGTCTTTCCAGTAGAGTGTGTAATATCGTCATGTGGAAAAATAACTTATATACTACACGTGTGTATATCTTTGTGATTACAATTTATCATTCTCACTGTGGAGATTATGTGAAAATTTGTATTTTACGACTAGCACGATAGTTGTCTTCTCGGACTATCGTTAGAAATATACAAAAATACGTTACTATTGTATGTTTTACATTTCACATCTGTCATTATTAGATAGTACTTGCAATAACGTTGCGTCTGGAGTATATAAGTATATAAATATATTGCGCTAAGTTTCACAGTTTCTCTGAGATTCTATGTGGAGTAGTTTCAACTAGTTTAGCTTCTGCAACGTGTCGTCTAGTCGTAGGTTGTACGTGAGCTGCGTTTTCATTACGGTGAGACTGCTGCCAACGATCTGTTTATGATAGATCTGCCGTGTGACAAAGCCCAGATCATCGTAGAAGTCTCGTTCGTTCTCTTGCCATTCGGAAATTGTACACTCGAGCGAGGCGTAGCCGGCATGGACACAGTTCTTTGAGACTATGCTTATCATAGGTTCCATGATCTTCTGATGCGGATAATTTTTTGCAATCGCAAAGCGATAGATCCAGGCCGCATTATATACAGCATTGTGATTTTTTACGCTCAATGTGGCAACAATACGACGACGGAATTTGTTTTTGTAGGACTCGTCATAGGGTGGATTATCCAGGAAAATCTGGTAGCTAGCCTCGTTCGGCGCGCAGCGAAAGATGAAGGGTTCGTAGCACTCTGCAACCAGAGACTGGGAGGGTTTTAGCTGGAAAAATAGTCAATATGAGTATTGAAAACATAGTTCACCAAGTGAAGCTTAGTAGTTATGTACCCTCATCAGTTCCACCGCCTTGGCGTAGAAGGAGAAGTAGGTGCTGGTAAAGAGGAAGAAGATGCAGCCGGGTATTGTGAGAACGCAAAAGAGCAGTGGCACGCCGAGAAATATGAAGAATATAGCCCAAGTGATGACTATGAATTGCAGCGTAATCTGTGAAGAAGAAATAGACAACGTTATGATTCGGTCAGAGTCTTAGGGCGAGGCTCTCATTAGATTTCCCACGTTTGCAACAGATAAAGCACGCCAACCTCGGCTTACCTCTCGGAAGCAAAATACAAAGAACGATTTCGAGGAAAATGACATAATGTAGTCCCGGACCAGCTCCTGACACTTGAGTTCATCATCTTCACGATAATTGCGTATAACTATAAACGGTTGCATCTGATATTGCTTAAATTAAAACTTTAAAATCCGACTGCAAGCAGAAATGAAAACAAAATAATAAACAGCAGCAAGCAGTGCGACTATTAGAATAAATACCAAAAACTGCTATCGATGTTTCGTTAATCGGGGCTCAATTCGGAAAGCAAGCAGTGCATCTTCACATATTGACCACAAACATCGATGTCTGCCAATGCTTATCGATAGCAGCGTACCGCCAACAGGTATTTAAGCTGTTCGTTATGTTTTATTTTCATTTAATAATATATTTATGTTGGCGACGTTGATATAATATTATAATTATAATTTATTAAGAATTTTTACTTTTGGCGGGCAGCCAATAAAGCACGCGTTTCTTCCAGCCCCTTCTCGATGATTTCCCAGCCGGGCACCTTCTTGCCGTTTTCCTGCCACCTGACAATATTGGGGTACTTGCTCAGGTCAATGTTGAAGACCGTGAAGCCTGAAAGTGATGACAATATGGAAATGTCGGCAATGGTCAGCCTATCGCCGGCTACGTATTTATTGCCCTCGAGGAAGGTGTTGAGAAACCCAAGGGCTTCCTCGGCTTTCTTTAATTGCTCGGGATTTTGCTCCAGGTTTCGGAACGGAGCATAGTAATAATCTGCAAGTGCCTTGTATAGCGTTCCCATGTCAAAGTACAGACGCTGGTTGACGAGAGCCCGAGCTTGAGGATCCTTTGGGTACAGTGAATCGTCCTTGCCGTATTTCTCAACCAAGTAGACGAGAATGGCACGCGATTCCCAAATGGCGAAGCCATTGTCCACAAGAGTTGGCACCGTGTGTTGGGGATTTATTTCGATGTACTCTGGCTTCAGGTGTTCTTTCTCAAATAAGTTGATCAGCTTTAGGTTCAGCTCAACTCCAACAGCCTTGGCCACCATTTGGATCGAGCGACACGGTGGCGAAATTGGGGAATAGTAAAAATCCATATTGATTGTTGCTTGGAAGTGTGTCGAGCGAGTAGAGCAGCTAGCAGGGAAAACGGCAACTGTTGCTGTTTTGGCAACCTGTTCCGACTTTTATACTTTGCGGAGATTGTCATAATTCTATTTGATAAGATATTATAATTGTGAAAACTCATCATACTACATGAGTTTCATGCGATAAGCAATATAAATACAAGAAGAAATTGGCCTTTTTTGTTGATTGCAATCTACATTAATAAATGAAATACAAAAATTTCTAGAAACATTTAATCAGTACACACACACATACAAAGTATGCCTGTAGACATACGATTATGAAAAAACATTGGATACATCTCCAGAAAATAGAAGGGTTTACAAATGTTTATACTATATCTTTCTATACTTCTAAAATTATGTTAGATTAACACAAAAAATGGTCTTAAATAATGTAAATCTCAAAAAGAATTGCGCGTTTTAGACTACAAGATACCCTGTGCTGAGGGAACGGCTGTCGCGTGTCCTGATGCGCTGGCATTTCACACTTATCCAAAAATCGATACAACCTTCCATACTTACTATAAAATAAGTAAATATTTATCTTTAATTTCCATGTTATACTACCACGAATGAGTGTACTGAATATGTCAGAGTCCAGACCACGTATGCCGCAGGCTCTTGTGTATTATAACGATGAAACTTCAGAAATTTGCAACGTTATCAATATAAATAGTAACTCTCGGCAAACAAAAGATAACGATTACGGGTTATTCTCGCTCTATTCGCTGAATATTTGCAAATTTGACTTCACCAAGTACCCCAACGTCGTTAGATGATTTGAGAACGGTAAGAAAGTAGATCCCGGCTGGGACATCAACGAGGCAGGAGTTGCACAACTGAAGGCTTTCGGTTGAATCGATGAAGTAAATACTATATTGTAATATTAATAATTGAAATGGACTTGAAACAAATTATTTTCTGAATTCGCAAATATTTGTAAATGATCAAATTTGCTTTTCTTAGCAAAGTTTTGTGAGAAATAACAAAATGACCATAAAACGATCGATCGCCATAAAAACGTCAAATTTCGATTGAACTATCGATTGTCGGACGAGTGCATTGTTTTCGCCAGCATATTTCTCCGCGAAAAATTCGGGCACACTGAACAAAGGCTAATATTTCATTTTGCCGCATTAGCGCATTTGCATACGGAATTATAGCATTTTAACTCGCATATTTAACCTGATTCTATGGAAATGGAAGACGGCCACATGAGGGAAAAATGTGAATCATTGGAACACGCCACACAGGAACAACAGAGGCAATTTATTTGCGGAGTTATCGAGGGTTTCTACGGGCGACCATGGACTACCGAACAGCGAAAAGATTTGTTTCGCAAATTAAAGAAACTGGGCATGGACTCGTACATGTATGCGCCGAAAGATGACTACAAGCACAGGGCCTACTGGCGAGAATTATACACGGTCGAGGAAGCAGATCACTTATCAAGTATTATACACTCGGCTAATTTTAATTCATGCTGAGTTGCGTATTTATTGGGAATTATTTTTTTATCAGGTCTCATCTCGGCTGCAAAGGAAGCTGGAATTGTGTTTTATTATGCGTTATCGCCAGGTTTGGATATGACGTATAGCAGCACGAAGGAAATTGCAACGCTCAAACGGAAACTGGATCAAGTTTCGCAGTTCGGTTGCGAGGCCTATGCCCTGCTGTTTGACGACATTGAGTCAGAGCTATCCAAGGCCGACAAGGAGGTGTTCCAAACCTTTGCCAATGCCCAGGTTTCGGTAACGAATGATATTTTTACTCACTTAAATGGTCCAAAGTTTCTTTTCTGCCCGACGCAATACTGTGCGTCTCGTGCGGTTCCCACGGTCGTCGACTCGGAATATCTAAATACACTGGGTTCGAAGCTAAACAATGAGATCGATATACTCTGGACAGGCGATAAGGTCATATCAAAAATAATAACAATAGAATCGATACGCGAAATAACGGAGGTACTACGCCGACCGCCTGTTATCTGGGATAATCTGCATGCCAACGATTATGACCAAAAGAGGGTGTTCCTCGGTCCCTACTCGGGTCGATCGCCCGAGCTAATACCCTATCTGCGTGGTGTTATGACAAATCCGAACTGTGAGTTCTATGGCAACTTCATAGCCATACATACGCTAGCCTTTTGGTCGCGCTGCAGCATGGATTCGAAAATGAACAGCTCACTAAGTGCAGATATCAAGTTGGAGACAGAAAACGAGGATGATTTGCCCGTCGAATGCCTTTCCAAGAACGTCTATCATCCCCGCATAGCTCTCAAGTAAGAGAAATGCCAAATTAATATAATTATTTTATTAATTTACTAAACTCTTCTTTCAGAAATGCAATAAACGAATGGCTACCCGAGTTCTTTGTGGAGAAAGAAGCTTGGGGACCGATTGCCAAGCCGCAGCCGCAGGTGGAAATGGTCATGCCCATCATTCCAATAATACCCTCAATCAACACTTGCATGAGTCTGACCACCACCACTACGACGTCAACCAATACACGCACAGTACCCGAAGTGAACACAACCCAGTTGCAGGCTCTGGCGGATGTTTGCAGCACAGTTAGCTCGACGATGACGCCCATCTCAAATCCTGTAATGAACTCGCTGGTTTCGCCAACCAAGGTTGTCACAAATGAGGAAATCATTAATCCCATACCAACGACAGTTGCATCGAATATCGAGCTGCCCGAGAAGATACCTATTTCAATTGTACCAGTTCCCATAATGGAGACAAAAACTGTTGAGGAATCGATCGAACTGAATTGCGAGCTATTCCAGGATGCCTCTGAAGCTATTCCCAGCAAAGTCGATGACCTATCCGAGCGGGAGCAGGGTGGTAGTCTAAATGTGGACACAATGCTGGATGAAAACAGCCTCAGCCCGTTGAGCGCCGGCGTCAATGAGCCCATGGAATGCAGCAGCAGTATTAACTCGCAGATATCACCAAAGGAAGTGGGCAAATTGGTTACGGATGATGTCGTCATGGAGGAGTCTGCTAACGATATAAATGTGAGTCTAAGTTATTGACAGAAAAAGAAGATATTAATTAATTCGTTTTCAGAGTATGCACGTGGAGAGCTCATTATCATCGCCAGTATCCAATGCAGATATGCGCGAGGTGGAGGACGAGCTTCCAGCCAAGTAAACATTCAAATTCAGCTTATGCTTTTCCATTAATGCTCATGTGTTTTATCCCTGTACAGATCTCATGGCAAACGCACAAGGATGAATGCCGATGACTTAAGTCTGCTCTGTGATTTATTTTATTTACCCTTTGAGCACGGCAGTCGCGGCCTAAAGCTGCTCACCGAGTTCCAATGGCTGAAGATCAATGCCAACGTCATGCTGCAAGAGCGTGATGCCGCGAAAGTCCTCAAGCCGGAAGTCAGTGAATGGTTACAGCGCTGCGATGTATTTTCCAAGCTCTGTGGCGGTGTGCAAGAGCTGCTGGGGAAAATCGCTGACTGTGAGAATAAGGAAATAAGCCACGATTTGTATTCATATGTGTGGGACATTGCCGGAGCGCTGTCGCTTCTTAATGGCTATATTAAATGGCTATCAATGGGCCATTTTCCACAAAACATGTCCTCCTACACGGAAGGAAGCTACACTTGTAAGTTACGTCTCTCATATCGATTTGGTAATTCTCATTGTTGTTTGCCTTTCTCATCAGGGTTCAGCAAGGGCTGGAAGGAGGCTTTCACGTCAGGTGATCAAGAACCCTGGGTGTTCCGCGGCGGTCTCACCGCTGATCTGCAGCGTTTAATGCCCGTAGATTCGGGCAACGATTTATTCGTATATAAGCTGCCGGAGCAACCGACGGCCAATTATTACCTGTTGAGGCCGTATCGCAACTCCGATGAGAAGCAAGTCTATCATATCTGTACCAGCACCTATATGCACTGGCAAAGCAAGGAAGATGGTGATGACATCTTGCTGTCATCTCAACTGGCCGACATCGTTGCAGATTGTATTGTTGGTGCACACCTAACGTTGCACCCGGAATTTTCAGTGATTGCATACGACAACAGCGATAACATTATCGGCTATGCCTGCGGTGCCTTGGATGTATCCATTTTCCAACGTAATATGGATATCTGCTGGCTACCAGAACTACGTGAGAAGTACCCCAAAGCGGTGCTAGAAAGTGAAACAGGTGATGGCACTGGAAAGTCGCAGAAGCTCTTGACCCACTTCAAAGAACTGATTCACGGCAACTTAGGTGGAGTGGCTTGCCCCACTGAGGTCAGTGGCTCTTTCCCCGCAGTACTCAGCGCTGCGACGCTGCGTGAGGCGGAGCAAAGAGACAGCGGCGTCGCCAAGCGACTCTTGACCGTCTTACTGGCGGCTCTGCGAGCCAATGGGTGCTTTGGAGTGCACGTCTGTCTACCCGAAGAGGATACCGAACAGTTGAGCTTCTACACCAAGATAGGTTTCATCGAGGTGTATCGCAATGAGTGCAACAGATGCATTTACCTTGGACGGCGCTTCTAGCAGTCGACGCTGAGCTCTCGCATCATTGTGCTGAAACCGCGGTGCTCGGTTCTCTAGGCAATATAAATATATAAGGCAATTGAGCTCACTGCCTTTTCCTTCGCTGCTTTCCTTTGATCTGCAATGTTTCCTTAAGATGTTTTTATGTGTTTTTTTATATGTCTCTCATTCTGCTATGGAACTTCCCTTTGTATTATCGTCAAGTCGGTCCTGTTTACACATAAGTCTGCGTATGTCTCGACTGTCCATTTTCTAGCATTTAAATTGAGTATCTGTCGCGATAAGCAATAAAGTTTGACTAAATACACATGATAAATAACTGTAACTTAATTTATTATTATCTAGCATTATCCTGTTTGCTCAGATCGTAGAACCAAACTGTGTTAACTCCATCCTCGATGATGCGTGCGGGTTGCAGTTGTGGTAGTGGGAAACGACATGCAATTATTTTGGCATTTTGTGGACACTCAGCAATCAGTTTATGCTCCAGATCCTGCATCATCTGCTCTACACCGAAGATGACCACATAGTCGTATTCTTTGATGTCGAACTTCCAAAGATCGCGGCGGAAGAATCGCGATTGCTTGGCGACACCGTTTCTCAATGCGGCCAGGCGGGAGTAATAGACTAACCAGGGATTAAGTTCAACTCCATCTGTTTTCAGCGCTTTGACATGCTGGGCGGCCGCTAGAGAGGATTACATAATGTGTAAAGCGTTTGCAGACGTTGAATTGAACCGGTCACTAACCGACAACGATGCGACCGTCTCCGGAGCCAATATCCAGTAGTTTGCCACTGGCATTCTTGGGTAGGAAACTGAGCACGTTCTGAATTTGTTCGGTTGTTGCCGGCATATAGGGAAGACAGAATTTTCGAAAGGCGGGCGCCACAAATGATGCACAAACAATTGACAGGCCAAGGCCAACTCCACCGGTGACACCGATCAGTAATTTGCCACCCGTGGACATGCCTTTAGGTTTTTGTGCAGTTTTTTGAGTGTTTTCATTTAATATTTCCATTGTTAATAATTTTATACGAAATTATCTGCATAAGCACAATAACACAACACAGCTGGCTGCTTGTCCAATCGATAGTTTAGTATTTTAACGATAATTTTAAACTGCGTGCCAGGGCTGCATATCGAATTGATAAAAGTACTACTTTTAGTGTTGCAAAACGTCGACGCATCGTGAGTATACAATTATATTTGTTGTGTGGTAACACTTTTTTCAGTCGTAGCTTCCTATTACAATTTTCCACGGGTTTTTTCTGTGTTTTTCGTCAAAAATAAAAAAAAACACGAAAATTAATTGAAAATTGTGTTATAATCACGCGTATTTACGTTAGACGTGCTAAGTTGTATGTGTGCCGTGTGTGAATCGACTTAAACGTAAAAATGGCGAACGTAAGGGACAGCGACACATCACTCTGGCTGCATAATAAACTGGGCACATCAAACGATTCGTGGATAAATGGTTCAATATGCTCGCAACTAAACAAAGAGGTTTTGCGCAACATCAAAGATTGTTTTCCCGATCTCCAGACACAAGTCAAACTCAAGCTGCTGCTCAGTTTTCTACATATTCCGCGCCGTCTGGTTGAAGAGGTAAAAAATATATCGTTGGTGTCATGCATAAAAAAAAGTACACTAGCATGTACACGCATACTCAAAACACACGCACGCATACACACATACACACACAAGCATACGGTCATACATGCTGCGTTGGTGAATACATTCGATTTGTATGCTGCTGGGGACACTTTAATGCCCAGAAAATGTTTCTAAAATGCGTGAAAAAACAAATTGAGGTGTTTTCAAATACACATTGATATATTATCCGTATCAACATATACATACAAGTGAACAAGTGTTGTTGTTTTGCTCACACATAGGTACCAGAAATATTTCCCGCCACTTCTGCGCGAGCGACTTGTGTGTACATGTGTGCGACAGTGAGTAGTGTTGGTGTTGGTGCTTCTGCTGATGTTCGTGTTGGTGTTGGTGTTTATACGGGTGTACATGCGTGGGGCCTGTGGGCGTTAAGCGGGCGGTGAAGACATAAATCTGTTGCATATATTTATTTATATTTATGCCAATCAATTGAAATCTCATTAAGACGCGAAATTAAACACAAATATTAACTGTATATGAAAAAATGTTTATAAAGTGAGCCACCAACAAGGGAAATATTGATAGAATAACAAATCATAATTCGTGGATTGTTTTGATAAGGTCTTAACAGCGCTGTTAAATTCCTAAACATGATGTCAATGTAGAAACCTGTTTGGCATTAATCATGCTGATAAAAGCTATCGTCGAGATTCTTTGTAACCAATTGTTTACAATTTGTTGTTGGAATTTTTATAAACTCGTCTACAGGCCAAGCTTTTTTTCGAAATAAATGTTATTAGTAACTATTTTTACTTATTTTACAATTATTTTGTTAATTAAAAATTTTATTCACGGTAAAATTTGTTCTAAATTTCTCAGTGGAAAACCGAACTGGAAGAGGTAATTGAGGTTGCAGGCCTCGATTCCGAATTATGGGTGTCAATGCTAGCGGAGACTATGAAGACATTTCCGGCGACCAGTTCGCTAAACACAGAAATCTCCGATTATGAGGATACGCGACCCATTTTCACAGACATGGTCAACGATTTGCGCAAGCTGGTCACAAAACATTCGGATCTGGGCATGTTGCCTCTTGAGTGTCAATACCTAAACAAAAATGCCCTCGTCTCAGTGGTAAGTACATCTACCTGAGTTCCCTTTGGCTTCAATTTTGACACAATTTTTCCGTCGCATTCAACAGGTAGGACAACAGCCGGCTCCGGTGAAACATTTCACACTGAAACGTAAGCCGAAGAGCGCTCAGCTGCGCACCGAACTGCTTCACAAATCCGCCGACGCGCAATCCTCGCTGAAGAAGTCGTCGGCACCCACTATACCGCTGCGGTCGCGGGGAATGCCACGCAAAATGACAGACACAACGCCGTTGAAGGGTATACCCTCGCGCATGCCCACCACCGGCTTCCGTTCACCCGTTGTGTCGGGCAATGCAACGCGTCCAAATCTCAGTCGTACACCAGCCGGACGCAAGGATGGCGGTATCAAGATACTCGAATTCACAGAACAGCCGCTGGGCTATGCTGCGGCCAAGAAGCGCAAACGTGAACAACAGCTGGAGGAACAGCAAAAGAAACAGGAGCAAAAGCAACAGGCTGCCGCAGCCGCGGCTGCAGCTGCTGCTGCCACCAACAACAACAATAATAATAGCGACAGTCCGCCTGCAGATGGAACTACGCCAATGGTTGTGGATACACCCACAACACCCACATCGGCAAACAATAGTTTCGAAATCAAATTGGAACCACAGTTGAATCAGAGTTCCGGAAGCTTGGAGGAGCAGCCCGATGAGGATTTCAAGACGCCAGAACTGGTCGCCAAGACTTTGCTGCCAGAGACTCCGGAGACACCGGAATATGCTGCTACCACGCTTCAGTTCACCCAGACTACGCCTGCTACTGCAGCTCCAGTTGCAATTGTTACGCCCACGCCTAAAGCGGCGAAAGCCGAGAGCAAGGCAAAGGCACCCAGGTCGGCCAAGGCGAATAATAACAATAACAATAATAACAACAACAATAGTTACCACAACACGCCAAAGCGAATCAAACAGGAGATCGAGATTAAGAGCGAAGAGATTATCGTACCAGCAAACATTAAGGTTGAGAAAATCGAGACTACGCCCATTCGCCCTGCAACGACTACGCCCACGCAGCAACGCATTATCATTCAACAGCAGCCTGCACAGCGCGGCACACCGCAGCTGCTCATACGCAGCACGCCGCAGCAACAGAAGCGTCTTAACAACAACAGCATCGCAGTCACCGCAACCACATCAACTGCGATGACAACCACAACTGTAGGCAACACCACCATCAAAATGGAGAAGCTGGACATTAAACCAATATTGCGAGCATGCACAACTATCGCCAGCACTAGTAGCAGCAGCAGCAGCACCTCCAGCGCTATAGCCAGCACCAGCAACACCACAACCACAATCCTGACGCCACAACAACTACGACAGGCTGCCAGTCCGCTGGCCAATCTGCCCAACAACATCTCTGTGAAGATCACCTCAGCCAAGGCAAAGGCAGCAGCAAATGCAGCAGCAGTAACGCCTGGCAGCAGCACCAGCGGCACACAAGCAACTGCGCAGCAGCAGCCACAGCAGCAGCAACAACAAACACAACAACAGCAACCCATTCTTATAAACAGTTCCACGCCCGTCATTCTGGCCTCGACGCCCAGTGCACAGCGTGCGGTAAGTCGAATTGAAATATGCGGGGTATGAACATTTGGGTAGATATACGATACAATATTATACGATGATTTGAGTGTACGGGAAATGTCAGCCAAAGGTTTTTATCTCATTTTGATAGAGACAACACATGTCATTTGTAGTTGTCCAAGCTCGCGTGTTGTAGCTTGTGTTGATAATGTGATAAAAACTGTCGAAGTCTAAGAGTCATTGAGTCGAGACAAATACTAACAAGATATCAAGTTATTTTGGTTACAAAGATATCTGGTTATCTCTCAATGACTCACTCAGTTGATCAGCAAGTTAATTCTGAAACAAATGAAATATAGCTATATAAATAGATCTGATAAACATTTTTATTAATTTTTTGTGTGTACTTACAATGTATTTTTCCTTAGAAACCTATGGTCGCATCGAGCAGCGCCGGGACCACAACAACAACCATACCGTCACAGGCTATAAAGACGATGCCGCTAAGTCAGCTGAAGACGGCAGCTAACAGCGGACCGGTCATCATCTCGCAGACCATCATACAGCCGGCAAAGCGAGCCCAACAGCAGCAGCAGCAGATGCAACAACAGCAGCAGCAACAACTACAACAGGGAGCCTCATCTAGCACAGCAGCTGCGTTAGTTGCAGCTCAGCAACAACAACAGCAACAGCAGCAGCAACAACAACAACAGCTGCAGCAACAGCAACAATTGTTGACAACAACGTCGCAGGGCCAGACTACACAATACATTTTGGCTGCGCCACAATCGCAACAGCAGCCTACCCTGCCCACACTGACCTCGTTTACACAGACGCGTCCGGCGCCGCAGACAACAACGCTTTATCAGACTGCTGCTGGCGGTAGCGGGCAGACGCCGACAAAGATACTGCTGAAGACAACAGGTGCATCAGGTGTGGTTATGACACCATTACGACAGCATCAACAAGCTACTGCTGTGGTATCAACAAATCCACCGCCACTGGTGGCCACCAATGCAGCTGTAGCTGCCGCTGCAGCCGCAGCCAATCAACAAACATTAAACATACAGAATGTGCAATTGCCCAATCGACCGGTCACGATACAGCCAGCCTCGCAAGCTGCTCAGCAGCAGCATATGCAGGCACAACTGCAGCAACAGCAACCTCATCCGCAGCACACAATCGTGGCCAATACAACGGCCACACAGCAGCCAAAGCTATCGCAGGTGATAATGCAGCCAGGTGGAACAATTGCTGGCAGTACACTAAACGTTTCCCAAGCGGCGGCCAAAAACAAGACTATCATACTCACCGAGAAGGGCGTAATTTTGCGCAACATTGGCGGTGACATGTACCAGCAGATACCTATTAGTAATGTCAGTGGTTTGCCCACACTTGGCACCAGCGCCACACTCATGACCACAACAGCGGCAGGTCCGCCTAGTTTGGTCAAGACCACGCCGGCCACAAGAGTGCAACCACACACCATACAACTGCAGCCGCAACAGCCGACGCAGCCCGGCAAACAGATGATGCCCACACTGATACCCACAAATCCCATTGGAGGTCAGCACGTTATCGTGCAGCAGCAGACGCCGACGAGCGTCATCGGCAACGTAAGTGAAAAGAGAATTCGAGTTAGCTTCATTCAGAATTATTGCAAATTAAATTTAATAATGTATGTTTAAATCGATTTGAATTAACATTACAATTGCCTTCGTTTTATAGTCCACACAGCAGACGATTATACGGCCAGTGATGACCAATGTGAGTGGAGGATTGACCACGCTGCCGCAGGGCCTGACACTGATACAGCGTCCTGGTCAACAGCCGCAGTTGGTGCAGGTGCAGGCGGCGCCGAGCAGTACACAGCGTACGATTATAACGCAGTCGGCGGCTGCGGCGTCGCAACAGCAGCCGCGCCAGCAGCAGCAGCAACATATTCTGGTGCAGCAGAAGCCGGCCCTGCAGCAGCGTTTGGTCACCTCGACGAGCACAGCGGGCGCACAGCTACAGCAGACGAACAATGCCACGATTCCGCGCACAGTTCAGGTGCAGGTTACTCAACAGCAGCAGACGCAACAGCAACAGCAAACAACGGCGCCGGCAGCTCAGCAACAAACACAACAGGCGCCACAGAGGAGAGGACTTTCCCTTTCGGTATATAGTTTCTTCAGTTTCTAAATAATTCACCATTTCTAACCCTGTCTCCTTTCTCTTCTTCAGAACGAACACGTGCATAAGGCGCATGAGATGTTCCGCAAGGCAAATCGTGTGTCCCGGCCAGATAAGGCTCTAATTCTGGGCTTCATGGCTGGTTTGCGCGAGAACCCGCGTCCCAATAGCGAAAATGTTCTGGTCATCAAACTGGGCGAAACAGAGGTAAGTTTGCCCCTAAATAGATTATCTCGCATTATTTAACTAATCTTTGTTAACCTTATTCTGCAGGAAAAAGTGCAACAAGACGATGGCAACACGGCGCTTTGTCAGGTTGAATCACACATCCGACTGGACTACAATACAGGCGAATGGAAGACATTCCAGAACTTCAGGCTGATGGATCAGAGCGCGGCCTCATAGTCCACAAGGGTCATACGCATAGTACGCAAATAGGCGAACTAAGCGTATTCCCCTCGGTCTGTCTGTCTGTTTGCGCCAGTCTGTCTGTCCTTATCTGTGTTTGTCTGCCAATCAATGACGTCTTTAGCTATACAGCTGCGGCTGCTGTCGTCGTCATCCGTTCTGCATGGCCAATAGCTCCGATTGCTAATTAGGCAACTAAAACCACAACAAGAATCCCCCTTGAAAATGATAATGAACTATAAAACAATTAACGTAAATTAGTAGCTGTACAGTTCTTAGTCTATAGTATATGATATATGCTAGCGCTTAAAACGAACGTTTAGTAATCATGTCATCCACTCATATGCAGCATACATACACACATACACAAACACACACATCCCAATATATATACACATGTCTATGATTACAAACAGCTTTACGCTTGACTGGAGAGCCGAAAAGGAAATGTTCGAGAGATAAACGTAGGGAACGGCGAACTGCAAACGATCAGACATGATCGAACACAGACACACACACCCATCCAACACACTCACATTTATACGCATATATATATATATATATATATATATGTATATATATATGTATATTCAAATTTATATGCAGATATATAAACTTAGCATTATGTAATTAGTTCGCAAGTAAAAAAATTATAATTAACTTAGCAAGAAGCATACAAAAAATAATTGGAGCTACCAAAAGAAGAAACGCTCATTTATTAACGATATAAAAGAAGTAAAAAAAAAAACAAATATAAAATATTTTATGAATATATAAATAAATATATATATGTATGTATAAAGCGAGAAAAAAACAAATTAAAAATGATAAAAAAAAAACCAATTGGCAAAAGCAACCGCAGCAAAAAAGTAACTTGTAATCTTGAATGTGTAATAGAGACTAGAATAAACCAACCATATTTATGGCTTTAATGTTTAAATCGTCTATCAATGTCCGCAGGTTGCAGTGCAATTGCATATAAACAGAAATTGAAATCCATTCTAACACTAGCTTACAATAATTGAAAGCAAATGCCGCTCTAAAAAAAGAAAAAAATTCAAAATTATAAAACCTCAATCGGAAATCAGAGCGTAAAGCGAAATTATAATTATTACTCACTATATAATCAAATATTTGGAACTATTCATTCATTATAATCGGAGTACGTTATGAAAAATTGCATTCAAACACGAAACTAAATCGAAAGCAAAAATAATTTCGCAAAATAAATAATTATATATTAGATTATATTTATTGTATGGTTCATGAATGAATAATTCAAAAACAGTTGCACTTAGCGGGACTGGATCTTTGAATATTCATATTTGAACGGCAAATGGAAAGAAAACCCTGTAAGCTAGTGTAGTCAGCTGCCATGACATAATCCCAAGCGAACGTACATACGAAATGAGAATCGCATTAATTGTCTTTGATTGTTTTTGTTTAATTGCATATTTGAAATCGCTTACAACTAGTCAACATATGTTTAATCGATCGAAATACACTATTATGATGCCTAAGGCTAATACTAGAAGGTAGATCCTACGTAGACTACGAGTTACATACAACACAGGTGCGTCTTAAATTCGATACAGTTTGCGGTTTGCATGGGGATTAATTGGTAACTGCCTATTGGCCCACCTCCTTCCAATGGACGATGGCGCGCTGCTCGTCAGGTGCATCGCGGAACGGTCGGCTGCCGTCGGAGCTGACAAACTCGTTGACCTGATAGTTGAGCAGCGTCTTGTAGTGATAGACATCGGCCAGTTGCTGGGTCAGGGGACTGGTGTTGGTGGTAAAGATGCCGGCGAATTGTTTTTCACGTGCCACACGCAGCACTTCGTGCTCCATGAAGTGCATGCAGGCGATGTTCTCACGCGGATTCAGTTTCTCGGCCGTGCCCATCATGAAGGAGTGGAGTATCTGATTCATACCCTTGGGCAAATAGTTGTCGCTGTAAAGCAGCACGCACAGAGTTCAGTTCAGTTTCGTTTCGAGATCTCTGCATGCAGTTGCACTCACCGTATGGGACCCTCGCAGAACTCAAGAAATTCGAAGACAATCAGCAGCTTCGATTTGATGTCCACCTCGGGTTCGTTACGCGCATCGAAGTTGAGTGCGGTGCCAATGATGCGTTCCGTGTTGCGATCGTACACGACGAAACTCAGATCCCGCTCAACCAGCGCAGCCCAGATATCCTAAGAAGGGGAATTCATTTGATGATATGGAACCCAGGGAACTGACCGTTCGAACTTACGTTGAGTATATCGCTGTAGTCGGTGCGCAGCACTCCCGGCTTGAGCCACTGCTCCAAGTCCGCCTTGTTGTAGAAACTGGAGACGATGATGCTGCAAAGAGATTGCATAGGGATTAGGCTCTGATCCATATTTGTTCTGTACCTATCACTTACTCGATGACATCCTGACGATGCTCGAGTTGCAGCGGCACCGCCTCCATTTTGAGATGCGGACACGCATTTAGCATCTCCTCCTCCAATTGAACTGCATCGTGATTGGCGGACATTTTCTCAATAATCTCGCCCAGATTCTTGGCCGCAATGAACTCGGAGATGCCGATGTTGTAGCCCTTCTCGCGCAGCAGAGTTACCGTGAAGATCGAGTTCAACGAGTTGCCGCCCAGCTCGTAGAAGTTGCTACGTGGCGACAAGCTGGCACGCGTCGAGCGTCCAATGACGCCGCCCACTGTCTCGAACAGATCGCGAGCCGTCAGCTTGAGCTCCTCGGGCACCTCGGAGTAATCGTAGTCGAGCACGATGCTCGAGTCGCCCTCGTTGTTGTTTGCCGTTTCGTAGGTCTTGAGCAGCGCCTGGCGATCGACTTTGCCGTTGACCAGCAGCGGCACGTGCTCCAGTATGATGACTTGCGGCGTCATATAGTCGGCCAACTTATCCTTGAGTCGGCCCTCCAGCTGCAGTTCCGTCACCATTGGCGAATCGTCGCGCAGCTTCACGAACGCGAGTATAGCCTGATCCACATGTCCGGCGCGATAGCAGAGCACGATCGCTTTCTCGACCAGCGGCAACTCGGCCACGTTTTTCTCCACCTCCGACAAATCCACGCGATGTCCACGGATCTTGACCTGCGAATCAGTGCGTCCCTCGTACATGATGTTGCCATTCTTCAGAGATCCGTAGTCTCCGGTGCGATAGAGACGCGCGTATTCTGATGATGCAACGAATAAGCTTAATCTATACTACTTCTCCAACCTTCATTGGCAACTTACTCTTCTCAACAGCTAGAGGATTCTCCAGAAAGCGCTCCGGATCACGTCCATTCACGTAGCCGGCAGCCAGATTCAAGCCCGAGGCAAAGATCTCACCAATCTCCCCGTTCTTGACCGGACGATAGTCGGCGTCCAGCAGATAGATGACCGTATTCGATACAGGAATGCCTGAAAGATGGCGTGCAGATGACTATTCGCAGGGGATCTGCTGCTGCTGCCTCTGCTGCTTCACTTACCTATGGGCACATTGTCGTAGAGACTGAGCTGCTTCTTGCTCTCGCAGGTGAAGTAGGTTACATCGCCCATCACCTCGGTGGAGCCGTAGAAGTTGTATAGCCGATGCACTCCCTCATCGAAGTAATCGAAGAAGCTGCTGGCCAGCGGCACGGCCAGAGGCTCACCTGAGCAGACCCAGATCTGCAGATTGTAGAGCAGCTTCTGCGCCGCACCGCCGCCCTCCATCTTCAGGTACATGAGCAGGGAGCGCAACAGCGTGGGCACCAGCACCAGACGTCGAATCTTGTATTTCTCGAGCAGCGCAACCAGACGCTGTGGATCCTTGGTCACCGCCTTGGGCACCACTAGTATGGCCAGACCGCACATCAATGGACCCCAGAGCTCGGCAATGGAATCGACAAAGGTGAGGGCGGTCTTGAACACGCCCACTGTCTCGCTGGACGTGTAGGGAAATGTGGCCCATTGCCATTGCAGCCGATTCAATATATTCTCGTGCGGCAGACGCACACCCTTTGGCACGCCCGTGCTGCCCGACGTGTACAACACGATGGCTATATGATCGTTGCCACCGCGCAGCATCTCCTCCGACAATAGATTGCCGCTGCTCAGCTGCAACGACTTGGCATACAGCTCGGTCAGCGAGATGCTCGGTGTGCCTTGGAAGCGCTGCGCATCGATATCGTCGTCACGCAGCACCAGTATCGGACGAGCCTCGAGCAGAATATGATGAATGCGATTGTCGGGAAAACTGGGATCGATAGGCAAATAGGCACCGCCGGCCTTCCAGATGGCCAGCAGCGTAGTGACCAGCGCCTCCGACGGCTGCATGCAAACGGCCACAATGAAGTCGCCATCGCTGTTCGGCTGCAGGAAGCGTCCGTGCGTCTCCTCCACCAGCAGACGTGCCGCACGATTGGCGCGCTCATTCATCTGACGATAGCTGCTCTGGCTGGGCGCCAAACTCGGACCGTGATAGATCAGTGCCACCTTGTCGGCATGTCGCAACTGCTGCTCCTCGAAGATGCGGTGCAGCGCACGCGGCACAAAGTCCTGCTGTTGCCCCTTGACAATCGACAGCTGTGGCAGCGAACCCATGGCGCGAGTGGAGACTGGAAGATCGAGAGGCAATGGGCATTAGTTGGACAGGCATATTCCTGCTTAGTCATGCTACGTCGAAGGAATCTGTAGGGGATTCCCATGGCGTAAAATTGCAGTAATCATGGCACTTAAGGGCAGTGGCAAAGGGTTTATGAAAGAGAGATCTGATGAGTAATCCGGGAAAAAGCTTGGAAAGCTTGATTAATAATAATAATAATAATTAGAAAATAGATGAAGTTGGCAAGTTTGAAAAAATAAATCCTAGAAAAATTCTAGCTAAACTTAAAACTCTCTTCTCCCATTCTGCCCGACTAACTCTTCGTCAGCGCGTTATGTTCATAAAACATTCGACATTGCATAAATAAACAACTCTCTGAGATTATTACACAATACTGTGCGACTGCGAATTACTGCAATAAAGTGCTAATTATATGCATATATCCGACGGGCTTGTCGCTGCTAATGATGGGTCTGAATATAGTTACAGTAGTTATATGTAGACATTAGTATGGTATGCGTGAGTTGGCTTTCCCCATCTCACATCTCCAATCTCCAATCTGCGATCAATTAACATAGACAGTCCGAGCCCACAGTTGGCTTTTTTAATTGTGCAAGTTAATGGTCTGAGGCAAGAACTGTATGGGGCTAGCAGGTGTTAATATACCATATATGATTGAAAGGCTGACAGAAATATTGTCAACTATTTCATAAGGTAAACTTTTATAGCTAACTAATAATAGTACGATGTGAACTTATTGACTTTTAACGGGCTGCACTTGAGCTACCTTATAAGAACTGCGTTTATTTCTGATACGTGCACAGATACTTCTTGTATATCAAAATGGTTTCTACTATCAAATATGGTTATACTTCATAACACTTCTTTGCAGATATACATATTCTGAAACCGACTGAAATTTATGTGTGCAGTTTGTTAACAAGAAGTAATCCCCGGTTTGAGCTCGCCTTCCATGCCAATTATGCAGCTCGAACACCTCATAAAATAATCTCCGGCAATTTATTACTCAGTTCACCTAGTTAGACGCCACGCTGACTCGCTCCCTCCCGCTTATTTTCCGGATTTGGTTAATCGGCTTTACTTAAGTCGTAACTTCAAAATATTCGCAGACGTTTTCAATTCGTGTGTGCCGAAAATACGTTAATTGCTTAAGCTAAAATCAAAAAACCGTAGACTGAGCGATTTCGAACTGAGCTTCAGACACATAATCCGGACCCTCGGTTCACGGCTTTAACTAGCCTCATTTAACCGTCGGAATCGGTTAGTTTAAGCTCTTAAGCTCTTGTCAACCTGCAGCGCAATCGCATTTTCATTTCGTACAAAAATCTGTCATAAAAACCCGAACGAATGTCATTGAGCAGAACACCGAAAACAACTTCTGGTTCCGAGTCGCAACTCTGATGTCGACTGTCTGCTCGTCCGTCTGTCTGTCCGTCCGCCTGTCTGTCTGCCTGTCTTCGTCTGTTGTCGTCGCTTTTGGCTCCAATGTCAAACGTCAACGCACGCGTCGCCGTTCCAATCAAAGACATCAAGCAGCTACAGATACAGATACAGATACATACTACAGCTACAGGCAGAGCAACAGAAACAAGTGTTTAGTGGGGCACGGAGGCAATTAACCGTAGCTTTCCCCCCTGCACTACCCGTTCGCCTGCACTTCGCGCGTCCTTAGTCTGGCTCGATTGTAAATTGAAATTAAAACTCATTAAACTAACAGCCGGTAGTCTTTGCTTAAACCACACTTATTACTCTTGGTCTAGCCTTGTATAATATAGGCTTAATCTATGCAAGAGCTAATTAATTAACCTGCCCAGATCTCTGCGAGTACAGAAGCCAGTGCTATTAAACATGGCTTGGGGGATTTCTGAGCATTTAGTACGCGCATTCGTGTCATAGATATAGTCATAAATATATTTGCAAGTCGTATAGCCAGGCCATTACATTAGCAAAATCATTTACTATGGGCTTAAAAAGTCTTTTCCGAATCGTAACATAAATAACTGATAGAGTTTGCTGTTATTAATTGCCCCAGGGTATCTCCGGGTCGCTTGCGTTTGGTTTTCCATCAAATCTGTCGCTCGAAAATTGCCATCAAATTCAGTTGAATTGGTCAATCGGCATTGCCGTGTCCAGGAAGCAAAGTTAGCTTCTGCTTCCTTCCTGGCTTTCTGCGAATTGTTGCAATGAATTATTTATGTACATGTCTATTAACTATATGTTCTAGTAATTGGTTTCCGTTTGGCCGTACAGTGTCGAGGCGTTGGGAAACTTCAAACAAGTTCCTCGAGCGAAAACTTGCGCAATTTAAGCGCAGAAATATTTGGCATAACTTCATGGTAAAGTCGTATTCGAAGTTCTGGTTTTTCAGTTTGACACGGAGTCGACACCGGGCAGGGGCAGGCATGTCTACGTCTGTACGTATACGTAATGCGGCAACTGACGGCGGCGCAGAACATTTCCCAAGCGCGCATTACGTATGCGCCATGTGGGCCCCAATTAGCTGGCCATACACTGTGCTTGTGTATGACTTTGGCAAGCGCAGCTCGGGCAGCTAGTCAAGCGAATGGACAGTGGGACAGACACAACTTATGCACATCTGCATACAATACACGCCATGGGAGACAAATCTGTGTGTGCGTCCATTTTCCATTCAGCTGCATTCTTGCGTTCTTGGTTCACTTCTCTCTTTGCCGAGGGTAGCTCAGGTTGAACAAGACATATGTAACGTTTTATTTATATATGCTGAAGGTAATTTTAAATATTGCAGGGGAGAATGCATCTCTTTAAGTTCTCTAAAGATTTATATGTTTTCAAATTCAAATATGCCTTCTCTGTGCATCCTTTGTGTAAATTACTTAGTTCGACTCCAATCACCTCTCAAATTCAACAAGTTCCTGTCTTGCAACGACAAGTGTGTTCTGGCTTCCGTTCCGACTTGGTTTCTATCTCTGTTTCGCATCGGCTCTTCACATCATCGATTTAATGTACCGCACCGCATCGCTGCGTCTCTTGATGAGGTGAAATCCACTTCCAACTTGTTGTGGCTATTAAATTGAATTATTTTCGTATTCTTTTACGACGTGACTGCGGTTCTCCGATCGGACAGCAGCAGCAGCAGCAGCAGCATATACATATGCGCTGTGTGTGTGCAATTGAAAATCGTTTAAGACGCGGTTATAATTTTCCGTTCAAGGTTCTTTGTCGTCGAGTTAGATTGTTTCGATTTTTCAGTAAGTTTTGTGGCTTTTGGAAAATCGTTCCATAATTATCGGCGTGCCGTGTAAATTGTAATTTACATAATTGCAAAGTGCTTGCGAGGTGTTGTTGTTGCTGTTGTTGTGGGTTTCTGGTGTTGCCATTGTGACCGAGCACAAAATTGTAGATCAACAACATTGCCTAAGGTCATTCGACTGACAGGAGTGTAAGGGGTGGTGGTGGTGGGGGGGGGTTACTTAAGGGCGTCTGTTTCCGTTGTGCGGCCAAATCGGGGAACTAATTAAATCGCTGTATGTCAGCTATCAAATCATAATCGCAGTCAGCTTGTAACTGATTTACATTTTCATTTTTTAACGTACGCGCTCGCTCACACTCTGCCGCGCTCTCTCGCTCTCGCTCACGCTCACGCTCTCACTCTGTGCCTGTTGATTTGCTTAATTGAGTAAAAAGTGTCCAATTTAAGGCACCGCAGGGTGGCATGACCTAGCTGAGGTTGCGATCGCAGAGAGACGAGAGAGAGGCAGGGGCCGACGAGCTCTTCTGGGAACCACAGCTCGGGGCTGGGTGCAACAGGGCCGGCCGCCTGCTGTATTTCCGATTGTGAGTCAATTGAATGACAAGTGAGTTGTTCTAATCGCAAGCTGCGAATTCTGCAGAAAAACAAACGCGAGTCGATGCGCGGCATCCAAGTCATATATCATATAGATAGATAGTTAGGTAGTTGGGTTGGGTAGATTGTAAAATCCCACTAAGTGCTGCCTAACATAATTAATAGTTGGTCCACTCGAATTGCTTGTGCTGCAGCGTGTAATGACTCAATTACGAGCGCGAGTGCAATTAAAAATCCATCAAAAAAGTGACTAAAGAGCATAGATCGCGCATACGCCGCATTGGTTTGGTTGGTTCATTAGTCAAATCGATCGCTTGACACAAATTAAATGTCATTTCGTGGGGTTAACATAAATCATGATTGTCGTTGTTGTTGTTGTTGTTGCTCTGCATTTGTGCATGCTAAACATGCAAATAGCTCAAGCGCAGGAACGCGAGCCAAAAGTTGTTGTTGTGCCAATAGCAACATCGCAGGCGACTATAGAAATTATACAAAACGAGCAGACCGTTTTGTAACCCAACTTTATGATATATGACATGCGAAAACTGCTTAATAAACAAAATGTGCTTAATTGTTATTAAAATATCTTGATTTTCCACTTTAAATCTTTTTGGAAATACTGTCAAAATTTGCACTGATTTTTTTGCGATTTGTTTTTAATTTTTTCAGTATTTGCAAGTCACTTTGTCAAACAAAATTGGTAACAGGCAAAAGAGATATTCTTAAGTACACATTTTCTGGTCATTAGCAGACTAATTATATCAAATAATTGTGAAATTAAAATCACTTTTATGCAAGTCACTTTTAAAGAACTCTTAGGATGTCTAAGACAACTAGAGACCTCTATGGAATGTGTGAAACTGTAGTAATTAAATGATATATGCAGTTGTTTTTTTTAACTTATTAAACAATAAAAGTGGCAAGATCTTTTCTATAAGCACATAATCTTTGCTTATTTAAAGACATATAGATGCAAACCCAGACGATATAATTTTCACATCACTAAAACACTCCCACACAACTTTATACCCTGCAATGGCCATAAATATTTAGTGTATTCGTAGTGTGTTTTTGTTTTTATGACAACTTGAAACTTTGCCAGTTGCTTTTCAACGATTTGTTAATTACTAAGTTTTCCTTAAGCAATTGTTTTATTTGGCTTTTACGAGCTGCGCGCCAAGTCGAGCCTCGCCTTGAATTTTATTTTTTGTTTGCCTTTTGCATTTGACATCAATTTCTGGCCGTCCCGCCCATCCGTCCGTCTCTCAGTTTGGCCGACTGCCTTTGCCTTTTTTCATCGGAGCTGAGTTCGATCGGCGTTTATATTTAGTTAATTACAACGCTCGACACTTCCTTAATTCTTAAATCTCGCTCACTTTCATTGCGAGAGAATGTGCAATGCTATAAAAATCTTTCAAAAAAAAAAACAGAAAAAACAATCGATAATCGATGACAAGGAATTTCACGTACACTTTGATTGGTTTTGAAAGTCTGTAATTATCTGCGATTCAGATCTCGCATTAACAAGTGTTTCTACGCACTCGACAAGTCAGAATAATTAATGCAAATATGCTTAACTTTTTCTAATAGTTCGTAACGGAGCACGATGCTCGTGCAGCTACTGTCCCGGTCTGTTCTTCAAATAGTTGCAAGTTAATTTACGAATTTTGCAATTTGCATTCGATGCCATAATTAACGATCGTTGTTGTGTAATTCTCGAATCGAGTTGAGAAAAGCGTTGTAATTATGCATAGAATACGCGATTAGCCGATTTCTCAATTACTTTGCATGCTGGCTAACGATTAATAACTTGGGCTACAAACTATTACAAAATATTACGTATACGTACTGTGTATATTGTATATAAAAAAGTGCAAAAATTAATTTGTAGCTCGTTCGAAGCGTTTAACCGTTTTGAAAATCCTTTGGCGAGCGCGCGTCTGATTTTCCAACTGGCGATTTAGTTTTTTGTTTTAAATTTCTCTGTTTATTTTTTTCTTTTCTGATTTTTCTTTGGGTTTTCCAGCTCACTTCTTTTACACTTTTGTGATTCACTTTTAGCTTTGCTGGCAGCCCAAAAAAACAGTGCTCTCTCAGTGTTCTTGTGCGTATTATCAACACGTAAGCGGCGCTCGCAGACTAATCAGAACCGCCGCGCACAACTAACTTTTATATCCCCAAAGCAGGGGTCGCAGCAGCGTCAGCAACGGCAGAGGCAGCGCAGCAGCAGCAGCAGCGCAAGCTTTGGCTTCAGCCTCGGCTTTGGCTTCGGCGCCTGCGTCGCAGCTGTCGTAGTCGTCGTCGCAGTTGCTGACGGCGGCGCCTTTGCTCTTGTTCATTTGGCGCTGCTGCTGTTAAAAAAAAAAAAAACAAAAACAAAAATAACAACAGAAAACTAAAACCAGTTCCTGATCTTAAAGCACCTGCAATTGCCTTTCGCACCGCATATCATATCATATCGTGTTGCGTTGCCTTTTCGAGTGGGTTCAGTGACGTAGGAAATGAAACGAAATTCCTGGCAATGGCACACGCTGATTGGCTAGGCAAATGCACACAGACACGCACACTCACACACTCACGCGATCGCCTATGACTAGTGGGGCGTGTTAGACTAGCTGGAAATCCCTCGGCGGCATCTCCGCTGACGCATTGCACTCCAAAGCGGGCAAAAACTGTTTTCGCCAAAAGTCGGAAGAACGTTGCTAACACGTTCGTAAATCAGCTCAGCTTGTAGCTACAGTGCGTACACGCTAGAGAGAACCGTCAGCTGTAAAAGTTGTTATAGCTGTTGAATTGTTTAGTAGCATATTTTAATATCATAAATATTCAACAACATGTACAACAAAACGTTTGACAAATTAATTAACAATATTTTCAAACGAAATTAATCAACCTGTAATTAGCAAAAAATGCTTAATTACTGTTGCAGCAATTAAATGAACTATTTAATTAATTTTGCAACTTCTAATTATAGTATTTATTAACCATTTGCTTAATATTGTCTAAGTCGCATTTCTGTTTTGATAACTTAATAAACTGCTTGACTAAGTTAATTACTTAGTGTCAAATTTAATTGAAACTTATATTGTAATTATAATTGTAATTCTTTGCGCTTAGCTTGTAACAATTAATTGGAAAGCTTTGTGATATTTTTATTTCTGGTATTTTAATTATAATCCTTACTATACTTTATTTTATTTTTTATTTATTAAATTAATTATATAAATTGAAATTTATATTGTAATAAGAATTGTATTAATTTGCGCTTAGTTTGTTCTGTTAATTAAGAAATCTTTATTAAATTTGTATTTTTACTATTAAAATTTTAATATTTTTTTTTGTGTTGTAGTATTATTATTTTTTACTATTATAATTTTTATATTTTTGTCTTTGGGATATATTTATTTTTTCTATTTAAAATGCAATATTTTTTTACTATACTTTATTTTATTATTTTTACACCCTTGGCTTAGTTCTCTTTCTTAAGCTACGTTTTCTGTATTTTATTTCTTTCTTCAGCTCGCATTGTACTTGCTTTCTGTAGGAATTCCAAAGGAATTCAAAGAACACGACCCGCAATCTTTGGGAAATTACAAGCTCTCTAAACGTTTAGCGAGCGTTTTTGCTGATCTCGGCGCGACAAGCCTTTCATATTAACGATGCGATGAAATCAAATAAGAGGCACTTGGATCGATCGGGTGAATGTATCAATATATAGCTCAAGCTAGCCTCAATAGATTCGTACAGTAGTTGACCTTATGTTTCTATTATAATTCCATACTAATCGATATCTATGGTTATAGTTGTACTTAGCACGAGTCGAAGTTAATGTGGAAACAGTGTGAAATTTGTCGACGTGTCGAGCGGGCTCTACTTAAGTATCATAATCATAAATAACGGTATATGCATATGTATGGTACTGAACATAAATAAAGAATCTCATGCATAATACATGACTTATAGAACGGAGACTACTACTACTACTAATACTACTGTGCTGGGATTCATTCTACTATCGCGATGCAACTCCATTGAACTAATCCGATTCGACGTGATATGATAGAAACAGCATATGAATATATGCAAATCGTGCTATTGATTGATTCCGCTAACTAATTGCCACATCATACATTACCCGTGCAACTAAATATGAATATTATGTGTGTATATAGTCGTATATATCTTATTCCCGCGATCTGCGCTTGTTTGCGCATAATTTGCATTTGTTTGATTTATTGATATATTGACATATTGTCAGTTCGGTCCGCCACGCTATTCAAATAAGACGTCAGACAACACGAAACGCCGCGCCAGACGCAAGCATAAATAGGCTTATTAATCGAAATCAATCGAGCTCAGTCGATTGCGAAATGATAAAACCGCAATTAACAAATACGTAATTATCGATAGAATTAAATGGCGATGATAGAAGCGCGAGAAAGTCAACGCTTCCCCCTAATTGTTTAAACAAACTCGCATTTTGCTACATGCTCAATAAGCTTCAAATTGTTGGGAAAAAATACAAGCTCAGTGCATTAATACCTTGTAGGCCTAGGTAATCGTTTTAGCTGATAATAATCAGTTTAGGCAGATTACACGCTGGAAAGTCCAGACCCAGCACTACTACTGTCTTTAAACATGCAGATCTCTGCTAGTATAGTAGCTGGCAAGCTTAAATTTAGTATGCAGATTTCTACATAGCGTATACACCCTAAATTATTTTCCAATTAATGCTAAGTTACTGTCAGCTCGCCTTAACGCATTCCCTAAGAGCTCGCACCAGGTTTTTGCCCTTTGCGCACGCCCCATCATAGCTTTTGCTATTAGTTAATTATTTAATTATTATCTATGCAATTTTAATCAAATTCTTATATAATCGAGCCGGATTCTGATGCAAGTAGGCAATTATGCGACTAGTTAAAAACAAAAAAAACTCAATTAACGCAATCTTATTGAAAGCATCTCAGTGCGAGACCAGATCTGGCCAGAACTCTAGCCGAATATACAGCGAATGGGTGTGGCATTTGCTCTCGGTTAACCCCCCCATTCGAGCGGGGTAAACTACAATTCGATTCAATTTCGACTCGTGGCCAAGTCACGTTTTGAGATCAGCGTAACAGCGTGGAATTCCCCAAGAAGAAAGTGTGACGCACTCGCACTGACGTTGTCAATTTTCTTGTATTTGCTTCTTGTTTACTTAGCTTAGGTTAATTTTTTTATTTTTGCGCGCGATGATTCCGCGAAATGACCGTTATTATGTGGTTGTTTTTTTTTTATTTTGGTCTGGTTGCGGGGCACGTTGTTTTTATTAATGCTCGACAAGTTTTTCCCTGAGCTGACTGAAACTGAATGGGAATGGGAATGACAAAAAACAATAACAATGACGAGGCGACAATTTCGTGTTTGGCACAGACAAATCAAACATTTCGACGGCGTTAATTGTCTACCAGTTTTGCCCATGATTGCTGTCAGTTAACAATATTATTGTTGCTTTTGTTGTTGTTGTGCAGCTGTGCGCCTAATCCGCGCCGCATGCTCGATTAGTTGCAGATATCGCGTATACGTCACGTCGAACATGACAAATGACAAGTGATTTTTTTGGGCCAATAGTATTTGCCAGTTGATTATAGACTTGTCTTTTGTCTGTCGCCCAGGCCAGTTACATTCCATCGAGCCGCGTGCGGAAGTGTTCGCTGCAATTAAACGATCATTAGGAACCGCAACTGGGCTTACGCTTAATTAATAACTAACTGCGCCAGCAGCTGCAAGATGCAAAAATTGTCGCACAAAATGTTAATCAAGCAATTAGAATTCGAATTGTCAATCACACACTGTCTGCAAGTGAGAAAATTGTGTTGGATCTGTCTCGCAATTCGCACATGCTCGCAAAACACAAGTGAAAAGTGCAAACTTGCATGTGGCTAATACGACAGGCCGATAAGATTTACAGCGGCAGCCCCCTAAGGGGCAGCAACAACAACATTCTAGAGTAAATCTCCCTCTGTCTCCCTCGCTCTCTCTCTCTCTCTCTCGCCGGCACTTGTAACGCGTAGCAATTAGACTTTCTAGCGGCTTTTCTTCCTCATTATGAAGTTGGTAGCAATTAAGCGCGCTGTGTAGGAAAACAACTTGGCTGATCCATCATCCTCTATACTATATAAGGCACGTGATAGACAGCTGGCACTGTGCCAATTTGCAGCGAGAAATATGATAACTGTTTTTTTTTCGTTGAATTTTTTGCAAATCTCTTACTCATTTCTACAACTTATACAAATTTGTTCCTTCTTTGAAAGTAGTTTGAATAAGCTAAGCAAGAATTAATTAAATCGTACAAATCATATATAAATATGTGCGAATTGCAGCGCATAAATTAATTAGTAGCAATAGTTTATATTAATTTTGTATATTTAATACGGTACGCCTTAACGTTGTGCACTTGTTGTTTTAGTCTTGCATTGAGGCATGTCATTTAAAATGGAAGTGTAGTTCCATAGTTGTCAATGCAGCTGTAAAACTGAGCTAAAAAGAGCCTGCTCTTGCGGCACCTTCACTACTTCCGCTATTGAGACGTTATGAAATTAGCTCGATTCGTAAAGATGACAGATCATAAAGAGTGACCATGTCATAAGTTTCGAAAATTAAACTTACCATTCTAATCCATCTTATAGCCATAATAATTTGCATCTCAAAATCAGCGTATAATAAAATATAATCACCATATAATATTTAATACTCTTAATGGGGCAGTTCCTCTCGTTAAAATTGTGAGAAATTCTGACTGAATTTTAAATATTGAATAATCATGTTCGTTCTGGCTTTCAATAAACTCATCACACGCACGCACACATTTTATATGCTTTGCCCTACTGTTCGATTATTACGGCTCACGTGGCTAAGCTAGCGCCATGATTGATTGCGCGTCAAATGGCGATGACACAAGGGCAAAAGGAGAGAGCACGCCAATCTCTGCAAGAGTCGAGTTGTTTAAGCCGCGTCATCAGGCACCCTGTAAATTGAGCCCATCGAGCTTAATGCGCATTTTTACGCACGTTTACTTTGAGCCGCTCTCTCGCTGCCGTTCTCTCTCTCTCTCTCTCTCTCACTGTGAGCTCTCTCACATGCTCTACGCTCTCGCGCACTTGTTACGTTAAGCACCCTGTGCAATGAGCTAATCGAGCGCACGTTTCATTTAAGCCGCTCTCTCTCGCGCTCTCTCGCCCTCTCTTTGCCTGCTTGTCACGCTCAATTAGCGACGCGTCGCTGTCGTCGTCGCCGCCGTCGCCGCCGCTGCCCATTCACAAAAGCCCGCGCGCTGTGCTTTGACTTGGCCTAGCCGTAAAGCTTAGCAATTTAGCTATAGCTATATAGCCAGAAACGAAACAGACACACTGAAAGCTTTTGCGAAAGCTTTGCTACTTTGCCGTGCGAACGCACAGTTGGCTCAAGCAGCAAATGCTGTATGAAAATTGCGCGCTAGAAAATGTTTTCAGTTTTCAGTCTTCTGGAAAACCTGCCGTCGAGCGGTTGACTGGATTGGGCCGTTAGAGTCGGGTTAGGGCGACTAAGCAAGCCGGCGAGCGGCACATTTAACGGTATTTTGTATGCTTGACAGACAACGCGGCAGTTGCAGCAGAGCATCAGCAGCAGAAGAGCAGCAGCAGCAGCAGAACAGCAGCAGTTGCAGCGCAGCATTTTGTCTGCATTTGTGCGTGCGTGTCTGTGCGTGTTCGAATGCACGATTATTGTTTCTTATTTCGCGCTGCACTTTGCGCCTGCCATTAATGTCAACGTCACGCTGCTCTCGTTGTTGTTGTTGCAGTTATTGTTGCTGCTCCGTTGTCGTGTGTTAATATTTTTAATTATATGCGAAACATAAAAAATAAACTCAGCGCCTTTTAGCGCGTTAAGTGTTCGCCGTGAAGTTTGACATAAGAAATTAATGCAACGAGATAAAAAAGTACTACACAAACAGCAGACAGAGAGACAGGCAGACAGGCAGACAGACAGACAGAGAGACAGGCAGACAGCCAGTCGCTGCAGCTAGACAAGTTCTATTAATCCATTATTCATCACTGAAAATACGTGAGAGAAAACTCTTTGGAAATTCCGCGCACTTTCTTTCGGGTAAGTTTCAACATGTTTGATTGAAATTTTTGGAGGTCTGGAAATTTGTTGCTTGTATTTGTATTAGAAATGATAGCGCAGTTTGCATTGTGGTTTATCAGCCCAAGTTACAACAGCGCAGCGCATAAGCACGATAAGCGATAAATAAATAAAACACACAGTCAGACTCATGGAGTATTTTAAGACTTGCTTTTATAGCTTTGCTTGATGCTCAATTGAAGTGCAAACTGAAAAGCCGCAAGTTTTCTTTTTGAATTTGTTTTTTATGTCTTTAATGTGTGTCATATATAGGCATAGTTGGTTGGAATATGCCGCCAACGCGGCCTGCTGTGCCTCACGCATTCTGCTGTCATGTTTCCGCGACAGTTTGATCTATTGCAAAAAGCTGCTCCTCATAGTTCAACCTCATTGTTTGTAATGTTTTATTGTTGCGTTTTTTTCAAGAGTTTTGCAAATTACCTACCCGACAGTTTCTAAAGTTATTGTTAACATTGTGAATAATTCTATTTAATGCTTCGAGTGTCAATTTTAAATAAATGTGCCTATTATTATACACTTTTGGTTATTAAAAGCCAGCTAACCCTTTGGAAATAATTCAATCATAAAATATTAAAAGCAAATATGTACTTGAGCTTCTTCTTTTCCTATAAACCTTATATAGACTGCAATGTTGTGCCAAAAATAAAAGAGAAAACCTGATGAATTACATTTAAAAATTTCTTTGGAAGTTGATTGTCAGAAATGCTTTTGTTTGCCATAAATCACGTAGTATATACGACAATGTACGACAAAATTCTGTAGTCTTGTTTCTCTGAAAGAAATATATTACGTTTTACTGGACAACTTAGATATATTTTAAAGCGAATTCATTCATTTTTTTTAATTTTTTATTTTTCTACTAAAATGAATTAGCAACAAGACACGCAGCTAAGAATAACTTATGAAATCCAACAAGTTTCACTCGAAATTTCAGGCCGATCGTGTGGTACGAATTGTTTGAGTGCCCCTCGCGACCGAAGCTGAAGCTGTCACATTGTTGATATGCGCATTGTGCGCAACTCATTAAACTCACGGCTTACCGGCATTTGCATATAGACGTGTTTTAATCACTTTTACCTGCACCCCTAGCACCCCCCGCCGCCCTGCTCCATTCGATTTCGCATCGTTATTAATGCATAATGTGGATAATATTGATTTCAAGACGCAAACACAAACATTGACAAATTAATGCCATGAGAATCGACGGAGGAATCGGGCGAAACTCACATCGATTGCGATTGCGATTGCGATTGCGTTGATTTTGGCGCCGTCATCGTCTCCTCTTCAGCCACGATTTGTTGCTCTTGTTGTCAACACGGCTGCGCTTGTTGTTGTTGTTGTTGCCGCAATTTGTTGCACTTGACGAGGTGCGCGAATGCGAATCCGTCAGCTTATCAGACCTTGCGACGCACTCGAGCGCCTGCTCGATTTGTGTCCATATGGCGCGCTGTGCAAACCTTGACATTGGCTTAGAAAGGGAGAGGGGGAGAGAGTGCGAGAGAGAGAGACAAATATTGTTTGTTAATTTATTAAATATTGATAAATGTTTTCGCTACGCCTATTTAGTTAAGAAGACATCGCGCATCGCACCAAGTGCAACATCTGTTAACGCTTTTGCAGTCTTGATATATTTCGGTTTTTTTGCGGCTTTGTTTACACGCGAGTTTAATATTGTTTATAAATAAATTATTGTTGTTATTGCTGTTGGTTGCCGTTTGTTGTCTTGCCATGGCTACGTCATATGTATGAGTTTAGAGAGAGCGCGCGAGCGTTTCGTGGCGCATATGAAATATGAAAATTTATTGCGTATACGTCGCGTGGGCCGGCGAGATGCGAACTGTCCGTCTAACTGTGAGTTCTGGGTGTATGTTTATATTGCAAATGTGTATGTGTGTGTGTGTGCGTCGGTATTGAGTGTGTGTGTATTTTGTATGTGTGTGTTTGCTTTTCTTTCGGGCAGTTTTCTCATGCAGCCACAAAAGTTGATTGGGCTTTGGATTGTGATTTGTGACAGAGACAAGCGGCGAGGGAGGTGAGGTCGGCGAGGACGTAGCAGGCGAGAAGAGATGGATATGAAAATGAGGCAGAACGTCAGTCAGTTCCAAAAAACCCGATGTCTTTATTTATATAAATGCTGATTTATGCGCTTCCCTTTCATGTTGCGAATTTATCTCTGCCTTCGCCTTCGCCCAGTCTAATTACGAGCTGGAAACAAAATAGAAAGAGGAGGGGAGGGGGGCGTCAGGCAGGAGGGACAGGTTGGCGATCAGTCGATCAGTTAGTCAGTTGCCAGTTTGATGTGCCAGACGCGTGTGGAGACCTTTCGAATATGCTGTATGTGTTAGCTTGTGTCTTGGCGCGATCACTCGATCGCTACACGCAGTCTGAATAAGAAATTTCTGCTTGTTTTTTTTTCTGTCTCTCTGACTCAACAAAGCGAAAACAACAGCAGCAGCAGCAGAAACAACAACAACATTTTCATCGTGAAATTTCTTTTCAAAATTAAACTGAACTGTCACAGGGCCAGGCAAATAAAAGGCGCGTCGCATCACCGACTTCTTATCGTGTATTATCGTTGAATGTAATGGCACAGCGGGGGTTGCTGGGCGAGTGGGCGTGGCAGTCTGTCTTGCGAGTTTGTTTAACCCGAAAAAAGCGCACTATTTTCGAATTTTACTCATTTCGTATTTTTATTTCATATTTATTTACCTTTTCGTTTAGTTTTTCCCTGCGCAATGTGCTAAATATTTTTTTTATGGCTCGATTCTCGATAGAATTCCGCCAAGTGCGCCTTTTTATGGCTGGCAAAATAAACAAGAGCATGGGCGAAGCGATCGTATATAGATATATTTGTTTTATGGCATTGCTCAAAAGGACCGACTGACCCAATACCCGCTCCTTCAGCCCCACGTCGCAGTCAGCGCGTGCCCGGAAGAAAAAACGATTAAAGCCAAGAAAATAAGGCAACAGAAGGAACAAGGGGTGCACTTTCAACTTTGACTTATTTTTGTAGCTCGTTTGTAATTCGATTAACGGTAATTACAATAACAAATTATTACATAATCAGCACAGAAGGTGCCACTTGCCAGCTGGAAGCAAGCGAGCAGGGAGTTCTACTAGCCTGCCCTAACCCTCCCCTGCCCCCGGCGACACTCGTCTGAGTAATTCATTAGACGTATATTGTGCCGAAGCATTTGCATAATTATGCAATCACTTTTGGCATACTTACACATTAGGCGCAGACAACTGATAAACAACCCCAACCCCGCAGGCCCGCCCGCTATGAATCCGCGCCCGAAGGCGGCGACCTTCTCACACCTCATACCCCCCACGACTTGAAGCGCTTTGGGGGCCTTTAGGCATAGACAAAAGTGCAGACACGAAGTAGACCCAATTTGATTAGCACGCGCATACCAAATGAAGGCCAAGACAGGCGGCGGTGTTGCCTTGCTCCGGCTGCCGCTGCCGCTGCCTCTGCTCACGCCCAGCTACTCCACAAGCCGCCCTCCATTAGGGTCTTCGTCTCTCATATACATAGTTGGCTCATGCAAAGGTTTCCTCTTCGTTCTGTACGTGGCCACTTAATCATCGCCCTGCTCCCAGAAGGGGAGCGCGTGTGTGTGTGTGTGTGTCTGTATGTGTGTGGAAGGTATTTCGGCGTGTTTGCCACTTGGGCTGTGATACCCTGCTGGCTTAAGGAGTGGGGGTATTATTACTCTTTATACTTAGAAAATTAATTTAGTGTGTGTAAAAAGTCGCCAAGAAGTCTGTTTATTTTGTAGTTTGAATGCACTAAGGAAATACCCTGCAAAACTATGCGTAGATAGCTATGAAAAAATGATATACATAGTGTGACACTATAAGCTATGCACAGCCTAATATCTTGGTGCGAAAATTGCATTGCACTAAATACTACAGTTTACTCAAGAAATTGGAAATGCACTTCAAATTTGATTAATTTAAAAAGTTTTAGTGCATTTCAAATATTTCCACATACTTTGCTAGCAGCTCTTAGTCGTACAGCTTCTTTAATATATTGTACAGGGTATTTTCAAGCCAAGCACGTGCTGCTTGAGTCCACATTGTTCTTACTTGTTGTTGGCCTCTTGACTCTTAATTAGAAGTCAAATGTTTGCTGTGCCGGGCAAGGCCGTTGCCACTGTGTTTTTTACGCAGCACGCCATATGTGTGTATGTGTGTGTGTGCGCAGGTGTAGGTGTATACCGTGCTCGTGTGTGTGTGTGTGCAGCGTCTGTTTGTCAGCTTTTATGATAGGTCTTATTGGCCATTTGAATGCAGCTAGTCGTGCGCTAACAAATGAGTTATTAAGTTTCTGCCGGAAAATGTACTGAGTGAAATCTACGCCAGGACAGCAAAGTGAAAGTAGGAAGGAGACAGTCAGAGAGGCAGAGAGAGAGAGAGAGGGAGAGGGAGACTAGGCGCTTTGTCGGCATGCTCCTGCAACCCGTCTGAGTTATGGGTGCAATTTATATCAAGGCAAATCTCAATGATTCCAAGGGCGCAATGTCTGCTCATTTGTCAGACGAACTGCTGGCCATATGGCGCCTATATATACCGACATCTATTAGGATTTCTTAAAATTCATTTGCTCGGACTAATTGGACTATGAATTTCTGCATGCCTAACTGAATAATTCGGGTAATTAGCAGCTGCCTCTTCTTTTGTTGCCATACTATTTATAGCGCTTTTATAGCATATATTTATGCGTGTTTATTGATCCGTCTTTGTAGGCTTCTCACGCTGCCATTAAAAATCAATCGAAATTACAAGAAAAGTTTTATTTATGGATGGGCGTAAAAAGCAAAGAAATAATTAACTCAGCTTTTGTTTAGGGGAAATTCCACGCTCGGTTGCCATGATTAATTTTCATTTTCAGCCTATCATCAATTTTAGATATCATCGAATTACAGAAAAAAAAAACCTGTTCCTGGAAAAATTATCCATATAAATCGATGAGTTTTGAATGTCCTGTTGGCTTGACACTCGAGGCGAATCCCTTTTCCATTTGTAGAATCCACAAACAAATATCTATGGATAAACAGACAGAAGGGGTCGGTTCACGCCTTGCTTATGGAATTTATGCATGGTTATTTGGATTATAGCCGGCACCCCAGGCCGCTCAATCCGCTCGCGAGCGACTCGGCTTCACTCGCCTGTGAGCCTGGCAATCGCTGACAAATGAGCCACAGGCTAAGTAACAACTTTCTTCGTCATTACGCTCAAATTGTTTCTGGGCCCATCAAAATTTTGAGCAAAATACAAGGAAGCAAGTGCAAAAATTTTAGCTAGTCGACGGCTAAATACCCTTTCGTCTGTATTTATTGTAATTGAATTGAATCAAGTATTTATTCAATGAAAAACATTATTCTAAATGCTTCAATTTGTTAGTCAAAGTTGCTGCTATTTGTAGAACGTTTGTGAAATGAACTCAGCTTGAAATAGTATTATAAAAAATAATCTTTGCAATCTCAAACTGCAAACTTACTCTACAAGTTAATATACCTACAAGTTAGGGTATTTTAAAACGTGCCGCCTACGCAATCCGCCGGAGCAATTCACCAGTTACTTGAGCCGCACTTTACGCCTCGGTTTCCGGCCTCCTTAGCGAGGCTTGTTCACTTGGCCGCCGTGCCTGAGCCTCCTCGCCAGTACCGGGTACCGCTTCTTCCTCCACGAACGCGTTTTAAACGTGGTTATTTTCGGTCTGCACTCGCTCCGCCCGCTGCTCTCCTGGCCAAGCGAAATATTTGCAATTCTAATTGCAAACAGATGCCCGTTTAATTTACAACAAACAACAAAAACGTCAACGGGAACAAGAACAGAAATAACAAAAGCAAAAAATAACAATAATAAATACGCCTCGTAATATTTTGTCGTTGTCCCTTCTCCCGCCCCCTCGCAAATCGTCGTTTCCTTTTTTGTGCGCATTAACGCGTTTTTCTGGTTTTATTTTTGCATTGGTAACAAAAACAGGAAGAACACTCTCGCACACATTGCGTATACGTAATATATAAATTTATTTCAATCACATCGGCCTAAGTCGCAGCCTTAATGCACTGCATAAATAATGCACAAATAGATCAGTTGACTTTATTAGGACTTATATCTTGGTAAGGCAGGAAATGAGATGTTCTCCCTGCGGAATTATTCCTTTAGATGTCCATGCTGTGTGTGTGTGGGAGACACGACTTGTTCTTGTCCTTGTTGTTGTTGTTCTGCTTGCGCAGATCAAAGATGAGATTGCAGTTTAAATTTAGCCGCGACTTCGGCAGCGCAGAAGACGCGTCTTGAAGTTTTTTATGATGCAATTTGCTGGCCGTTTTTTGGCTGATGAAAATTTGTCAAAAATTTCGCATGCCACAGTGTGGGGCACACAGTGGAGCAGACTGGACACAGCATAAAGTGTTTAATTTACTGATAAAAATATTCTTTTTATTCGTTTAATAAATGCGATTTTCATGACGCACTTGGGCCAAGCGAAGGGCCATAAAAACAGAACGCGGCCAAAACCGAAAGACGATTTGGCACTTGTGTCCTGCGTTCATTACACTGCGTACGCTTTCTTTGCATATTACAACGTGCTGCAAGGGGCAGGGTTGCCGACCCCTCTGCTGCGCCCCCTCCCCCGATGGTTCGTTGAACTCGTAAAACAACATTTTGGCCTCTGCCCCCTGCGTGAAGCGAAAGTAAGCTAACTAAGCAGCGCGCTCAATTGCAGCCAATAAACACGTAAAGACAAACTGCAGCCGAGCACGTACACGACTGCTGTATACTCTGCACGCCATATTAATAGTGCATTTAGCACGCAGAATATTGTAGAATATTTA
The DNA here is from genome assembly GCA_018151445.1 of Zaprionus inermis. Lineage (NCBI taxonomy): Eukaryota > Metazoa > Arthropoda > Insecta > Diptera > Drosophilidae > Zaprionus > Zaprionus inermis. The sequence goes on along the minus strand of JAECXD010001328.1, from coordinate 281,364 downwards.
TGCAAGATTATTAGATTAGTAACAATTTATAATAAGTTTAGTTTGGGTGCATAATCTAATTAATTAAGGATTGGGTAAAATTCATAGTTCAATTGAATTTTCTAGTATAATAGTTAAGTTCTGCCTTCTCCGTTGCCAGCGTATATCCAGAGTATATACTGAATATACTCTGCCACACCTACCGTTTTATGTTGCTTACACAGGCCTGGCATACCCGCTGCCAGCTACTTTTAATGGCTGCAGCGCACACAGAAAGCGGCGACAATTGCCGTCCCACTTGAATGACACCCAATAGCAAGCAAACAGTTCATCAACTTGTCTTTGTATTCACTCGATTCCAGTTCCAGCTACTGCTAATGCAGTTTGCAGTCCTCATTGGAAGTTCGCCTGCCACGGAAAGTAAGTCATAAGTGTCACTGTGAAGTCACCTCTGTCCACCGTCCACCTCTCTATTCGCTTGTGAATTCTCAGCAGCAGCTCTGCTGACGTCATACACACGCACTTGGCCACGCCCCACACGCGAGTGACAAATTAATGCGAACTGGCAGCGGAAACGACGAGGCTCCAAGAGGCAAGGGCTAAGGCAGAAGTGCAGCTCCTGCTTCGGCTCCAATTGCTGTCCCTGGAAGCGTTCCCCTCTCCATCTCCCTCGGCTTGTGGTTGTGCGGCACCTTCTGCTGTTGTAGTTACATTTACTGCCAATGCTGCTGTGCGCCTCAAGTTAACGACGCGCTGCTCAATAATGCGAACGGAAGTGCGGCAAACGCCATTTTTCAATTTGCGCGCACACCGGAAATGACAAGGCAGCCGGAAGGGCAGCTGCTAATGTCGACGCCATGGCTTAAGTATTGCACCTATACAGCTAAGGCAGCACACATACGTGCCCGCTTTCAATTACACTGCAAGAAAATTACAGATAACATTGATATAAACCGCAAAATCCCGAAGAGTTGCGTTAAGCCTTCTACCTCCACGCATATCTGTCTTAAGCATTCTAAATTATATTCATAACAAGCTGATTTTCTCTCAGTATATGCGAGCTTAGTGCAGTTCCCATATGGCCACGGATCAAGCTTGAGCTGTGCGAAATTTGATAACTCTGAAGGTCAGAGAAATGTGAAAGCAGCATTAGCTTTGCCCCACACATATTCAAACCGGGGGCGAGCTGATATTTTCCACGCATAATATATGATAGTGTATACACTGTTGTGTGTGCGTGTATGTGTATCCATATCGAAGCAATTAAAGTGTCTTTAGCGTGCGTCGGGTGTCACGAGCCGCCATCGCAGCTGATGTTGACTTTTTTCTCATGGGTTTTCGCCTCTCGCTTTTTTTCCATGTTTTCAATTTCCACGCAATCGTAAAACAATAGCGCAAGCTATCTATGGTTATTCTATGTATATCTCTGTGTCTGTGTGTGTGTTTGCCACACTGTGTGTTTGAGTTCTCATGGCAAACAAATAAACAAACCAACAGACAGCCCAGGCGACAGCAGCAGCTGCCGACTTTCCCGGCCCGCAGCAATCGACGTCGCATCTTTTCAACGATGCCCCGCCCGCCCGCTATAGGCACCGCCTCCTGCGATAAGGCGTCTGCTGGCCAGGGCCAATGCCTTATCAATGCCAGGCCACGCTAAATACTTGCGTACGAGCAGGCGAAAAAGGATGCCCTTAGCGCGTTCATTCATCAGTTCGTAGTGCGGCGCACGCGGCGTATGTGCAATGTGCGCGACTTTTAGTTGAATTTCGCGTCTGACGGCGGCAGGCAGCGTGGGCCAATTGTCGCTGCCAGATAAAGAACGAGGAGTGAAACGAAGAAGTGAAGGAAACAAAGTAGAAAACGCAGAATGTTGAGCAAAAGTCAAGCTGCAGACCAACACATTAGCCGAACGACCGACAGCAACAACACGAACGGCAAGCGTAAAGATGAAGATATATGTAGGTGAAAATACAGCGAGGTGCGCGCGAAAAGTTGCTGAGCTCAGCACAAGGCAACAATCTCATAAGATGTATAATATTGCAGCCCTTACTGCTGGAAAATATTGCCTAAATAATTCTTATTTAGTTTTAGAAACACTAGAGATTGCTGAAATCTATAAATGAGTTAGATCTGAGGTTTAATATATGGGTTTAGCATACTATATTGAGTACTTTGTGGGACAACAGCGCCCTGAGGCAAAGCGCAACGTGACTCGCGGATTACTGGAATTTTACAACATATTTATCTTCAGTTCAGCCCCAAGCAAGAAAAAGCAACAAATATTTGTAGCCAACATAATGAATCAATAGTTATTAGTTTGTGGACGATTTTTTAATGAAAACTGTAAAATTTTGCATATTGGTTTAACAAGATTTTTATCTGTCAAGAGATCAATGTACAGTCAGCAGTATTTACTAAGGTTGGGCTGTGTTTGGGTACAGAGCACACCTCGCAAGTGCGCATAAAAGTGTGTAGATATATACAATATACATACATATATGAAACAGTGGCATTGTTGGAGAGTAGAACAAACAGACAAACGGCCAAACAATCGCAGTAACTGTAGCTGTAATTCTAAGCAGCAAACAGAGGACTGAGTGGGCTGAGTGGACTGAGAGAACTAAGGATTGTAGGATGCAGGGAGTCGAGTACGGGGAGTAGGGTACAGGGTACAATACTCAACTGGACAGCTCGGGCACATAAATAAACGAGACTGCCAGACAAAGTAGAAGGAGCAGCCGTATGCTTGACTTGTGGAGTTACGGAACAACGCCACATCAAAGGATGCTGGGCGACGTGAAGTTCAAGCTTGGAATTCAAGCTATGCAACTGTAATTGAAAATAGCATGGGAAAAATTTCACATACATACAATATGCATAGCATACAGTACCAGTATAACCAATAGCCTCATTGTTTAAGGTCAAAGAGTGCTAACCGATGCGAAAGTAAAAAAGTCAATCAAACCAGGAAAAACCATTGGAAAAAAAGCGACCACAACAAATGCCGAAAATAGCTCGTGTTGGTCATAAACTAATTGCCAGTCAAGCAGGACAGCACCGGGGTCGGATATGAAATATCAGTTAATTTAGGGGTTATTTCTCTATAAAAGCCAAGCCAATTTTCTACCCCATCACCTTTGGGCAAAACCAATGTAGCCTTCTCACTTTCTCTCTCTCTCTCTCTATTTCTGTCCCTGTCCCTGTCCCTCTGAATTGAAAAAACAAGCTTTTGGTTTTACGGCGCTTTGTTCAAGTGTTTTTCTATTTGTTGCTTTTGTTGCTGGTTCCACACGAGCGCCGCGCTGGCATGCGAACTAGTTGGATTAATTTAGCCCGAGTCGCAAATACAATTACGGAGTCATTTCAATTTATTTAGCGTATGGCAGCCCTGTTCAATGTCGCGATAACTTGGGGTTATCCTGCAAGGAGGCGAAGCGGCGGGAGGGGGGACGTGTAGATTATTTTCGCAACTCATTAAAACAAGCGCGAATCAACTTGCTCTCGCTCCCGCTCTCCGTCTCGCTCTTGTCCTTAATCTATTATTCTTATTTTTATATTCACTTTTTTTATTGTGTTTTTTTTTTCTTCTTTATTTTAGCCAGCTCTGCGATTTGTCAAAGTGTCTGGCGCAAAGCCACTAACTCGACCATTATTGAACGATAAATTGATTAGATATGCGAGTGTGTGCCATGCAGGGGTGTAACTGCGCGTGTGTGTGTGTGTGTGCTGCTGCTGACAACTTTTTCGTGGCGTCTTGACTTGATTCGGCTGATGCTGCTGTTGCTGCTGCTGCTGCTGCTGCCGCTTATTGCCGCCTTGAATTGCCATTTCAATGTTAATTTTATTAGGGTGTCAGCTATAAATTGCCTTCAATCTTAAATACCATAAAAAACGTTACAATACACACACACTTGACATACTTTTAATGCGAGTGCGAGTGTGCGTAGTGCTGTGCAGGAATTCAGCTCAATTTCCATTATCATCAACAGCTTTGAACCTTATTCAAATCTCAGCTAAATTATACCGAATACTTGACGAAATCCCGCACTCTCTATGGACGTGTGTGTGTGTTTTGTGATTAGGGAGGAGGGGGGTGGGAGCTGTGCGTAGGTGTGCAGCATAGGAAAATAGGGAGAAAATTGGCCACAAGTTATCCATCAAATGGCCGACAGTCGACAACAGCCGGCTCGACGTGCAGGCAGTTGGGATTAGCTCGTAACCGTAAACCGTTTGAGATTTACATGCCTTGTGGTTGCAGCAGCAGCAGTTGTTGTTGTTGTTATTGTTATTGTTGTGTGTGCTCGAGGGAAACTGAATGTTCCACGCGACCTCCGAGTGTGTAACTGAGTCAGCAGCCGAGTCGAGCACGAGGTGGGTAAGAGTTTTCCCTTCCCTGCTCCACAGCTGCGCGCTTCATTTGTCTTTCTACTTGATCAAACTTTTTAGGCAATTATGCCCAAACAAAATGGCCACAGTGGTGCAAAACTGCACATTATTAGAGAGAATTTCAAAAAGAAAGTGTAAAGAATTTTCAGAGCATTTTTAGCTGCTTTATGCAATTAATTAATCAACAATTATTCAATTAGAAATCATCGAAAGTTTTTCTTTTTTCAATTTGTAAAATAACTATTTAAACGAATTTTGTTGGTTTGGTTTAATTTTTAGAGCTTCTTTCCTTGTTCAAATCTGTGCACATACCCAAGTTCTCAACTTTACAAATTCCCCTAACCTTTGCCTTACTTCAAAACTACTTAAAAATTCGAAAGAGTTAAACTTATAGTATATCTCAAGCTTAAGCTTGCACTCGCACTCGGGTTCGCAACCAATGTGAGCTGGCCAATTTGTCTCAGCCCTTGCCCTGCCTGACTCATCCCGTCGCGATGGCGTGGCCGATGATTGCCTTGGCCCGTTGGCCATTGTCAACATCGTTAAAGTCGCATTTTTAAGCCAAATGTGGCACAAACTGCCTTGTTATGTCATTTGGGGACATTGAACCGAGCGAGAGAGTCGAGAGTGTCTTGGCGTGCGGACATTACCGGACAGGATAATAAACACACAGTGCACAGCTTGTCCGGCAGGATACAATAGTGGGGAAGTGGGGGGGGATGCTCTGGCCGAGATAGAAACAGTGGCAGCACACTGCCACGACAGTTGGACAGTTACGGACAGAGACCAGAATATAACCAATATGGTGAGCCCATAATGAATTTATCAAATTAATCAAAATGGCGCTGCGAGAGGCAAGCAAAACACCGGAAGTCCTTGTTGTTGCCACAGTAGCTGTGTCTATGTGAATGTGTGTGTGTGTGCTGTGTGTGTGTGCGAGCTTGTGTGTGTGCATAATACAATTAAGTGTCATAGACTTGTGCGAGAATGAAGATTTAATAAAGCCATTTGGCCGACTGTAGTGATAATCGTCAGTTAGGCAACACTGCAGTTTGCAGAGCAGTATGGGCAGCAGAGTTGCCAGCTATATATTTGTAGCATTAAATAATTAAAATTAAAGATAGAGTTTCTGTTGTTTTTCTCTGTGTTTTTACTATCTATCTAGCTAAAAATTTCTATCTATTGCTATAAAGACTAAACTTTTTTTCAAAGCATTTTATAAAGAATTGTATACATTTTATTAAAAATTAGTCAATTTTATAAGTTTGCTAGTTGAATCGCAATACTGTGCACTCTCCGTAATTAATAAAACTCTCGAAAAATTCTCTATTTCGACGGTTAAATATCGATAAATGAATCGACTTACAACGCAACCTAATATCATAATTTAATAAAGTCATGAAATCTTTTTGTTGACTTTCGCTGCGCGCATTGACAACCCTGTAGGCAATTAAACGGCGCCCACTGTCGCCGGCAGCCGCAGGGGAGCAGCCTCGGCGTAGGGGTATGTTTATGTTTGCTCAGTCGGGGGGCGTTAATCGCATTGGGTCGGATGTTTTAATGTTATGTAAATGACAGCTCCTAATGAACTTTCCATTCATTATCGTTAGTTAGTTGCCCACTTGGCTGGCTGCCGGCCTGGTTGCTCTGCGTCCGGTTAGTTCCTGTCGCAGCCTCCATCCGAGACCATAGCTATGATACTTAAATGCTAATCCCAGACACTTTTGCTACTTCAGACAAGCCGTAATCCAGCTGACCCACACTCCGCGACGCAACCACAAAGCCCCACTGATTGATTTGTTTAATGTCGCTGCGGGCAACTGGAGGAGGAGGCGCAACAGCAGCAGCAGATCAAGTGCGGCAAACGGAACGGAAACGGGAGCTGTTAGCGACACCGTCAGCTCGCAAATTCGAGAAGCCGTCTTCGGCGTCGCCGTTGGCCAACTTAATTTCATTAGCGCGTATTTAAGGACCGGGCAATTACGACGCCGGCACGTCGACGCACGACGACGTCGCGACGTGCCCCTTTGCCCAATTAAGCAGCGGGGGATTTTGCCTGGAGCGCGGGGGAGGGTGGCAAATCGGAAAATCGCTCGCATTTCCGCTCGCACTTAGCACGCGATAATGTGCCAAATGTTGCGTATTTGAGAATCGGAGAATCTGTATACACTCGCTCGGTCGGCCGCCCCTGACGAGTCAGGACGACGACAGTGTGGAGCGGCTGCCTCGGCGTCGCTGCTCCGCCGCAAGCTGTGGCCAGGCGCAGGCAGTGCCAGACGCGGCTCACCCTGACCGGCATTGGCCTTGGATCGGGCATTCTGCTGCTGCTGTCGCTGCTGCTTTCACTGCTCACGGTCACAGCAACAACAGCAACAACAACAACAACAACAACAACAAGAGCAACTACAACATTAACAGTACTTACTCAGCCTACAGTCCAAGATGCATCAGAGTCGACGACGCAGCATGCTGAGTTATCCCGTGGCGCTGCTCGTGGCAACCATGGCGCGTACAACACAACTAATAGTATTCCAGCCTACAACAGTTCCAGCAACAGTAACAGCAGCAGATCCAGCTCCAGCGCCAGTGGCAGCCACTCTAATTCGACTGCAACAGACGCCGCCGAAGATGCTGAGCAGATGCTGCCACAGATTCCGTCGTATATACGCACAACCGCCATGTTCTTCTGCATAATAATCATGCTGCTCGGCGTTGTGGGCAATGTGATGGTGAGTACATCGAATATCAAATATCGATAAGATTCTTAGAGTAAAATGTCAAAGTGAATGTAAAAATGTCCTACAATTTCAAATTTCGTTAAGATTCTTAGAGTAAAATATCAATGTGGATGTACAAATTTCCCACGCCAATTTTAAATATCGATAACATGCCTAGAGTAAATATCAATGTGGATGTACAAATTTCCCTCACCAATTTCAATTATCGATAACATGCCCAGAGTAAAATATTAATGTGGATGTACAAATTTCCCACGCCAATTTTAAATATCGATAACTTTCTAAAGTAAAATATCACTGTTGATGTACAAATTTACCAAGAACTTTCGATGATTTGTACGAAGCTGTATTTAACAAAATGGCGAATACTTATTAGAAGCACAATAAGATCGTTTAGAAGAAGATTGATGAATAAAGTGATTAATAAATTGACAGACGGAAAAGTAGAAAAGGGAATAAATAAATGAATACTCACTCGCTTTACCCCCTCTTCGTTTCTATTGTTTGCAAAGCACTTTGCAGTAAACCTGTCAGAACCATCTGTGGATATCTTACAGTGGGTAGAGCTGCACATCGCAGGAATCTGCCACACATGCTTGCAATTATCCATTACTAATTAGTAACTATTCAGACTGAGATTTACTCACTTCTTGCTCTATTTGCAGGTGCCCATTGTCATTGTAAAGACAAAGGATATGCGCAACTCGACAAATATTTTCCTAACCAATCTCAGTATTGCCGATCTGCTGGTGCTGCTCGTCTGTACGCCCACTGTGCTGGTCGAGGTCAACACACGTCCCGAGACCTGGGTGCTGGGCCACGAGATGTGTGAGTGGCAATCAGAGCGTCCGACTCAATTAACATTTTGCCAGCAATTACAAAACTGCCTGCCCTTTCTCTTCTCTTCTCTGTCTCTTATTCTCTTCCTTCCCGTAGGCAAAGCGGTGCCCTTCGTCGAGCTGACGGTGGCTCATGCAAGCGTTTTAACCATATTGGCCATCTCGTTTGAGCGCTACTACGCCATCTGTGAGCCATTAAAGGCCGGCTACGTCTGCACCAAGGCGCGTGCGATACTCATCTGCGTCCTGGCCTGGGGCATCGCAGCGCTCTTTACGAGGTAAGCGGCACAGCTACTCCATCTCCACTCTCTCTGCTTTGCTTAGTTCCCCGCTCTCGTTCTCACTGTATCTTTCTCACGTTCCATATCTTTGTCTGTGGGGGTTCAATGAACTCATCTCTAATTCGGTGTGTTTATTCATTTTTAGAGTGCTTGCACATTTAATATTGAATCAAACGCATTGTGGTTTGAGGTGTAACGTAGTATCCTTAGTGGCTGTGGTATCTTAAGTAGCTGTAGTATCTATTTTATCTGTGTATTTTACTATGGAAACTGCACTGAATTTCATTTGAGTTTGTTGCATGCCCAGAAGTATGCTATGGTTTTATCTAGGATCTCTTAGGACGCGCTTTAAGGCACGTACACAAAACTATAGCCTGCTTTTCGGGTAAATTTAAATCTTATTAAAGCGCAAAAAAAATTCAGAAATGTTCCCTCTCTCTCTATATATGTATGTATATATTATTTCTTGCACGTTCTGGTTATGGTACACTCCGCTCACTCACTCTCTCTCTCTCTCTCTATGCTATAAGTTCATTACGTATATATAAAGTAAATAGTCGACCCTCGCACCGCATTGATTTAATGGTTAATTCCATTTTCATTCCCATTTTCTCGCTCTGTCGAAATGTGTATATGTATGTGTGTTTGTGTGTGTGTGGGTGTTTATGCAGTCGAACATTAAGTCCGCCTCGCCATTAATTATAAATGTCAATCGTTGTAGTCGTTTTTAATGATTTGTATTTTGTTTTTCACATTTCCACATTTTTGTCATTTTCCTTGTCGCTATTTTTGCTGTTGTTGCTATTATTGCTTTCCTGGTGTTTGTTTCTGGCCTTTGTTTGGCATCGACTTCTCCATTTACATGCTAAACATGGGCAGTTAGCGTCTCTCTCTCTCTCTCTCTCTCTCTCTCTCTCTCTCTCTCTCTCTCTCTCTCTCTCTCTCTCTCTCTCTCTCTCTCTCTCTCTCTCTCTCTCTCTCTCTCTGCACTTCCTTCTCGCACCACGCATCTCGGTCTTGGTTTCGCTTTGCTTTCGGTTTCGGTTTCCGTGCGTTTCCTCCATTTTCTGTCCGGCTTTCTGGGCTGACCGTCTCGTTATCTGCGCCCATGTCCATCTCCGTCATCTATGTCATCTTTAATAAGCGGCAATATGGCAATGTGGCAATGTGCGCGGTATCGTGCAACTTTCGTTTCATTGACACTTGCTTATTGTGCGGCTAAGGACGGTCAGCGACCCTTTTTAATTTCGCAAATCTTGCTGCGCCCCATAACAATGAAATAAACAGCACATTCCCGGCGGGTGGTCGGCGGCCTGGAGGGACACCTAGAGGGGATTCCGTGTGCTCTGGCCCCGACTGCGACATTTGCCTATTAATTATGCTACCAAAGAAGCTGCCAACAAGGCCGCACGCGCACACGGAGGGGCGTTTTAAAAGGCATCTAGCGCGTACCCTACGATGTCCACGTCCACATCCGTTGCTCCGACAAGTGGGCGGAGCCGCTGTTGCCTGTTGCCACTTGATACCCTGTTTGATCTGGGCGCTTATTTAGTATTTGCATACAAATCTCTCCCTCTCTCTCTCTCTATCTATTACTGTCTCTTCCTCCCTATCTCTTTCTGACTGTCTCTCTGTGCCTTCTGCGTAATCCCACTCGATACGTCGTTCAACGTGATTATGTTTCTTGTTTGCTATCTCCCTCTCCCCACCCTCTCTCTCTCTCTTTCTCTCACACTCTCTCCCCTCTTTGTAGCCCCATACTGTGGGTGGCTGAGTACAAGCTGGTCGAATATATTGACGGATCGTCGGTGCCCGTCTGCCTGACCCAGGCGATTGGCCTATCCACGGTCGGTTTCTTTCTGATGACCATCTCCGTGTTCTTCGTGCTCCCGTTCCTCATACTCGTCGTGCTGTATGGGATCATTGCGCGCAACCTCATCTCGAACCAGGGCGCCATGCTGCGAGCCCGTCCCACCAAGCCGGAGCTCAGTCTGAAGGCCCGCAAGCAGGTGGTCCTCATGCTGGGCGCCGTCGTGCTCTCCTTTTTCGTCTGCCTGCTGCCGTTCCGCGTGCTCACCCTGTGGATCATCCTGAGCACGGAGCAGACGCTGCACGACATCGGGCTGGCGCGTTACTACAGTCTGCTCTACTTCTGTCGCATCATGCTCTACCTAAATTCGGCCATGAACCCGATACTCTACAATCTGATGTCCACCAAGTTTCGCAAAGGATTTGCTCGTCTCTGTCACGCTGCCGGCCACGTGCTGTTGAAGCTGTGCACCCTGGGACGCCGGACACGCCGCAATAGCGAGCTGCACGGACGCAGTGGCACCATGTCGACGGGCACGGGAACGAATACGAACTCATCCAATGCCACGGCGACGGCAACGAATTCGAGCATATTGTCGCGCGGCTCAAATCGACGCAGCAGCGATGAAATCAGTCGAACGAGGCTGAAAATCGAGCTGCAAATGCCATGTGGCAGCGATCACGAGGCAATGGCTATGCTGCAGAATTCGACAGTGCGCAGCAAACAACCACGTCGGCACAAGCAACAAATCAGCTTCGAAGACGCGCCCGCCAAGGAAGCTGTTAATCCTGCGCCAAGACAGCAGCCCGGGGAGGCGGAAACGGCATGAAAAATCGACGGCACAACCCGTTTGCACTTTCGCTTGACTTCGCCGAGAGAATGTGGCAATGTGGCAGCATCAGCAGCAGCAGCAGCTGATCCTTGCCACGCCTATACAAATTGCGTTTTGAGCGTTTTCCGCAAGCATAATCGATTCCATTTCGCAGCCGTTGACAGCCCGTGCCTTTTCGCTCGATCCCGGACACATTTCCGCACAAAAAACAATCAATTTTTCGGGCTATTAAACTAGAATGAAAGTGCCAAAGATAAATAACAGCAACGACAGCCAAAGCACTACAACAACTACAACTACCACTGGCCATAACTATTTCGGGCACGGGGGCGGATGCTGGAGAGCAGTGTAGGTCCGATTTGGCCATTAAACGGCGGGCGCATGTAAAGAAGCATGGCAAATGGAAATGGCTTAATATACGAGGGACTTTGCAAGACCATCAAGACGGCGGATAAACATGATTTAGGTGTATTGAAATACATAGTTTCAGTTCGTTCAGTTCATTCCCACGCACTTTCACACTTTCTTCGGCTCCTGCTGCTTTTTTTCGGAAGCATTGCCAACAAAAATCGAATGCCTACTTTGCGGCGGGAGAGTGAAATAAAACCATTCGAGCAGGTCAAATATGAGTAGAAACTGTTGCCTACTTTGCGGCAGCGCGAATAAAACGAGCCGCCAACGAGTTGCCATATGAAAAGTGTTGCCTACTTTGGGGCAGCGCAAATAAACAAAACATAACTTAGCGGAATTTATTTAACACACGCGCACGTGCATATTAACACATACGTATTACTTACATATGCATATGTACCATATACTACAATAATATATACTATATATATTTATATAAATCATTTATAGATACGCCGGAATTTGTAAGTAAATAAATATTTTGTACTACATGTAGCAAAGCCTGAACAAAGCAAACGAGTTTTTTCGATTGGGTAAGCGCAACTGTAAATATGTAGAGTATGTATGAATATGTATGCTTATAGAGGAGTATCCATAGTTCTGTTTTTCATTTAGTAAAATTGTTTTCGTTCGTTTTGCAGCAACAACAACTTTGTACATTCATTCAACGTAGTTTTGTCATCAATATTTCTTGTAGATATTCACAGCATATCGAAGCGCCATTTTGTGTATGATAAGTAGAACCGGCGCTTCCGTTTCCGTTCTAGTTCTTCGATTAACTTGAGTGGCATTCCAATCGCAGTGCGATTGAATAGTTTTCAAAAATATTCCCTTTTCTTTTCGTTTCTTTTGTTAAGCAACTTTGCAGACAATCAAATTATGCGAATCCTCCCCAACCCCGCTCTGCAGCACTCCCCCAACTCGATTTCTCACAACTTTGACTATAAACTTTTGCAGTCCCATCATTGCCATATCCAGCTACAGCGTGGAGCCCTATGGCGACGGCACCGAAGCGCCAGTCTGCACCACGGCGGCCGATGACTTCTGGTCCATCTTCTACTTCGTCGGGACCATCACACTATTCTTTTTCCTGCCCTTCGGTATTCTGGTCGTGCTCTACGCGGCCATTGCCTACAAACTGCTGCGTCCCAACAGTGCATTCCATAGACCCACCTCCCCACAGGCGTCCGGCCAACCGTCGGCAGCTACGGCGCCAGGAACAACTGCAGGATCAGCTCCCAGCAGCACCAAAGGCAACAGTCACCAGCAGAGCAATGGCATGCGAAAGCATCGCAAGCAGGTAATCTTCATGCTTGTGGCCGTCGTCTCCAGCTTCTTTGTATGCCTGCTGCCCTTTCGCGCCTTCACGCTGTGGGTAATTACGGCCAATGCCGAGGATGTGGAACGTCTCGGCATCGCCGGCTACTACAACCTGCTGTATTTCTCGCGCTTCATGCTGTACCTCAACTCGGCCATGAACCCCATACTCTACAACCTAATGTCGTCGAAGTTCCGCAGCGGCTTCTGGCGTTTGCTGCTCAGCTGCCTGGGCAGGCACACGCATCATCATCACCATCATTATCGTCATCATCATCACTACGCGCACGCTACGGAACGCAGTCTGCGCCAGACGACACGACGTCCGGACCATGAAGTCGATGAGGCTGGAGCAGCTGCTCTGAGTGCTGGCGGTGCACAGCGCGCGCGACGCACCCTGCGCCGTGAGGCAACGTTCCTAATTAATTCCATTTCGACGTCATCGGGCACCGAGCGCAACACCTCCTCCACGTGGCGCAGCAACAGTCTCTCCACATCTGTGGGATTCTGCGAGCGAGAACGCGACCGGGAGCGTGTCGGTCTTGGTGCAGCGATAATTGGCACAACGGCGGCCACCGTGACCACGGCCTGCCTGCAGGAGCGTCGCGCCAGCAAGAGCAGCATGATCCCGTAACAATATAAGTCCATATAGTTCATAGTTAATAGAAGAAATTTCGTTGTAAAGACTGAAGTACCTCAGAAGAAGTCAATAAACGCTAGAAAATCCCATTTTTGAAACCAACTTGGCATATACGAATATCATTTGGAATCGAGAACAGTTCGTCAGGCGGAATTTGATCTCGATTTGCTGATGGAATCGAGATTCGTTTTCGATAAGGACCGGAAACGGGCACAGATTCGTGGCATGCTTTTGGGAGCAGTAGAAATGAGTCCTCTATACACTCGATATGCATATAAATCGTATGTTCATGAAATTTTTATTAAACGTCTCATCATCACCATCAAAAATTACACTAATTATGTGCCTAAACAAATTCTACGCGTCTCTTTCAAAATTTGTTGTCGTTAGTTCTATAAAATGTTTGTTTTTTTGATTTACATAATAATTACAGTATGACAGACAGTGGAAATGGATAGATCGTAGTTCTCGAAATAAATATGCTATGGTGTAGGTATGCATGTAGTACTTAGCGTGTTGTATAGTGTATTCGTGTGATTCTGTGTGTGTGTGTGGGGTATAAATAGCAACCGACACAGCAAGTTATACATTTGGGTTAAACGCAGTTTTTCGATTTCTGTTTTTCGTTTTATTTGCTTTTGTTTCTCGGTTTTTTTTTTGTATTGTTTATGCATATTGTAGGTTTAATAGTAAACGGTAATCGGCATCGTTTCGCGCTGCTGTGTGGTAAGTAACTCTTAAGTTAGGTTAGATTTAGATTAAGTTAATTACTACACCATTTGATTTTTTTTTTCGTTTTCTGGTTGCTTTTGCTGCTTTGCTTTTTGCACTACTTATGAACAGAGAAGAACTATTAAGAACAGAAAGACAGAGGGATAGTACATATGGTATCAGTAGTTTCCAGTTTCTTGTGTTTGAATTAGCATTCATTTATCATTTCATTTTCTTCTGGATGCCTATTACATATTCTCATATATGTATTATTTATTTATATGTATATATATATGCTTAAATTGTGTACTGCATTGCGATCTCTCGCAACATACAAAGGTCGCGTCTCATCTCATCTAGCTGGTCGTATTCATCGTCTTCATCATTATTGTTATTACATAATTCAATATTATAATTATGATTTGCTTTTATTGTTGTGTGTGTGTTTGTTTCTTTTCTTCTTCGTTTTAATTTATTATATTTAAATTTTGTTTAATTGTATAATAAAATATTGATTCACAATCAGAGTTATTCAGCAGCAACCAGACTTGGTGTTTTCCACTGGGCGTCCCTGATCGATTTTCACTTTGCTAGCGTTATCGGTGGCACTTGACGGCGGCCCGACGCGGTTCTTGATCTCGGCCGCCATCGTCATGAATGCCTGCTCCACGTTGGTGGCACTTTTAGCCGAAGTTTCAAGGAATGGAATGCCTAACTGAGTTGCGTACTCCTGCAGATGAAATTCAAGTTAGTTAAAACAATCAGATCATTAGTATGGAAATCATTTTAAACGCACCGCAGCTGTGGTATGATCGACAACCTTCTTGGTGGTCAAGTCGCTCTTGTTTCCCACCAGCAACTTATTGACATTTTCGCATGCATATCGCTCGATTTCCTCCAACCATTGCTTGACATTGTTAAAGGACTCCTGGTCCGTGCAATCGTACACAACAATGATTCCGTGTGCGCCACGATAATATGATGAGGTGATCGTACGGAAGCGCTCCTGTCCAGCAGTGTCCCACTAAAAGAAATATCTTTGTTACAATCTGTACATATATGCATGATCGTGTTTATGCTTACAATCTGCAATTTAATCGTCTTGCCGTCCAGTTCTATGGTTCTAATTTTCTGCAAAGAGGCAAAGCAAAAGAGAAATGTTTTGATGAATCACATTTCGCATATAATCACGCAGTCTACTACTTACGAAATCCACGCCAATTGTGCTGATATAACTCTCTGTATATGTGTCATCGGCAAATCGGAGCAGCAGGCAGGACTTTCCAACGCCAGAGTCGCCGATCAACAGCAGTTTGAAGAGATAATCGCTACAAAGTGCAGAAAAAGAAATGCGTTAATCTCAGATATGCAAATAATAACACGATATTAATTTAGCAGCAAATTTGAATGAATTTATAAATAATCGTTCATTAGTTCCTGCTTATCACCCCCAACTTTTCTTGTATATTTAAAATTAAGTTAGCTAAATGTGCGAACGAACTTAGTATGACACAACCACTTGAAATTTAACTCCAAATTAAATCGATAATACGTGAAATAATGCGAAAAGCGTATAACATTTGAAATATTATCCCTATGAAGCATTACTAACTCTCTCTAATTGAATCAGACGAACTCGTGTATTTGCCATTGAATATATGGCATGCACCTACTTTCCGTAGTTTATCTGTGAGCCGTCCAAATAGTCGTCACTTCTATTATCTTATCGCAAACACCCGCTATTTGAAATGTGATATGTAAAATGTGGTTTGCTTAACCCACCACAATTTGAAGGATTTAGGAACTACAACTCCAAAACGAATGCTAATACAGCTGCATAATAACTACGCTGAAAGCGAAAGGCGGCGAAAGTTTTGCAGTTCATTGCAGCCCTCAAAAGTGGAATTTATTTACTGAGCATAGATGGGATTTTGATTACGTAGCAGCCAGCAGCCGCGGCAGAACACAACAACAACGCACACACAGCGCACCAGCGACAGCGTAAAGTAGTCAAACAACAACAAAATGTACGTGCCAGAGGGGGTAGGAGACGCTGGGCAGGTGACTCATCCGCCCCACGAAACAGCAGTAGCAGCAGCGCAGGCAGCAACGGAAGCAGCAGCAGCGCAACGGAACTAAACCGAATCAAGCTGAGCTGCGCTCTACTGTGTTAGGGCTGTCAGCAACATTCGAAGCCACTCGTCTCGACTCTAACAACAAAAACAATCAAAAACAGATTTCTCCAATTCTCAAGCTGAAGCAATTAATTATTGAAATGCATTTGTGTGTGTGTGTGTGCAAGTGTATGTGTGGATAGCAAATAACATATACATTTCAATATAGTATGTACGAATGAATTTCAATTTATATGTCTAACTCGAAAATCGTATGTTTTTTTAGTTACAATGAAAATACTCGTTTAAAAGGGAGTGGGACCCTGAGAGACTTTAGTAGTCGTGGACGTCGTCGTCGCAAAAATGACGTCGCAGAAAAAAAAACCAGTGGATGGTGAGTTATGGAACGCGAGTGTGCAAAGTATTTTCTACATGGTGAATCAATGTCTCAATTACGCGCAATTAATGCTTATGACGACTTACTATTCTGGATTCATAGCTGACATATTTCGCTTTTGGCTTTTGTTCAAGTTTGTATTTTTGCCACGAACAAATATTCGATATCGCTCGTTTGGTTGCTCGGTAGTTGACTGGTGTAGTCTTTATTTTCGATTGGCGGACTCGAGTTATTCCGTTAGCACAAATAATGCTCACTATGCACTGTATACACCGAAATTGTTTGTTTTTCTAAATTCTATTATGTTTATTGCGACGAACTTCAGGGAAATTCGATAATTTCCACAAATTCGACAGCCGAGAACGAGAACAATGGCGACTGAAAAAATGACGAAGTGGCATTAGTGTGCGAGAATGCCGTCAGTCATATAACAGTGTTGAACAATATCATTGGAGTCAGGGCTGCTTGAATTTCTGTTATCTTCATCCGCTGTTGCTGGTGGGCGGCAACCACCTACACACACAGATGCGCATACATGCATAGCAACATACACATACCCAACAAAAATCCTATGAATTTTGAGTCCGTTTAATACTTGCTTCTGCGTTTAATCTCTTCTTATTATAATTATATGATTCTAAACACATTCATTTAACATTTGAGAGTTTTGCTTGCATATAGAGAACACATGTAGATAAATAGTACATAATAATATTATTATATGAAAGATTCGATAAGCGGGCAATGGGAATGCATCGATTTAGTGGGAGTCAACTCTCTATTCCAACGAGTTTAATGTAAGCAACTGTTTGAGCACTTTTGTCTGTGAGGTTTCCCTAATCTCACCAGCCAAAAACATCTCGTCGACAACGCTGTAGACTTTGTAGAAGTTAAACACGAGATCCAGCTCGCATACGTTATGGAAGTATTCATTGAGTACTTCCACAAAGTTATGAATGGCCTCCAGATAGCACAAGTTATTGTCGTTAACGTCTACACAGATGCAAAAGTAGAGACCCGCATAGCGTCTATATACAATTTTGAAGTTGCGAAACTGCAAGACGAAAGAGTGAGAGAACGTGAAGTGGAATTGGTTAGTTAGTGTCCCAAACAATCCACAACGGAGCGGAGCGTTACCTCCACAAAGTTGGTGTGCTTGGCGTCTCGCACAGTAACAACTGCGTGCACTTCCTCGATCAGTTTTTGTTTTTCGTCGTCATCAAAGTTCATATACCACTTGGCTAGGCGAGTTTTGCCTGCTCGGTTTTGTATGAGTATAAATCGAATCTGGAAAGTACAAAAATAGGATAAGTCTCCTTGAAAACATGAGGAACCATATGCTTACCATTTCGGAGTATATGTGTGGGTAATTACCAAAGTAATTACTCGCCTATTTACAATTTTCAGCTATGAATGCAGCGAAAAACTGATTATGAACAAATTGTGTATCACTTCTAACAGGGCTGCAGCAACTGGCGAACAGCTGTTTGCAAGGGCCAGTGCTGTAAAATGCGCGCGCATTGCATGTACACGTCAGTTGGCAACGCTGCGCTTGAATTCGATTACGACGTTTTCACTTTTTATATATTTGTTTAGGCATAACTCGAAGCTAGTCATTAACACTTCAATTACCAAAAAATGTTGTCGTCGCGCTTGAATCGCTGGCCTTGTCTTCAGTTACTGCGCAGATGCTCTACGACATCCATGGGGCAACCAAAGGAAGCGGCGCTCGACATTCACGACCCGCTGCAGGCGCACGCTTTGAAGGAACAATGCATTTTGGTTGATGACAATGACAAGGCCATTGGAGCTGCGTCCAAAGCGGACTGTCATCGTGTACATGCCGAAACAGGTCACGTTAAGTTGCATCGTGCATTTAGCGTGTTCCTGTTCAATACCAAAGGTGAAATGCTTGTGCAAAGACGATCGGTGCATAAGGTGGGTGAGCAGGAGGAGTAATAGGATCATCAGTTAGGATCCGACTAATAACCATCTAATACTTATGCAGATTACCTTTCCCGATACCTATACAAACGCCTGCTGCAGTCATCCTTTGCACGAAATCGAACAGGAACGTCAGGAGAATAATGCACTGGGCATTCGCTTGGCTGCTCAGCGGCGCCTTAACTATGAACTGGGTATCCCAGTTGAAGAAATTCAACCACAAGACTTTCACTATCTGACACGCATCCAATATGCCAACACTGGCGACGGCGTCTGGGGCGAGCACGAGATCGACTACATCCTTTTCCTGCAGAAGGACGTCACACTGCAGCCAAACGCTAATGAGGTCAGTGAGGTGCGCTATTTGAAACGCGAGAAACTCGACGATGCCATAGCTAAATTCAGTGCACCTCTGACCCCGTGGTTTGCATTGATATTGCGACACCGTCTCAAGCAATGGTGGGACAATTTGCATAGATTAAATCAGTTCGAGGAGCTGGAGAAAATTCAACGTTTTTAAGAGCACATTACACTCGACGCGTAACGAAAAGCCAAAAATAATTGTGGAACCTCAATTTGTTTTCTCTTTTTTTTATTTAAATTCGTTTTTATCTTTATTCAAATGGAAAATAGTTGGTGTCTGTGTGTGTATGTATGCAAACAAAGAGCACAAAGCCGTTTTCTCATGCACCTCGGTTTAGGTTTACTGTTAGTTGATCAGTTCAGTACAATAATATACAATATCGTATAGTAGTACATGTAGTAATATGTAAATATAACAAAATATATATGTATGTATAGTGTAGTATGGGCATGAGTGTATGTATAATCATAGCACTAACTCAATATGTTTTGTATGTTGGATATTATATAATATTTAGCTCGTAAAATGATCACATCACGTTTACCATTAATCATCATCATAATCATTGCGTCGCATTGCATCGCACAGTCAACGAACAACAAAATAAATATTTACAAAAATGCACTACAAACTAAACGAGGCTTGGTATACAAAAAGTTGGAACTAAAATAACCCTTAAGCTAAATGTACAGGGTATTCACAGTGGCGCGACAACCTAGTAGGACAACATGATAGCTATAGGCTACTTCTTAAACCTTTCTAGAATTGTCATTCTACCGGTTTTCCGTTGTAGAAGGTTAATTCAAATGTTTTATATCATCGCCAAGTTGTCGCACAACTGTGAAAACTCCCAACGAAAATAATTAAATATGAAATAGAGCTGCAGCTTTAACTTTTGGCGCTGACGAAAGCGCCGCGAAATCTCTGTGAAACGTCAAAACAGTTGCAAATTAATTGCTTCTCCGGAGTCGACGTTCACTTGGCACCACCTTGGCACCGTTTTTCAAGGGGTTGGGAAGTTGACGGGGCCATGCAGGGAAGGTGAGTACAAATAAACAAGGCATTTGCTTACGAAATACCAACAACTTAAAAGCTAAAGTTGCAAATTTTTGCAAAAATTCGCGCTACTCATTTGTAGGGAGGGAGGGATTATGTGTGTGAGTGTGTGTGTGCTTGCATGCATGCATGTGTTTGTGTGTGTGGTCGCATGCGAATCCGTCGTTGTGTGTATAGTATGAATATAGTTCGCGCTCTATGTTTAGGTCAGGGCTAGCACATCCTGAATTCGATTATTAGTTAAGGCACATGGTGTGAGTCTATCGTGAATCTCTCAGGCTCGTTGCATTTGTATTTGGATTGGGTATGAGCTTCCATTAGGACAGCCCGAAAAGCTTGAGGGCATTGAAGGCCGTGGCTAAAGCGACCTCGTCAGGCGTTTTCTTCATGAAGGCGGCAATCATTTCCACAATTGCAGGTAGACTGCAGGGTTCATTACGTTGGAAGGTGCAATATCTGGCGGATAAAAACAATTGGAATTTATAAATTCGTAGGTATTGTTAACTATGTGAATCCATACCTGTGTAAGTACAGCAGGGATCGTTCCGTAATGCCAGTCTTGACGTGCTGCGGTAATTTTGATGCTCTCGTATTTGGATACATAAAAGGGGCATCCGTTTCGACGAGGAGTCTGTCCAGTGGCAAGGTGCCATTGTCCAAAAGCCTGCGTACACCCGTATCCGATTTGTCCTTGCAGAGGTAACCAGTCAGACTGATGTAGAACCGGCGATCCAAATACTTGAGCGCCTCCTCGGCCGTGCCCATAAAACCTCTGATAATCACAGGCGGTAGATTCTCGAATCTGCAATGGGGAAAAGTGTTAATATCTGCTTTCTATGATACAAGCATTATGTTTGTTGGGTACTTGTCGAGTATTTCGAGTACATCGTGCTGAGCCGATCGCTCGTGGATTAGCAGAGGTTTATTAAGACGAATTGCCAGTTGCAGTTGTTTGGCAAATATCTGTTTTTGCACATCTGGCTCGGAGAAGTCGCGCTGATAGTCCAGGCCGCATGGACCAACGGCAACGCACTCCAGAGCCTGTGCTATGTGCTCAAAGTCGAACCAGGTGGACGGCTCCTCCACAATGGACTTTGAGTCGTGCGGGTGGATGCCAGCAGTCGAGTAGATAATGTCGGGATAGATGCGCGAAAGGCGCAGCGCTTCCTTGCTCGATTTGACCGATGTGCCGTGGACCATTAATTTCTGAACACCTGAAAAAGTCAAACGAAAGAAAGCATAAGATTTGGGTGAAAGTGAGCATGAATAAAAAACGAAAACAAGATTAAAGATTGCATATGCTAGAGCTGGTTGCGTGCTTCGGCGTAGTGACACCTACGATTTTATAAAGCATTATAACTACTACTTTAATGGTAAATTAAAAAAAAACGTACGTTTCGATTTCGATAAATTTGTTTGTTAGGCAACAGACACCTGTTGAATAAAGTTTTAATTGCCCTTAGCAAATACATTAGCTTACATCGTGTCACGACACTCGACCAGCGCTAACGCAGTGTGTGTCAGATGCAACTGCAATAATAAAATGAAACGCACACGCAGGTGAAGACGCAGCGCACACTAGCAGACACACACACACACACATGTTGCATGCTTATCGCCCGTGTCGCTTGACCTTCTTAAGGCGTGTACACTGTGCGTTGCTCTTGCTGACCATTTGCCGCGCCCAAGACGACAACTGCTGCTTGTCATGTCTTATTATTAGTCTTATCGGGTAAGTTGTTTTTGTATGTTTTTTTTTCTGTCTGGCTCTCTGTTCTTTCAATTAGTTCGGCCGGACACTCAAAGACATATGTATACGAACCTGCGTCTCTTGCTCTTTGAACAACGGAATCCAGATCACGGCTATATTTTTTGTTGGTCAAATTGGCGCCGACATCGATGACTATAAGGTTCTCAAAACAATGCTTCATGTTATCATCGATGTTCAGTTGCTCCTCCACGAGTGTGGGGGGAGTTGCGGCCACCACAGGCGCTACTACTGTTTGTTTTTGTTGTTCCATTTTATTGTTGTTTTTGTTGAATGAAGAGTGTGTGTACGAAAATAGCAAATGACGTAGACAAGAAGATGCTTTGTCTTTTTGTTTCTCGGCGCTGCGCGTAATTTAATTAGGTTTCGTTAGCACAAGGAAACGCTGCGGTTATGAGAGCCGCGAAGTATATTTCGTTCTTTTTATTGCAATTTCGAAAGTGTAGACCAATTAAACAATTAACTATTGAAACATTAAAAAGTAAGTAAAATAAAAACAATTCCCGACACGAACTACGACTGCTGGCAAATGATATCGATGGGATTTCGATACTTTTGCCACTTATCGACTGTAGCATGCAATTCATCGTTTGCATACGATGTTTGAAATATGCAGCTATCGATACGTTTATAATTTCCGTTACAGATGATTTACAGCTGATTGCCGAATTCGTTTAAATAAAATGATAAGCAAAATAAAATGTTTACAATAAATAATGGTTTGTGGGATTATATGTAGGTTTAAATATATTTTTAATTGAAAACAAATGTATGTGCTTAGAAGTTTGAAATAATTAATAATTGTTGCAAAAACATTGCGTTATTTATATGTACATATGTACATATTTTTCGAGGCTAAAACTTTTCTCCTACCGGCTTGATGGTCAGTTCATGTATCTGAACATGAGGCGGTGTTTGAATGCAATAGGTAACTGCATCGGCCACATCTTCCGGACGAAGCATGGGCATTTTGGCCAACTTCTCCGGAGAGTTTTCATCAAAGATCTCAGTATCAACCACCCCTGGACTAATGCTCTGCAAAGTAAATGGAGATGGGATTAGCTGGATTTCTCAAATCTGTTAAGTAAACTTACTGTTATCTTTATCATAGTGCCTTTATTGAGGAACTCCTGTCGCAGCACCTCGGTTAGTGCAGTGAGAGCATGTTTGGATGGAGGATACATGTTGAAATTCAGTCCGGGAATTACAGGTACTCCGTGACCAGCCACACTGTTTATAATAACCACATGGCCATCGTTGACATGGCGTCGCTCCATGGAGCGAAATGCTTCGCGCGTGCACCAAGTGACGCCCATCAAGTTGGTATTGATGATCTGCATAAGATCCTCGCTATTGCCCTCATCCGTTATACGAATGCGACGCGTAATTCCAGCATTATTCACCAGTATATCGGCACCGCCGACAGTTTTGTCAATCCATGCAAAGGAATCGATTACCTGTTGCTCAACGGACACGTCACACTGGTGGCCATAAAAACGTGCTGCCTGCTCGACAGGTAGCGCCGCCTTTAGCTCCTCTAATCGGTGCATACGACGTGCCAAGCCAACCACAATGACGCCCTTAGCCACCAAATCTCTGCAGCATGCGGCTCCAATACCGGCACTGGCTCCAGTGACAACCGCAACGCGACTCTGCCAGCGCTCCATGTTCAAGTGAATTCGGCTCTAGCTTTTTCAAATATAAAAAACAACGGGGGCCTCGTCCGAATTTAAGGGAGTGAAAGAAACATCTGATAGCGATATCGATAACAAAGATCACTCTGTGAATTGAACAGCTGTTCGTACACTTGAAAGAATTAGTATTAAGTTTTAAATATAAACACATGCTTATAGGCTCAAATAGATATAAATGGAATTGCTTGTATAGCATTTCAAAAAATTCGATAATTTTCATGTTTAATAATTATTTATTTATTTATTATTTCTGCTACTTGCGCGTTGTTGTTGTTTTTGTATTCCATGTACATACAGGTAAAACATACACATATATTTATATAAATGTATTGTATTGAATTTATATATGAACGGTATGTACGAGTATGTATGTCTGTTTTGTTGTTTTACAGCTGGATAACATATGTTTTAGGATTCGTTCGTTTGTATTTTTTTTGTATTTCTTTAGTTTTGTCAAACAAAATTTGTTGTATGCTAATATTCTTTAGTATTTATGTATTTAATTCGAGTTTTAAAACTTAAAGTTCGATTCTTTTTTATTTAATAAATATTACTAATATCTTTGTTCCAATCCATGATGTTTATGCATTGCTCTAGTTAAGCGTTGTGTAACGGTATCTGTATCTGAATCTGTTTAATAATAATAATAATATACATACATACGAACAACTGTATTTTCGCATTTACCACATATGCATGTAAGTATGTATGTGTGGCCGCATTTGTCCTGCAAATATAAACATTATCTTCAAGTCTAAAATATGCTTGGGGTTGTTGGTATTATTGCATTATCGCATTGTATTATCCATCTAGGTATTCATTACTATAAATAATATTGTATTCTCGATATAACTTGATTTTAGTTGTTGTTCTGTAGTTCCCCTACTACTGTCAGGGCTGTCGAAGCTTTAAGCAATGTTTCTCTTTCGCTGGAACTAAACGATCTGTTGTCGAAGCGTGCCACAACTTGATATATATTTATGTAATATAGATCTTCATAAATCGCTATATAAGGTATATTATATGCTTTCGTTTGTATACATATAAATTTTATGTTTTCCGTTACAGTTAGTACTTGACATTTATAAAATTTTGGCTAACAATAAAATTGCATAGTTTCGTATTTATCATATGCATATGTATCTGTATCTTGTAGTTCCGTAGTTACTCGTATGTATATGTATTTGTCTGCAAGTTATGCATATTATATATAAATATATTCATATTCATATCCATATAGTTAGCTTATCCCTAGTTCTTTATTAAAATTGTTATCTTTAAGAGTTGCTTGGTGTTTGTTGTTTGTTTGTTTGTTTGTTTGTTTGTTCGAAACGAACCTAACGAATTACGTTCGATTATTGTTTTAATTTGTGATACGTTTACTTAGTGCGAATGCTCGGACAGCTTTGTTCCTCCCATCTACCTCGATTCTACCCCATCATCATCATCTCGTCTATAGTTATAGTAAGTATTTATTCCAAAAACAGAAAAAAAGTCCCTCAACTTTCGCTGGTCGGCTTTGTGTACCCGCTCCCCCCCACACAAGGGTTTACTCTTAGTTAACCTTCCACCAAGTTTTGACTTCTCGTTAATCTGTAGCTTTAGCGCTATTCCGGCTTTCTGCTTTCATGCTTTCTGCCTTTTGGTTGTGTAAAACTCTAATAAAATTGATTATTGTTGTGGTTGGATAGATGCACACAGACGCGTGTATTTAATATATTGCTTATTCCAAAATCAATACAAATATATATATGATGTATGTATGTATATATAAATTGTAAGAATTTCCATACAAAAATTTATTAGTAGGTACGTTATTTAGACCTCGGTGTTTCTCAAATATATGTTATATATTCCCCCCCTCCTTCTAATCATCATCTTCGTCTCTTTTGTTTCTGATATTGGACAATCTCCGTTTCACTCTGACTTTCGTAGAAAATGTTAAAAAACTGCAACCATCTGCGCTTTCTCTTTGTTCTGTCTATGCCTTTTGCTGTGTTTCGTCTACTCTACTCTCTACTCTACTCCCTTTGTGAAGTTCATAGTTCAAGCTGAGTTCTGGATATAGCATAAAGTACGAGTACAAATCAATCTTAAAACTGCGTAACGATACGGTGCGAATTTACACGGGTATAGTCAATAGTATGCTAGCTATGTGTGGGTGTTTGTCCCGCTGTGGTCGTGTGTGTGTGTGTGTGTGTGAGTGGGGGTATATAGAACTATTGGAACACGTATAAAACATCTAACAACTATGTTATACATATACTGTGCACTGCGTGTCTCTCGCTCGCTGTCCTCTGTCTATGTCTATGTCTATGTGTGTGTTTGTAACTACGCAATCTGAATTATTTCATTAATTACTAACTCCCATGCCTGCCATGTGCCGCCCCCTTTTTTCCTACCTGTAAACAAATTGGTCCGACCCCGAGTCCCACTCCAAGCCAAGCTCCTCCAACTACGTCAGCATTGCCGACTTCTATCACATTCGCAGGCATAGTGCCTGCTCCATTGTGTGCTGGCTCATTAGGCTCTCTAACTCTCTAACTCCCGCTTTCTCTCTCTTCGCTTACGCTGCACGCGACTAGAGTTGCGTTCGCTTAAGTTAATCGAACTATCGTTTATCGAACCACTTACAACTTGTTGTTACGTATTCGCGGAAATTATTGCGCGCTTGTGTGCGCACTATTAAATTAAATTGTTTAATGAATTACAAAAAAAAACATAAAATAAAAATAATAATTAAAATTCAATTAAAAGTTAAAATTTAAATAAAAATTAATATCAACCCTAGCACTCTCATTCCAACTTAGTTTCGTCTTTTTTTTTGGTTGCTTAAAAACCTCGTAGTCTAGTGTAGTTTATAAATGTACGAATATGCATATTTATGTGAGTGTTTAGTTTATATACTTAGTTTCGTCTACTCTTCCCTCTTTCTACTCGTAGAGATCAACGTTGCGACGCGGCGAGGCGCTGCCGTAGCTGAGCTGCGAGTCGGTCTTCTTGAGAATCGAGACATGGTGAGTGGGTGCATCGTTGGATCGATTGGCGATCAGCGAATCTTGCTTGTGCAGCAGGCCGCGACGCTGATCGGCAAACGAGATGACCGAGTCCTGCTTGACCAGCTGATGGCGACGTGGTTCGGGTCGCTGATCCACAAACGAGATGACCGAATCCTGTTTGACGAACTTCTGTCGCTTGTCCAGCAGCGATGCAGGCGGCGCCACACCCACTTTACGGGAATCGATGGATATGGTGTCCTGTTGCGTCTGCGTCGAGTCCAGCGAACGATCCTGCTGGTTGCTCAAGGCGGCCACGCGACGTGCCTCCATGTAGGAAACAATGGAGTCCTGCTTGGACAGCGACACCTTGCTGCCGTTGCTGTCCTGCTGGCAGAGCAGACGACGCGTGCCCGCCGAGGCATCGCTGCACGAGCTCTCCTGCTTGATGAGCAGCTGACGCGAGCCATGCGAGTCCTGCTTGAGCAGCATCTGCTGCGACAAGTTGCTGTCCTGCTTCATCATCAGATTGTGGCGACGCAGCGAGTTGTGCTCGTAGATGTACGAGACGGCATTGGTCTTGCGCAGTCCCGGGCTGCTGGGACTCTTGCGCGAGCTACTGGGATGGTACGAGGATTTGCGTGTGCTCGTGGTGGACGAGGCGATGGCGACGTTGTCGTAGTATCTGCAAGCAGAGGGGAGAGAGGCAGAAAATGATATGGATGTACGAGCAGCGGAGGGTTACCCACCTTAGGCGTCCGCAGCAGCTGCGCGATTTGATAATGGCCGCAAAGCCGCGTCGATACTTCTTGTTCACCGAGTAGAGTATCGGATTGATGCAGCTGTTCGAGGAGCCCAGCCACTGAGCCACCGGCATGACCTTCTTGAGTATCTCGAACTCCTCCTGCGATATGTCCGAACCGAACTTGATGCGCGCAAAGATCACGTAGAGCGGCAGCCAGGAGAGCACAAAAAGTATGACGACAGCCACAAGCATCTTAATGACCTTCACTTTGCTCTTCTGCTGCATGCGATCCATTTGTGCATCCT
Organism: Zaprionus inermis; assembly: GCA_018151445.1. Lineage (NCBI taxonomy): Eukaryota > Metazoa > Arthropoda > Insecta > Diptera > Drosophilidae > Zaprionus > Zaprionus inermis. The sequence goes on along the minus strand of JAECXD010001328.1, from coordinate 254,037 downwards.
TGGACATTTCGCCGGGTATGCTGCGTGTCGACACCTTGATCCAGATCAGGACATAGCACAGTGTGATCAGTGACATGGGCAGCAGATAGCAGGCAACCAGATTGGCCAGCAGGAAGTATAGATTGCCATCGGTGCCGGGTGGCCAGACCTCCTGGCACAGATACTGCGGCTGTGTGTAGGTCGAGACCAGCGCATTGGAGAACACCTCCTCGGCGGGCACCAGATCGAAGAAGAGCAGCCATGGTATGGTGGTTACCAGAGCGATTACCCATATGCCGATTATCATGATGCGAGCACGTCGCTTCGTCATCTGCTTCAATGGCCACCAAATGGCAATGAACCTGGTCGGAGGGAGAGAGCAGCGAGCAGTGTAAAGTGCCAACAAAGAATTTTTCAAGCAGCTACGCGACGTCGCGCGTCAAGGATAATGGTAATAATCATGCAGCGGGCACAGGAGACTGGAGACGATGACGACACTGACAGCAGAAGCAGCCATCTCCATGCGCCACGCAAAAATAGCTCAGCTGATTAATTTGCACACGCAGGATGCCTCGCGTCGCTAAGCCTTTCTGGCGCTGCCTCGCAGCTGCTGCTGCTGCTCCTGCTGCTGCGCCTGCTGACTTGTCGCTTTCCAATCCCGGCGGTGTATTGAACCCGCCGGCTCAACACGTGGCCAGCCATTGGGGTGCCATTTTTTAGAATTCGCACCCAGCACACACACCCCGCACACACTCACCCCGCACACACTCACTTTTCTTGCCTACCGTAATGAACTGTGTAATTTGAATAAGAACAGCTCCAGCAGCTCTTTTCATTTGGCTTAGTGCTTCAAGCTGCCCACTGCAGCTATCACTCTGCTGTGGATCTACACGCAGCCCCCGCTGCTCGGCAACAAGACAATCGCCCGTCTGGGCGCAGTCTAAAACCAAATAATTACGGACTCGAATTCGCATTGTGCTCGTATTTTTGCTCACTCTCTCTCTTTTTCGTTTTGCTCTGTCTCGTTTTGCGGCTACTTTGTGTCTGCCTGTCGAGCGTTTTGCTGATAACACAACGGTAATTCCATTAGGGTTTCGAGCCAAAAAGTTGTCGGGGCGAGCCAGCGCCAAAGCCAAAGCCAATATGAAATTGTCATAATGTTTATTTATAGAGCGAGCGAGGCGAGCGACCTGCGGGCGACCGATGCATTGCATTAGCATAATTTGTGTCCCGCTTTAATTAAGTTTTTGGCCAAACAATGCGAGCTGCAGACAAGTTATATGCAGTACTCTCGTTACTGCTCCTGCTCCTACTGCTGCTCCTGCTCCTCGCACTCAAGTTATGGGCAACGGAAGCAGACGACGCAACTAAGCGAAAGTTGGCTTGACGCACATGCGAATTTCCCCAGCTACGCATTGGGCCAAGTAATTTCCATAAAGTAACAACAAATTTAATAATTGGCCACACAATGCCACAGCAGCAGCAGCAGCAGAGGCAGCGGCAGAAGAGCTTCGGCGGCAGCAAAGCCACAAAAGCTGGCAGCCAAAGAAATATGTGTAAGTTACTTATACGCACCGTTGACATCCAGGCTAACTTTGAAGCCGCTGAAATCACCCACAGTATCTCGCGGAGAGAGAGAGAGAGAGAGAGAGTGTGTGTGTGTGGAGCTGCTACACAAAAGCTGCACAGTCATTGGCATGAAACCACAAATAAGTCTGTTTACACATGCACTGTAAACAATTTTCGGTAGCCCCTTTGTCCTATTGATTTTACGATATGCAGATGAAAATTCTTTTTGGCTTTTTGCTTGTTTATTATTTCGCTTTTGCTAGTAAAAAACTTGTCTACCAAGTCATAGCGAAATTATAGGACTCCCTACACACTCACTCTCCCCCCTCTCTGTCAGCTCTATAAAAGAAAAGTCACAAAAACGTATAAGAATCTTCAAAAGTCGCGACTGAAGTTCCCTTTTAGCTTTCACGCAGTTTATGCCTGAAGTGAAGTTCTTTACGAGTATTTTCATAATATGTTAACAAACAAGCTCGACTTAAACGTTTATTATTATATTACTGCGCCACTTTTCTGGCATATAAAGCGGTATTAAAAGCTGAGAAAGTATTTACAACTAGTAAAATAATATTGATTAAAGAAAAAGTAAACTAAACATTAGTTAAAAAATATGGAAAATAATTTTATAAAGAAATTACTAATATAAACATATTAAATACTGATTTTAAATTCACTTTAAACAAACATGTACTTAAAATTTAATTTATCAACAGCTCAAACCATGAAATGAACAAAACGAATTGCTAACTTAATTTCCATTTGAATCCCCAAGAAAATTGCAAAGCGACTCCCGAAATTTAGTTGAATCCTTTTTAATTAATTTGAGCTCCGGCAAAGAACTTCCTGCTCAAGGTCGTAATTTATGCGCAACACTTTATCAGAGCGAAGAAATCTTCGCCTTATTCTTCTGCCAGCTAAGCTGTACTTTTTTTTTGCACTGTGCAGCGACGAGTGGTTTATGCGGGACTTAACCATGATAATAAGTAAGTATATCTCGCACAAGCTACGCACTCCCTGCCCTCCCATGACAACATAAAACTAACGACCTTAATTAAATGTCATCGGCTAAGCAAGTGATAAGCAAACTCGCACACGCAACTTTGAGGTTCCCGTTTCCAGTTTGTGCCTAAGCACAGGCCAGATTTAAGTTGCATCTTACAGATAATAAATCTTAAATTTCGATACACAAGTCACTTTACGAGCGACTCGTAAAATACAAAGAAGTACAATGGGAATGGCACCGGACTAGCGTGGGCTTTCGCACTGACCGAATGTCGGAATGTTACACTGTCGGGATGTGGGCTCCGCGACGATGATGACGATGATGGAGCTGCATAATGATAGCAGCGGGAACCATAGAAGCTGCAGAAGCAACAGAAACGAGCTGGGAACGCGTGGAGGAGCTGTCACTGTCGCCGTGAAATTGATATAAATGAAAGTGCGCACATAAAGCGGCATCTCCTTATTATACCACAAGATGCCGTGGCTATACCCATTGAAACTCGCTTAAAAAGGGGTATATCATATTTACATTCAACAAGCGAAGCAGCGCACTCTAAGTTCATGCGCATTTTCGCAAAACCAATCAATTTTTTCAAATTCGAACTGTCTTTTAACTTTTGAGCGCCTAGATCTCAGCTATTATAGTAGCTGGTGCTAGCAAATTTGGTATGCAGGTTTATATGTACCTAATGCGCATAATGTATTTTTTAAGTACTGTCTGCCATGCCCATTTTCGCCAAGAAAGTTTTGATAAGGCAGAACTCTATTGTTTCAGTAATTCTCACACTGCCAGTCGGTATCTAGGGTATTTCTCTGTCCTCCTGGTCAACTTCTACTGCTGCGTGCTTTTTCTTCACGCGCTCAGCTTCATCCTCCGCCCTTAGCCACACGTCAAAATGTTGTCAAATCGTTTTACTGCCACTTGATAAATCAACTGTCCGCAGGATTTCTGACTTTATGCGCGCGCGCGCTCTGCCAGCAAAATCTTTATCGTTTTTCATATTTTTCTCAGCTTGTACTGCCCAACCACCTCCCCCCCCCCCACAGCTTGCCTTTCTTACGATGCAGGAAACACAAGGCGAACAATTGGCATAATGCGCAGCAAGGCGAACCGATGGCCAAAGCATTCCAAGCGACATAATAAAAATGGAAAACGATTATGAAAATGCCGCGCAAGTTGTTCCTAATACGTACAAGGCGAGCTGTGAACTTGATCTTGAGACGGCGGACTGATCTAACCGACTAGACTGATAGCTAGATCGATAGATAGTTGGGTCGACGTTGACTCAACGGGCGGCTGACCAGTTTTCCGAGCCGGCTCGCATTGAGCGTGCCGCTTGGCGTTCACTTTTCGCACGCGGCGCGGTCAGCAGGTTTTTCGCTATAAAAGCACGAGGCGACACCGGATTTGTCACAGATCAGCCTAGCTACTCATTCTCAGTCTCAGCATCAGCTCCGTCGTTCAGCAACCAAATTCAATCAAAATGTTCAAAGTTGTGAGTATTGTACGAGGCGCAGGTGGCCTGTACAGCCGGTACTGACTTTGCTTTGCCTTCTTCCTCGGCCGCACAGCTCTTCGTGTTCGTCGCCATTGCCGCCGCCGCCCAGGTCTATGCGCATCCAGGCGTAGTGGCTGTGGCGCCTGTTGTCGCCGCACATCCTGCCGTCGTGCACACGCCCGTCATTCATCATGGCGCCCACTCGGTGCACTCGTAAGTATTTTGCTCCCGCTTAATCTGTCATAAATCTATGAACCCTTACGCCAACCACCCCGCCCCACTGTCTTGCAGCCATGTCGTGCATCATCCCGCCGCTGTGAAGGTCGTGCATCCTGTCATCGCCAAGCCCGTGGTGGCCGTGCACTCCGTGCATGCCGTCAAGCCGATTGTGCCGCTGGTGCCAGTGCATCATGCTGCTCCTGCCGTTGTGGTGCATCACTAAGGAGTAACTGTACCCGCTACCCGCTACCCACTACCCCCCACCCCATGCCCATTCCAGTGTACTCCTGCCCCTGCCCCGATCCCGCAATAAAGTTCATGCATAAAGCAAAAAAGCAATCTCTCATTTCTCGCCCCGGCTTGGTCACTTACCTGTCTAGCGATACCGCAATTAAGCTGTAAACCGAAGCGGCCACCGAGACACCCTGTATGTACGGCACGAACTTGCACATCAGCCAGCCCAGCATCCAGGCTAGAAAGAGAGGAGAAGGAGGGTGTTAGAGCGTAGGCGAATATCGTAAACAATGCAAAAATTATGCTGAGTAACTCTCGGTCATGTCTTCGTTGTGCTTCTTTTTTTGTTTTTGCAGGGTGCTGTGTCCCGTTCGTGGTCCTGGTTAACGCTCGATGCTTTCCACGTCGCCGCCTGCGTCAGCGTCAGCGTCGCCGTCGCCGTTGACGTCAGCGTCGTCGTTGTTTGCTGACTGAGATTTATGTGCTGCATATCATTCATAATTTGGTGACAAGTCTCAGATTGCCACTGTGGCCAGGCCGACCAACCCGATAGCCCATCAACCCAGCATCCGGCCAGACCCTTTTTCCCATCCCAGCTGCCAGCCAGCCAGCCAGCCAGCCAAGTCTGGGCAAGCATTGTTTTCTGGCCAAGTTAATTTGTATTCGCTTTAGACCATTTGACGAAAGCTGCGGCGCGAAACACACAATGGGTGCTATCTGAGCTGGACGTGCGCAAAACTCAGCAAAACAGACTAGAACAGATCATTAATCTTCTATCGGGTTGCGGAACCGGCTACAGACGAACGCCTAAAACTCCAGAATGCCACAAAATGTGGCAAGCAAAAACTACAAAATTAGTTGGAAAATCTGGCAAACTATGGTCTAGTATATGCATAGACTTGATTCCCATTTATTAAAAACAAACAGATTATGTTAAATTAACTTGAATATGATTAGATCTAGTTTTAAATTGGATATACTCTTACGATAAAAACACAATATTCTCTAGGTTTCATCTCAATAAATCCCATAATTGTATTTTTAAGAGAGGAGCAGTTGCTGTCGATATTAACCTTAAGGATACCACATTGAACGCTGAAGAACTTACCTATACACCTTACCCAATTTGAGAATAAATCTGCACATGTTAAATTGTGTTAAATACTATAAGATCTGGCTTCAAATCAAAAATACTCTAATGGTAGGAACTCAATATTCTTTAAGTTTGATGCCCCAAAATTTTATTTAAAAAAAAAAGAGAAAATAATAAACTGAAGAATACCACATTAAATGTTAAAGAATTTACCCATACACCCTACCCTATTTAAGAGCAAATCTGTACAAAAACCTTTTGAAATACCTCCCGTGCGTAGTCTAACCTCTTGGGACTATAAAAACTCATAAAAACTTGTTGGAAATTGTTTTCGAATTGCTGTGCAATTAATTAGTGTCGCAGGCATAAAAAAAAAGTAATTAAATATATAACCGAAATTATAGATAAACCCTTTTTTGCAACAATTTGCAGCGTCTCTTGAGCCGACACCCCTCTAGCCCCCTCCCGCACGTGCTCGGTTATGAATCGATGTCAGCAGCAGAAGAGCAAAAATGACTAACTCAGACACAAAAGGCAGTAAAACACACATGGCAAGAAGACAGGCGCAGGATGCGGGAAGCAGGAGAATGAGAGTGAGCGACAAGTGGCTCGGGGGGTGTGGCTAAGGTTGAATGACAGACAAAACGAAGCGAAAGCAGACAGACAGACAGACAGACAGAGCGTGAGTGAGAGGCGGGAGAGCTGCAAAATTAGCCGGGTGACATATTATATATTGAACGGCAATTAAAAGGTGATAATAATAATGTGCATAACGCTCGCACATCATTAACGGCAGCGGTTCAACGGCCAGGCTGGATAGGGGGGTGGTGCGAGGCGAGTAACGGAGTAAGGGTTGCTAGCTCAAAGATGAGAAATGAGTCTATAAACCCGGCCGCAAGCCATGCGTACACACACGCCCACACACACATACACCCGGAGTCTTTTTCGGGCAATTTCCTGTCTCGTTCTAGCCCGATTCGTTGTCGCTTTTTATTATGCATACGCACCGTGCAACCGAATACGCAAGGCGCTAGCAAATCCGAGCAACCAATAAAAGCCAAATTTAATGTGATTTTGCACATAAAAATATAAATATTATTTGAGCGGGAGCAACGGCTCCGGCGTCAGGCGAATGGACATGGACATGAAGGAAGACACTGGACACATTCAACAGACACGGACAGTCTCAGGCATACCTAAGCAGATTCCCCTACCATGTCGTGGCTGCTGACTTGGGGCTGCCTGCAAGTGCAACAGACTGAAAATCGAATGGAATCGAGCATGCTCTCCCACTCCCACTCCCTCTCCCTTCCTCTCTCTCTCTTTATTTATGCTATTAATATCCCGTTATTTATTTGCAGCCAAGGCCGATAACTTTGATATATCGTTGACAAAAGTTTCGCCATGTGCAAACTTTTGCCCAGAAATAGCAACAAACCCGACGCAAGTTTGTCCGACTTCGGACTTGAGATAGTGCCAGAGAAAGTGCCAGTTCGCATTAGTTTCATAAACATTGGAGATCTATGGGGAAATATCTTCATAGTTGATAGTATCTATGGGCGAGCGTGCAACTTTCGCGCACGGACTGTACGAACGAATCATGTTGCAAATGAAAACATATGCTGCGCCTGCACAAAACTTTCCCGCTGTTGCATTGTAAATTTTCCATTTTACACTGCGCAAAAATAGCATGAAGTTCGAAAAACATAATAAAGTGTATTGATTTTATTAGGGGTAATTAGAAATACTCTCAACTATTTTATATACAGCAAATGGCAGGCTTAAAAGCTTAGGAACTGTGCAGAAATCTTAACAAATACTTCTTTGATAAATTCCATCTGCCTGTCTGTTTGAACACACAGATCTCGGCTAATATAAAAGCTATAGCTACCAAATTTACCAAGGGAGTTGCTATATATCATGCGTTTATTTTAAATATTACCAGGCTTGTCTATTACATCTGGAAGTGCAAAATAATTTGACAATTCGAATAATACATCATCTTGCTTAATATTTTAAACGCTTATTAAGAGTTTTTTGAATTCCATTTCCACTCGCACTATTTGTGTACACTTATTTTTGTCAGTGCACGCGTAATATTGATAGAGTAGCGCAGATAAATCCAATCGATATTTGCAGCTTATCATGCGCAGCCTTCGCTTTTCTTTCGCCCTTCAACCGCGCGGCAAAATGTCAAACAGTCAAACGCGGAGTCGGAGCCAGCGACGGCACGCTGGACCGCAGGCAGAAGCTGGTGAAAAGCAGGCTGAAGCCTTTTTTGCACATACCAACTTCGTCGCGCCGTTTAGGCCAACTCGATGGTGCCTTGCCTGCCCTGAGGCCGACAGGGAATAGGGACATAAACCTAATGAAATAATCCGGCGTGGCGAATGGCGATGCGGGTTCGATTGAAACGGGCATGAAAATCGACGGCAAATATGATGGGGGGGAAAATGAGAAAAACTGAGAAAAACGCTAAAGCGTTGTGTGGAAATGTGTGGAAAATGCGTTATTGTTATGATTATCATTGCCTGGCGTCACGTTCTGCGTTCTGGCTACTACGTTTAGCTGGCACTAAATTGAATAGCAAAGTGGATGAGGAGTTGGGAGACTGGAGCAGGCTGCTTGGCTAGGAGAAGCTGCCTGCTGCTGCCGGCTGTAACCGGCGGCACGTAGCAACTAAATTAAAATACAATCAGCAAATGGGTGAAGTCAAGAGAAATGACTTCATCTTGGCAAGAGCAGCAGCAGAAGCAGCCTCCTTATAGCCGGAGCACACGGCGAAGCAAGCGCATTACGCATACGCCGCGTGTAGCGCGCACACAAATCACGCCTCGCGTCCTAATGAACTAAATCGTGAATTTTAAACAAACGTGACGAGCCTGCACAATGCAAATGCAGTTAATGATAACGATTTGGCATTGGATGGCGACAACAACTCGCAACTGCCAGCCACCAAAGGAATCCAATTAGAAAAAGGACATGTAACGCGGTCTCAAGGTGCCAGCGGTTCCTACTTCGCCTCCCTCTCTCTCTCTCTCTCTTTCTCGCTCGGAAATCAATTTATTTCGCATTTTATTGGTTTTCCAAACACACGCTGAAGTTTTACTGCACAGGTAAGGCACACACACACACACACACACTCACAGCGAGTGGGGTTGTGCGTGTGTAACCCTGAGTATTGGCTTGTCGAGCAAAATATTTAGGTCAATTCATCCAGCCGCAAAGCGCAGGAGCCTTGAATTCAAACAACCTTCTACTGCAATTCTGCGGCTGAAGGTGTGCTTAGATAATACGCCACTCCTAGTACATATCTCCCCTACCCCTACCTCGCCCATACTACCTACTAAATTGCCCCCCTCTGCCTCACAACGTGTAGGGACAATTTCACTTAGCAAACAGATGCGAAACTTTTCGTTTTGGGGCCCGTCGCGATTTATAGTTGTTGCTCTCTCTCTCTCTCTCTCTCTCTTTGGCTGCAGCTGCGTCTGGGCTTGGGGCGCGCCCCAACCGCCCACTGAGTGACCCACTAAAAGGCTGGCCAACCCGCTGTCCTACCCTGCGCCTATGCTGAATTCATGAAATTAGGTCAGTTCTGTGTCGATGATCCTTCAGCCTTCCGACAGTCGAGCGAAAGAGAGAGAGAGAGAGACAGAGTGGGAGAGAGGGCGAGAGACAGCGCGAGTGCGCACTGATACACACTCAAGCGCACACCGACACACACACACACACACACACAGTCGGGCGTAATGCAGCTCATTCACTTTTTCGCTGGGCACTCGATTCGCTTGCGCCTCTCGGTTCATTTCGTTTACTACGAAGCTGCTCCTGCCCCCAGCGACCTGAGACCCTGCTCCCCCCCTCTACAAGCAGCTAACCCTCTCTCGTGTGCTCTCATACTCTCTCTCTCTCCCTCTCTTGTGAACTGTGTGTGTTTGGCCCTCAGCGCAAAACAACAGCAGCAACAAGAAGACGAAAAAGAAGAACCAGTAGAAGGAGGCAGCACAGTTCTAAGGCAGCGCATTTAATTGGCAAAAGTTTGCGCCGCAGCCGGAGCCGACGGTGCCGAAATGCGGCCAGGTAAGCAGATGCAGCACAAAGGCAGCGAGAAAGAGAGAGAGAGAGAGAGCTGGGCAGGGCAGGGCGGGGCAGCTGGCTCCGGGTCTGGGTCTGGGCTGGGGTCTGGGTCTCCAGTTTGAGTTGGGACTGGGGCTGGGGCTGGGGTTGCCCTGACATGTCATGCATTGCAATCAAGCGTTTGATTTCTGAAGGCTGTTGATCATTTTTTCATGTCGCCGTTGACGACGATTTGCATGCAATTTTCTCAGACCCCACACACACACACACTCGATTCCAGCCTAGTTGACACACACACCCGCTAGGTTGCACCTGTGTGCACTTATGGACACCGGGTGCCAAGACAGACACACAGAGACTGAGACTGAGACAGAGACAGCAGGCCGTATAAATTTATTAAAATTAAACCCTTTACAATTATGCGTAACCTCGTTTATTGGGGTCAAAACTGAAGAGCTTGCCCCCTCGGCGTGTGTGTGTGTGTGTTCGGCTCTGTGTGTGCGTGTGTCGTGTGTGCACCGTGTGTGTGTGGCCTGTTGCCGAGATTCGAAAGGACCTTTAATTAAATTCATATAACAGCACATTCATTTGTTGAGGCTATAAATTAAATAATTCTAAACTGAACGCAACGAAGACTAAATACGCTAAGAAATTTGAAGAGTATTATGTTGAGCTAATAAAATAAAATCTAGTTTCAATTTATATAAAATAAGCTGCAGTATAATATGATATAGTGAATATTAATAGCTAAAAATAATAGTAAATTAAAGGCAAACTATTTTCTATTTTTCTAAAATCATTTCCAGAGTAACACCCATCAGTTTTAAATATATTCAGCTATTTGATTAAAGAGACTAATATTTTGAAATATATCAAACTATTTGATTATTCTTTTCTAAAAAGTCCTTTGCAATTTCTATTTTCTCATTTATTTTTAGATGGATAATTTATATTATAATTCCTCTTATTTCAGCTCGCAAAAATTGCAGCTTGTTTTCTATTTTTCTTTAATCTTCTGCAGCTTATTGAAATTTTGCCACGACACATGTATGGCATTAGCAAAAGTTACTCCCTCTTGTTGTTCTTCCTTCCCCATCATCTCTTTCCCATCATGTCCCACTCTCTCTCTCTCTCTAAAAGAATTTCCTCCTTTATTTACTTGCTCGTCGCACCTCGTTGAGCCCAAACATTCAATTGATGTTTGACGGTAACTAATGACATCCATTGTAGGGCCTAAGTGCACAGACGTCCCCATTGTACCTATTATTTCTTATAGCCGGCACAGTCGAACCTCGTCCAGATGCAACCGATAGTTGGAAAACTCCTACGTATCGTGAAATTGATGACTTGGGGCAACTGTAATGTGCGACCCTTTTTACGAGGTGTTTACAGATGACATTATTAATTAAAGTTTTGCCCGCAAAATAGTAATACTTCTGCGGATTCGCTTTTATGTCGTTCGATTTGAAAAATAAACTTTTATTGAGTAGAACGAGAAGATTAACATTTTTATGGCGCATGGCGAACATAAGTTGAGCACATTGAGGGGAAAAACTCGAATGAGAAAGAATAAAATTTTTATAGATTTGTCTGGTTTGTTTTTCTAATGTATGAGAGCAGTGGGGGTGTAGACCGAAGATATTGGGCGGTTTTTGGGCTTATGCAGTGAAATTTTTACAATCAATCATTAACACGAAGACGAATAAATATTTGCTATAAATAAACTGATTGAATAGATATCGAAAAATCCGTTTAAAAAATATGCTATAAAAGGGGTAAAAGTTCAAAAACAGAAATGAAAAAATTATTTAATTTGCTGACAATTTTATGGGAGCGCAAAAACCTCTAGAAAAAGTAGTTAGGGCTTCGATAACCCTAAAAGTATGATATGTTTTTTAATTTGATTTCATTGACTCTTGCCAAACTCCCAAAAAGGTATGCTATAGTTTTTTAATTGACTTGGTTCTTTCTAGCGAATCTCGACTGTGCATTTGGGCTCGCTTGACATGCAAAGCTTCAGACAAACGAGTACGGTTAGATGAACTCATCATTTGTCGGACGAACTTCCCGTTGTGCCCCATATTATTTACAAGGTTATAAAAGCGCTGGGTAATTGCATAAGAACTTGCCGGATAGCGTGAGGCACGGCGACCCGTCGACCCGGTGGCACCGCATAAAACTGACGATAATGCACGATAATATTTCAAATCGTTTTGCTCGTTTCGGTTCAGTCCCTGTCCCTGTCCCTGTCCCGGCCACCATTCGTTCCGCATTCAAGTATTCAGATATTCAAGTAGTCGAATACTCAAGTAGTCGAATATACAAGTATGCAAGTATTCAAGCATTAGAGTATTCGTTTTGCAGGCCATGCGAGTATTTATGCTGCCATTAGCATTAAGCTTTATGCTCCATGTCGACAAATTGCGCATACGCCACGTGTCGTTGGCCGAGTCCTAATCCATGCGCCGATTAATTGCATAGCATAAATCCCGAGAAAAACAACCGATATAAAAGAAAACGCTCGCGACGTGCCGCCTAATGGCGTTAATGAGCGCCGTATAAATCTCAGCGCCCCCAACCCCCCGGGTCCACACTTCCCGTCCCCCTCATTAGACATTGCGAGTGGCGGCAGCAGCAGCAGATCGCAAAGAAAAAAAAATATACTAAGTATAGACTGCACGACGACGATACACACAAAGTTATTTGTCTGCGGCCCCGAGGTGCACAAAGCAACAATGTGTCATAGCACAGCTGTGTTTGCACCTGGTTCCCTGACATATTGCAGGTGGGAATACAAGGCAGCATCTGAATAAGAAGGTAGTAAAGGGAAAAATCGGGTATACACTCGATATTTTTACCTTAAAATGAAAAATATTCAATAATTCGATGGTAACCTACAAACATTGTAGGTTTGTTAGAGAAAACTTTTTGATTTTTTGATATACTAGATTTATATTTACTTTTTATAATAAATATGATTTCTATATTTAAATTTTTTGATAATTATTTATTTATTTAAGAACTACACTGTAAATACGTATGTTAATTAAACAAATAAAAGTCAATAAAGCAAAATGTAATTTAACTATGATTAATTTTTGAACAATCATTGAAAAAACTGTATATTAATTTTATTTTGGTTTTTAAATTTAAAAAATATTTTATTTTCATTGTATTTATTTAAAAAATAATTATTTATTTTATTTTATTTATTTAAAAAATAAAAAAGTAATTTAACTTAAATGTAATTTAATTTATTTATTAATTTTTGAAAATTTTCAAAAAAAACTTTATTTTAATTTTATTTGGGTTTTTAAGTTTAAAAAATATTTGATTTTCATTTTATTTATTTAAAAAGAATTATTTATTTTATTTTATTTATTTAAAAAAAAAAAAAGTCATTTAACTTAAGGTTGTAAATGGTAATGTAGCAATTTTAAAGTATCTCAACTTATAAGCAAACAATTCCGTTTTTCAGTTTTCGCTAAGGTCAGTACAGTCACGTAAGAAAAGTCTCTAAGTAAATCAAGCTGACTTGCCAATAAAGTATATAGATATTATATATTTGAGTGCTACTTACGAACAAAAAGATTGCCGATAAGCGTGGCCGGAAGGCAGAAGACGATCACCAGAATGTCGGCGATGGCGAGATTCACAATGAAGTAGTTGGTTACGGTGCGCATGCGAGGAGCACGCAGCACGACGGCAATGACGAAACTGTTGCCGATGAGACCCACCAGAAAGACTAGGATATAGGCGACGCAGTAGACAATGGACATGGCCAGCGAGTGACGATAGAGTGGATCGAAGCCGAAGTCACCGTTTCCATCGAGTTGCTCCCAACGTAGCACACTGTCATTGTACGATCTGGTGGCGGCGGCCGAGATGAGACTCGTCGTAGCCGGCGACATGTTCAGCAAGTTGGCGTAGTATGTGGATGATGTTGCCTCGGCGATGGCGCCGCGATGTGATGTTGTTGCTGCCGTTGTGGTTGCCGTTGCCGTTGCCGTCGCTGTGGCAGCGAGACGCGAGATTAGAGAACTGGCAGCAGGCGCCACCGTAGACGTTGCCGTGGTCAGCACGGCACCCAGAAGTGTTTCCCTAATGGCGCCGTTACTCAGCTTGATGGTACTCGACAAATTGTGCAAATTGTCAGAGCTCTGCTCCTGCATGTCGCCGATGCTGCCGCTGCTGCTCAAGAGCTTCTGCAAGTCGGCGAAATTATGCGTGAAATTATCGCTTGCCGCTCCTCCTTCAACTCCTACTCCGGTCGTGTGTGCTATATCCGGCATTGCTGTTGTTCTGGTGGCTGCTGCTGCTGCTGCTGCTCTGGTGGTTAGTGTTGCTGTTGCTGTTGTTGCTGCTGCTGTGGTCGCCAAGTTGTCGCCAGTCTCCTGGCTGCGATGCTTGCGCTTGCGAATCCGTGCGCCCACAGACATCTCCCCGTCGAAATCTGCGAGTCTGTTGTCTATTAAGGGCAATTGCTGCTATCGTTGTTGTTGTTTTGTTTTCTATTTTTGCTTGTTGTTGTTGTGTTTTTTTATTTAGAAAAAGTCTATAAAACTGGCGTCGCGCGTCATAGTTAAAACTATACACGGAGTTGGGGGCGTTGCGTGGATATGTAAGATATATATTCTCGTTCTCGTTTTCTTTCGCGTTCTCCTTCTCTTTCGCGTACTCGTTCCGCTGCTTACAAGTTAACATTCAATTAACTTCGCTCAGTGCAAGCTTGTGTGTGGGTGTGTGTGTGCGGCCCAAGGCTGGTATGCAGCTCGCAAAAAAAAAATATTTGCAACAATTTGTTGTTGCTGTTACCTTGGGCCTTACTCGCCCCAAGGACTTTGCTGCATATTTTAGATAAGGCCAAATGTTGGCGGCCCAAAAACAAGCAAAGCACACGGGGCAGGGGAGAGATGCGAGCGGCGGGGGGACGGCAGAGGTCGCTGGAGGCTGAGCTTGGCTCAGGGACAGGGACATGGTCACACTAGCACACACACACACACACACACACACTCATACACCGAGCATTCACACATGCGCAGCGCTTCTCCATTATTAACTAATTGAAAAGTCATTATTGCCATTATGCGCCTTGTTATTGTATTTGCACTTTGACCTCAACGGGCAAAGCCGAGCCGAAATAAAAAAAAAAGAAAAACACATTGGTAAGAAGGCGAGCCAGAAGTGAAGTGAAAGCAAACTCAAAAGCAGAATCGAACAATTGAACTCGATAAAGAGAAAATAAAAGTTCCATTAAGCACAACTGCCAAAAACACGAAAAACACTTTGCGAAAGCGTTCCCACAGTACAGTGAGCGCTCGCTGGAGTGCACAGAGTCGCAATGGCAAGGGGCAAAGGAAGGCAATTGCCTTGAGTATGGCGGAATTTAATACAATCAAATAACAAAAAGAAGTTATAAACTACAAGTATTTACAACCTAATATTAATTTTTAACTAGTAAACAAACCTTGCGTGCAGTCAAATAAAATAAATAGTTTTGATAGCGCAGCAATTTAAATACTAATTTTATTCCATTTTTAGAACTATTTTCTGCTATAAAAAATTAAAGTTCCACTTCATTATGTGCTGCAAATGTTTTAATTGAATTTCAAAGAAAGTTCCACACGTTGCTAACACACAATTTTTCGCACTTTTCCTACACTTTTTGCTGTTTACTGTGGATTTCTACACTGGAAAGTTCGCTCCGCAGCAAGTCCGCACTTTCGAGCTGTCACTATATAATTGTTATTATTATTCACGTTTCTCTTTTTTTCCTTTTTGTTTATTTTTAGGGACGACAAAAGACGCATTAAAAGTATTCGAATTGAATTCGAGCTGCGCGAGCCGAGCGTGAAAGTGCTTCAAATTCAATTGTGCTTACACGCTGTGTGCAGTGTATTAGGTGCTGGCACTCACTGGCATCCAACAATCCCATCCAGCCCTGTCTTGCAGGACAAACGGGGACAAGCTGTTTACGAATTGTTTGCAGGCAATCGAGGCCAACACAACAAACTAATTAAGTTTCTCGGCTCATTTGGGTTAAAAGTGCATAACGCCCAACGCTAACACGGTTTGTTGTCTTAAACTTTACCCACAGGACTCCCACACACACACACGCACACCCGCACACGCACACGCACACCCGCGAGCACACACCAACACTGAGCAACTCCCACATGGACACAGACTCCCACTGTATTTTGTACACTACGCGTGGTCGTTTCCGTATTTGATGTGGGAATTTTATCCGTGCTCTGCAAGGCTGAGAGCGCGTTGCGTACGCTTTCCTGTCTGACGGAGCACTGCAGCTGGAGCTGCACGGCCAGGCTGCTTTTACTGCTATCTGGCACGATAAGAACTGGCCCGACTCGAGTCGAATCGTAGCCGAACCCATGGCTGCAGCTCGGCAGCCGAGGCAGAGCCGAACGAAATGTAGGTCCTTGTTGCCAAACCGCGCACCCGCCGTCGCAGTCGCACAGACCGAGAACCGAGAACCGAGCTGAGCCGAGCTGAGCGACTTTCGCGGCGGTAGGTGGGGCAGGTGGGCGTGCGAGTGGGCGGCTCGTTGGCTCACTGGCTCACTCGTCCTTGTCGCCCGAGCAATTGGGAACGGCCCTCAAATGCATTGACAGAGTTATGCTGCCAGCGTGAGTGCGAGTGTGTGTGCGAGTGTGTGTGTGTGTGTGTGTGTGCATATATTTTTTTCCTATTTTTCGCACAGGCGAAAACATATAACTTTGTAGGCTCAGAATTTGAAGGACCACTTTTGGCAATACACAAGGTTAAAACTGTGGCAAAATGTCAGGGAAGGCCGACACTGTGAGGGGGAGGGGGTGGGGGGTGTAAAGAGGGGGGATACTGCAAGGAGGCTGCGGCTGATTCGCCAAAAACACTTTCCTTCGGGCAGAAGCGACAATGCCATAAAACAAATACAACCAAATACGTTTATTATGCCATTTGGCTTTTCCCCTTTTTCGTCGTTCGTTCCTTTTTGGCCGCAGGAAACAAAGCGAGCAAGTGGCAAGGCAAGAGAAAGCATAAACAACAATGGCGCTGGCAAAACAAAAGCAACAATTGCGCTTGTCTATCATTGCAGATACACACGGGCGCCCACGGCGTATACGCAATTTCCGTACACTTCCTCCCATTTGGTGCGCTTTTCTTTGGGGCCGTTTTGTCCGTTTTGTTTTGTTTCATTTTGTTTGTCTTACCAATTGCCGCCACATGTTTACTTAAGACTTTGATGCCTTCTCGCCTGATGGCTTCCCTGCAAATGCGCTGCTTCCTTCTGGAAACAAGCCATCCGTCCGCATCCGTTCGTCGCAGCCGAATCCTTATCTAAGTCCAACTAAGCTGGACTCGCAATTAAAATCGCAGCTCCCCATTGAATTGCTCAACTTTCGACCTCTATTATCGCCTCCACCCACACCCCCTGGGTCGAACTTTAATGGGAGTTTCGAAGTTTTGAAGTTTTCACGTTTTATTGCTTAGCTCGTTAGCGTTCATATTTAGCATGCATTCCGTCTTCAAGCAATAGCCAAGCAACAACGTTGGGCCAAGCAACAATAATGCACTCACTCAGGCGTTGCCACACTCACTCAGGCGTTGCCACACTCACTCACTCAATGGTACTGAGCGAGAGCGTCAGCGTGAGAGAGAGGTTGGGTTCGGGTGAGCGAGCGAGTGAAAGTGCCATTGAGAGCGTTCGCGGGAGAGTGTGAGTGCGCGTATTGCCACCCCGCAGGATGTGCTCAGCACAGGATGCGCGCGCGCTTGCAACAGCTGGCTTTCCTGCTGAGCCACGCAAAGGTTCAAAAACCTTGTGCTTGGTTCAGCACACACAAACAATGTGTACACTGAAAAAATAAGGGTGAAAACTTAAATTGTAATTAAAAATATTTAAGTGAGAAGCAAAACAAAAGAATACGGAAATATAAATTATAGCAATATTTTATATACAAATGTATGCATTTAAAAATAAACATATTTAACTATCGAATATAAAATAATATTTTATTTAATTCTTATAGTCAGTAGAAGAACAGATTAACTTCTCTTCTTCTCTCTAAGCCAGTTTGTAAGTTGAAACAACAAGATATGTCATATTTTTGACTCGACGTTTAAAGAAATATCTGCTATAAAAACAGTTAAAAACTATAAATTTATATTTCTAAGTAACAAAAATAACAGTTAAGAATTTTAATTACTAAAATCTCTTATAAATCCAGAACGTATTCATTTTAATTTAAGTTTCAACTGGCAATATAACAGTATAACAGAATTAAAAACAACATTCAAATATTGCGCTTGACGATAGTAGAAACTTCGAGCAGCAGACATCTGGCAAGCCTGTAAGCAGATACGGCTATACTACTCTAGCGTATGTATGTTTGTCTCGCTTGCGCTATGAAGGCCTAAAAACAACAAAGCAGAACACAGCAAGCCGACTCTCATATTACTCTTATAATATGACACGTTTGTATGCACACATGCACGTACGCCTTTTGTTCAATCGTTTGTATTGTTGGCAGTTAAGGGTAGTTTTTATTTTCTTATGTTTTTTTTTACCTATGAGTATATTAATAAGTTTTAATATACATATATATTGGCATATATTATATTTCATTTAATAAGACTGCAGAAGGTTACGAACTGGTTAAGCCTGAACTTTGTGTATATCTATAATACATGTTACCTGAGAATGTCCAGTTTAGAATGCAAGTTTTCTATTTCATAATTTATTTCTAATAATAACATAGTGCATCATTCATGTAAATATTCACATTAAGCTATACGTTTTCGTTATCAAGGCAATTGCATAAATATGTGTAAGCATCAATGATTAGCAACTAGAATGTAGCAAAATTCATATGAAAGTATTAACATCTGCCTAGAGTGTATGAAATGCAGTGAATCACGTAGACAGCGACAGCAGTGTGCTCACTCGCACGAGTGGAATGTTCCGCAGTAAATAAGGGAGACAAATCGAGTTCTGGAAGCATCGGCAGGGCAGCGGCCGTGGGGTATAAATAGAGGACCGCGTTGGTCGAACAGCCATTCGAAAATAGACAGTGCTCAAGTGAAGTTCAACGGTGAAAATGGAAAAACATAAAGAAAAATTCAAAAAGCAAGATAAAAAGTTCAACTTATTGATTCAGAAATAGTCGGTGCTCTTATAAAGAGATGTATTAGTCATCTGCAATGAAAGTGTTCCAAAATTCAATTGCTGCTGTCAAGGCAAAGCAAAATTACAACATGGCACGAAGGCTGAAAAAATTGCTAGTTCCAACAATCGAGGCGTTTTGGCTCTGAACAAAGAAATCAATCCCCTTCACGTCCGTCGACGTCATCAGCTACAATCCCACTGGCTGCTCGTTTGTCGCAATTTGAGGAAATGGGGCAACACGAAAGACCACTTGGCGTTGCGGAAGCAAAATTGTTCGTCTTTGTCTAGAGAGTTTGGTCATTAGGCAGGCTGAGGCTGCAGATTCAGATGCCGGAAAGGTCCAGGCTTAAGGCTTAGGCAGGCAAATGTGTCCCCCCGTAGCCAAGTACGATGTCCAAGGAGTTTGCATAGAGAACCAGGTATAGACGCCATCGAACCTAGCGTGTTCTCTTCTCTCTTATACGTAAGCAAAATCAAATTGTAAGCTTAAGCTTTGTATAGTCTTATTGCCCTTGAGATTGAAACGTTTTCAAACGTGTGTGTCGTCATTCTCTTCTGAAAATACATTACGAATAATTGTGTAATTCGTCGCGTTTACGTAATTTCGTTTTTCGACGCAAATTTTCTATCTACAATACTCTACCCCATGCTGTGCGGTCCGGCAACGTGTCACCACCATTTTTGGCTTGGTATTTTTCGAATTTTCGAGGCCTCTCACAATACTTCTTTCCACCCCGTTATACACTGTGTAGCAGCTGGCCTGCTCTAAAAATAGCATACCTTGTTTTTGCATCTGAGCACGTATTCTATCCCACTCGCACTGACGACAAATGCCGCTGTCAGTTGCCGCATTGTTACAGCAGCTGCGCAGTGCGCAATAAGCACATCGCAGCAGCCACCCCCCTTTCGGTATACACTCTCTATCGTACATACCTCAACTCTTATACGCATATTATAAGTGCGAATGTTCACATTTGCTGGAAATTTCCACTGCAAAACGTTTTCTCTCACAGTATGCCGTATACAGTGGCATATTCTGCTCATCCAAATGGAAAGATAAAAATAAGCTCGCGAAATCTTAGAAGATAGTCTCTGTTTTTAAATTTAGTTGTTTTACATTGTCATACAAGTTAACCAAGCAATATGTATTTCTTTCTCTAAACTTTATAGTTGGGCGTTGAAAGTTGATACGCGATCGATCGAGTCTCGATACTCGTTGCTGAGGGGCGAAGGGCGATGGCAGACAGAGGGCGTTCAAACAAATTGCAGTAAAATGCATTTGGCTCTCGCTCTGACTCGCTTGCCCATTTCGAGGCGAGAGAGCTCGAAAATGTCGTGCGGCCTACACAGGGTTGCGTACAGACATAACATCGTTTTTATCAGATTGATTGCGTGGATTGCGTGAGAATATATAGGAACCCGTATCGACTTCTCTGCTCTACTACTAAGGCTCGTGCCTCGTTCCTCGTACTCGTTTCGAAAGGCGCACAGTTTTATACATACAAATACGGCCTTTTTGCTACCCACCTATCATCATCGAACCGTTGTCAATACCAATAGCGATAAAACAGAAATCGATCGATCGGTTCGTGTATCATAACTGGAGTAGAAACTTCGCTAACTCGCACCACGAATACAATATACAACATGATTTTCCTGTTATTCTGTTATTATTTTCTTTGTTTATAATATCGAAATCATGCAAAAAGACACGAAACGTGTTGCTTAAGTTCGAAACACACGTGAATTTTAATGATTTTTTGCTTTTGTATAATTCAATATTGTTGTAAATATACATACATACTATATTAAATCTTGTCCATACAAAAACAAAACAAATTTAGAAAAAAGAGAAGCAAAGAAAAGAAATGAAAAAAGTGCTCACCTAAATAGAAAAGAAACAAGAAAACAAATACAAAAAGAATAAAAGAAACTTACAAATTTCAATAAATTTCGAAACAATTGTTCGTCATATTTTTATTTTAAGCTAAAATTCTAAACAAATTTCAGTCAAAACATCATTTTACAACGCGTACAATTTGGAGGAAGGGCTTTTGATCTAAAATACAGAAAATTTAGTAAAATATCCCCCTGCGTCTGGTATGAACACAAAAAAACGATCGTCAAATTCATATTTTATATAGGAAACTGAAGTGTGGAAACCCCAAACAGCTGTTGACAAAAATTCTCTACTTGGTAAAATATATACTCCCTGAATTTCACTCTGGAACTTAATCATTGGATAGGTTTACGGTAAACTGCACTCTTCTCAAACAACTATAACTATTGAAAAACCAATAGCTAAGACTCTACTCTGGTATGATATTATTGTGTAAAACATGGGTAAAAATGTATATGGGCCTTCTCTACACAAAATTTTTATGAACAATCATAATAACTGCGTTTAAAAACTGAGATAAACAACATTATTCAAAAAGGAAAAAGGTATTTAACGAATATTCCAAATAATATAAATTAATAATAATTTATGGTACCGATCATCTCAACCAATGAAACTGTTTAGTATTAAGGTAAAAATTGAACATTATGAAAACACTCGAATGATATAATCTCTGAAACAAAAAACTGGTTAGGAACATAAAAAACGATCACTGCAGTACCATCCCTGCATATCGTATATATTATAAAATAACTATTTGAAATACCAAAGAGTAAAAAATATATAATATCAAAACATGAAAACTATTTATACAATGCACAGCGTTGCCTACAAAATATAAAAAATGAAAAGCGAAAGGAAGAATACGAATTATTCTTGATGGCAAAAAGCCTAATTTTCCCCTGGTATGTAATCGAAATTGATTCTCAAACTGCAAAATTGCTTAGAATAATGAACAAATGGGCTCCTCTCTGAACATATTTTTGAAACCAATGATACAAAACACTTAATACTGAATACCGCGTTTTACTTAATTATGGTATGAAATTTCTGCGTTGAAGGTACAAATTCCATTGTGGTATAAGGTGTGTGGAATATTCTAATATATGAAAATTTACTGGGTAAAGGTATACGCAAAATTCCCATATTGAAATATCAAATGAATAAAATGCTATATATATAAATGTTTTTATCGCTGGACATACGAATGTCTCAATTCTTGGAGTAAACACTATAAAAGTCTAAAGACTATAAAATACTTAATACTATAATGTGTTTTTGGGAAAAGGTAATCTCGTCTGATTTAAATACTATTTTCTGCCGCATACACTGAACGTCTCATTTGAAATTTATCTGAAACTACAAAACTAGATTAAAACTGATAAACGTATGTGTTTGGGATCACTTCTGCAATGGGTACTAACATAATGAATTCATGGAAAGTTGGAGTTGAATACAATTTATTGAATCTACAGCATTTAATGAACGTCGCTATCAAATAAAATTAATGTTTCACTTTTCGCCGAAATCACAAAACTATATAACGATTGTGTTGGGTATGTGTTGTAATTGATCAATAATGCTTGTTAGCATAATAGATCTCGACAAAAATAATGAAAAAATACAAACATGAATTTTTGGGAAGATAAAACAAAATGGGAACAAAAGTCTACCAATGTGTTAGGGATCGAGTATGAGTTTATATTCATGAAAACTACAAATAATACAAGTATAAAAAATAAAATGGGGAAGAGGAACTTCCTTATGAATATTATTTCTACTGCATACACTGAACCTTTTTATCAAATACAATTTGAATATAGCATACATATCTTCGAAACTGGTTAGCTTTGGGCTATAATCAACAAATGTTTGCGTATCAGTTATGAGGATAAACATTCTAAACTCTACCGATAATAAAACAGAATTCTCGAGAAAAGGTGCTCCCTATTTGGTTATCAACTTTACTGTCTGAAAGTGTTTATAAAGGAAAATTTAAATATAACATTTCTCTGAAACTACAAAACTGGTATGGTCAACAAATTGCGTGAGATTCAAATGATATGTTGCATTGAATAATCTTATTTTATGGTCCATTATATACAATGTGTGAATGAAATTCTACATCTGTCTACAAAACATTTTTAAATGCGAAACAAATCTTATGGGAAATATCAGATATAAAAAATATACAATGGTTAATTCTATAATTATCTTGCGCCTTAGAGCATTTAACAATTTAATGGAATTGAAATGTATAAATGAATATAATGCTATAATTCTCGCTGACACGAATTTCTCTAAACAAAATTTCGAACACTATTTTGAGTATGAGTATGAATATGAGTATGAGTATTATACGAAAAATAGATTTTATCACATACACAACCAAATAGTCTTGGAAGAGGTAACACGGTAATGCAAACCAATTAAAAAACCACCATCTATATATAAAGAAGTACAATTACTATTAAATTTAATTGATTTTCGCTTGACAACATTTTAAGGATCTGAAACGTTTAAGTAAACAACAAACAAAGTTTTAAATTATCTAGGTAGGGCGATAACAAAAATGAAAAACAACTACATGTCAGGGAAAATTTTATAACAATACACACCCTGCGAAATTAAACCCCAATTTTTCTCTGCTTTTATTATTTATTTACAAAATTAAGTTTTACTTATGAGAACTTATGATCAAACATATTTAACGATAAAAACAAAATACATTTATTCGGAAATGTAACTCCAAGTTTCTAAAATATCATAAATTAAAATAAGTTGCTACAAGCATTTTAAAAATGATGGATAAACTGATAATACGGAAAGTATACGAAATAGTATACTGAAGAAACATCCAAATCTATCCTCGCAAATGTGATTCGTTCATCACAATTAAATTGCATTCATTTATAAAATTTAATTTATATTTTTGACTTTAATATTATAAAATACGTTTAAGCATAAGCCAGCCCATCAACCAAATAGTGAAACACTTTTATTTTTCTTACTGTTCAATAATTATTTTATTTAAACAAAAATACGATTACTCTATAACATGCTTGTGAGATGCAACAACGACAGAGTACAGAGAGAACAATAATAGAGCGCGTTCACTCTTTCCGCGATCCTCTTAATTTCATCACTCTCATATACACACAACTTTGATTAAGTGTGACTTTTGTATTTTCAACACGCCACCTCAAAAATCACACTGATACAAATTGATTAAAAATTTAATGAAATGAAAAATTACTTTCAGACGATTGCGTGCGTTTTCTAATGATTGTATTATTATTCTTTTCTTTTTCTCTGGAGCTACTTTTATTGAACCAGCATTTGCTGCATAGAATTGGGGAAACCCAGTAAAACCCAATTAGTTTAAACAAATAAAAAATTTAATAAGATTCACTTAAACATAGTAATAGTTTGACTAGTAATTGTTTTGATTTGATTATGGTTATATATGTATAAAAGATTCAAACTTCATATAAAAATGCATTTTGCTCATTCAGATTATTTTCATCATTCAAGATTCGGTTAGCCCCAGTTTTTCTCGCAGTGCAGTGAATCTGGCAGTTGGTAGTTGCTTTGTCAAAATATCAGCCAATTGTAAATCTGTGGAAAGATAGTTAACACAAATTAGTTTGTTTTCAAGTTGTTCTCTGGTACCCTATAAGAATTTTATTTACTTTCAAATTCCTTTTAAATTGACTTGTATTTTCAACATATATTAATTGTACCCAAAACTCAAAACAAACCCGCAATAGCCCAGCCACGCATTACAATGCATTGATCTTAATAACTAAGGATACAACTTCTTCTAAACGAAACATTTACATCTTTATCATACTATCTAGGAATTTCTTGAATACATATTTCTGTTGGCCCTAAACACGGAAACCCTAATTTGGAAATCATATCTAAAATAAATTTGTAACCCCTGCGGAATTATACAAACGATATTAAAGAAAATCGCCAGAAAACGGTGACACTTCACAAAATAATAGACCTCGGCTACATAAATCCTAAAAAAAATATCACATCGAATTTAATAGAAAAGTTTATACAGCTTACCGAAAGGAAACTTAATTAAGAACACTAAAATAACTGGAAATTCTGAAAATTCAAAAAATCCTGAAAACCATTTTCTCATTTTATTCTTACATAAAAACTTTCGCGAATAATTCGATTTTGTCAACCAACAAAACAACTCTTTATCTCAATTATCCCCTTGTTCCTACTACTTCTCTTTAAGACACACAAATACAACTGAGAAACTATATAGGAAACAACAACCGCCAAAAAAGGAAAAACGAACGTTATCAAAATCGAAAATAATAACTAAAATGATTAAACTTTATTTAAATAAGTCCAACAAACTATATAAAAAAACACACGTCTCCTAAAACTTATTTTTCCCTTCACTCCTGAAACTCTCTGCTGAACTCGATATCTGTAAACTATACCTTTACTTCATTTCATGCATAGAAAGAATCGTTTTAAATTCGTAAGCTACATAAACTTAACCAAAATTTCTTTAACAACTTCCGAAACATGTGAAATTTGCGTTCGTTTTTGAATGGTCAGGTCTGAAATCGTTACGTTTTGAATGAGAAATACGTACATACACGTATACTTGTTATAAATGTTATGTAAAGTTGCTTATGATTGTATGAAGCTTTTTGGGACAGGTCTACTCAATCGATTTTAATTAGTTTCCATTTCTAACTCAAAATTACGCTTATTAATTATTAAAATTAATTTGTATAATTGTTGTATATGTACTTTCGATTTGTACGTTAAAATACTCGTATTCATATTTGGGCATAGGTTCTGTCATTCACACGCATGCGTTTTGTTACCGTATCCCTGAATCCATTTAAAAAGCGCGCTCATTTAGGATCCCTAGGAAGAGGGCAAGCTTCAGTTTGTTACACTCTGTCAACTTATATGTACATGTGTATTTTAATTATTGTTTGGCTTAGATATTTTAATATAACTTCAAAGAACAAAGTTCGTACCTGCTCGAGCAAAAAGAGATAGAAACATCATTTGCTTGACAGTAGAAGGAATGGGAATGCGCACAACAAACCGACCTCAGATTGCACTTTCACCGGCTACTCTACTCACCACCATCACAACTTCTTTCCGCTCTCTTCTATTCGGCAATGTTGGAGCTTTGCATTTACTGTAAAAAATATGAGAGTGCATGCTTTCGCTGCACACGCTTAAAGATGTATTTTAACAACATTGTTATCTGCCTCATACTGTCTACATCTCAGTTGTGTTTGTGTCATTGAGAAATTTTCAATTTGTGTGAGTTTATTTCAGTTTTGTAATTTTTGATGGGTCGTTCCTGTGTTGTATGAGTTCCATTTCTTTGAGTGTGTGTGTGATTGAAGCCATTCCCAAGTGTGTTGGATGTTTTGTACTAAATCAATCAAAGAAAGTAGAACGTGTTTGTTTTTTATATTATAAATATCAGAAATTATACAAAAACCATTTCTCTCTAACAAACAGTTGTGTTGTATAAAAGAAAAGCATATATTGGCTCATATACCTATAGGAGGGCTGCTCGAAAAACCATGTACACTTAATGTTTTTGTATTAAAATCGAAATCTATTAATTGCGTTTTGAAAATGGCACTAATTATTCGAATACTTATAACATTTTTTTTTTGGAATATATTCATACTAAGTACATTTGGGTAGGCTGATATTGAACAACTTTTTCGTTTGATTTAATTTAAATTAGCACTCTCCTACGAGGTTTATTAAATATATAAAATTTAATGTTATTGTACAAGAATATTATGAGTATCATTGCTTAATACATATTCTTGATGTGTTTTAGATGATTTAAAGCTAACTTTCCTCAATAGGCATCTTTACTAAGAATATTGTTTTATTGTATATACAAATTTGTATAGACTTTCCTATGCGTGGTGTATTATTTTCTTAAATCAATCTATATGATTTGTGTCTCTCCTCTACATTTAACTTTAATTTTTAAATTCATTTGATTAACTAAATGTTTGGTTTTACTTTTACCTTTTAAAGAAAAAGCTCAAAATTATGAGAATAATTATCTTTATTCAGTTTTCTGTATACTTTGTTTGGTTTGTTAGCGACGCTTTCTATTTATTTTTGCCTCGTGCACGAAGGGAACGCTCAAAGTATTCGAAAATGTCTAACCTTATAGTCCTACCACGAGTTTGTAATATATTTTTGTGAGTTCTTTAATTCCAGCAAATACTTGTTGTTAAAAATATTTTTCAAGCTTATGTGTTTTTTCGACTTCAGATATTTTGAATATTATATGAACATTCCAATTATAAAACAGAAAACTCGAGGAATTCACCTTGTATAGAGAAAACAAAAGAACCAATTTTAGCTCTACAAACACAAAATTATTATAGTCTCCCAATCGGAATCTTAAGACAAAACACAATGAAATAAAACATCACAACTTTTTCTAAATATCCAATACAAAATAATTGGCAAACGCCTATCGCGAAATGTGACTAGCTTTATTCAAAATCGTGACCTCAAAACGGCAACAAATATTTATCCTCTGAAAATTTAAATGATTATAAAATATGCCCATCTATACTTCTCACTTTATTTTTATATCTCTCATACGAAATACTCAACTACGAAACGAATACAATTGAAGAAATCTAAACCAAATCGAATCGCTGCGAACAAATCCTCTTTTTTGGAAATATTGGGAAAAAATTCGAAAATTTATAATATTAAAACCAGCTTGAAAGCTGAAGATCCCGAGTCGTACATTCTTTACACATAAGATATTTAACTAAGTACAATATCCGAATATTTAAACATTATAAACTAAATAATACATATTATCTACAATATAATTTGATTGCCAATGTTGTCCTAACCTTTATGCTCTGCTTAAATCCGCCATTTGTAAACAGAACAACCATAAAACAAAACAAAAACATCGTGTCGTTATAGCACTCCGAACAAATCACCTTTGCCCCTATTTCGAACTCTCTTAAAAAATCGATATTTTATAACATGTACAAGTATAACTCACTTGAATACTGAAAACCCCAAGTCTTATTCTTAAAAAAAATATTTTTAAACTACAATATTCGAATGTCTGAACAACATTAAAAAGGAATTTACATATACTGAACTACAAATACAATTTATCTACCATATAGTTGACCTGAAAATACTGGTTTCTTTCGACGTTCTGCTTAAATCTGTCATTTGATTGCAATTGTATTGAGTTGACAAAAGAAAACATAATGGGCAAAAACACAAAAACTGCGTACAAAACTCTCTTTACCTCCTCTACGATTATCATGCTCTTAAAGCTACAGCTTGTCTGGAAATCAAAATATGTTAATTTATAAAAAATACGCGTTGCTAACAATTTAAAGAGTCTATCGAATTCGTCGTTTTTCAAAATGAATGCTTGAGTGTGTTGCGTATGAATATAAAAACTTCCTAGTGTACGAAAATCTCCTTATCTCTATGAATGGGAATGCAGAATTTTTGAGCCTACTACTGTACTGTCTACTGTATACTGTCAATTGAATCCTTCAAGCTTACGATTATTGCATGTTTGGTTGCAATTTTGAATGTTAAATCTTTTGGAATACTGGAAATTTATTTGCCTACTCTAAATACTAAAATTGTGTGAAAATGTGAAATACACAGATCAACAGTATACATATCTGTAATTTATGTTTTACAATACGAAAATAAATGTTCTTCGATATAAATGATAAAATTTATGAAAAATTAAGCCTGCGAACAAAATATTACATGTCTGAACTCATGTTCATAGTCATTTGGTAATTCTACAGTCCCTGAATATGTGTCTTCAAACTGAAAAAACAAAAACTGACAAATACACTCTTAACCCAAAATAAACAATTATAGCTATTTTATTTAATTGTGTCCCATTGGTGTAGGAATTCAGGCTGTAGCTAAGACTGTATACTTCTGTCCCCTCAAACTGGGAGTAACAATATTTAATTTAAATTTCTTTCCCTTTATTTACATTAATCGCCCTATTATTTTTTACTTTAGTTATTATTAATATATTGGTGATTATTTTTAAAAGACCTTTAGACTAATTTAATCATAGAATTACTATTAATCGAAACCTTTTCAAATGATAACACCACAAGAATGGAAAACCACAGAACTGAGCACCACATTAGGATTCTTCGATAATTTTAAATACTTGTATTGATCAAAGAATTTGTATATTACAATATCGCAAAGGAAGCACCTATATTTCTATGACACATCCCGAATATACCATATGTACAATGCAGACACTTCAATATCTTCATAACAAGATTAAATGCACATAAGATACTTCACCAGTACTTTAGTCAATTCATAAGTATGGATCACTACTAACTTCAATACCAGCAAGGATATTTTCAACAGTTACTTCTAAACACGAGGGATCACTCTTCACATCACATGCCTTCTAAGATATCACATCAATCAACAATCAAGCCGCTTTCTACTTCACATCCTTAATTTCTGTTTAAATCCTTAAGCTGCATCAAACTGATATCTGCATATCACCGAACAAAAAGAGATAAATACCAAATCTATATAGAATTTACCCAATCGTTAGAAACTACGACGATTTCTACAAGTAACACAATAACTGAAATGTATATGAAATTTCATACCATGAATATACAATGTAACTACATACCGTTTATTATAAACGTGCTTCATTAACATCAAGAAATTTTATATTAAACTGCAAAAGTTTGTATGTAAGATTTATTCATAATTGTCCACAATCACCATAGGCGCATATATCTGATATATCTTCAATACTCAAACAATTCAAACATCAATTTGTCTTATTTTGAATGTGAAATCCAATACAGAAAAGTTACGCATCATACTGAAATTGTGAAACTTGAGTCTAGCAGAGCTGGAAAGGATAGTGGAGAACTGCAAATAACGCAAAATGATATTAATATATTATAAATAAAAATAAATGTTGCAAAGCTTTGGGGCAATATAAGTACTTCCCAGTAAAACCTCATTTCCGTAAACACAGATTTGATAAATGATATTATGATGTTATGTGTGAAAGCATGAATTATGAAAGCAGTTGACTAGAATGATTATTTTTGAATGTAAAAGAACGTCGTTCAATTTTGCAAGTAAAGAAAACTGATTATCTCTGAGACTCAAAAAAAATGATTGAATGTGTTGGGAAATGTTTAAAAATAGATCTTGATAAATGTATGTGAAATTAATTTGAATGATATGTTTTGAAACGTTCGTATTGAGATCGTATGAGTATTTATTTAAAATAGTATGCCCATATCGCCTGTATAAAAATTGCAATTATTGAACAAACTCTCTGAGCTAATGAAACTGACATGCATCATGAGTGGACTGAAGACTTCCTTATATTTTTTATTTGTATGTCTGACACCAATGTCTTAAACACAATATTGAAATATTCTGGCCATAGTCAGCTAAGCGAGATGATACAAAGCAAATTTATTTATATATGACATATTCTTACCGACTTCATAATCATTCTATAAATACAGATTATTAAAATATAAGATTAATCTGGACTATTACCGAAGGACTATGCATTTTAAAGAAACGCTGAACACATAATAGGAAATATGAATCTAAAGTCAAATTAAATAAATAAAAATATAAACCCCGGATACTCCAAAACTCGTTCAATAGGTCTAGGTATAGTTATTTCATAAACTTACGTTCTATGCATTTCACTTCTTACTTTTCTCACCTAAATATTTACAAGTTTTAACCTAACATATAATTGGTAATGCAGTCCCCGTGGAAATATTTTAGAACTTCTAAGTTGACTTTATCTTTAGTTAAGATTTTTTAATTTTGGGTTCTACATATTCCATCCACAAGATTTCTAAAGCATACACCACACTTAGCAGTTCACAAATCACAGAACCAAGTTTAAACTTGAAAACTTTATTTGAAAGTTTAATCCAGGCAATAAAATATAAAATATTTAGGTCGTTTTAAATAATAGGCGATTGTTGTCTAAAATTTAGAAAGAGTTCGACAAGTAAAATACCGAAACAGAAAATATACGCTACGCGAACCACAAAAACCAACCAACCTTATTTGGGCTATAAAAACAAAATAAATATTTTACTCTTGTGCCTTTTCTCACAACTTTGTGAGCCAATCGTTTGGCTCGCGCAATGTACCCCTGTCTATACTTCTATCCCTAACTCAGAAACGTCGTACGACAAATTGAGAAGCATCTGTTTTTTCGGGTGAGGTTTTACGATGCACGCTCAAATTTCCCCCCTTATACCTTGAATTTTCACTATCGGATGTCTTCATTTGGTATTAAACCAATTAGAAAAACCTCACCCACCAAATATATGAAAAAAGAGATAAAAATTTCAATATGGTAAAATATCTAAAGACGACTGGAGCTGAATCTACGACGATTACTGACTGCAACCTGGATGCGAATCAATGGAACCCCAATGGTGGACGAATCGAACTGGTCATCTGAAGGAAGAGATGAGGAATCTGAAAAATCTATCTGAAGAGACACCGTACTAAAATTTTATTTCAACACACTTTGTAAAATAAAATAAAGCTTGACTTGTCATTGATACAAATGTAAAATAAACATTGTTTTCATTTTAATAAAATCCACAATGGTATCTTGTTCCCAGCCAAAAAGTAAGTGATATTGCAATTGATTATATTTGTAATTAGTTTGTATTTTTATTTATATTTGCTTAAAAACTCAAACAATTAATTAATTCATGAACATAGGACTCAAAAACATTGAATTATTGACAAAAATTCCAAAAGTATTTTCCTC
Source organism: Zaprionus inermis (assembly GCA_018151445.1). Lineage (NCBI taxonomy): Eukaryota > Metazoa > Arthropoda > Insecta > Diptera > Drosophilidae > Zaprionus > Zaprionus inermis. The sequence goes on along the minus strand of JAECXD010001328.1, from coordinate 222,429 downwards.
TTTCATGCATTTTTTTTTTTGCTGTATCTTAATTGATTTTCACACACACATCAACTAAATTAATTAATCAATTGCGGTTTTGCTATTATCCGATTTTCACAAGTTGCGTTTCATTTAAAATAGACAATTAAAATGATTTATAAAATCGCTTTTCTCGAGAATATATGCTATAAAAATCACTTAACCCTAGGATGCTTAGCGTTCACATTCAAATGAAGTCGACGTTGGCCGCGCATTGGCGCCTGCAATTGATGAGGGTTGGGGCGGAAACGGGGCGTGGCCAGACACGATAATGTTTGGATCGAAATTCAAGCATTCACACTAACTATTTACAAAAATATGCATGTCTTTATTTTTTGGATTTGCGTGTAGTTCTTAGAAACATCGAATACGTTTGTGGGAATAATTTTTTTTCAAGAATTTTCCTCAGTTCCATTTCCTTGTTTTTACGGAAAAAAACATGCGGTAAAAGACAACGAAATTTGGCTGGAATTTAGTTTGGACCGTAAAGTGTTCGTTTAGTTTAACAATTGCAAAACAAAACTCAGCTAAGCTAGAAATAAATTACGAAACTCGGAAATAGTTCTAGATGATTCGAAGAGAATGAGGGAGGAGAGTGGGGAATCTGCTATTAAAACTTTGCATTAAGTATTTGTTGTGTTTTTGCTTTGAGTGTCGATTGAGTTCGTTTTCTTTTGTTTTTGTTATTATTTTGTGTTCCGCTTATGTCTTTAAAATTTGCTTTCTCTCGCTTTAATCGCTAGTTTTGTCTTCTGGTTTTCGTTATTACATATTTACTTATTAAAAGCTGACAACAAATTGAAATACTTATCAATAGGTACACTCAAAAATATGCATGTATGTATATATATTTATATATGTGTGTGTGTGTGGGTGTGTGTCTTAGTTATCCGGCCGTTGCACTTGTCCTATAACCGCAATACATACATATGTAGCTATTTATTGATTTGTCTTTTCCTGGGAGTTCGCTCGTTCTATTGCTTGAGATGCGTCTTCCGATTGATGCAGTGTGTATAGCCCTGTGTAGTGTCTGTCCGCTTGCTCCAGTTAGGTTTAGTTATATTTATGTATATATTTTAAATATATATATGTCGTATTCATAGTACTTATCGAGTAACTCACTCCCAGCTCGAATTTCTATGCATGTAGTTTATGTTCGCTTGATACGCTATCCAATATTTTCGTTTTCCCTCTCATCTTCTTTTAGCTAACTAGCAATTACATTTACGTTTCAATTTCGCTGATCAATTCGCTTAACATTCGCTATTTACATGGATTATCGATTCTCAATTTTGACTAGTTTTACGGTTTATCGTTCGCCCGGAATTGTTAGTTACGTTTGAGTAGGACAAAATCTTTATGTATGTATGTATGTATGTAAATCGAGACGGGGAAAGCTATATAAGGGGGAAATGCTAGTTTCTGAAATCCTTTGGATACACACTGCTTATGTCTTATGTCCCTTTCTTCTGCTTGCTTGCCAGTTGTTGTTGCTGTTGCCTATACAGTTTTATCGTATTTTGTTTATTCTAGACCTATATCACCGCTTAATTGCCTTATACACTCTAATTATTTTAGCATTATTTGCCGATTCATTGTTTTCTTTAACTTTATGTTTACTGTTAAGTTATTTATCTTTAGCTTTGTCGTGTCGTGTCTTTAGAAATTAGTTGATTGATTATGAACGTGTGTGAGTGCTGCAACTACTTATCGAACTCTCGAAGACCGAATGCTTCAGCTAGAATCGTACAATATGTATATATATATATATATATGTATATATATGTATATCATGTAAGTCTATACGTATGTGTATATATATTTTGCAAGGTATTAATTATGTATTATGAAACCAATGTGATCCTATGCAAAATTGTATCCATATATGTATATGTATGTATGTAAGTTAATGCTTAATTATCAACTATTTTCCACTGTTTGCTGCTTTCGGCTTTTTTTGTACAATTTGAAAACAATTCGAAAACTTATTTAATGTAGTTGCTTAGCTTTTCCGCTGCTCTGTTGTGTGTACTCTTGTCGTAGGAAACATTTCGGAAATTATATAGAAAAATAAATGCATAAAACACTATTCTCGTTAGCGTACAGAACGATGAAGCTTTAAGCCCATATTCGCATGTATTTCCTATGTATTGTTACATTAGTTGTTGATGTTGCTGTTGCTCTTAATCGTATTACAAATAAATAGCAATATATGTATATGTTTTTTGTTTTATTTCGATTTTTAGCGCGTTCAACTAGGCCTAATACAAACAGCGCTCGCTCTAAGGCTTTATTGCAAACCATTTTTGTTATTCTCGAATATTGTTAATCGTTTTTCTCTCTTGTCTATATATACGTAAAGCACTTAGAACTAAACAAAAAAAACCTTGGGGTTACAGTAAAGAAAACAAATCGGTTATATACAGCAATGAAATGGAAACATTCGAATTGCTCTGCTTACAATATGCAAATGTACAATAAGTCTTAAATGTGTCTTGTATACATTGTTTATCGTAACGGGAGTTTGGTTTTGGTTTTAGTATTCGTGTTCGAGTTCGAGTTCGATACCGAATTCCCTGGCCCTTTGGTGCCGCCTGTGTACAAACAATTATTGTTTAGTCCCAAAAATGTAGTGTAGGCTCAGCTTTGCAGCGTTAGCCACGTCAACGCGGCGAACAGCAACAGCAGATTGGCCAAGTGATTTGTGCTGGCACTGGAACCGGTTTCGGCGCATTTGCCTACAGAAATAATCCAGAATACTTTAGTAAAAGTAAATTACAGTTAACTTAATCGTGCCCACCAATGACTGATAAGTTGGCGACCAGATGATGATCGGGTGGCTTTTGGGTGCCGCGATAGCAGGCATCGCCTACCACCAGCTTGGCCGCATTGCCCTCCGTCGGTCTGTAGCTGATGCAGACGCCATGCTTGGTGCCCTGGTGTCGTGCTATAATGTACACGGTGTTGTTCTCGTTCCACGAGCCGTGGCAAGAGTACTCTGTGCAAGAAAACCGAAATTAATAGTTGCATTTGATGAAAGTATGCCACCGTCTTACCTTCTTCGCCATCCACGCTGCACAATGGATTCACATCGATGGCGTTGGGCGCAGTGCAGCCAATCAAGAGCTGTCGTTGCGCATTAAAGTTGGTCACACAGCCGGGCACATCGCGTCGGCTTCGTGTGGCTATGAAGCCAACGCTGGTATCGTTGCTGTTGCTATTCAGCACCAGTGACTGTTGCTGTTGCTGTTGTTGTTGCTGTTGCGGTTGCTGTTTTTGCTGTTGCGGGGCATTGCGTCGACTTCGCACTGGCAGTCCGCGTGTGTTCGCATGCCACGAGCCACGCTCCATACGCTCTGCATTGCGAAAGCTGAGCGAGCTGTGTCTGACAAGGAGCAGAGTAAAATTAAATAAGAAAGTGTTGGTAGAGGAATTGAGTTATAAACCACAGCTGGTTCAGTACTTACCCCTTGTGACCAAAATCGCCTGAGTCGGCGCTCTCGTGATGATGATGTCCATGGCCAAGATGCGTCTTGCCATTGTGATTGCGCTTGTGGCGCGTGGCCAGGTAGGGTGGCCCAATGGCGCCGCGCAAAGTGTACAGGCCCTCCATGGGGCAAATGTGCGGCTCCGGATTGCTTGCTAAGAGTAAAGAAGAAACGAAGACCGTTTTAGGGCGTGTCAAAGTGAATAGCGTAAAGCATTTGGTTACCCAGCAAAGTAATGTAGGCCATCTTATTGAAGTCAAAGTGATCCGGTGCACAGGCATCCTCCAGGCGAACGGCCGGCTTTCCTGTCTGTATCTCAATGACGTGCGTGTCCCGGCGGTAGAACATCATGCACATGAAACCCGATTGGCTGCAAAAAGAAGGAATCAAGATACATTAGGTAAGAAACCGAAACAGAAACAGGCCAGTGGCACTGGGGATTTATTGTGCGGCTCACTTACCAGCCCGTGGTATAGTGTACAACGGCCATCATTTCGGTGGCGGTCTGTTTGTTTATCTGCTCGCAAAGGGCTCGTGTCTCCATGTAGCCGTTGGGCTTAATAATGTGCACAGAGCCGTCGCTGCAATGGGAGAGAGAGAGAGAGCAGAAGGGAGAAAGGATTTTATTGACTGTCTGTCTTTTTTTTTGTTACTCCTGTCACTCACTTGGAATGATAATTGTAGACAGCGTTGCCCATAAGTGCATGCCAGTGTCGCGGACCCTTGAACCAGGCGGGAAAATCGCAGCGTTCTGCCGCTTGCGGTTTCCGCAGCACCATCGTACGCGAGCCGACCTGCAAGACAAGGGAAAATGGAGTAGCAGTTAAGTGAAAAGCCAGTCGCAGTCAGGTACAGAGTTGGGGGTGGGAATTGGGCTTACATCGGCATCTAAGCCATTGCAAGTGGCGTCGCCGGATTGTGACAGCTTATACTCGGCATCCATAAGGCTCAGCGTGCTGGGGCCACCTGCAAGAGTAAATGGGGGTTATAAAAAGCTCAGACATGCTGCTCCAGCTGTTCACCCAGCGGCAGACAATGCTAAAGGAAAGATTTGCCATACCCATCAGCGAGGAGATTTTCTTGTAAACAAAACAACGATAACGCTCCTCATTGGAAATGGCATGATGATGCGAGACAAGGCCCACCAAATAGCGCGAGTTGCCATCCTTCCAGGTCGCCAGGCAGGTCAATTCCTCGACTGCAAAAGTCATGAGAAACAAATAAGTATATGTTAACATTGTGGGTTCATTCGACTCTAGAATACCCTGCAAGAGGGATACATTTACGGAAGTCATCAAAGCAAATCATTACCAAGCATTTTCAATGGTTGCAGGGTAGAAAATGAATTCGCATCTCGAGCGGAATATGAATGCGATATGTCAATTGCAACTTACCCGAACTCTCGGTGCCCTGGACATCGGGACAGGCCTGAAAATTCAACAGCAGGCGACTCTCCTCGGTGCAGCTCTCGATATTCGACACGGGGGAATTGCATTCCCCGTGGCCGCTATTATAGATGAAGATAAAAGGACCTAAACGAGGGGAGAGAGAGCGCGTGGTTTAGACAAATGAGTGACAATTGCAGGCAAATCATTTCCCGTTTTATTTCTGATTTTTTTTTTTAACTCACCCTTAAGCGGACATTTGACCGGCTCGGCGCTCTCACGGAACAGCGTATAGAGCAGGGCATCGCCCGTAATCTGATCGCAGAGATTCTGTAAAGTCTCACGGCCCTTGCAAAAGTCTGGGGGACATGATTATTTTAAAAGCACACATAGAAGTACAATTAATGCAAATCGCTAAGGTAGAGTTTTGTTTGTACACACAAAAGGAAGAGAGACACGCACAGGAAACAAAGAACAGAGTAGAGTGGATAGAGGATTTTGAAAATTAATAGTAGTATTATGGGATAGAATTAGGTAGTAGAGGTTATCGATAGTAGTATTAGTAGAATAGTAATAGTTGAAGCAACACATTTAGGTGAGAGTGATAGAGAGAGAGAGAGAGATTTAGGATCAAATCAAAAACGCAACTCTACAAAATGGGCTAAAGTTGATTTTTGCAGCCGCAATGAAAGCTCTTCCTCCTTCTGTTTCTCCCTTTCTCTTGTTATTCGCATTGTTGTCAAGAATGCCAGTTAAATTACCAAGTTATTTGTTTAATTAAGTGGCCGTCTCTTGATGGGCTGAGAAAATTGCTAAATGATACTTGAGAGAGAGAGAGAGCGAGGAGTGAGAGAGAGGCAGTTCGGGCGAAGAGCTTCGAGTGCGACGCAATGGGTAGAAACAACAACAATTTCTGTAGAAATTTGTGTTCAAATCAAAAAGACAAGAGTAGATTCTGCTTCTGATTTTCTTTTTTCTTCATCATTTTTCGACTGCTGCAGCTTCGTCTTCTTCTTCATCAAAAACAAACTGAGGAGGCACACAATAACACGTTAAGAAAATAATGAAAAGTGTCTTAAAAATCAGGATAAGCAAAATGTTTTTCAAAAACTTCAGCTGGGGTTTTTTTTGGCAAAAGAAAAGCGTATAAAGTTCTTAACTTTGTTTTAATTATACAGCTAAGGCATTCGTAAGTAGGTTTAAAAGATACATAAAGAAATCAACAATTATCAGTAAACAAATGCTAAATGTAATTGAAAAATAGTTGTTTTTTTGTTTTTATTCTTCGTAGATTTCTGTTTTTTTTGTTTTGGTTTTTTCTGGTAAAGGGTCCTCTCTTTTCGGGTGGTTTACGTATATTTCCGTTTCCTTTAGAATAGCTAATACATACATACATACAGACATATACATATATAGTACATATATCTGGGAACAGGCAGTAGTAGTATAGTAGTTTATTGGATATAAATATGTTTTTACAGCTAAAAAGAAGGCAACAACAGAAACACAAACTTCGAGGCGAATTCGGAATTCCGTCTACGGCGAAATCAAAACAGGAAGGAGATAACAACAAGCACACGCAGAGAAAGAGAGAGATAGATAGTGTGTGTGTGTGTGTTTATGAGTGTTGAAAAATACTCGAAAGTTTGTTAAACAAATTATAAAACATACATGTGTATGGTGTGTGTAGTGTGTGTGTGTGTGTGTGTGTGTGTGAGAATGTGAGTGTATTGTCTGAGTGTGTTTGGGTGTGTGGCATGAGGATGGTCCGACACTTGCGGCTCTTTTGAGTAATGATTGTAATTAAGTACAACTAGACTTTATGAAAAGCAAATGGTAAACGCAATAACAAGGCTCCGAATTGGGCGTGGCATGTGTGTTAAAGGTGTGTGTGTGTGTGTATAAGTGAGTGTGTATGATACTACAAGAGAAGCCTGGCAGTATATCATGACAAGGCAAAAAAGAGGACATCAAAAATAAACTATGTATAATATTTCGTGTGTAGTTGGATTTAATTTTTCTTTCTTTTTTTGACTGTAGTTGGGCTAGTTATGAGTGTGTGTGTTTGTGGGTGTGGGTGTGTGTAGATCTTATTTTTTGTTAGAATACGTAGTTGTGTGTTAGAGTAGCCCATAAAAGCACACGCACAAACAACACTTAGAATATACGCAATGAAAAATGACACACATCTATGTAGAGTTAGGATTACACACCGAAAACGAATGATGTCGAAAACGAACCGAAAGAAAGCAGAAATTGTTGAGTTTCATGTTGGAATTACATTAATTAAATAACACACACATATGTAAATCGTAAATGGTAATATATATTATATATATATATATACTGTATATACAATGAAACGGAAACGGAAGATAAAACACAAATGAAACAACTAACCAAAAGGTACGAACACGAACACACACATAGTATAATTAGGTAAGAAAGGAAACAACAACACGGGAAAGTATGGTGAACTCATAGAGCGAATAGTAGTAGAAATAGTATTAGATAGTAGAAGAGTAGTAGTAGTAAAATAGTAGTAGTAGTAGTAGGATTCAGGTACGGGTTGATAGGTTAGGTTTTGACAGGGTTAGGATTGGTAGAATGTAGTAAGAAGAAAGTACAACAAGTAATTGATAAATGAGACAATTATACTAGCGGTCACCGGGCAGCCCATCCCAACATTTTATCATCATGTACAATATGTATATAGATAGATATATAATTTGCTTCTATTTTGTTTTTTTGTAATCTTTTTTCGTTTTCTCTTCTTTCAGAAATATAAAGTGATTGTATTTCAAAAAATTTAGCTAACAGTTTTTTGTTTGATGATCATTATCTTTGTTCTTCCAAATTGACAAAACGAAAGTCGAGAGCGAGATAGAGAAAGATCAGAAATAAAATTAATAAGGGATATCTACGGCCTATGCAAAAATGTGTTTAGAAATTTATTTCTTTTATTTATTTAAATTAAAAATAGTTTTCTTAAACGGCAACTGAAGAGTTTTTGAGGAACTGTGGACTTGGGAGCGGACAAACGAAATCAAGAAAGAGATGAGCAAGAACGCGAGCTAACAAAAGAAAATACTTTAGTTTTCAGATATGATTTCCAAAGAAGCGAAAAAAGGTTATAGCTTTTTGTATATATACATTTTTTTTTAAGAACTTGGAAAATTTATGGAAATGTGACCTTTAAGACCATCGATAATTGGTTGATAACTGTACAATTTTAGAAATTAGTTTGAAAATGATACTAAAACTATCGATAGTTTTGCAGCGGAAAATCGGAGCACATATTACATTCTTCATTTCCCGTATAATTTTTCATGCAATTGATTTTTAGCCAGTTTGGAAATCATATTTACAGCTTTTGGTTTTGGGCGATTGATGTGTTTTTGCTTACGGTTTTTAGTTTTGGGTTAGCAGTGAATTAATATAAACATTAACAATTATAATAATCATGTACAGTTCTTATTCGAAAAGAAAATCGAAAACAAACAATCGAAGCGTCGTTCAATTGGTGACAACAAATACAACAGTTTTTCTTATTTAGTTTTCCTCGAAATGAAACCGAAACAAACAAACAAACACATAAAAATATCTGTACAAGAGATGGAGAAGGAGTTTTCTTTTAATATTTACAGCGTGTGTTCTTGTTCTTGTTTTTTGTTGTTGTTGTTGTTGTTGATCTGGTTGTGGTTGTAATTGTAAATATCCTTAGATAGTTTTTGGAATTTAACATTATCATTATTATCGTTATTATAATACACAATTGATTTATGAAGATGGTGGTTCTGTACATAGTTAAGGAATCATAATAAAATCGGAACGGAACGCGAAACGAAACTAAACAAAAAAAAGTCTATCGAACAAATTAAGACAAATGAGCTTTACGACCTATATACATATGTATGGTATACGTATTTGTCTGACAACGCAACTGAAACGGAGCGACAACAAATTAATAGACGAACCAAGAACACGAAAAAACGAAACTAACGAAAGAGGAAATGAATGAATGAGCACATAAAATATTGCATAAATAAATAAAATGAATTGAAATGAAAATGGCAAACATACAGACACATAAATAGTATATATACTAGGTGTATGTCTATATATTTGTCTGTATAACAGCGCCAGCAACAAAAACAACATTGCTAACAGGGAGAGAGCGAGAGAGAAACAGAGAAACAGAGAGAGAGAGAGAGAGGGGTAAGAAGAATGACACGCGAAATTGGTTGACACCCCAGTCGAAAAACACGCGACTCCGAGTTCAACTCCGATTCCAGCTCGCTCGTTTCGAGGTTCCCTAGGTAAATACAGGGAGGGGCGCACACCTGCACAGCACCACGCCCCTCCGCCAACATAGTTCTGCCAATACTGCACCTCCGCACGCAGAGGGGACCTGGCGAAAGCAAAAACTACTATATAAATAAAATAAAACTGCCTTTTGGCCTGACCTGCTCGCTCGGCACCGGCCAACAAATTACCCAGTCTCACACACACCTACACACACACACACACACACACACACTCAGATACACCCGCGCTCAGCCGGTCGCTCTATTATTATGTTGCTACTACTGGCAGGATAAACATTTTTACACACATTTGATTAAATTTAAATATCCTCGCACGAAAATTGCCCCAAAGTCGCTTTTCGTGTTACGTGTCCTCAAAACACCAGACAATAAAAAAAATATCGGAGCACTATGAGAGAACTATGGTACTATGGAACAAGTCATAAAAGCCGAAAAACGAAAAAAAGGAAAAACACGTCGAGTCGCTACAAACTGCTGAAATACAGTTGTAATAACATAAGGAACCCACACAAGACAATCGTGGAAAAGTTAACAAAGTTCTGTCGAAGTTTTAATACTCTAGCGGGTAGTTTAGAGAGAGAGAGAGAGAGAGAGAGAGGGGGGGGTGGAGAGGAGGCGATGGATAAAAGAATTTATGTAGTTTGTTTTTAGAGTGCAGCCAGAGGGTAGTGGAACCCTAAACAAGTTTTGTGACCTATTCAAATGGAACACAATGCTTATTCAATGCTAATTCGCAGTTTCGATGCACTATCGCCAAACTATCGTAAAGTTACAAAATGAACCAGAATTGGCTGTAAGTTCTGAAATTTGCATATAAGCAAACCATCTATATTCACTATAGTATATAAAAACAAACCTGATAAAAAACTTTTAATTTTCATACATTTAATTCAAAGAAAAAAGCTGTGTCTATTGATAGACTTTCGATAGAATAACTTCTGCATAGCTTACGTCTCCATTTAGCATTTCCTATTCTAGTTTAGCTGCCACAGTATGCCGTTGGGGAAACACCTTTCCGGATCGAAAGTTGCACATTTCCTGACCAACTTTTATGGAACCTCCGCCACACAGCCCAAGCAATCGTAAAAGAAATGAAAAATTAACGCCAACAATTGCAGTGAAAAGAAAAGTGAACAAGCGCCACCCCAAAAATAAAAAAAAAAAAGAAAACATCGGCAGGAGAAGGACGAAGGACGAGGCATAAATGCGGGTAGTCAAGTAGACAGGCAGGTATGAGCAGGGGGTGGTATTATGGGGCTGCCAGGTGCGACGGCAACGGCGCAGTTTTGCTTAATTATTTTAATTATTTTTTATGCCGCCTACATTTGTGCACTTGCGCTGCGCTGCTCCTGCATAGCAATTAAAATGCTGCGGCCAGCGACGGAGACGGCTGAGGAGCGGGGGAAGACAGGGGGAACTACTGGCGGCAGTCGGAATGTCCTTCATTGAATGCCCGAAGAGTCTTGAAGCTGAGGGAATGAAGGCTGCACGGAGAGAATGTGTACTGTCGTTCTGGCATCGCGAAATTGGTATGCAAATACTACAGCAGCCCATCACGAGGCGCCTCCTCAACTCGCAAGATGCTGCTAAAAGCGCGAGGAGAAATATAAAAAATAATTGCAGCAGCTGCACAAGTGGAAAAGCGGCAGAAATAACACAGCACAGTATCAAGACTCGGGAAGGACCTATGTAAGTGAAGCTAATGAAGGGTAGAGCTGTAACCCATCCGTGGCACATTACAAATTAGTCTGGCCAGCAACCTTGGCCTGAGCTCCAAGGAATATCTTTGTTCTGGCTTTAACTGTGTTCTTAAAAAAAAGCACACAGATATGATAATATCTTACAGTTTCCTGACAAAAAGATCGGTTATATGGTTGAATATTAAGTGAAACTTATAAAAATGAGCGATAGTCAATACGATACTTTACTAAACTCTCGATAGTTTCAATAGTGTAAGCGTAAGAGACAATATATAATTCTTATAAAATTCGTATTTTATACGAAGCTTTTTCCCGTTCGATAGTAATGCCGATAGTAGCGCGTTGATTTATTCGAATCGCATATCTACTCTCACAATATGATTAACTACAAGTAAATACTGGGAAAATGCGAAACTTTTGCTTGTTGATGCTATTGCTGATTTACAAAATGTATCATAAGCTCTTTGAATACATTAAATAATTCTACAAACCATTCATTTTCACTTTGAAGTTTTACCCCCTTTTCACAGTACTATCGTAAAACTACAGTTTATTCAATTATTCTGTACTTGTTTGCTACGGACAGGCACTTTAGCATAAGTCTGGTTAATAATCCGCGCTGCTAAGTAATCTTTTTGCTAAATTAAAATTGCAATTTCAACTTCAAAAGTGGCAAATTTCCATTCAAAGCGCTTTCGATGTACTGGGAGGCCTGTCAGGTGTTTGCGGAGAGTTTTGAAATTTGTAAGCTCTTCATTTAATCAAAAGCAGCCATGCCCTCCGGGCGTTCACATGCCTGACTGTGTGTAGAGTGGTCTGTGTGTGTGTGAGTGACATTCTGTGCAAATAATGACATAAGCCTAATAATGCTTTATTGCCATTGTAATATCGCAGCAATTGTTTCACGGACTGCTAATCAAAATAAACACATACTTCTGCCTTCCGCGTGCCCACCACGCCCATCCACGCCCCATTCCGGCACTTGCTGGCTGTGCCTTTGTGTCCTTTGCATTATAAATAAGAGCTAAAACTCTCGTTTAATATTTAAACAAAATCAAATCAACAAAAAACACAAGCAACACGCGCAAGTCGAGCCGGAGGGAGAAGCTCGGCTAGAGACATGGGCTGACAGTCCGTCTGTCTGTCTGTCAGTCAGTCAGTTGGACGTTTGGTAACATCAAACTGGAGCAGTAGATAGCAAGTAGCGGCGGGAGGAGTTTCATGAGTTAGCGCTTTCAAATCGATTCAAAATGAAAACGGAAACGTAGACGGAGCCGGAGACCGGAGCTCTGGAGCTGTAGCCGGAGCCGTGTTGTGGGGCACCACTTAAACTAATTTGATTTCTATTGAGGCAAACAAATACTAAATAATGAATTTACATTTCTATGCGTGCTCAGGGCAGTGCGCATTGAGTGGGCGTGGGCGTGGGGTAGTCGGAATCGAGGGGGAGCAGGAGTAGGAGCAAACTCAGCTAGTGCGATACTTGTATGCAATTACGGTCTTAGCCCCGCAATTAGTTGGCTCTAATTGCACTCGGAGACAGGCGAAAACTACAGCTCAAGCTGGTCGAGAGCTCACTAAGCGGATTACGGCAATTAACCAGCGGGCCGGGCCGCGCCGTGCCGAGCTTCCCCAAATACGAAACTTATAAGCCAAGCCCGGCCAACTCGACCCGGAAAACACAGCTAACCCAGTCTTCTTCTGGCACCCTGCCTTCTGCAGCAGTGGCATCTTACATGCATTCTGTTGGTATACTTCAGACTGCACTCAAAGGGATTGAATAGCTCGAATCATTCGCACACGGGCAAACACTCACGCATTCCGCCAGAGTGTTCTGTTCGCTTCTAAAATGCATAGAAATCTCTATAGATACAGGGATGATGAGAATTATTTCTTGGCAAAACTGTAACTTGTTTTGCAGCACTAGAAGACTTAAGAAAGTGTTAAGAAAAGTGCAGAAAAACCTCAACTAATTGTAGTATAATATTTACTTCCTTATTGCACCATAAGTTGGAAAAACTCGCTCGCTCGTATTCCTCATATACCTTTAGATCTTTGCCGAAGTGCTTTAAGTTCTTAACGTAAATGGGCAAAAACTATGAGCACCGCATGTGTTGGCTATAATCGACTTTTCCCATTCGGCCTTCATATGCCCCGACAAATATTACAGCGGGAAATATGTACATGCTCGTACACGAATAACGGTTCCGTATACAGTATTCAGTGGGTTTGGTGCCATTGCGTGAAGACCCATAAATAAATCATGTTTGGGCGACAAATGGAAAATAAAGAATATGGAAATGGAAAATTGTTGAAAACGGGAAACAGAAAGCTGGAAACACCGAAAACCCAAATACTGAAAAGCTCGTTCATCGTGCAAAATAGTTGGGTGAAAAGAACTTTCAAAAAAGAGAAGAAAGAATGAAAAGATAAAAAGGAAAATAAAGGAAAACGACATCCCACTGTGTGCTCCGCTGCTGCTGCCTTGTTGTTGCTGCTGGTATTTATTGTAGTCATACCAACAAAAAAATACCAAAAAAAAAAGTTAAAAAAAAATACTCCAAAGTATGCAATAAATAGTAAATACCTTGTGTATTCATATTTTTAATAGTAGTATATGTTGTATATAGTAGAATATGTAGTTATTTCAGACACAGTCGACAAGGTTCGGTGGGATTGGTTTATCATTTTCGTGAGATGAGAGTGTGAATGGAATTTACAGTGAAGCTTGATGGAGAGAGACGAACATAAGCTCGATTCTTAGCAACAAGTACAAGTACAAAAGGTGCTCGATAAGGAGGCGCCATGACAATATAATCTATATATACATAATCTATATATAAATATGTATATTCTGTGCTGCAGTCGCATTTGCATGAAATTGAATTGAGTTTTTTATTTTATTAGTTTATTTTATTTATCGTATTTACAAATCGGTCGCATAGGAAGGACACGCCTAAAAAATTTGGAGGGTTACGCATAAAGCTCTATGTAAAAAATTGTGATTGTGCGCTATTCATGTTGGTACAACAAAAACAGTAAATATACAACAAATGCTGGCAAGAAAAAATGTACATAATTCTTATGTAAATGCAAATTTCAGAAAAATCCCAATCAAATTTGCTTTGGCTTTTGTGTTAGATATTTTCGATTATTTTTTTCGCTCGGCTTTATCACAAATTTCCAAAGCACAGGGAAACGTATTTACAAACACACACACACACACGCGCGCACACACTCATACTGTACACAGAAAAAAAATAATGAAAATAAATTTATATACATATCTCGTTCATATTTCGAATTCAATTTATATCTGCAGTGGTTCTTATTGTTGTTGTTGTTGGGGTTCTGCTGTTATTGTTGTTGTAGTTGAGAGTTGTCGAAAATATTAAGGTTGAAAAAAATATACATATCATATATAAATATTGAATAGAGTTTGCAAATATATATAGATATATGTATATGTAAATGAACAAACAAGTCGATTCGTAAGAAATTGTTTTGGTTTTTTGGTTTTATTAATATATTTACACCATGGTTTTTGTTAGATTTTAATTATTTACAGTTAAATCGGAACGGAAAAAGGAAATAAAGAACCAAGCAAGAAATCAAATTAAAAATCAAAATGTTTTTTCAACAAAAGTTTGGTTATAGTTTTGGTTTGGTTTGGTTTTTTCTTGAGGGTGTTGGGGTTAGGTTTGCCGTTTGGATTCAAAACGTTCGTTTCGTTTTCTTTTCTTTTTTTTCTCAGTTTCAGTTATATTTTTTATCGTCAAATCGGTTTTGATGTAGCTTTTTTTTTAGTTTCTTTTTGCTCTGTTGGGACGGGTTAATCTGCTAATCCGCTAATACTTGTACGAAAATATTGGAAAATCGCAACTAAGAAGCTTAATTGGATTGACACTAACGGTAATTAGTTGTAGTTGATGTTTATATGGATAGTAGTAGTAGTAGTAGCTTGGTAGTAAATATATTGTATCGTCTGGATAAGTTGCACGTTGCAGCGAGTGTGTATGGTAATGGTTTTGAGAGAACGGTACTGTACAATTCGATATTATTGTATTGCTTTATATATATGTACATATATAACGTTTATAGGTTTTATTTTGTTTATTTATTTTATTTATTTTTTTTTTTTTGAAGAGAGAGGACCCTTGCCATGACAAACGTAAACGGGAAGAATTTCATTTGTTAAAAGAGTATTTTTTTGGACTATTTACAAGTTTGGTTTGGTTTTTTGATTTTTGATTCGTTACAAAATCATAAGAACCAAAACAAAAGGTTGCAAGTGAAATTATACAGAAAACCGAAAAGCAATTAACGAACCAAAGATGTAAATTTACAAACTTAACGTTACTCTTCAAAATACAAAACTATGTCGAGAAACCTGCAGTTGTTTGGTATATATCCTTCGAAAGCAAAAAAAAAACTCTTGTATTTATCATATATTTTTGGTGAACCGAAGAGGAAAGATTTAAAAATATAGAGTAAATGAAGGAATAAAATATGATTATATATATGTTAGTCATGTTTTGGTTAAACGGAATATGCTAAAGAGAGGTGAAAATGAAAACAAAACAACTTTGGTATTTTGAGATAGCGAGTTAAGAGATATAGAGTCTTTTGTGGTATTCTTTTTTTTTTTTTTTTTTAAGTTTTTGCTTAAGCTTAGACATAATAATAAAAATATAAAGTTAATGCTTACAATCATTCATATCGTCATTGGATCTCATTATGTACTGATCCGATGATGATAGTCTTGAATGCCCGTTCGTATTGGGATGAGCTCCCCCCCTATGATCACTTTGTTTTATAGAGCTACGCATCGCCAGTGCAGATGGATTCGACTGATGCATATACATACTATCACCTTCGCACTCACTTTCTTTATACTGGAGCACATTCTTATGCTTCTCTTGGATAACCAGGCAACGATGACATCCTTTCCTAAAAGAAGTTTTTGATTGCAACGAAAAGGTTGTATTGTATTGTATGGTATGGTATGTTGATATAGTGTTAGTTTTTGAATGTGATGTTCTTAGTATAAGGTTTTGGATAGTTCCACTGTTGGCTCGACTGGTTTATTCTGTTGTCTGTTGTTTTTTTTTTTTTTGAGTGTGATAAAACAATATCGTATGTTGGAGTGAACTCAAACTCTGATTTTACTCTACTGCGACAGATAGAGAGAGAGAGAGAGAGAGAGAGAGAGACAGATGGAAGATGGTTTTTTCAAATATGCAAATGAAGCAGGAGAAATCCCGCCTATTTTTCTCTCCCACTTTTAGCGCAATTCCCAAAAAATAAACTGAAGTAACATTTAAGTATGACTTTGTAGTATGTGATCGTGTATAAAGTTTGGTATAAGTTTTGATATTTTTTTTGGTCAGCCAACTCTATTTCGAATTGACCAATTTCAAGTTAAGCTAAGTATTTCATATAGTATTGTTTCAACTGAAAAATGATCATAAAAACGAACTCAAAGGACGTACACTTAAGAACCAAAGATTTTAACAAAATATATGTTCTTGAAAAGTGATGTTAAACAATTTGTAAAAATTCAATTGAATAGTTCATTTTTAAATTAAAATATATGTATTTTTTGTTTTGTTTTTTTTTCAGAGGTTTGGCTTAATTTTGGGGGGCTTGTTAGTATCCTAGTTGGGTTAGTTGGTAAATGGCACATACGTTCATATTGTTGTACGATACTTAAACTGGATTTGTTTTTGGTATTTTTCATATTGTTTGGTTTTCTTTTTTTGATATGTTACGATAAGTACGAGACAAATATTCATACAAAAAATTAGTTAAAAAATATTTGATATCTAAAAAATTGTATAAGAGTATTACGGAAAACACAAAATCGGGTCAAAGCCGGCGAAAGCGGCTTTTAACTTGTTTTGGTTTTCACGAGACAAAAAACGATATTCACATTTCAGCTACAAATCAAAAATCGCATGACTTGGAAATATATTGTATATCTTATATATATATATATATAGAGAGAGGAAAAACATGGCAAAACACAAAATTTGAAATAAAAAATCAAAAAGCAGCCAGTTTTAAGTGTTTTAAAAATACACTTGCTTTTATTCTTTTGTTTTTGGTATTTTTATACTTTTCACATTCAAAAAGAAAAAAAAAATGTTTCTCGTATTTCTATACAAAAAGCAATGTTTGCTTGATGCTTTTTAAAAGGTCAAATGAAAAATGCAAATGCAGCAAAAACTGCTGTAAAACTTTGGAAAAACGAAACCAAACTCAAAAAGAAAATGGCATCTTCTGAATTATGAAATAGTTTCGATTTAGTTTTACAGTACATGTACACAAAATACACAAAAACATACTGAGTAAGAGTCAGATTGAAGACGGCATAGTTAGAATTATATAGTACAGAGTATAAAGTATGAGGTAAATGATGTTATTCTACATGGTTGATGTTGTCAGTTGGCATATGCTAGTAGTAGATGAATACGGTAGTACTCTCACATAGTTTCAGTGAGTACTTGGCTGCCTGTTGTCAAACATTGTAGTTAACGCACACACACACACACGCAGAGACATAGACAGACACAGAGATAGAGAGAGAGAGAGAGGTAGACTGAGAGTCAGCGGGAGAGGAGAGAAAAACTAGTTTTATGGGCAAAAGTTGAGAGCAGCTGGCGAAAGACAACAACAACTTCGACGACAGGTTTCTGTAGTCTGTCGCTGCTGTCTCTTTGTATACTGCAGCACAGTAAGCACTCGATAAGTAAGCTAAGGCTTGACTTAGGTAATTGCATTAACAAATTTTAAATGTATTTTTTATATTCTTATTATTAAGGTATTAAATCTTATAACTTTGCTTTTAGTTATCAATCCCATGCCTGCTATTATTCTTCTTTTTTCTTTTGCCCTTTATAGATACTGCGCTGCGTTTAGCGAGTGCTCGCTGTAGCCCACTAACTACTGTGTCTCCATGTCAATGTCTCTGTGTGCTGGCGCCCATTTATCGGCCATGTTCACGTTCGTTCCTAATGAGGTTACTGTAGTTGTGTCGCTGCTGCTGTTGCTGCTGCTCTGCCCTAGCAACTGGTCTAGTTTGGTTGGGTCTTACCTTTAGCACAGTTCGGCAACACTTCTTCTCTTTCATCTGCTTCTGCTTCTTGTTCAGTCGAACAGCGACAACAAGAACGAAAACTTATTCAATTACAGCCACTTGGCGCACACTCAAAAGTCAAAAATCGTACAAAAATGTTCGACAAACAGTGAGAGAAAAAGAGGAACTACAGAACGAGCACAAGTACAAGTACTTTTAACGCCTCTTCTTCTTCTTCATCATCATCTTCCTCTTCTTCAACATTATCAACATCATCTTCATCTTTCATCATCATCAACGTTTCATTGAATGTCGAGAGTCGAGTTTTTTTTTTTTTTTTTTTTGGGTTGAGATTTTGTTAGCATATTGTTAGCGGGTACTGTAGCTACATTTGCGGTACTTACTCATCGACTAACAGAAATTTTTTACCCTCCGAGGCAGCACACCTGCCCCGATAGCTGAACTGCGAGCCCTTGATGTGTATTGACTGCTGATAGCCCGATAGGAACCAAGAGCCCTCCCAGTGTGCCGGAAAGGTGCAATTTGTAGGCGCTGCAAAAAGAAAAAGGGGGGAAAAAGTTAGAAATAGTTATGCTTATTACAAAAAAAAATGAAGAAATAAATTGAAATAGATAGATCACTATGGATCAATATTTTCCAAAAATTTAAATAGAATAATAAATAAACCCTCATTAAAACTTTATTAGACGTTTGGTCGACTAGTCCTTGAAAAAAATTGATTATTTAAGAGGAAATAAATTGAACCACGAGGTCTCGGTAACGCAAGACACTTCCATATAAGCAAAAAAATCTTTTTTGTACGAGTAGTTTTTACGTGAAATTCTACACTTAATTTTAAGAAGTTTAATTGAATTGAAAAAAGAAAAACTTTTCGCTTAAAATACTCATTCAAAAACCGCATAAAACGAACCATTTCGACATTACAATTTTCTATAAAATCCCAAAAGAAAAAGCGCCCATTTTTAGGCCGCATTTTCGTTTCGAAAAGATAAACAAGATTTAAATTATTAATAGCAATTTTAATAGCCGCATAAGTGAGCACACTCTCTGGGCGCTGATTTGAATTGCAGCAGCACAGTACTATATAGAGTAATTGGCCCAGGGGCGGGAAGAGAAAATAAAGCGACGACATGTGACCTCAATTGCGGTCGTCCATTGTTCATTTAACGACAGCTCTCGCTCGGCACAAGAATAAAATAATCATAAAATGAACAGTTGCCCAAAAAAAAAAAAAAAAAATTGAGAAGAATGAGAAGAATGTTTCAATCACAAACAATATAACGAAAATTGTTGTTCACTTTCTTTGGGAATTTCTTCTTCTCCGTGTCCGGCTCCTTCCGTTTCCCTCGTCTAATTGTAATGTCAATTTTTATGCCAAGATTTGTGGCTTTTTAATTTATAAATTGTTTCAATTATTATTATGATTGTATTTAAGTGCGTGCGCATAAGTGTCAGTGAGTAGGTCTGTATCCCTCTCTCACTCTATGTGTGTGTGTGTGTGTGTGTGGCTCCTCTAAGAGACCAAAAATTTACGACCCTCTGCCGGCGCAAGGGCGCATAAATAAGTTGAACAAGCGGCAACCAGAAACGGCTCGTAATAATAATAATGTCGCACACAGAAACACACACTCACACTCACATACACAAACACTGGCACACACACGCGCTCATATATATAGACTCATGCTCGATGGCATAAAAACTACCGAAATGGCAATTGTGAATATTAAAAAAAAAACGCTGTAGGAATGAAGGGAAAGGCAAGTCGAGGCAAGGCAGAAAAGCAGGCAAAGAAAACGAATCGTTAGTCAGGGGCTGAAACGGGCTAGGCGCACACATACACACGCACACACACACACACAGTGAGAGAAAACAATAAGTATATCGCCATGCAATACATATAGAAAATGGTAAAACCACCCTCGTTGACTGGCCTTATGGCCCAAGCTGGGGCGCAAGGGTGCAGAGGCAGGCAGGCAGGCAGGCAGAGAAGTGGGGGAAGGGCAAACGGAGAGCGGGCGAGAAGTACTATGCACGAGGGGCGGCTACGTTGCCTGAAGCCGAAGCGCGTTACGCTACGCTATGCTGTACGCATTCAAATTGTACAAAAGTCGCAGCGTCAGAGACGAATGTGCGCACGAATCGGCACACACACACACACACTCACTAACACATTCATATATACGGGCTTACGCACACTCGACACACACACACAGATACACATTTTATTTTATTATTCCTGCGCTTTCTTTTATTTTACTTTACTTAACTTTACTTCTTCTTGTTTCTGTTGTTTTTTTTTCGATTTTTTTTCAGCGTATTTCTCGCTACATTTTTCCCAGCATTGTTGTTATTTTTCGCACAAAACAAAAGCGACTCCTGCGCAGGATCAGCGATTGCTATGTGAACCCAACGTCCTCGCATTGAGCCAACACCGACACAGCATCGTATTGTCCAATGACTTGTGTGGCGGCGCCGCTGCTGCTCCTACTGCTGTTGCTGTCATAATGCGACTCCCCCCCCCCTCAGCACCCTTTCCAATTCTCTGCTGCCACTGCCCCTGCCCCGCCTTGTGCGACGCCCACGCGACGCGCATTAAGTGTAGCATACTTTGCAGGGCGTTGTAATTGTTTCGCCAATTTCAAGTACCGTGCATAATTCTCCAACATGATTCAATACTTTTGCCGCAGCAGCAGCAGCTACAGCAACAACAACAACAACAACATCCACAACAACAACTGCTGTCGGCAGCAGCTTTTGCCTGTTCCTGCAGCAACCCCAAAAATTTCGCTGCAGGACAACAAACCCTGCAAAACTACACGCTAAAAGCAAATATACCAAACGGACAGAACGACAGACCGACAGACAGACAGACAGACTGACTGACAAGCGTACAAATACGTATGGACAGTTGAAATGACGTCCCGCTACACACTCACACTCGCACAATCGCACTCGCACACACTCTTTATATATATTTTTGGCGTGTTTCATGTGGATTAGAGTGGCTCAAGTACGCCAAGGGGAGGGGACGAGGCGTCGCAAAGGGAGGGGAGTAAAAACAAGCATAAACCGTAGTGTAGTACACAGCGCGTCGAAGCTGATATACCCTAGCAGCAACTAATTAAAGAGCGTATTGACATAAGAATTCGAAATTTGCATTTTAATGAAACTACGAAATTGGAAATATGGCAATAGATAATATTTTATAATGGATTATACACGAAAATTTGAATATTTTATAAGATTCATATTTTGATAACAAAATTAGGCTATCAAATTATAATGTTATGCATAATTTTCAAAAGCTTTATAGAGTTGTTCGCGCTTACGAGCCAGAAGAACTTATAAATAATAGACACTACATATTGCGGTTGCTTTAGAGCGTGAAATTTGAATATGACAATATTATTATAAACTTAAGCAAGTTTTTTTTAGCAGTTTTTAGTATATGCAATATCAGTCTGATATATACATTTAAAAAATATAATAGAAAAACAGATCATAATGATTCATTTAATGAAATTTTCTGTTATGTACTTAGATCGGTTTTTATAAAAACTTTATCATTATTATTTTAAGTGTCAATTGATTGATTTTTGAAAAATAAATAATACACTTAGAGCTGTAATAGATGTTCCTAAATTCAATTAAATTTATTTATAGTGTAACTATCAGCACTCTGTTTTTTTCTCTCTATCTATCAATCTCATCTGACTATAACATATGTATCTATCAATTTCGAAAATATACACATGTTTATAAGCTTTCAGGCACATGTTCTCATAGCCTCTCAAAAAAAAAAAGTTTAATATGATGAACCCGCTCATGGTTCAAAAAACACAACCTTGACATTTCAATCTTGACGCAGCTGACACTAATCCGCGTCGCATTACCAACCTATGTACATATAGAGACGACATTCGTCTATGGGTATGTGCGACATATGTATTGAAAAGCACAGCAATTTGTCTAATCTGTTTTGTAGGTTATGTTTGAACAACATCATTCCTCCCCCCTCACAAACACCGACATCCATGCATGCATGGGCACATGACTGTGCCTCGTTTTATATGCTTATCGAGATCATGATTTGTAATGACAACTTTAACGCGCTAACAGCTCCTTAACCCAATTAAAATACGCCTCTTCCCCACTCCACACTTCTGTCTCCCTGTCTGCTAGCCCCTCCCCCTACACACCTCGCTTTAAGTGCTTTAAGGGAGTACTCCGCTTGCCACGCAGGACGCATTACTGAACCACCCTTGCGGACAAGGCTCGTGGGCTACGCATTCACACACACACTAAAACACACATACACACACTTTCACACACTCTCGCACACACACTCCCGCACACACACTCCCGCACACACACTCCCGCACACACACTCACTGTGCGGCTCAAAGAGCATGACGCTTCGCTTTAGACTCATTTGCGTTTGCATTTGGAATTTCCAAAAGCGAAAACAGAGAAACGTAGCTGAAGAAGTAGCTAGGGTAGCGGAACATGGGAGGGGGGGAGGTAGGTTCGTTGAGTAGGCGTAACGCGAGCGAGAGACGAAGCACCCGAAATGCTTTTGTCTAACTTGAGTGAATTATGGTCAGCGGTCGGTGGTCGCTTGGTCGAATGGTCTGACAGAAGGACGGACAGCTGGAGAGCCACACAAACGAATGGACAGACAGAGAGACGGACAGACGGGGAGACGGTGGTTGCAGAGGACGGCGGCGCGGTTACAGCCTGTTTGTTTCGGGCAATTTCCGTACAATTTGCCATTTGTTTGCTGCTGCTGTTGTTGTTGCTGCTGTTGTTGTTGCAGCGGCTGTTGCTGTTGTTTTCTTTTTGTTTTCCCAAAAAAAAAACGAGAATTTTGGTTTTATTTTGTATACCCTATGCTAAAAGGCGCCGTTTTGCCGGGTTTGCTAAGCTAATAGAACATATTAATTAAACGAACTGGAACAGGCACGTGAACCGAACTAAATTCTACAAATAATTGAAACTGGAACTGGAAATTCTCTAAAACTAGAACTAAAGCTTAGGTCGAAAATGGGACTTAATCGAGACTATAATTAAAAGAGATAAGTGTAGAGAAGCATATTTATGGAACTGAATCTAATAGTACATTTGAACTTGAACTAAATTTCGAATTACGAATTTAACAAATAGTTTCGAAACTGAAAAAGCATTTTAAAATCTAGAACTAGATTAACGAATCGAAAATATAAATAAAATAAGCACTTTATAACAAGAGAAAGCACTAGTTCACTTCCTAACTGACTTCAACTCACGTATAGTAGCTGGGTATCTGCAAGTCGAGCAGTTTCTGCACATTGTTTCTCTTGCCTTTTCAAGCGAATTCGCTCATGGAGAAACGAAACAGTTGAAACGCATTATACGAGAACGCAGATCTGCGGTCACAAACTACTTATGGATTCAATTGAGCATGACCGCGTGCGAGGCGGACGAGGGTTGTGAGGGCGGTCGGAGGAGAGAGTAGTAGGTGTGGGGGAGGGGGGCTGAAGTACGCACAGACACAACGGCAACAGCAGCAACAACAAACAAGACAAGTTGCTGCGGCAGCTGACGCAATGTTGCCCACTAAAAAATTATGCTCAAAATTAAATGAAAAAGTGGCAAGGGGAGAGTCGAAGAGAGTGAGAAGAAAAGGGAGTAGGAGGAGCTGCAGCAGGGTGGGGGTTATTAAGGCAAATTATAAATTCCTATCATAGCGCTACTTATCGGCATGCGTTACGCGCATTCCTCGCCTGCTGCTGCCTCCAATGCTACACTGCTCCTCCTTCCTTTTCTTCTCTTTCTCCGTCTCTACTCCTCCTCCTTAGCTTCACTTCTTGACTTGCTCTACTCACCATCTTGAAGACCGCCCCAACCGCTGACGGACGTGGCCAAAAGCAGCGTCAGCATCCACGGTGCCAGCCAACTTTTTGTCGTTGTCATGGCGAAGGCGTAGCTGCTCCAGCTGCGGCTACTACTCCTGCTGCTGCTGCTGCTCTTGGTGCTGCTCCTGCTGCTATCCGTTATCATTCCCGTTGTCGTTTTCGTCGTCGTCATCTTCGTTGTTTCTGTTGTCGCATTGCTGCCCAACGGCAGCATGAGCAGCTGCTGCCAGGTGAATTTCAGCCACGTAATGCTAGGAAGTTGGTACCACTCTCCACGCTCCAGTTGCAGCTTCTTCGCCTCCTGCTCCTGCTCACTAATATCACCGTTATAGTTAAAGCACCTACATTCATCATCATCATCATCATTCGCCGCCACCGCAGCCACCGCTTGCTCATTAGTCCCGTCATCATCTCCATCTCTCGCTGCAGACGCTGCATGACTTGGTCGTTGGCGTCGCATACGCTCACGTCGCTCATCCGCCTCGAGTCCACCTTCAGCAATTGACGTAACTAATTGCGACGCCCGTCTGAGATCGATGTGCATGCCCTGGCCCTCGGGTAACTGGATATCACGCTGCTGGAATTTCGACGACGACGATGACATCGTCGCCGTTCTGGCATCTTCTTTATCATAATCTTTATGTGTCCAGTCAAATTCGTTGCAACAACAGCAACAATAGTTGCTGCTGCCGCTGCTGCTCGGACTGCTGCGACTGTGGCTACGGCTAGGACTGCGTCTGCGACTGCGACTCCGGCTGCGTGTCGAACTGTTGCTGGCGGCCGCAGGCACAACATGTCCACATGGAGAGCAGAAAGGCGGTAAATAGATTAACGACATGGCTCGAGCTCTCGTCTTCGACATGGACGTGGACGTGAACGCGGACACAGGCGTCGCTGCAGCCGTGCTGCTATTCCCGTTCCCGTTGCCTTTTGTGGCCGTGTTCGTGCTCGCCGTGCTTGTCGTCCCCGTCCGCGTTCTGTCTGCGGTTGCCTGCTGCATTTTCAGCTGCTCCTGCTCCTGATGCTGCTGCTGCTCCTTCTGCTGCTGCTGTGTATTCTGTGGGGGCACAATACGAGAGTGGAATATTTGATTATTGTTATATATTTATGTGCAAAGAGCTACAGTGCGCGCTCGAAGGCGTTAACCAAGCCAGAATAATGATATATCAATGTAAAGCAAAGTGGAAAATCACAGGGATACCTAATAAAGTCAAAATATTATTTCAGAACAAGTAAAGTTCTTTGAGCTGGTTCAAGAAGTCAATACTATTTAATAAACAATATCAGAGTCCCGTAAGTAAGCTAAAAGCATGATATACCACAGCAAAACAAACAGAAATACCTCAAGAATACTGCATATAGTCGAAATTCATTTTATAAACAGTTCACGTTTATATTTGTTTATAAATTGCTCTGGAATCTTCTGCTCAAAGTAGTAAAACCATTATAATAAACAATTTCTAATACCTCTACGAAATTTTCCTTTAAAATAATATCCAAGCACATATTTATCATAAATAACGTCAAAATGCAAAATAAACCCCTCGCTAATGTGTTTATCGTAAGTTTCCACTCACATAGCTGCCTAACCAAGCAAATCCCCAGGGTGGTACGTCACCCAGACGCATATTTCAGAAAATACTTAAGAACTTATAGAGTTTTCTTCAACAGATAATCAATATTTACTTTTCTCGATTTGTTTGTATATCTGAGAAATAGAAAAAACTATATACCGCATGGAAAACTAACGGCAGCTGTATTTTCCACACAAATCTAGTTCAATGTTGCAACACGATGGAGGGATTAAGTTTCTCGATTGCACGCAGTTAATTTGAAATGAAAAATTTCTTATCGCGTGTTCACGCTATCGAGCTGTCACTGTGTCGGGGAGGGGTTAGGAGATGGGGGATGGCAGGGTAGGGGCAAGCAGTCTAGGCAGGGTGGGCAAATATGGCATAAGGTGGCAAACACGCTGGCGCGGCGACAACTGCGGCATTTGAATTTAAAATAAAGCGCCACCGCAGCGTCCCAAGTTGCCACGACTCTCTTCCTCTCCCTCGTCCCCTTCCATCATTCCCTACGACAGTGTTGCCTATATTTACATACACAGCGCCACACATAATTGTGTGCGTGTCATTGTGTGGCATGTGCGTGTGTGTGTGTAAATAATCCCAGAAAATTCATTGTTCAACAATCGGTCCGTCCTAAGACCAAATGCAGTTGAACAAAGGGAGAGAGAGAAAGGGAGAGAGGGAAGCGAAAAATAAAACTTCCTCCGCGGCGCGTCGCATTAAAAAGCAATAAAAATAAATATGCGCTTGGGGAAACCGACGCAACACGCCCCCATTACTGCAGTTCCCCTATTCCCTCCCCCATTTCCCACTCCATTCCTGCGCCGATCTTCAGGCCAAATAAAATGTCCAATAGCGCGTAAATCAAAAATCACGCGCTATACACAAACAAAAATTAAGACAAAATTTATACGCATCTCGTACGATTATTTCCTATACAACAAATTTCTAGCGTCTCTATCCCATCCGCCAGAGACGACGCCTCCTCTTCCGTTTCCCCCATTCTTTTTCTCTCTTTTTTGTTTTCCTGCATTTAGCGCCTCCGGCTAACGGGGCAACAAACCCAACAATATCAATATCAGCTACAACAACAACGACCACTTGAGAGATTTATTTATTTTGTACGTTTTCAGACACGCCATAGAAAACATATATTTAAAATAAGACGGGAAAATTTATAAAGAATTACTTTGTTCGGTATGTCCGATGATTTAATACCCTAGACAAGAGATCGTGTCTATTCCGCTCAATTGGCAGACATTTAAATACGCATGCCATGATTGATTAATGAGTTTGAAATATAGAAGAATACAAAG
Organism: Zaprionus inermis; assembly: GCA_018151445.1. Taxonomy (NCBI): domain Eukaryota; kingdom Metazoa; phylum Arthropoda; class Insecta; order Diptera; family Drosophilidae; genus Zaprionus; species Zaprionus inermis. Next base: position 195,624 of record JAECXD010001328.1, on the reverse strand, counting down.
AAATGGGACTGATAATATCTTTATAGATTTTGCTATATATAAACTTGTCTACACCGAATTAACTGCAAGTAAATTAAGTATTCAATCTATTGCATAACACCTCGTGGTGTCTGCAATGGCTTACAGGGTATGCCAACATAATTAAAAAAGCATCAAAAAGCTAAACCAAACAATTTGTAGTGAAATGTGAAATTATCGTTATAGGAAATATAATTTTTGAGTGAAATTCTTTGAATATGCAAATATTTTATTAGATATGCTTTAATTATAATATCATTATAGTATTTTTTCAGAAGAAATCTGGATACAAACGACCTAATTTTGATTTTGCAAACATATGTTTGAAGTTTAAAGAATCTGTTTAATATAGTTGTATATCATTATCAGCGCTCTTAAATTGGTTTAGATTATTGTATCTGTATAGATACAGATTTAAAGACAGTGTGGAATATAGATTAATTATAATTACATCATAGCTGCTCTTAAACTGCTGACATCTGACATCTAATTAATCCATAGAGAACTTTATATGGGAGAGAGTTTCAGGCAGTTTTCCATCGTATTGGGGGTTGTTCAGTCTCTGCAGGAGGTGAAATAATGTCGGCACTCAAAAGAGCAATCGCTTCGAATATCTTTGAGCACATTATGTGCCACGTTAATGAGTCCTCCACGCCATGCAGTACAGACGGAGTGCTTGTCGTATGTGAGGTAACCTGCCAACACTCCCAACCTCCACCTCCCTCCCCTCCATATAACGGGAAATCAAAAGCCCGCACACCCTGCTACCCCTGTCCGCGCTGCCACTTTGCATCCTTAACGATTTTGGCTGAGCTTTCTCGCATGCGATAAAGAAAGAAAGGCTGGAGGAGGAGGATAAGGAGGGGCATGTATAATGCAATTTTCATGTTATGTAAGCGCTGCTCTTAGCCCCGTCATCTATGCTAATTAAGTTAATTAAAAAGTACCAGCAAAGTATTTGCACTTGGCCAACTTCACGTCATAATCAAAGTTGAAGCGCATCGCATCGCATGGAGATGGAGATGGAGATGACGATGGAAGCCAACGAAGTCATGTCAAATGCTCTTAAAAAGGAGCCAGAGCAGTCGACGTCAATGCCGATGAGGGGAGGTAGATGGTGTAGATGTAGATTCAGTTGGAGATGCCATTCACACACACATGCCCATACACACACACAAAGACAAAAGTAGCTTCTCAAGAGAGCCAAAAGAAACGAGGCCAATTATAAGCTGCATCATTAATTTAAATAAAATTAATTTCCCATTTTCCAAACGTGCCACAAAAATAAAAAAGAAATGCAGAGAGAGTGAGAAAGAGGCGGGTGTGGGTGAGGATGTTTGAGAGGGAGCGGGAGGGGCAGGACAGCAAATACTAAAACATTTAGGCGGAATTATAATTTTGTTTTCGCTTATTTATAATTTACGTTTGGAAAATGTGAAACACCTGACAGCTCAAAAAAGAATTTATGTTTGCATGTTTCCCATTAATTTATTTTTCCAAGCCCAGACCACGCTCCGCCCCTCAGTCGCCCCTCCTACCGCCCTCCCTCTCTCTCTCTCACTCTCTCGTTCTCCCTCTCTCTCTCTCTCTGTAGCTGCACGGAAATGCACACAGCAGGCAGCAGGCAGGCAGTCAGAGAAAAGCCCCAAAAGACGATGGCAACGCTGAAAATATGCACAAGGCAGGCACATTTTGCTATCACGTTTGGACTATAAAACAGCAAGGCAGCAGCAGGCAGGCAGACCCCGGTCGTAGCTGGAGTCGAAGTCGGAGACGGTGACGGAGTCGTAGACTTGGGGAGTCCGTCCCTCTTCGTTTCGCCCTTGCACCGTTCTGCTGCCTGCTGATGATGTTGTTGATGACATGCAGCGCCGGAGCCTCCATCGAAATGGCAAGACACACCACGAGACCGAAGATACCAAGACAACGGGATAGAGCTCAGAGAGGTGGGACAGCGGGACAGCCCAACGAGACACTGCGACGTCTCGGCGCAGTGCAAAACTTGTCAAGTAAATATAAACGAAATATGTGGCACGGTCACCCGTTCCGGTACGGTCTCTCTGCAGCCTGCTGCCAGCTGCACTCAGAAAAAAATAGAGAAACAAAAACACAAAAAAGTAAAATAAATTGCGCAAGCAATTGCGGAAAATTTGCAAGAGATCGTATAGAGATAAACATATCGCAAAGAACTCCATTAAAATGTATGAAAACATGAGAAATTCCAGTGCAATATAGTAACGTATTTCGATGTATTATGCTAGCAAGATAAGATCAAGAAAAATGCTTTGAAATGAAAGCAATCTGGGTAAACCTGAGTTATACCTATTGAAAATATCGTTTAAAAATTGATATAAGATAATGTATACGAGCTAGACATATGTGTAAGTTAAGCTACAATTGCATAATTGATATTGCAATAGAAAATTGAGATTTTTGTAATCTAAAACATTACAAGTACCGCCAAATGTAATCCAATTTTGTTTGACAGGTTTTCTTAAGAATTCCACATACTTCTCACATTTCTTTAAGGTAAACCTTTTAAACCTTTAAAGTTATCTTAATGTTTTTTTTTTAAGTTCTGTATGCGAGCCACATTATCGCCAGGCAATAAACTCTCTCGAGAGAGCAACCCTATCTATTTTTTGGGCAAGTGTAGCCGCCGCTGTTCACTTGTTTTATTTCATTCCCATTTTATTATTATTTTTGCCAGAAGACGCGATGGCGAAGACGAAAGTTGTAGAAGACAACGCCGCCGCGGCGGCACATAAAAAATATTTTTATGCAACATTTTTATGATTTCCGTCTGGCAGCGGCATCAGTCGAGGCAACAACAAAGGCGAAGAACGGACTCGGGTCAGATGGAAAAGCGGAGAACAGCGACACCTCCTTCACCTGCTTTCAATTAAATGACACTTTCCCTGCCGGCCCGACTGCCTGCTGCGTCTTCGTCACCATCCCATCATCTTCTTCACCTTCTCCAACTCCCATTTTCTACTTGATCTTCTTGCGGCTCGTGCAATGCGGCTTATTTCTCATTACGATTGAAATGTTGTTTTCGCCTCTTTGCGTAACTCAAACCGAAACTGCAAATGGAACTGGGAAAGATGTGGTCTGGGGGTTGCTCTCCCCCTGCTCGGGTGTTGATGGGGCATCGCTTCGCTCCCTTGTCTCACTTCATCAATCATTAATTCCGTTTATTTTTAGTGAAAATAATCACTTTGAGGCAACATATGGGAACCGACACGAAACGAAACGTGGAACGACAATGTTTCGCATATGTTGGCAAAAACACAAGTCGTGGCAAGGGGAGACAGCGAGTTGGGCGAGGGGAACGGAACGGAACGGGTAACGACACAGGGGCGCACGGCTAGGGGAGATACACGTGCTGTACTGTCCCGTCCAGCTTTAAGCAATTATCAAATGGATTCGGCATCCGAAATTGCAGGGTATTATTTGCTTGCGGCATGTGAAATGACTTTATTGGTTTCCGTTACTCGGGTAGGTTTTCCCACCTCCTCTGGCAAGCAGGGAGAGAGAACAGGGGAACAGAGGGTTGCTTGCCTTGCGTGCTAGACAAAGTGTTCGGGTCCAGGTAAGGTTAAGCTGGGATAATAAAAAAGAAACTTGACAAAGCTTTAAGTACTTTATTATTTGATTGAGGTACTTGGGCCAGGAAAATGGGTTGGGAACGCAAACAGCTTTGGCAGAAAACTGCATGAAAATTCAGAGAAATTTGTCAAAATCACCCCCTTCCTACGAAGTGGCATTACAAAATATTACATTAATGGGCTTAGACAAAAGGTTTTTCCTGGACTACACCTGATGCCATTGTGTTTTCTATTTTTCTTACTTGAGGTTTACTTGAGGTTTTTGGGGCTGCCTATAGAATCAAAGTAAAAAAAAGAGGAAAACTGAAAACAAATATCCAGTACATTATAGTATTTTCTTCTATTATAATGTAATTTCAATCATGCCTAACCCCAACGAAGCTAATTAAAGAATACAGGCTTCTATTGTAACTTTAGCTTCACAATTTTACGGAAAACTTTGAAACTTTTCATGAGTCAATTGGTAATATCAGATAATTATAGCAAATAAAGGATTAACAATATCTAAAGAAACTTCAGCTTTATAGGTTTACCGGAAATGATAAACCCTGAGCTTTGCATAATTTAATTGGTAATTCAACAATGATAGAGTAGTCTATTTATAGACATGATAAAGAAACAACACATAAAAGATTTGTACAATGCGAAAATATATAAATTTCTCTCTTCTCTTTCTGTAGTTACTCAATTCCATGAAAAGATTGTGCAAAGTTGGAATTGCCTTATCGCACGAATCTTAGTCAGCCCACACATTCTTGCCACCCCCTTTCACACTCCCTCCCACACACGCACACGCTCTCACGCACACGCATGCTAAGAAAATTAGTCAACATAGCGCAGGAGCAGGGGAAGAGCTGAGCGGGGTGCAGAGAGTGACAGGGACAGCGGCAGGGGCAGGGGGGTCAAATGTGGCCGAGTAATTCACTTAATGCAATGCATTTCCGCTGTGCTGCGGGTACGAAACGCGCTATCGTAACGTTATCTAGAAAGCCCACTGCATTTACCAACATGATTTTTATCTAATACATATACAACATAAATGCCAGTGCATGTGCGTGTGTGTGTATATCGATAACACATAAATATGACAGGATTGGCAGCCGCTGTGCAATTGCAGTGCGCGCACCTCATTGAACTTTTCAGACAACACACACAATTTGTCCGATAAGGAAAAAAAAAGTCTACACGAAACGACACAGCGAGGTGCAGGCAGAGCAGGAGAGAGGAGAGGCAGCCAGACGGACAGCGACGGACGGACGGTGCGCACTAATGGCCACCATTAATAATTGAAAAACTGAAACAGTTGAGCATGTGAACGTGTGCTCAGACCAAAGAGGAGGGGAGCGGGAGAAGGAGGAGAACAACAAGGAGAATAGGTATGTGGGAATGGGAGATGCCAAAGCATAGCCCAGCTAAGTGAATGGAGGGGAGGAGGCAGAGGGTACATGGGGGATGGTTGACAAAAATCTATAACCAAAAAAGTTATGAATAAGCGAACGAAAACGAAGCGAACCACCGTGCGAGAGGCAGCGGAGAGAAACAGAGGCGGCAATGGCAGAGTCAGAGAGGCAAGAAGAAAAAAGAAGTTAAAGCTACAAACCTGTTCTATGTCGGCGTCGTTGTTGTTGTTGTTTTTCTTGTAGCTGCTGCTACTCCTGCTATAGTTCATGTTGTTGTTGCTGCTGTTGTTGCTCCTGTTGTAGTTGTGCATGGCGGCGAGTCCAACGGGCTGGCGATGCTGCGACGCTGGCGACACGGCGACAATGTTGAAGCTGCTGCACTGCTTGTTCTTGCTATCGTTATCGATGTTGCTGCTGTTGTTGCTCTTCTCTCTGCAGTTGTTGTTGTGTTAGTTGTTGTTGCATCAGTAGCAGCAACGCCAGAAACTACTCCAGCCGTATCCAAATTTAAGAAAATCGCGTGCAAAGCGTAGCCAAGCAGCATTTGAAAATTACAAAATTCCAACTCTTTATCCTCTTTCCACTTGCTTTTCTCTCTCTCTCTCTCTTCACTCTATTGTTGCCTTTGTGTTGCTGTTGGATTTTTCAGACGAATTTTCCGCTGCAGAGTCACAGAGCAAAAGAATCGCAATACGCGCACGAAACGAAACTGAGACTGCGACTGCGACGGTAACTGCGACGGCAACAGCGACGTACTGAACTGAGTCGTGCTTCGTCGTGCTGCTTCTCGCTTTAAGGGGGTATGCTGCGGGGCGGGGCGACGCGGAGTGGTAATGGGAGGAGAGCAGCGCACAGCGCCAGGCAAAAATATTGGAGCAAGGTGTTTCCAAACAGCGACGAAAACGAGCTGCAGCGACAACGACGACGCGGCGAATTCGCCGCCTCTGTCTGCGCAAAAGCAGAGCTGAGAGCCAGCCGAGAAGGTTAGACTTTTTGTTGTTGCTCTTTTTGCTGTTGCTGCTATTGCTGTTGTTGTTGTTTTATGTCTCCCACCACCAACACAGTGGGTAAGTAAAGTCTGTCGACTTGTATTTTGTTGGGGCTGCTGCTGCTGATGCCACTGCCACTGCCACTGCTACTGCTGCTGCTGCTTCTGCTTGCTTGCGCTCGCGCTGGCGCTCTGCCGCCTGTGCCTCTGTGTCAATCGAATTAAACTGAGAGCAAACTGAGTAATTGGGTTTAGATATTTTTCCACAGATATCGAGAAGACAAAGTTATATGTTTTCTTTCTTATTGTGTGTGCACATTTATTTATTAATTCAATAATTGCGTCTGCTCTCAATTAGGGCGACTTGATGAGAAGGAAAATGCAGCGCAGTCACTACTGCACACACGCACACACGCACGCACTCTCGCAGAGGGACGCACACACTCACACACAAACACACGCGTTCGGCAGTGTATACAAAAAATCTGCACACAGTTTTATATTCTTCTTATAGTAATTGAACTTCGGTTCGAGCATAGTGTGCAAATTAAACCTTGAACTTAATGTTTTTTTTTTGTTTCTTTTTTCGTTGTTGTTTCACTGTTTTCCACACGCAGATTTTTCACTTGGTGTGGTCACTTTTCTTTGTGTGTTACATGGAAATAATCTTTGCTTGTCAAGCGACTCTCGCGTGAGCAGCGAACGACGAGCGGCACAGCCTGTGCGCAGCGAAAACTTCTGCTGCAATACACAAATTTCTTTCTTTCTTATTTGCTGCCTCTGCTCTGCGCGACGCGCACCACCACCTACCCAGAGAAGCTGAGAAAATAATAAAAAGTCGACGCGACGCGCGAGACGTCCGTACGCTACGATTCTATGAAAAAGAATGAGCGTAAACTCGTGTCGATAGCTCGAAGCGAATGGAAAGCAGAGAGCAAACGATAAACGTTGGCTGCGTACGATTATCGATAAATGCAAACTGTTCCTAGGAACAGTGTGGCAAACAAGGCGAACTGAACTTGTTTACAAATGAACCGCTTTTTGAATCGAGGCGGGCATATTTGTGGTTGAATTTGACTTCAAACCGGTTTTGCAGTTTATAAATCATCATAAATCTGTTTACATAAATACTACAAGCTAAAAAATAACCTTATGTGTGCAGTCGAGACCTTAACTAATCGCAGCCACTTAGCACTTTTCCGTTATGCAGTTAGTCATCCCTATTTATTCTGAATCAGCTTTTCTCTCCCTCTCTCTCTCTTTCTGTTCTCGGCACTTCCTCCCAACTTGTCTGCAGCTTTTGTATCAACAAAGCCGCACTCTGAGTTTACCCAAGAAATTAGCAAAGTGGAAAAGAAAATTATATAAATAAGACGAGTCGTTCAATGGCTCCGACCGACAGCGCGTCGTACATATGTCAATGAATGATTCGTGGAACCCAACTGTTTATAAACAAACCGAGCGACCTCTCGACTTTGTTTACCATTTTACATACTACTCCAAGTTAAAGTTTCCTGCTACGCACTAGGAATCCGAGTGCTTTATCGCTTAGCCAATTAAAAGAAAATGTTTTCCTTATACTTACCATAATATCATTATGATCCATATTTTCATGTTGTTTTTCAAGTCATAAATTCCAGTAAACCATTAAATATCTTTGCGTTTACAAACAAGCCGAGCAACCTCTACGACTTGTTTACGATTTTCCATATTTCTCTCGAAGTTCAAGTTTGGAATGCTTGATTATCATACCAAATTGACTAATATATTAAATACTTAATTTAAATATTTATCCAGCATCTTATTTAGTATAGTTAAAGTTCAAGTTCAAAATCTCCTGTACACTTTCATTGACTTACCATAATGAACATAACAAAGAACTGAATATATTTCTTTCATATAAAAGAAAAACATAATAAGTATTCATAGTCCGTCACGAATCAAATAAAATTACTTAAGCTTTATATCTTTTTACTTACATATCTCTGTAAATCGAGATATTAATGATTGAGGTCGCTTTAGTTAACGTAAGGTTTTCTTTTTCAAGTAAAAAATAAAAATTATTAACAATCTCAATGAATGTCATTTCAGCTAAAGTTTGGGCGATATTTATGTAACCTAATTTAATGGATTCGACTCAGTAACCGTCGAAACTTACTCTATAAGCTTTATTACCTACGAATCTATTAGTCTACGAGTTGGTTTCTGGTTGTTTGTCTGATGATTTGCTGCAAACGGGTCGGGTCTGGCTTTGGTCAACGCTCTGAGCTCAACTCAATCTACGGAGCGACAAGATCTTGTGCGTGTTGCTTGGAATCCCCACGGAACTGTGGCGAGTGATTGTGCTGCTGATTCTTGACGACCAGTTCGCCGGTGCTGGAGCAGGTGATGATGCGGGCGGAGCACCGCAGATACCGATTCCGCGCGCATAGCCAGTAGGTCTTTGATCCGCGGCTATTGTTGCGAAAGTACTCGAAGCCGCCCATGAGAAGTTTTGGTTTACCCTTGGTCCCTTTGACGATGGTGATGCCATGCTTGCGCACCTGGTCTGTAAGAGGTAAGAGAGTAAGAAAGGATTTATAAAGTTATAGTTTAGGCTTCAAGAAAATATGTATCGGTTCTTTGTCTTATCTACAGCTACAGGACGACAATGTTCGAATCGATTTATCTTTTATCAAAGAGATTTTTTATTAAGGCTAAAAACTCGGACGAATGCGTCGGTTATATTATTATTATTTTTTTTTTTTTGGGTTTTTTCAGATCGTTGTAGAAGTTTTTCTTTGTCATTTTCGTCATCTGCCGCTTGGAATGCCACTCTCTCCTCTCACTGATGCGAGTGCTTGGCGTACTTGAGCCGATAGACCTCCTGACCGCTCTTCAGCTCGTGCGTCGTTGCCCGCACCTTGCAGTTGGCACTACGATATCGCGCGCAGCGCCAATTGATGCTACTCTTTAGTTTGCGATCCATGACAAACTCGTGCTCGTTAATCAGAAGTTTCCGCTTCTTCTTGCGCGTGCTGGTAAAGTTCGCCAAGAGCATCATGTGTATGCCTGGAATAATGAAGAAGTCAAAAGATTGTTAGTTGAAAAACATTTTTAAAAAATATAAAACATAAACTAAACTACTTTACAGTGTGTTGGGGATCGGGGCAACAAAGCGCGTCGAGTAACGAACATTTAGATGAGTTTATTTCGCACATATATATATATGGTATATATAGGTTAAGCTTAAGTTGCACATTGAGACCAAAATACATTGAGAATCATAAAGTAGGGTAAACTCTCGAATCAGTTTCAGTTTCCCATCTATTTCCGTCTAGTCTCCCGCATCAGCGCCCTCAGGCGGCGTCCACTCTCGTCGATCTTGTGGTTATGCTTACAATAATGTATAATCCGGCCGTCCATTGTATGAATTCGGGCATGACACTTGAGCAGCGTCGTATACTGGGTGCAACGCCAATAGATTTTGTTATTCAGCGCCTTCTCGCGCACATAGTAATATCCCTCGTTGAGGAGCAGCGTGCGACCCTTCTGGCTGACCACGTAGCAAAAGCTGGCGACGTCTGTAAAGAGGCAAACAAATGGGGCGATATAATACAGTGAAAGATTAGTTACAATTAGTAGATGGAAGGATGCGAGGGGTTTGCATGCCGCCTATTTATGTTAGAGAGCCCAACTCGAAATTGTTTACAAATGTTTGAACTTTATTCTTAAATACAACTTGTTTCCCCTGCATAGTGCTTGTCTAGAGCGCATCGTCTGTCAGCTCGTGCAGTTCTTGCACCTCCTCCTGGTGCAGCTCATAGCCGACATCATCGACACCGCCGGCTCCGACGCTGTCCGGCTCGCGTTCCAACTTGATTTGCGCCGTCTCCTGCAACTGGGAAATAGGCTGCGCTTTGCTGGAACTGTATTTGTTGCGTTTAAGCTCGGCGTGCATATGCTCCGCCTTGTTGATAATGAACTTCGGTGGATCCTCCTTGAGCATGGTGATGCGAGCCGGACACTTGAGCTTTTTGGTGGCCATCGAGCTGCAGCGCCATAGTATCTTCTTTTTGTTCTCGCTCATTATAAGGAACCGTATCCCATTGGCCAATATGGCGGGACGACCGCGCAGCGATTGCGTGAAAAAGACGAGCACATCCTCCGGATTGGGCACCTCTTCGTTGGCCAGTACCACTGTAAAAGCAGAGTAGACGATTAGAGAGATCGGTAAAGTACAACAAAAGTCTTTAACAGATTAGATTAGCCAAGCGAGGTTATAACGGGTTGTGCCTAAGTTTACTTATTACTTTCTCGTTTTATCGTTTTTCTTCGATTTCTTTTTTATTTACAAGCGAACAGAACGTTAGATCGAAACACACTTAAATTAGATGCTGAACAAGTCTAAAGCATTTGGCACACTCGATCGCCTCTTCGCCGTCCGACTACCCGCTGCACCGCCGGCAGCAGCTGCCTGCTTCGCGTTACGATCCGACTTGATGTGACAATGCTCGTGTATCTGCCTGAAGTCGCTCGAGTCGAATTTGTTCATGCAAATGAGCACAGGACAGCGCGAATGACGATAATACCAATGACAGCGCCAGAAGAAGTTTGTCCTATTTTCATTGTTGCGGAAAAACTTCAAGCCGTCCAGCCAGAGCAACTGCCCACCGCGTTTCGATACCGAGAACTGTATCTTCGGCTGGGTGGCACTGCACTGGCCTTGTCCTGACGATCTCGGATCTGAAAGCAGAGCGAAAATAAAAGTGAGAGTTTATGAATTAGTAAGGTGTTGATAGATGAGGGCCAAGTTATTGCTGTGATCTCTGCTTACATTGAAAAACCACTTGGACATTTGCTGTGCTTTAATACAAACTCAACTTAAGAGCTAGGGGGACGCACTTTATCTTTATATATTATTAACTAGAATTCGAAACATTGCTTCGCTTTGTACTCATGCAGCGGCGGTGGCGAACGCGATGGCGACAATCTTCTGCGCTGGCGCTGCTCAGTCGGCTGTGGCGCCGGTGGCAAGTGCGGCAATTGTTGCAACGTTGGAGCCGATGGCGATGCATCGGCCGTCGGTGAATGCAGAGGCGAGGCAGATTGCAGGTGAGACAATTGCTCCTTGACACTCGATGGCAGCGGCTTGATCTCGATGTCATTGCTTTCCATATGCTGATGCTGGTGGCAGAGTCGCAGAATGAGCGTGGACTCGTCATGAATGGCAATGGCCGGGCAACGCTCCTTATAGTAGTTACGGCACTTCCAGTACTGCAAGTGGCCACGCTTTTTGTTCCTGAAGAAACGGAAGCCATTGATTACCAGTAACTTGCCGCCGTTTTTCTTCGAATCGGCGAAATCAATGTGAAATGCTGTAAGCGGTAAGAAAAAGAGAAATCAACTATTAGTATATCGGATCGAGCATGATTATATATAGATATATGGTAATATATTGATTCGCACAACCTAAAAGAGAATCGTATAATGATTATAGAAAATTTATTCTTATTACTTTAACTAACTTTAAATTGTTCTTTTTGCAACAGTTGAAGCTTAAGGCTAGTTCTAACTATTTCGGGCTCTATTTCGCTGCTGTGATCGATATCATGTTGTTGCCCTTGATCTTCTTTTTGATTGCACGATTTCGTGCCACGCCCGTTGCGCCCTCCATTATGGACAACTGCTGCGACAGGCTAACGCCGCTGTGCGGAAACTTTCGCTTGTGATTGTGTTCGAAGTTGCACTTGATGATCCTTGAGAGGCCCGCGCTGTCCAGTGCAGTGACCACGCGTGCTCGGCAAACGGTGACATCCTGCAAGAGGTAGAAAAGATAAAAACGGTGTATATTTGCATTAGGAAGTTTCACACAGCAGAATCTGTACTTGAGTTCGTATAAACTGAAACAGTAGTCTAAAAGATAAATTTAACTGTATCCAGATACTTCAGCAAGACTTCAACTTACCTTTCTTGAGCATATCCAATAGGTGCGCGATGCTGAGCTGCGATTCTTGACGAACTTCTGATCATTGTGAAGTAGCACAGTGCGTCCTCGTTGTCCCGTGCCAAAGACCGCCAGCTCTGCAATGAGTAATAGCAAGATTGGTTAGCAAAGTGTCGGGAAAAAACCGTTTATATAAATATTTAAAGTGTATGTAGTCATTTAGGAGTCATATGGAGTAATTTGTGAATAAGTTTATTGTGTAATCATATTGTAAAGAACTGCTGCTGATCCCGAGTTTAGGCATGATTATGTACACCGGAGATGGCCACATAGGTTGGTTTATGCTTATTGGTTAACATATAGACATTGCAGTGCAGCCGCTTCTTAATGCAAGCCCAGTAGATGGTGTCGCCATAGGTGCCGCGTCGAGTAAAACGATGCCCATCGTAGACAAGAATGATGGCGCTCGCGGTACGCTCGTAACGCACACGATCCCAATCGTCCAGGGTGCGCGTAAACTTACGGCTAGCCGAAAGACCGCAGCGTATGTTCTGCGGACCGCTGCCGCGGGACTTGGGCAAGAAGCTCTCGTTGCCATAGTCGCCCAGTACGTTAGGATCCAGTGAAGCCAGTGCTGTAAGCAGATTACAAATTGTTAATATGTGTATGAGCAACAAATAAGAAATTAAATAGAATAGAGATAATAAAATTAAAGAGAAAACTTGGATTGGATTAACTTATATTTAAATCGCTTTAATTAATTAAATTAAATAGTTTTTTTTAGTAGACATCAATCAGCTGGAAAAGAGAAGCAATAGGTTAATAGCTATTCGAAGAGTAAGAATAGATATTACTTACCTATATTAAGTAGTATGTGATTTGACTAAAATGTGTTAAATAATATCGATACCAATGCCGCACTGTCGGTACTACGCATGATTGTGAACACCGCTGATGGCATAGCGCGTGTGCTCGTTGGGCGCCGTATTGGTGATGACTCTGGCGCGGCACTGCTTGCGCCACTTGCTGCACTTCCAGTAGACCTTGTCCTTGTATGCCGCATTACGCAGATACCGATGCTGACCACAATGTAACACACAATTACCAGCGGGCGTCTTAATGTACTGTATGTCGTCCATGTTTTTCGCCAGCCTCACGCGCTTCAGTACCTGGAACTGCACTGCAAATGCCAAGAAAGATAAATAAGTAAGTTAGGACTCATACGTATCCATGCTATACAATTACATATAAGGCACATATTCATAAGTTTACAAGTAGCAAAGCGTATCGTATACATAAATGACTAATTTATTTAATTTGTATTTTCTTAGCAAGCTAATCCTAACTTGCCGATAAGGGCTAGTGTAGCTGCTGTAAGTCTTCTATGCTTAGATTAAGCGAGCGCAGCTCAAGCGTCAGATCCTCGTCGTTCTCGGTCTTAACAAAGCTGCCAAGCTCGGGTTTAATTTCCTTGTTCACGGTTTTCACCAGTGGACTGACAATGGACAGACGCTTCTTGCGATCCGTGTTGAAGCAGGTGTGATGACACGACTCGAGCACAATTTTGTGCACGCCCTCGATCACATTGGTAACGACGCGTGCACTGCACTTGGTGCTACCCTGCAAAAACAAAATATAACAGCCAGTTAATTAAGTGATTAAGTAAATTATAAATGATATCTATCTGTATTTAAATATCATCTGGCAAACCTACCTTCTTTGAGCATATCCAGTATGTTTTCAGTCCGCTGCGTCTATTACGCACATAGTTGTGGCCATTGAAGGCCAACAGCTTGCAACCGCGTTGCCCCTTCACAAAGGAAAGCAGAGAGTGCTTGATGACGGCACGGCTCAGGTCATCCAGCCCGGTGTCCAGCAAATCTGTGAAAGAAAACAACTAGAATTAGTGAGGCTCATTTAAACAAACATTTGGTGTCCTAAAAACATTGGAAATTACTATACATGACATTATCAATAAAAATAAACTTTTATTTCGAGTTTTTTTTTTCTATCATTTTATCATTTGAACTGTACAATTGGGTGCGACTCATACGAGAGAGAATAATGCAAGTAATCTCTAAGAACTACATAGAAGACTAGTATGGCGGATGGTTGTGCTTGCTGCACTTGATGATCACTTCATGATCCTGCATTGTGACCACTCGCGCTTTGCACTTATGCGCCCCAGCCCGGGCGCATGACCAGTAGGTTTTCGCACCGGTTGCCTTGTTGCGGGTAAAGGTAAAATCTCCGATTTTTAGCTTGCGACTGCCGCGAAATCCCGTTATGTAGGAGAAGTAGGACATTGCATCTACTAGAAGAGAGAAAGAAAACGCTATATTAGTTAGGTTTAACAATAAATTGCGACAAACAAATTAACTATATTAAATATATATATAAATATATTTATAACAAAATCGGAACGTAGCTAACTTGACTTTTATTTAACATAAATTTACGAATAGTGTCGTGGAGTTTTCTTAATACACACAGAGTGTATAGAATTAGTGGCAAGACCATCGCGAGAATACTAATGTACAGATGGGATTCTATATAGGCTTAAGAGTTTTGCATAGATACTAACGATAGTTTTGCCACTTGTTTGTGTTTTTTTTTTAAGTATTTACATCGTGCTTAGTGCTAACAAATTCAAATTCGTTTTGCTCCTGCCGGCTCGCCTCGGCCGGTTCTTCCTTAGGCGCTTTGGCTGCCGCTTGAGCCTCGGCCCGCTGTCGTTTGAGCGACCCGTATTTGCGCGCCTTCGAGATAACCTCGTGATTGTGCTCACTGTTCAATATGGTAAGCGTGTCCAGTTTGGTTTTGAGTCGCGCACGGCATCGAAGCACAGCGAACTGACTGCAACGCCAGTAGGTGACATCTTCGCGGGTAATGTGGCGATTAAAGGTGTGTTGCTTCAGCATGATCTGCTTCGTGCCATATTTGCTGACAATGAAGAAGGGAGAGTTGCTCTCGCTACCACCACCGCCACCACCTGCACCCATGCGACGCATCTGTTGGCAATCCTCGAGTTGTAACGTAGTCTCGCCGACTTCGAGCCCCAGCTGGTAATCGAACTTGACTGCAATGAGAGAAATAAGAATAGGTAAACTGTTCAGAAAGCTCGACAATTGACTGCACTCGCTAAAATTGAGTAAGGCGGGATAGAAAGAGCGCAGAAATAAAAGACTTGACATTTGGCATTGGCTTTGCTTTTCATTTTTTGGTATTTCATATTAAAGTTAATTACAAGGATTGTTAATTTCTACGGGAATTTCTTATTTTAGCGCAGTACAGTGCACCGCATGAGTGTTATACTTAGTCAGGCGCGGCTTGCGGCTGAGCTCGACGAGCACGTAGTGAGCACTACAGTAGGGCGTCAGACAATGATAGTATGTACGATATTGCATTGCTCGAATCTTCTTGTATGATCTACCCGCTATGACCAGAAACTCGCCCTCATCCGTCCTCTTGAATTTCACAGCTGCGAAATGGAATGAAAGATCCGAAAACAAATAATTATGATTATGATGTGAGTTAAGCGGGATGATGTTAGGCTACGCTTATGCAATGAATTCACATGATATCTATAAGCCTTGGTATAGTAAAACGGGTTGGAGTTAACACTGGATAAGATTATTTTCTTGTTTAAAAAGTTTATCATGAATTTATATGGTATAAAGCCAAATGGTACTTTACTTGATGTTAGCTTTAAAACACTTATTCAGTTATTCATGGCTGCACGATATATTGTCATTAACTGAAACCAATTGCACTTATTTAGTTAATCACGAGTTGCATGGCATAAACGTAGCAGAGAATATTTGTTTTGAAGGGAGCACTTAACTAACCTAAGATAAGAGTACACAACTAAATTAACTACTGTAGGCGCAATTGTTATGGTTTCCACTTTAATATTGCTGCAAAAACATGTCCTTGGTCATAAGCTTGGAGGGCACACAGTTTCCTGTGAAGCGTGGTGGATGATTGTGCAGATTCTTTCCCAGCTTAATGCCGCCCTCGAACTTCGTTATTGCTCGGGCCGTACATTTGTTCTCGGTGGAACGTTTTCCATTGCCGTCAGAACAAATCCAGTTCACGGTAGCCCGAAAACTGGCCTCCTTTTTGTACATATATCCATTAAAGATGAGATTGTAACCCTGCTTCTGGTTGCGTATGAAGAAGTAGTCCAATTTCTGTATCCAAACATTCTGAGGCAACTGCGTTATGAACTGACCGGCTGCAATAGGACAGAGAAAAGAATAAAATTGGGTTTGGGCTCCTTGGAAGTTTATCCTAGCGGGACGAAACTTAGCCTAAAGCAAAACACAACATTGGGAGCGATATCACTTTATTCAGGATACACATACACATATAAACATAATGCAGATTACTTAAACATTTAAGATTGTTAATTGTTCTTTAAGGAATAAACGTAGCACTCTTAGAACTTACCATTTAAAGATTACTGCCAATTAGTTTTTATAATTGCTACAGCGATATTTTCTTGTGGTACAACTTATGCTACCTTCACAACAACAACAACAATAATCATAACAGGACCGCGCTAGAACAGCAACTGCTACATTTTGCACTTCTCGGCGTCGCAACACACATGTTTTATCACTTTCTGAATTTAGTGCACATTCACCATACACAACATTTTGTTTGCACATTGTTTGCAACAATTATTATGTCAATTTTTCACGATTTATTTATTTTTATATGCGCCTACGCCGTTTGCAAAACCAAGCGAAGCCAGCACGGCGAAGAATCCCGAGAACGCGGCGAAAACATTACAAGATGGCTGACTCGCATCGCGTTTGCATCTGGCAACTCTGGCTGGCACGCACACTGATTTGCAGACAGGTGGCAACTATTCAGCCGCAAGTACAGTGCTTCTTCTTAACTTGTGTTTTCCATTGCAGCGCATATTATTTAATTTTTATTTAATTGATTATTTCTTTGATTTACCTTTAAATAAATGTCCGCCGTGGCACAAAACTTTACACTTGTGTTTTCTTTTAATTCCAATAAGTTTTGTTCGTTGAGCATTTGTTTTAATCTGCTGCCTTTTCTTTTTGTCCCCATTAATTTTCCCTTACGCAGAAAAAGTCGCAGCCACATCAACATTACACGCTCAGTTAATTCCTCCACGTAAACGCGGTCGTCCGAAGACCAAGGTTGAAGATTCATCGCCCAAACTTAAACTGCTCGACAAGCTTAAGGCAGCCAGCAAAAATAAGGCGGCCAGCAAGCCCGCGGTCTACGCCTCCACAACAAAAGGTAAGTACGACGCAACCAACAGAGCACTTGTTGCATTTGGTACAAATTGACAAAACTCTTAATACGCAGGTGGTGTCAAACTGGTCTATGAGGGGCATCTGTTCAAGTTTTCGTTCCGTAAGGCCGAGTTCTCTGTGTTCCAATGCTGCTTCCGCGAACACAACGAGGAGTGCAAGGTGCGAGTCGTGTGCGACCAGAAGAACGTCTTTCCCTTCGATGGCGAACATGTGCATTTCATGCAGGCCAGCGACAAAAGCGTCACCTCATCGCAATTCACGCCCGCCGAGGGTATTATATCTACCGAAGCAAAAATCGAACCCAAAGTTGAGATCTTGCTAGAAAAATCGGAAACCGATGCGGATGGCGAAGAGGAAATCGATGCCGAAGTTTTTGAGATACACGAGATTGAGGACTCTGAGCTCGCAGTAGACGCCACCGCTCCCTCTGTCGCTGTTACTCCTCCGATTCCAGCTACTGCCGACGAAGCAGACAACGGGAATAAAACTGCGACAGCGGGCGAGATAGATCCCAACGATTTTCGCGAAAAGATCAAGCGGCGTCTGCAGAAAGCGCTGCAGAGTAAGAAGAAATAACTGGCAGCAAGAGAGGCTGTTTTTCCAACCACAGAGTGTCTTTAAAGCACGAGTACAGTAGAACTTCGCTTCGATAAAAGGGTTGCGGAAACTTATCCATTTAAGACACGAAATTTGCATCGAGGCGCATACTAGAACATTTCGACTGTCTACACAATTTATATACATACATTTAAATATTTCTACTATATCCTATACACATGTATTTACTTAATTCAAGAATTTTTCAACCAATCATATAGTTTACTTTAACTGAATTGATTTTGTAATAAATATTTGCGGACAATAAAGCCCCGATTCCATATCAACCAGAAACCCAACTAGCATGTAAGCTGCATAACAAATCCGTAAACATTTAACATATAACCCAATTCTATCATTATTATTCATTTATATCAAATAAAACGAACTCGTCTCTTGCAGTTACTCAGCATGTGCACAACTGTGGACCACAGACGTTCCTTATTAGCCGCAAGGGCGGCATCCTGCTCACCATCAATAACTTTGTCTATCGCTCCAATCTAAAGTTCTATGGCAAAGGCAACGACATACTCTATTGGGAATGCGTGCATAATCGCTCGATGAAGTGCCGCAGCCGCCTGAAGACCATTGGCGATGATCTCTACGTCACAAACGGTTTGATTTAAATTCTTATTACTTGTAGACATGTATTATATATCATGTAATATTCTTCAGATGTGCACAATCACGTGGGGGACAGGACACGCATCGAGGTGGCCAAAACGGCTGGCATGCTCATCCACAAGAAGCTCAGCTCGCTGACGGCGGCTGATCGCATCCATGGCTGGAATCGCAACGAGGCTGGGGCCGATCCAATGGTCAAGTTCGAATCGAATTAGAAATCTTTTTTAGTATTACTGATTTTTAATTAGGGCAATCGAATAAGCAGGTGTGTTCCAAGTTCTAATTGTGCTTGGATAAATCTTTGATTCTATAGTATATTCATTTTCGCAAAGCAATCATAGTAATATTGTTTTATGTTTGTTCAGAAGTTTATTGTTAACTCACAATGGATCGTCATCACTGCATAATATCGTTGTTAGAGTAGTGCCTACAGCTAAAGCTTATTGTATAAATCTTAGGATAGCAATAAAAGACATATTTAAAATTCGTAAAAAATGGCAAGTTAAGGTTATGCTCTTCTTATCGATTGTAAACTTTAGATAGTATCTTCTTTAAATTCTTAGTCATTGGACCTACATTTAGGTGACAATGCGAAGCGCAGGATAAGCGATATTTAATCTCAGAATCCACCATAAATGTGAAAGCACGTGCTTTGCAGCCCTTGTGATGATACATGCAGCGCCAGGATCCTATATATTCATTATTCTTATCAGTCAGACGATGAGTTGAGAATACAAATTGGCCAATGATCAATTTGGGGCGCTTGTGTTCTGACGAATTGAAAACGGCGTCGCCATCGTAATCTTTGACCTTCTTTATGCGTTGACCATGGCGGGCTGAAAAAAGAAAGAGACAGTGTGTGAGGAACAATAGAAATATTATAAGATGAAAAATTAAATGAAAAAGATTTGTGTTTTAATATTGCATTTTATTTGAATAAGGTCAATTAAAACACATTATTTCAATCGTCTTGAACTGAAAAAAAATTTGTAAATATTAAAAAAAAGAACTTACCGAAAACTAATATTAGATATAATGCTTAGTTAATATAAAAATTGTTTATTGTTTATTGATAGTTAATACAAAAATATCAAGACTTATACGAAGTTGCACTTAGGATAGGTACTCTACTCCTCTGCTGTTCTCAGGCTTTTCTAGTAATCCTTGTTCATGTACACAGCACCATGCGCCTGCCCCAGATGCGTTTGCAGCTGCGGCAGTTGATGCACGCCGGAATTCTGCTGGCGCTGCTGATGTTGTTGCATAAGGGCCATCATCTGTGGGGCTTGCACGGTGACCGGCATGGTTAATGGCATGGTCAGAGGCATCGGCATGGCCAGGTGTGTCGTGGCTGAAGCGTAGGAGGCGGGCAGAGGTAGTTGCGCCATACTAGACGATTGATCGATGGCACTTGGAGTTGTTGCAGCTTGTGGAAGTGTGCCAAGTGTGGCAGTTTTGCTGCAATTTGAGTTAGTGCTGGAGCTACCACTGGCGCTGATGCTACTCTTCGCCTGACAGTATAGCTGACAAAGGGGCAACAGTTCCTTGTGGCGTCGCTTAATGTGGCTTAGGAAGTTCCCCGTCGACTTAGTTGTGCCGGAGATGAGGCCGTAGCAACTAGTACAGGTCGCTTGTATGGCTCCGGGTGTCTTCTGGTTTGGCTGGATATTCTTGTAGAACTTACCATCTAGAAGTTTCGGCAGCGTATAAGGCTTGCGTATGCACATTGAGTCCTCGTCACTGAGACAGGCTACAGACAGCGCGCCAACAGCAGGCTTCGAGTCACTGGGTATAGGTGTCGAGGGGTCTGGTTCCAGTTTTATCTCGACTGCAAGTTGAAAAATAAAAAGGCAGATTAGTAGAGCTCGGATAACTAAACTAATTATGTAAATATTAACAACAAATCACAATAATGCAAGTACTATATTAAAGTAGTATTATATTTATTGTTGTTGTAGTTAAGCCAAGCACTAGACATTTATGAATGAAAAGTTATTATTGAAAATCGGTCAGTTCGTCGAGTATCTCCACAGATATTTCCGGCGAGCTGCATTCCTCGGCCTTTACTTCGGGTCCATGGGTGTGCGGCGAGCCGGCGATACGAAGCGTCACATCGTTCACCTTTGATGTGACCAGGGTGGCGCGACAGCAATGCTTCACATAGCGTGAGCAACGCCAGAAGACGTTCTTCAGGCTTTGACGATTCACCACATATCGATAGCCATTGTAGATGAGCATGATGCGACCACGTTGCGTTGTTGTGTACTGGATGTTTGTGCTGGTGTTCTTATCCTCGAATAACGCCTTGATTGACTGCATCACGCCTGCAAGTATACAGGAAGCACATGGTGTTAGTTGGGGTTGAAGTGATTAGGGTACTCAAGACTTAATCTCATTTTACGGCACGAGAGGAACTAACAATTCGTCTACAGCTCTGCTTTATTTCATTCAACAACCAATTAAACATACAATTTTGGCATATTTGTATTATGCTATGGCCTAACTACTGCTGTTCTTCAGGCCCTCCCTGATGGTTGCCAGCTTGTGGTCGATGAACTCCTGCACAGTGGACTCCTTCATCTTTTCACCGTGTATGGCGAACACTAGGCACACATGCGCTGTAAGAGAAGTGCACATGGGTATAATTAAACTGGTATAGAGCCACTTCGTTGATGCTATGTACTTATGATTGCTTCAAATTTCTCTTTGTCCGGGGTGGATTTCCCCAATGCGATCTGCTTTAACTCCTCCTTTCCGATGACCATGTCGGCCACTCTGGATGTATAAATAGCTGGGTGGCGCACATATGCCTTGGCCAGTTGAGCCTTGGACACAAAGACATTGCTACCGTCAAACAAGGGAATTGGCGCTTCCTTTTGAGTTTCTATTGGCGCTATCTCGGCGTCCTTTTTCCAATTCTTGCTAGTGGTTCTGGTTCGCTTTGGAGCTGCAATGACACATGTGAGTTAAGTTAAATGGCGTTATATTTGTGCGTTACAATTAAAAAATTAAAACACAATTAAAGTCAGTTGTAGCCATTTTATTTCGCACATTGTTGTTAGTAAATTTTATAAATAAATATAAAGCCTACACTTGCAAGCTGTGCACGGCGTGGCAGCTGCGCCGCGCTCGTTAAATCCCGAGTTAACATTGAAACACTAAAACACTTTCTACAGTTATCAAAGAATTTAGTAATACGTGAGAATACACGTTCTCAAAGAAAACTCATATTATATATTGCAAATAAATTCACAAATGAGAAAAATTCTTTTGCATGCTAGAAACAAACACACAAAAAGATGGTAGCTTGCAGGGTTGCTTCGACAGCAGCTGTCTGGCAACACCAGTGCCGTCAGGCAACGCTGAAAGTCGCCGGAGTTTAGAAAAAAAAAATTACAAGCGAAATCAGAATTACATCTAATTGTTTACAATCAAAATAAAATGGTTAAAAGTTGGATATACTGTGAAAATTGTGTAGCTTTAATCGAAACAATCAATGTCTACTACCCAGGGTCAACAATGACGTGAGACGCTGGGTTTATGAGCGTGTATGTATGTGTGAATATATTCAATTATGCCCAGTGTTTGTGTTTGTGAAATAAAACGAAATTTTGTGTACAAATTATACAATAAAGTCTGTTAATTGTGAGAATCTCCACTTATAACGTCCGTAAATTGTTCTACTTTCACAATGTACTTCTTTGCCAATCAATAATTCTCGGTATATCCGAGTCTGACTGACAATAAAATCATGATCGACGTAAACACAGCGAAATTTAGGCGAATACAGTGAATCAATCGTGAATTCATTTCAACCTTAATCTTAATTTAAAATTAAAAGTATATTAATCGCTACCCCTACATATAAAACATTTTGGATAAATGCGGGTGCCTGTGATAAATTCAGAAATTCGTCATTTTATTGTTTCCAGTTTGATTTCTGATCCGGCATCTTCGACAGAAAGAGTATTTTCCGGTTTAGGAAATATATTTATAATAATTACAGTGATGTGTTTAAGTCCAGTGAAATTTGTTATTTAAAACATCAGAATATTACCCTAACTTATAACTGAAACCTGGGTAAGAAGCTATTTGGACTTTCTTATCTGTCCATGAAAGTATTACCAAAATAAAATATATAAATTATAGTGTCTAAGCTAGACTAAGAACCACCCATCAATTAAGTAAACTTACTTTTTGTATCTCTAAAATAAAACAAACTGATTCCTAATTTCGAGTTTTATTGAGCCAAAACCAATCTCTGTAGTCCTTCCTGTGGTCGTGTTCTGATCAATTAGTTTTGTTCTCTTGCAGATTCCCCCCATCTTGCCGGTTATAAGATTCAGTTACCAACAAGAAAACGAAAGTCGATCAAAA
This sequence comes from Zaprionus inermis, assembly GCA_018151445.1. NCBI lineage: Eukaryota > Metazoa > Arthropoda > Insecta > Diptera > Drosophilidae > Zaprionus > Zaprionus inermis. Next base: position 172,786 of record JAECXD010001328.1, on the reverse strand, counting down.
AACAGAATTTCGATCATCTGGAAGTGTGCTTCACTCGTAGCGCTCGTGGCCACAATATGCTCACGGTTAATGGAAAACCCTTTACACTTAATCGCAGGATCAAGGATGTATGTTACTGGGAGTGTGTCAAACTCCGTTGCAAGTACATCAAATGTACAGCGCGCGTGGTGACCAAATCGAATCAGATCTCAGCCCTTCGTGGACCGCATAATCATCCATAGTCATCACCGTTTTTAAATTCGAATAAATATTGATAGTTATGAAAGAGACAACGTCGTCGGAGATTATTTAATGGAGGAGATACGTTAGCTTGCATGCGCTCTACTCTAATCCTCGCCGTACTTTTTGCAGATCGCTTTAAGCTGGTAGTGAATCGTCGCGGCGGACGCAATCTATTGTACCGCGGCCACATGTACAGCGTGGAGCGAAAGTATATGTCATCCGTTAACTGGGTGTGCAGCAAGAACAGCAATGTGAGGCAGCGTTGTCCGGCACGATGTATAACCACCAGCACGGGCAGCATTAAGCTGAGCCATCGGAAACACAACCATCCCAGGGCTTCGCGTTGCAGCTAGCTCTAGTTTATGTATATATCCATATGTATCTATGTGCCTATGTATGTTTATATGTTAAGACGTCACGTGCCACTAATCCGGCAACTCATCCGGTACACACACAAACACTCGCAATTAATCCACATACACCTCACATTGCAACTCTTTTTTTTTTTTTGCTTCTCTTTGCATGCAGCTCCCTCGATTGATGGTCACTTGCTCATCGATGGATTCCGTTTTGTGGTCAGCTTCCAGAAGCAGCATCGTTGCTACCTCAAGTGCTCCCGGTTTCGTAGCAAGTGTCGCGCTCGCGCCATACGGAATAAGCTGACGGGGCAGCTGGAGCTGCGCAATGGGGCGCATAATCACGGTCGGCCATAGATTGAGCAAGTACACTCATACAAATACACACACTCCATCCACACACTCACAAACATCATGGTTAATAAACAACTTTTCGTATGCAAATTGCAAATCGCCTGCTTTTCACTAATAATTCCCTCATCAAGACTCCACGCGACCCTCGGCTTATTTCTAACAACTGACTAACTCGTCTTCACATTCCTCTCTTTCTGCAGCACAGTTAGCGCAATATGTGCGCTCGAATCGCGGCACCGATCTGGTCTACTACGAGGGCAATACGTACACGCCCAACGAGAAGCTTCGCGAGGGTCAGAAGTCACGTGACTGGAAGTGCTCCATGTACCACAAGGCCAAGTGTCGTGCTCGCCTTGTGACTCGCATTACGGCTCGAGGAGATCTGATTCATGTCACCAGCAGCCAGCATACACATCCTGTCATGTACATTCTACAGCCACCGCAGGATCATCAGCAACAGTGTGTCGACGTGGGCAAACTATGCCTAGCACGTAATCCGCTGTGCAACACGCTACGCCAATTGAAGCATCACCAGCTGACAACCACGCAACAATGATAAACGACTACACTGATCCGTTTATCAAAATTCTATATAATCGTAATAAAAATTCATATTTTTCGCATTAGATTTGATTATTTTGAAATTCGTAAGGTTCACAACAAAACCAATTGACATCTTTAACTAATTCTTTACTTTCTCTATACCCTTGTAGATTTGGATGTGAAATATCTGCGCATTTCGTCGGTGGTGAACGAGAAGGGCAGACGCTCCACGGTCTCGAGTCCTCGGCTAAGTTTCATAAACGGGCAACGCAACTCGATGCTGCTTCTATATAATCGATATGCCTTTGCGAAGAACAATCGTCACGGTGCGACCACCTATTGGAATTGTCGCTTTCGACGCCGCGGTTTGCCAGCATGCAATGCACGGCTTTCGACTCAGAAGCTGGCCGATGGCAGCTTCAGTGTTCATCTCAAACAGACGGAGCACAATCATTCGCCGTCAAAGCGCATACAGCGTCGAATTAAGAATCTTTAGATTTTAAGCAAATGAACAGTCAAATATATATGTATATATTACTAAAACCGACTTTTTGATCTACTTGTATAATGTGCGATATGTTTGTAAATTAGACTTAACTAATCTATATACTGTTTTTATATTCCAACAGAGAGCAGCATCGCTATCTACTCGGCAACATCGCGCGGCCGAATGCAACTCATCTACGGCGGACAGCCTTTTATTTTCGAGAAGACGCTGAAGCTGTCGTCGGGCGAGGAGAAACGTTATTGGCGCTGCAACCAGTGGTGGAACCAGAAATGCCGGTCACGCGTTTTTACCATCAACGACATCGTTTGTCCGTTGAATCGTTTCCATACGCACGAGGAGATTGTTCGGCGCAAGAAACGAGTTCGTCGCATGCCGCCACCTGATCCTAATGCCAATGCTGCACAGCGACAGGGCCAGTCGCAGCACGAGCAGCTACAGCAACAGCAACAACAGCAGCACCATCAGCAAATTGCGAGCGATGCTATGCTCACCACGACGCTTTCCGATGAGGCTTCCGCCACAATCGACGTCAACGAGCTGGACATGCATTTAAAATACGAGGAGATTGTCGCCGATGTTACCGGCATTGGGGGCGCGTCACACACCCACGGGCGTGTTCTGGGCCGCAAGAAGTAAACGTATATGCTAGTTTAGCTACATGTAGAGAGGAGCGGCAGAGCTATTGGCAGTACTATCGAAAATTTGTTTGGGTCTACTGATGTGTTCTATTTGCAATAGCAGATTTGTATAGACAACAAGACAGGTCTGCCATCTCCCTTAATGCAATTTTACTTTACATATAAACTATGTAGTTAACCATTTCACTTTACATATGAATTATGTAGTTAACTTTAATTTCGGATCTTCATCTTTATAAGATTATTCTATTTAACATTTCTTAGTTCCCATGCTTAACGTTTAATGAATGACTTCAACCCAATTTATACCGATCCTGTTAGTTATTACTGCCAATAGTTCTATGCGCTGCCATAGTGTTTAGATCTATGTTTAACTAATTAATACATTCAGCTTGTATGGTACGCAATTCAATAAACTTAAATAAAACAGGAGCCTTGACGACAATGTGAATTAATTGATCGAGAACATAGATAGGCTATAGTCACAATACTCTACGACACTCTTCGCTAACCTGTTCAGTTCTTCGTGCGCTTTTCTCATTACAGTTTCGTCGGCATTCTTCTTCACCAAGGGACAACGCAAGTCAATCAAGCTAAACTACGCAGGCCACAGCTACGTCAAGTTCATGGAGAATAGTCGCGGCATCAAGTGGATCTGTGCCACACGCTCCACCACCAAGTGTCGTGCTCGCGTCCGCACCAAGGATAACTCGCTCGAGGTGCTTCACGGCCCGCATAACCATATCTCTTGCAAAACGTCAAAACGTAAAGCAAAACCATAAACGGAACTTACATACCCCTTATATGATATTGAATTGTATTATATTTTATCCGGGTATTTTTAGCCATTAAGCCCTGTTACAAAAACTTCACTTAATATTACGACTTATTGGCCATTATGTTTTCCCATAATCGACTGAAACGGCCAATTTTTAGAGCTAACGCTAATTTTAAGCTGAACTCAGAACATGAGTAACTACTTTTTGAATACTTTTACAAGAATTTTAATAAAAATTGATACAACTTTTTTAGCAACATTCTTTATTAAGATTTAAGTTGAAAATATTATTTGTATACAAAACGATGGGAAATATAAAAAATATATATTTTAATCTTTAATAGTGTTGCACGAAAGCCAGAGCTTTTTCAGATTTTGAAAGGAAATATGAAAATATTAATACAAACAAATCTGTGGAATAAGTTGTGCATATTCAATTTCTTCGTGACTTCTTTCAAACTATTTTATATTCCTGTTTCGGCTGCAGATCCTAATCATTAAGCAGATAATAATTATGTTGATATACTCAACTAATGTAGCGCCTCGAAGCAGGGCTCACACATCCAGTTACTACCGGGACAGGTGTCGCAACAAGTGGTCAAACGTTCAAGATTCTTCTTGCCTTTCTTCAGGCATGTCACGCATTTTCCCTTCATGCGCGGCACGCCGACAAACACGAAATTGTGATTATTCGCTGATGTGCGCAGGATATTGTCGGGATTACTTAGATCGAGACGGGTGCGTACGGGTTCGACATGCGAAATAGTGACTATGTTGCTCGGTGTGACCTGTCTCCGTTTGGCAGCTGCTTCTGAGCTGGACGGGGACAATTTGGTCAGCTGTTTAGTCGTCGTTCTCGGGGTAGGTACACGTTGTGCATCACGGCGCAAGATTGAGGTATTCAAAACGGTCGGCGGTCTGACGTAAGTGATAATATCTGGAAGATAAAAATACAATGTATATTAAAATTCAATACATACGGATATAATACGATTTAGACTAAAAAAAAGAACTTTGGTTACGAGCTCAGCTTGGTTTATTTAATGCGATAATTTTGAGTTTTGGGTTTCTTATATATCAGTCTCAATCCCGAACATGTTTTGGTCGTGTGTGCAAGGTAATGCAAGTTGATCCAAAAGTAAAAAATAAAGTAAACTATAATTCCCTTTTAGTAGTTTATGACGTTCGTCCATCACTTTGTTAGCTGTAAGAAATGAAAAGGAATATGTTAAATGGATTGTATTGAATAAAGCATATTTACGAATTGCTAATTACTAATATCATAAAATCTGTATTCCAGGACATCAGCAATTCCGGTAAATGCGAGGCGCGAATATTTTGAGCGGCGTTGGCGCTTCGTGATTGTGAACACCTCGATCGGAAGCGATTTCTTTCTTTCTGGTGGTCAGCGCAGCGGGACACTTTAATTTCTTGTACATGGCACAGCGCCAGAAGGCGACACACTTCGCTACGCTGCGTGAGTGGCAGCTGTAGACAAAACCACGATGCACCAGTTGCCCGCGAAAGTTGTAGCAGAGCACTGCAAAAAGAAAAAAGGATCGGTGATTAGTTATGTATAGAGTATAATACGTTTTTAGAGGAAACTTACAGTTTTCAACAGATGAAAAACTATCGATTGGTCTATAAAACGCATACGCTGGTTAACTATGGACAAATCTGGAATACCTAATTTGTAAAATCTCTAAAAAGAGTTTTCATATTGTAAGTTGTCCATTTCAAAACCCATGCATCCTATAGTACACTCAATAGTTATGTCTACTATTCATTAAGTCTACAAATTATTATCTTAAATTTTGATTTTATTCGACATAAAATTGAAACTAAATTGCACTGCCAAAGGGAAAAGTGTTGTGGGATCAACACCTGCCTGGCCCCGCCCTAATCATGGATAAGCATCAGCGAGGCGTGCATAAGCTCGTGATCCGCTAGATGCAGTGTAGCCGCATCATTGGCAAGCATTTGATTTTGCTGATGTTCCGTGTGATGCACCAACAAGTCCGGCTTTTGCTCCTGCTCATGGTGCGTAATACTTTGGTGACGTCCCAGCTTGTTTCCGCCGCCGCGTCCATGGCTGACAGCCGCCAGCCGATTGCGTTGAATGATCTTCTCGATCTTCTCCGTGTGTGGCGGATGATTGTGCAGGCCACCGGTTACGCTCTTCAGCTTCCCAAATTCGAGCACGCAGCGCGAACGACAGCGCTGCTCGTGCACCTTCTTGGAGTAATTGTGGCAGCGCCAGTATTCCTTGTAGTTCTTGCGACTGTGGCAATTGTACATGTATTCGTTAAGCACCAGGCACGGCGTCGACCAGGGGCTCTCGATGAATAACAGCTCGCTGCCGTCTGCGGAAGAGTAGAGTTTAAATGGTTAGAGAAATTTGGTTAATGGTTATTATGGGAATCTAAATTAGTATATAAATATTCTTTGCATTCTCATTGTATTTGGTTTGGCTTTATTCGACTATAGATTAGAGACACGATATACACTTAATAAAATTGGGTTTGTTTTCTACGTCTATTGGAGCTTGTTTTTGTGCATGGACAGACGCTGAATGGGTTTTAACTCAACCACTTGCTCGATGATATCCTCGTCGGCGGCATCTACGAGGGCCTGCATCTCGATTTCCGTAGCCTCTGAAGCGGGCACAAACAACTTGCATTCCTTGCCATCCTTGGCTGTCATTATGCTAATGTTGCTGCTGCTCAGATATTGTGAGATCTTTGGGTTCGATGTACATATCTCAATGTACTCTTCCAGCTCCTCCTCGACGTTGTATAGCTGACGCTGTCCAATGCGTCCGGAATGCGATACATGATTGTGTTGGCGACGCGCATCCAGAAATTCTCCATTCTTGGTTATAACGACCGCTTTGCAACGCAACTTGAGTACATCGGCACATCGCCAGGTCGTCTGGCCGTTTGCCTGAGTCAATTTCTTGTTGTAGATGTAATCCTTGTAGACTAATTGAGCATTTTTCTTCTGGCTGCGTATGAACTTGATTGTGCCGCCATCTGCATACGAAGCGAAGTGCAACAGAAAGTGAATGGAGAGAAAAGAGTGAGTATCTACATACAATTTTAGTGTAAAACAAGTAGTACTATAGAAGTAGCAATAAAGATGAAATAAAACAACGCACATTTGACAATTGGCTTTTAGGCATTTTATTATGACAAACAGAGAACCGCGTAAACCACCCAAAATACAATACACACACCCTAAGGGCATAAACAAGCGCGTGTGTATACACAAATGCTCACAATTTAAGACGCTGCTTCAAATAGATATCTTATTTTGCGGATTTTTATAGAAAACAACACTTTTAAACTGAACACACAGCATCACAATCAGATTTTTCACTCAAATTAAAAGAATAACATACAAAACATTAATTGAAATTGGTCTTAAATCAAGTTGAATTGAGACCCTTCATTAACTACACTTGGACACTCGAAGAAACTTTATGATTTATATCACCGCACTTTTATTATACACAGTTCAATGGTTTTTTTTAAAAACAAATTGACGAACCAACAAAAAATATGTATTTGGCTTCATATCGCTGATCATTTATAACAGCGTTGCCACCATGCACAAACGCAGGGTTGCATTTGAACCTACAGTTCGCAGAATAATCGGTATGGTAGCACTGTTAAATTTAGAAAAATCTGGCAGCACCGCCACGTCAAATTATCTGTATTCATTTATTTAGCAAAATCGTATCGGGCATGCATACATAGTAAAATTAAACGAATGATTACACACAGCGATAATACAGACAATTAAAATTCGTACACAAATAAACCATTGAGGCATGCGAATACCAGAATACTCAAGGAAACGGACGTCACACTTGCGACACATCTCAAAACTGGAATGTTAAATTAGTTCCTTCTACATCAAAAATCTTGATCAATAAGTAGTTCTGCATTACGAATAACAGGCAATTCCATATCACCAAAGACAGAGCACATTTCCATTGAGCTAAATTAATTTAATCAAATTTTGATGCAATATCTGCGCGAAGTTATTCACCGTTTCATGATTTCATGACCAATAGTGCAGCGTAACAATGGCCCAATGAAATTTCTATGCTCTATTCTTGGTGGCCATCCAAGTACATTTTAATATATGGCTTAAAAGATTCGGCAATTAATGCCGTTGTTCGTACCGCTGAAAAGCAAGCTTTTATGTTGCTGCAGTCGGCCGTAACAACATCTATAAGTAAGTTGAATATCATTTTTCCAATCAGGTGTCGCCCCGGCGAAATAAATATGGAAACAATTGCCAAATGACAAAATTCGAAGAATCCCCTCTTCCATCCAGACTGGGTTTAGCTGAAATATTAAGTTGAAATGCAAACAACTACAAGAATAGTATTTAAAGTACCTTCAGTTCAGAGTACCTTTCAGTTACGGCTCCATCGCTGCATGACTTCTTAAACGCCATTCCTTGAGGTATTCCCAGAAAGTGCACCAATTCCATCTTAACCGGATGAAGTTTTCGTCTCTTTAAATTCAGCACTCTACTTACCTTTTAAACTTATTTGTATATTTTTAACGCGAGAGCAGCTGCCTTAGCTTCGGTCATTGTAAATGCTTTGGGCCAGCTGCTCGGCCTGCTACTCTTTTGCGAATAAATAGAGTAGAGACATGATAGTTTCTTAGCTTTACTAATGGCTGATAAAGCAGCTCTTAAATGTGCATTATGATATTACGAAATGTAAAACTGAAGCGATGGGATCGCAGTGAATGATTCAAGCATATTTAAGCGCTCTTTACAACCAAATGACCATTCGAATCTTGTGAGCTGCGTGAGGGTTCCAAAAGTAGTCAAGAGATTCATAAAAAAAATTAACAATTAAACCAACTATAAATTTAAATACTTTGAACCCTTACGTAAGTCACATGTCGAAGACCAATCATTTTAAAAATAATTAATTCTAATGGCATTTAATGCCGATCCATTTGCCTGTGAATGGATTCGGACATAGTAAAAATCTACCAACCTTGAGCCTCTGTGTTGCCTTGCTCCGCGCCGGTGTCGACAAACGAGGAATCACTGTAACTCTGCGACTGCTGCTTGACCACGGCCTTTGATGTTGTAGCTGTAACATTTCCGCTAGTATTGCCCGCTGCTTGGGCATCTTCATTTTCCGTAAAATAGCTATCATCATATCGCATGTCACCGTAGGTATCATCCTCTACGTAGCTTGTTTCGGCATCGCCGGCAACCTCGGCATGTTCCTCGCTATAATCCGGTTCCGATTTCGTTGGCAATTCCATGGGGAGATCAATGTATTCCGTTTCCTCTTGTGCGGCCGTCTGCTGCTGCTGCCGCACCTGGTGCACCTTTGTTTCACTGGGCACAACAGTTGTTGTCTGTACTGTTATTTGTTGCGGGGCGAGTTGTGCGGTAGCCGTGGTCGTTGATTCCGTGTTCGAGTCAAGGGGATCGGTGGAGCTGGCAGTTGTCGTTTTTGAGCGTTTCACACCACCGCTGCCCACCAAGGAGCTACGTTGGGCGGTGCGTTTGTTTGTCGACACCAGCGTTGCGGTTGTTGTCGTTGCCGTTTGGATCTGCTGCGTTTGGATGTGTTGTTGCTGCTGCTGCTGTTGTTGTTGCGGCTGTTGCTGTTGTACGATGGTGGCTTGAGGTGCGGCTGTTGTCTGGATGACAATTTGTGTGGTGCCTTTATCATCACCCATAACATCGTCAACAGTCTCGATCTTATAGCGCGCCGAGGCACGCGGCTGTTGACGCTGTACACGCTGGGCTGGGATTTGTTGTTGTTGTTGCTGCTGCTGTTGTTGTTGTTGTTGTACATGAGGTGCGGCTGGTGGTGGAGTGGGTTCCTGTGGAGGCTGTGGCGCTGGATCATTCTAAACAAAATAGCCACAAGAAAAAAAATACACATTAGGAAATTGCAAAAATATTTAGGCTTATTTGTTGTTGCCCTATTTGAAAAAGCAAAACAACCACCAGACGGTGCTCATTGCGTCAAGCAAACAGAGCGAGACCACTATATGCCACACTGTGCGCGCGCGCATTCGTTCTCTGTCGCACGCACGCATCCGTCGTTTCCAGACACTTCTGTTGCTTGGGTACAGTCAAACCAGCTCTTATACAGACGATATTGTGTATATGTGTATAAAATTGCTTTGTGTGTATTGCGCGCGAAAGACGCTTGGTGTATGTTCTCTTTTAATATCTATGTGTGTATTGTTCGTTGTACTCACATCTGTCAGCCCCTTGATTTGCAGAGACTCCGCTGTGCTTATGAAAGCTGGCAGGGCGTCCTGTTTTACGTTCACCTCGCCACAATACATAAACTGGATCAGGTCCTTCAGCGCCGAATGACTGACATTGTTTAGAAAAACTAAAAAATAATGTAAAAACAAGAACAAATACTTATTGGTTATACGTTCAGCTGGCAACACCATTTGCGTGTACTTACCGATGGCGTGGGTATTCGATGGCATTTGCGTAAACATTTTGCGGAAGAAGGGCGAACAGACGGAGAGCACCAAACGATGCGCCTTCACTATCTGCCCCTCCGCGGCTAGCGATACATCCACCAGATCTCCACGACATAGCGATTCGTGGAAGCCAGCGGACAGATTTGTGTTGAAATTATTCCAACACAAACTGAATTGCTCGTCGTCCGCCATCTTGGACGAGCATACAAATCAATAGAATTTTCTGTATCTGCTGTTGTTGTGTGCTGCAGCAAATGCATAGGAAAATGAAATTTAATTAGTTTAAATTTGTAAAATGCCGACCTAATGCGGCATGTCATTTGTTTACAACTGTCAAACCACATCAAAAATGCAGACGCGTACAGAAATAATAATGAAATGAAAAAACTGGGAAATTTTTTCACGCGTGCTGCAAATTTGTATGATTCTTCGGCATTTAAATACAATCGAATATTGTTTTGATTTACAGAAAACCAAATGCATTTGATGGTAACTTACCTAATTGTTTATATTTTCTACAATAAAATAATTTTTAGAGCACAGATTAAAAATAATTACTTTTTTTCTTCTGCTGACGCGCAGACTGCGTCCAACTTTTTCAACGAGTACCACGAAATAAATGTATACCCTAGCTAGGGATGAACGATACTTTTATACTGGTTAGGGATGTTGGTGCACGAATTATTCATCGATACGCTAGAACAGGCTTGCTCTTCGATATAAAGTGAGTGACGCGATATTGCGCGATAATTTTGAATTTACCAGATAACTTATCGAATATTTTTATTTATTAGAAATTAAATTTATATGCTATATGGAAATAGCACACAGCCATATTTTCGAATAAATGATACAATGTTTTATTTTCAATTGGTAAAATTGAGAATTTAAGAAATATAATAATACATGGTGGGAATGGTGTAATTGGATTATGTAAAAAATAATGTATAACACTTTTAATACACATAGAAATGCTGATATATAATTATTTACTAAGTACCTGTTCATTGCACCATTTTGTTCGCCCCCTACGCCGATGATTTGTTTACTTAAAACATCATCAGCGTCAAGTGTGCGAATTTTGCACTTAAGCCCCACTTGAAATCGGATCATCACGCTTCGCATCGAAGATCGACAATTAGCATGGGCATGCTTGTATATGGTATATGAGTTAAGGACCTTGCAGTAATAAATATCGAGCACAAATAAATACGTACTTAAGCTCAAGATGCTCAAACAAAGTCAAAATCTGCATAAAGTGGCTGCCAGCGAACAAACAACAACACAAACAGGCGAGCAAGATAGCTGCACACATACAAATGCACGCACACTTACTTACACGCAGCAGCCGCTGAGGCGCTGCTTTGATTGGCTGCATGGCGGCCATTTTGTAGCAGACGTTTCATTCTGAGTGCGTGTGTGTGTGTGTGCGGGTGGTTCGCCTCGGGCGCAAAAGATTCGAATCACGTTCAGTACGAAAAACGCGCTGACAAATTGAGGACACGCTCGAGTGCGCAGCGGAACGGCGCAACGTCTTGAGGTTTGAGCAAGTCTTTTCGCTTACGAATAACGTTTGCAAGGGGTGTGCAACCCCCCAACCCCCTCAAACAGCAAACACACACACACATACCTACGCGCTACCATTGTTGTCAAGTGTCGTGGTCGCGGTTCAAGTGCATTTTGGCAAATTATTGTATTTATTTTAATTTAAAGTGCCCGCTCGAGAGTGACTCAAGTGATTTGAATTGTGCCAAAACCAAATAGAGTGACAGAGATAAAGGGATATAGAGATAGAAGAAGTGAGCGAGAGAGAGAGAGAGAGATGCTGCAACATCATCATCAACATCAGCCACAATCCGCGGGCTACTTCGACTACAGCCAGTCGCCCAGTCCGGGTAGCCTGACCAATGCGGACGCCCTGAACACGACCCCCTTCTCGGTCAAGGACATTCTCAACATGGTCAACCAGACGGAGGCCTACGAGGGCGGCTACGGGCATCTAGAGAGGTAAGTGCGATTCAGCAACATATAGAATTATATTCAAAGTCGATTATGACTCATTATTCCTTATATAATGTGAAAGCAAAGAAATGAAAGAGCAAATTAATGAAATAATCTTCCTTTTGCTAAGTCTATATATGATAAGTCCCTCAGAAACACTACAAGTTTCCTCTAAGTGTATTTTGCTAGCTAATAAGTAATAAACAAGATCTAAAACTTTCTCAAGGAAATAATCTTCATTATTAAAGCAATTGAACATTGATAATACTCAAAAGAGTTATACTAACTTTGTAAAAGTATGTAACAGGCAGAAATGCGTGACAGATCCCACAAGGTATATAATATTCTTGCTCTGGATTATTGATAGTGTCATGTTCTTCTGTCTCAGCGCAGATCTCAGCTATTTTACATAGATCATGAACGTTCAGGTTTTTCTTAAACTACTTAATATTCTGTCAAACTTTGGATGCCACGCCCAGCATCACAATCAATAATTCGCATTGTATTGGACAATTTGCATACTAATTTATGAATAATATTTGCAACAATCTTTCGAACTAAAGATCGATCGCAATATAAACATAAAAAGTTCCTTTTTTGTTAGTTGTTTGCTGCATCTTAAACTAAAAAATCTTGAATTCAAATAGTTTCTCAGGAAATCTCTATCAGTAGAACAGTTTACCGAAGGTAGCATATTATATAATTCGTATAAATTAAACACATGCATCGAAAGCAGCTGTATAATCGATGGATGCTCTGCTCAGCTCAGCTCATCTACCTGTCTTTTCACAGCCTTCGAAACTCTTCGCGTCTTTTAGTTTATTTATTTTTAATGAGATTCCAAAGGAAATTAATTTCTACCAATTTTCCATAAAAAAACAATATTTTCCTAACCTTTTGCTGGCATAGCGTAGCGAAGAAATGCAAGTGCGAGCGAGACTGCGGAGACATAAGAAATCCTATGAAAACATAGGAGAAGCATGAATTGCAAATAGGAGAACCGCAAGGACTTTGACAAATCATCGCTGTTTGTACAAGAGGCCAAGGCGGACAGCGGTACAGTGGGACAGACAGACGAAACGGACGGACGAGGACGAGGAAACAAAGTGTTAACAATAAGAAAAACAAAGTTAAGAAATTTGTTGAGCTAAAGTCAGTCAGGCAGACGTAGGGACAGACCGTACGAGACGGGACGTAGGGTAGAAAGGCGACGAGGTAGGCGGCCAAGCGGACTGCGGCGCCGGACCTAACCCAGCGCTGTGCCTTGGGCGCACTCTCCGCCTGGTCAACATGTGTGATTCGCATGTGTGTCCTGTGCGGCGTGTCCTTCCTGGGCCGCGCTGGGGCGTCGTCTGCTAATTGTGATGAGGCATGAAATGATGTCACCAACACAATCATATGCCGACATCAGCAGGAAGTAAGCTGCAGCATCCCCCTCACCCCTCATGCCGTACTGCGCTAAGCTCTTGCTGCGCCATGCGTGATGCAACATGTGCTCTACACTCTCGTCGTAGGATAAGGAAAAACTCGGAAATTGCATAGGCAACTGATCGTACATATAATTGAACTAGTTTTCGTATATGCAATTGATCAAGCTACTATTTTTAGTTTTGAGCACAGTTTTCTGGATGTTATACTTCAATTAAGCAAGTAAACATTTTCAAACAGGTTTCTTAAATTGTGAAAGGTTTATTAAGATTAAAGACGCAGCAGAAGTTATTGCATACGTGATAGAAGGGTTCTCAATGAAATAGAAAGAGTATTGAGTCATTAAAAGAGAATTGAGTTAGTTTTCAAATATGAAACTGATCAAGCTACTATTTTTTATGCTTTTTTGAGCCCAGTTTTTGGTTTTCTAACATGTTTCTTAAAATGTGGAAGGTTTGTTAAGATTTTAGACGCTGCTGAAATAACAGAATACAAGAAAACTTTATAGAAGGGTTCCCAATGAAATGGAAAACTTAAAAATGTATATAGAGACTTGTACTTGAAGAGTATTGAATTAGTTTTCAAATATGAAACTGATCAAGCTATTATTTATATGCCTTATTGCATTTTGAGTGAGTTTTTGGTATAGTGTACTTTGTTTTTCTTTTCTAATTAATAGTTTTCTTAAATTGAGAGGCTTAGATTACAAGAAAACTTGATAAAAAGATTCTTAGTTTACGTAAATTAAGGAATACAATCGTTAAAGCTAAGAAGATTATTATCCATTTGCAAAAACAATTGATTTTCTACATTTATAATTAACAAATAAACACATAGATCCCAGGTATTATAGACATAAGAGTTCCCAAATTTCGCATAAAGTTTTCTGTATACCAAGGCTATAGAGTTTTTTCAAATTTTGTTTGCCACGCCCACGCAACTTTCTAATCTCTTTTCCTTTCCTACCTCCCGCGCTCTCATCCATAGCGCAACTGCTGCATCGGCTCTGTACGGCGTCGGGGACTATCATCAACAGCAGCCGCTCTCGCATCATCAGCTACAGCAGCAGCATCAGCTGCAGCAACAACACCAGCAGCAGCAGCAGCAGCAACAGCAACAACTGCAACAGCAACATCTCCAGCAACAGCAGCAGCACCAGCTTCTGGTGGAGCAGCAGGAGGAGGATGTGCTGGCCAGTTCATCCCTGTCGCCGTTACTGCCACCGCCTCCGCATGGCCACGCCCAGCTGTATGCGGGCTACCACCAGGATTACGGCATGCCCGCTCACATGTTTCAGCATCCACATCCGCATGCGCATCAGAGCTATCAGACGGCATACAATGTGACCGCATCCCAGTTCTACGCCGGCGGCACGACAGGCGCAGGCTACCAACCCGCCGCCAGCTACACGGGCTACAACTACGGCGGAGCCACGGCCAGTGATGTCTACGCCAGCGCTGTGCCGTCCGCTCTGCCCGTCGTGCCGTCGTCCATCAAGAGCGAGTATATTCCCACGCCCTATGTGACGCCCTCGCCCACACTGGATCTGAACAGCTCCGCCGAGGTGGAGAAGCTGTCGGCGAATGCTGCTGCCATGCAGCAGCGTGCGTCGGCGCCAGCGGCGGCAGCAGCAGGCGTGGTCACTGGCAGCGATTGCGCAAAGCGAAGTAAGTTAGAGTTGTCCGGAATTGTCGCCAGCAACGCTGCTCACATTGAATTTTTCACAGAGGACACACAGGTCACATCATCGCGCGCCGAGCTGCGCAAGAGCAGCGGCGGCAGCAACAACAGCTCCAGCAACAACAACAACTCCTCCTCGGGCAAACCTCGCTTGAAGCGCAAGCCGCGTGTGCTCTTCTCGCAGGCACAGGTGTTGGAGCTGGAGTGCCGCTTTCGACTGAAGAAGTACCTGACCGGCGCCGAGCGCGAGATCATTGCACAGAAACTGAATTTGTCGGCCACGCAGGTGAAGATCTGGTTCCAGAATCGTCGCTACAAGTCCAAGCGCGGCGATCTTGACGGCGATATGAGCAGCCTCGGCAAGCATCCGCTCAAGCTGAAGCCGGAGCTGGGCGGCTCGGCAAATGGCCTGCCTCCGCCTCTGCCCAACCACCTGATGTGGCCAGCACAGCACCAGCAGCAGCAGCATCCTCAGCAGCAGCAGCCGCAGGGTCATCCTACGCAGCCGCAGCAACTGCATCTGCAGTAGTCCATCGACGTGTCGTCGGGTTCGTTTCTATCCTAATTTATTGCAATCCATACCGCATCTTGTTCTTGTTCTACCTAACGAATTGCCTCATAGCTCATAGTACCTTGTTGTAAATATTATTGATATATGGATATATTATATTTTATTATATATTATACGTTTATCGGACAATAAATAAAGTTAAGACAACCAAAGAAACAAATACACTGATCTTCAACTTACTTATGACTTTTCACCTGTTTTTTAGGATCAGTGAAATTTTAAGATGTTTTTTAAATTAAAATAATAATTGCAAAAGTAAGACAAAGTGATCTATAGACAGTTATTAATGTCTTATCTACTTTATAGATAATTTCAACAATGGTTTAGTTATGTTCATACTTTATAAGATATTAAACAGATGTGGAAGTATTTCCAATCACAATTTATGTTTCCAGCAATTTATTTATTTATTCTTCAAATATTCTCAAACAGTCTCAATTGTCAAAACGACAAAGCCATGTTCGTCTGCATGATCATCTAAATTTTAGAGTCACTAGAGCTAGGGCTATATAATTTGGTAACAATATTTATTTTCACGCACGCAGATCAAGTTTGTGTGCTCTTTAATCGAAAAAAACGAAAATCTAGCTTAATTTCAAAGCAAATATCTTAATTTTGGGTATATACAACACTTATTACCTAAAAAATTATTTCTGCAAATTTAATGGCGATCGAATAATAAACAAAGAAGTTATTTAAGATTTTTATTGGGCGAGCTAGATTTCCTGTTATTTACTTATGGTTAAATAGGTTCAAGCATTTTCATACTATAAATAATATTATTACATACCATTAGTCCTCCATTTCTTAAACATCACTTGGACAATTTCGAATAATTTCGTTATTTTCATGCAACTCCTTCAAAGCGCCATCCCTCGCGGCGCTTAGTCACATTTTCCCTTTCATTTTTCAGACATTTTCAGCGTCAAAGAAGCAACTCGCACACGTATATTAAAGATATAGCCTATATATATTGTACATATATCTGCCACCGATCCATTAGGCACCGCATCTGCGGTATAATTGTTGTCGATCGACGCATAAATCAATTTTATCAAAACGCAACGATCAGTTTTATGAATAAACCAAGAAGAAAAGGCAGCAACAACAACAACAATGAGAAAAGCAACAACAGCAGCAACAACAACAACAGCAGCAGCAACAACAGCAGCAACAACAACAACAACAGCAGCAGCAACAGGAGGAAGAATTTCGATTTCCGTTGCTCGAAAATGTTTTCTTTTTGTTTTTCGCAAAGGGGTAGCAAACGTGAAGAGGCGGGGGCAGAGCAAGGGCATAGAGCAGGGCGAGACAGAGAGGGAAAGGGTGAGGGGCCAAGGGGCCAGGCGATAGCGCGGCAGACATTACAAAGGTTGCTTTTATGAAACGCCTAAGTGGAGCGCAATGCAACTGTAAAACGTTTTCCTATACAGATACAGATACGAATACAGTTGCAGTTGCACAGCCACAGATACAGATACAAATGAAGATGCAGATGCGTATGCCATGCTGCAGTCGACGTTTATGACAGGCCCGCCTCGGCATTGGACTAATATTTCATGGAGTGTGGGGCCAAAGTTGCCTCAGTCTCAGCCCCTGCTGCTGCCTATGCTCCTCAGTCTGCCCCTCAGTCTGCCCCTGTGGCTGGAGTGGCATATCAATTACTGAACAAACACATGCCAAGCAGGGGCCACGGGCAGAGGGCACAGAGAGCACGGATTGGATCGGGTCGAGGCAATTCGAATCGGGCAGAAGCCAACAAGTGCAGCTGATCACACTTTTTAGTTGGATTAATGAAGGGCAGCATGAGCAGGCGGGATGGCGGGGGATGGCAGAGTAGGAAAAGAAATGGAAAGCGAAGGGAACGAGAAGGAAAAGAGCAGGGAGCAGGGAGCAGGGTATAGTTCAAGTTGCAGCAATGTTTGACAGGCCAAACTTCTGATTTGATAGCTGAGTAGATGGAGATGGAGTATGAAGCGCAGCAGAGCGCAGGGAAGTAGAGAGCAGGGGCATGGGCCGTAGGGGCAGGGGAGTAGAGAGCAGAGAGCAGCGAGCAAGCAAGGGAAATCCGAATGATTCCGATGTGAGGCAGTGAGTTGGGTTAAATGTCAATCAGGCTGATACGTCTGTATTAGCTGAGGGTATTAGATCGTAACAAGTCGTTTTAATGGGATAATTAGCATAATTAGAGACATATAAAAAAACAAATGCGATAAGCACTTGAAAATATATGGAAACATTTATCAATTACCATAAGAAATTGTTTAACTATCAATTAGAAACTAATTTTAAGTAAATTAACCAATTAACTAATTATCTGTCTCTTTGCAAGGCTTGGCAAGGGGAATAAATATAAAATATTGAATATCCAATAAAATAAATAAAATAAAATCTCATTAAAATATAGAGTTCATAATATGATAATGACAAGCCAAAACCAAAATTATTTTCCACAAGTTCTTTTGGACTTACAAAATATATATAGAGAGTTGGAATGCTTGCTGTCTTAGTAAAAGGATGTAGAGATATATGTACACTCTAAGCAGCGGCATATATGAAAAGGCCAAGAAAATTAGACAAATACATTATACATAAGCTAATTACGCTCCTTTCAAAATACTTTATAGTGCAGCATTAAAAAGAAAGTAAAAAGAAAGATCGATTTTGAAAAGTATGAAGCAATTTGGGTTGTTCATTTGGAGAGTATTAGAACAGGGCATAAATAATGTCTGGTTCCATTTGCAGGACATGTTGCAGTCAGATTACAAACGGCGGCGCCTGCCGCAACGGTGGCAAACAAAACGCCTTCCACTCCCCCCGCCGGAAAAGATACCAAAAACAGGCACAGGCTGCGTCTGGCTCGCCCCAGGCTCCGCCTTGCCGCTGAGCAACACAGGCAAATGGCATGTCAAGTGGCACTAAATGTTGCCTAATGCCACGCAATGGACCACACTGACCAGAGCACGGAGCAGGGAGTCGTCGTCGCGGTGCTGGCCTCCTGGCATGGGTCGACGATCGATCGATGCGACATTTGGGTCTCGTCTTACAGTGTCGGCGGCGTTGTCGTTGCGGCGACGCGCGTCGCTCGTCTAGACCGAACGAAACTCAAGTGGAAAATTTGTCATTTTCCCATATATCACATGGGGAACGCGGCAGCGGGGCATGGGGCACGGGAACGGGAACGAGAACGGCAACGGGATCGATAAGCCAGGATCGATGCAGTGCGCGAGGTTCGAAGCGCCGTTTAATTCATGTTGCGTCAAAGGATCAAAGGCGCCAACTGCCGCTGTGCCAGCTGTCTCGCTCTACCTCACACTCTTCCATGCTTCTCTTTCCCCGCTTTCACTTGCATTTCCTCAATTAAAAAACAAAAAAAAAAACGCACGACGCGAGAAGCCGCCAAAGTGAGAGTTGGGTAAGCAAATTAAGATTTATTAACAACAATAAATAAACAATATGCTAAGAAAAAGGAACTATCAACAATTGGCGCATTTCCTCGGTCCCCTTTCTTCTTTTGCCGCATTGCGTAATTTCTTTCCCTCCGGTTTTCCGCCTTTCACTTTCGCTGTCAGTGCGCGTCTTTGTTCATAATCCCAGCCAGCCAGCCAGCTCCCTCAAGTGGCTGCCTCCGTCCTACTCCTCCGCCCATCAGCTGGATTTAAAGCCTTTGACATTTTATCAAAACGAAAGAAAAACCAATTGTGTTTTTCCTCTACGCATTCTTGTTGATTTTGTTGCTGCATTTCCATTTGATGTGCCCATAAAAATGGCGAGCTCATTTTACATTTCCCCCGTCTATATATGAATATATACACATGTATTCTTCGATGTTTTCTCTTTCTGTTTTATATCCATCAGTTTCGACTTTGTGTGGCTTTTCAAGTGGAGAATTGTGACAATTATATTCGAATTAATTGAGTAATTGCATTCCGAAACTGAAACCGATGCCGACGCGTTGCGAAGCGTTTGATTTATGGTCTGTGGAAATCCTCCAGATCGAGTGGATTCACGACTCGCTTTGGGGGGAAGCGAAGGCGTCGATTGGATCGATCGGGAACGGGTGCTCGACTGACTCGTTCAATCGGCTTTTAGATTCCTTCCGCTTCGGCAATTTCCTGATGCACTTCACACACCTGTAAACAAGACAAGGTGTATGTTTCGAAAATCTATACTCTTAATACTATTAAATGCAAATAGTACTGGTATAGTACTGTAGAAGTCTATTCTAATTTTCCCTTATTTTCTAATGCTTTAGATTTGATGCAAACCAAACGAGTTATGAGTTTTTATTGAGGTAGCTAGCGATTAAATCATAAAGGATTAAATCATAAAAAATGCCGTCATCATACAAGGGGTATACATGAAAGAAATATTAAAGAAAAATAAACAAAGTTCTGTTCTGTTAATTTGAACAGAGCTCATCTCTTCTTGGACTGCTTGGATTGAACGTCTTCTGGAAATTGTGGTCCATGCTAATAGTGAAGCAGTTCGTTATGTTAAAAGTAAGCAGTGTGTAAGCAGTTCACTGTACATAATTGCTAAGCAGTGCAAGCAGTGACTGCTAATAAGCAAGCAAAGCAGTGTGCACCATATATTTCCAATTGGAAATTATGGAATTTTAGATGAATGTGGCGACGATCTGGCAGCACGCTTTAGGCGGAAGCAGCCAATTTATCGGCCGTGGTTCGATCCTGTGATCGTGACTGTATAACTGGTCACACTGCGTACTTGCTTAAGTCACAAGTCTCGATAAATAAATGGTAATAAATAAATAAAAATATAATATACCAAAATTGCTTAATAAAATTTAATATTTATTTAAGTCAGCGTGCTTTGAAAACTTTTGCGTTAGCTTAATAAAATTGGGCTATCTATGCCAGTACGACTTCACTTTGCGTCTTTTAAATGAAAACTTAATACAGTAAATAAAGCGAAAATCGATAGATAGAAAGACAGTGTAAACTAACCGTACTTAACAAACACAAACACGTCGCGGAACACTTGCCAGAAGAATCAATCACTGTGCTCCGGGTCGGTGCAAGAAAACGCCAAAGGAATCAGGTTTCATAAGCGAGCAATGAATGATAATGCAAAGCAAAGCAAACAATTGAAGTGGCTTTTGATAAACCATCAAAGCGAACTCGATACCACAAAAACAATATTGCAGGGCGCGACGGGGTGGAAATCAGGGCAGTAGAAGAAGCAACCAGGAACAAGGAAGAAGAAAGCAACTGATGTGGCAGTTAATTGAAAACGTCTATTCATCATTCGGAGGACAGAGTAGATAAACCACCCTCCCGCCCTGCGGTAATCGAATACCTGCTCGACGACTCTATAAACTATTTAAGGATAATCGCATCAGCAGTCACAACAACTAAAAACGAGGCCAGTGGAATTAGCTTGAAAGCGTGGCAAGCGTGGCAGTGTGGCAAGCGTGGCAGTGTGACATAGTGTGGTAAGCGTGGCATAAGTCTGGGTAGCGTCATTATACTAATTACTCGAGTATTATTGAAATGCATTCAATTGAAAACATATAACGAGCTGCGCAACCACCACGCCAAGCATCATCACTTTCAGCGCACTTCGGCGCTTGCCAACTCACTCAATGCTGACCGCAACAACAATAGCGGCGGCTTGGCAACTCTGTCTGCTTCACACTGACTTCGTCGCCCGAGGCGTTGTGCGGATGGCATTAAGAGTCATTCAATTGGCAATAAAAAGATTATAGCCCGAAGGTGTGAAGTGTAGCGCAACGGAAACGAAAAAAAACGAGAGCAGAGGGAGAGCAGCAGCAGCGTAGCAAGCTCCTCTCTCTCTCTCACTCTCAGCATTCTCACTCAAGCTGAGGCAGCCATTTTGCCGCTTGCCAACCAATCAGCAACAAGCAGTGCCGCGCGCAAGCAGTTCAACGTAAAAGCAGTGCCTGCCGCAAGCAGTGCGCGGCCAATGGCGACAGAGTGAGTGCCCGAGAAAAAGCACTCAAAAGCGCATAAAATTAGTTAAATTGCGGCTAAATTTATTAAAAACTATAAAAAATAAATTAGTGCAATCTATGCCAGTTCGTTTCAGGCAATTTATGCCCGCTCTCACACTGATTTTACGCTGTCAATGTTTAGTTTATTTCCGTGCACGCACATTTTTCCACTAATTGTTAAAGCAAACAGAAATTTAAAGCATAAACAAATGTGAATTGGGTTCGCTATTCACAACCAGACTGTACCCAAAATCCTGGCCTAGATGTCGTTAGCTAACTGACTAACTGTAAACAATAAACAGGATGCACACACTTCCAAAAATAACGCACACGCAGTGTGTACATGTTTACGGCCCGCTCACAGACACTTGAGAGCAACTCAAACGCTCTTCGGCTGCAGTCGGGCGAACGCGCTGGCCAATCCCAGCATACCAGACCAAGTCAAATGGGACTCAATCAGTGCCCAAAAATAGCAATAGAATCCACCACCAACAGCAGCAGCAGCAGCAGCAGCAGCAGCAGCGGCAGCAGGCACTGAGGAGGGCGCACTTGAGAGTCATGTGCGAGCACTCTGTGAGTGATTCTCTCGGCCGTGCGCTGGCGGGGATCGGCGCAGTTATTTAAAGAGCACACGGCGCGCAAGAGACGAGCGCATTCGTGACGCAGCCTGCGAGACGTGAGCACACGCAACACCACAAGCGAACGACGCGAGAAAGTGCAGAAAATAATAAATAAAATAAATAAATTAGAAAATATTAAATAATAACCAAGAAATGTTGAATATGGAAAGTGCAAGTGCGGGCGCGGCCATTGCGGGCCTGAGCAAAACGCTAACGACGCCCTTCTCCATCAACGACATCTTGACGCGCAGCAAACCACGTCGCGTCAGCGACTCCGAGCTGCAGCCGCGTGCGGGCTCCAAATCGCCGCCGTCGCAGCCGCCGCTCTGCTGTCGCGATCTTAGCATGGCCACGGGTAGTAATCCCGGCCAGCAATCGAGCTATTTGCAATACTATGCTGCCGCTGCAGCCTTGGATAACAACAACCCCGCTGCTGCTGCCTCCACCTCCACCTCCAACTCCAGCAACAGCGCCTCCAACACCGCCGGCCTGCCCGTCGATTACGTGCAGCGCAAATTGGGCTACTTTGGCGCCGCGCTGTCCGCCGCCGCGCTGCCCCTGGACATGCGACGTTGCAACGCAGCCAGCAATGACTCCGGTAAGTTGCACACACCTTTGTTCAGGCTAATGGACGCCATTCTCCTCCTCCAGCTGCTGTTGCTTTGTTTCCTTCTGCTTTGTGCTAACTTTTTGTTTTTTTTTTTTTGCTTTTTCCTTTGCAGACTGCGACTCGCCGCCGCCGCTGAGCAGTTCGCCCTCCTCCTGCAATGCTGGCGGCTATGGACGCGCCGGTTCGCCACTCTGCCACGAGGACAGTCTGAGCGGTGGCGCCCTTAGCCGCAAAAAGCGTTCACGTGCCGCCTTCAGTCATGCACAGGTCTTCGAGTTGGAGCGTCGCTTTGCCCAGCAGCGTTATCTATCCGGACCGGAGCGCAGCGAAATGGCCAAGACGTTGCGCTTGACCGAAACTCAAGTGAAGATCTGGTTCCAGAACCGACGCTACAAGACCAAGCGCAAGCAGATCCAGCAGCACGAGGCCGCTTTGCTCAGTGCCACCAAGCGTGTGCCCGTCCAGGTGCTGGTGCGTGAAGATGGCAGCACCACCTATGCCACAGCAGCGACTGCTGCTGCCTATCCTCATGGACTCGATCCGGCGCTGCTGAATATCTATCGGCATCAACTGCAATTGGCCTACGGTGGTTTGCCGCTGCCTCAGATGCATTTCCCCTACTTCTATCCGCATCCCAAGGTGCCACAGCCCATACCGCCGCCGAGTCAGCAGAGTGCACTTTCCGCCAGCTTCGTCACGGGCTCATCGGCCTCCTCCTCACCAGCGCGCTGCACAAGTCCGCCAGCGGAACGTATTCTTAGCGTGGAGAGCGGTGCCGAGAGCAATCATTCCGCTGCCGAGGATTGCGAGGAGAATGTGGAAATCGATTAGGTCTATGCTGGCCGTGTTTGAGCGGAACTCGACCTTTGTGATAGCCGTGGGAGAAGGTTCTTAGTTTGCCAGTCGAGAGTGGAGAGTGGGCGAGAGTGTTGGAGGCTGAGTGGAAGAGTGTTCCTGGCGCATAGCTTTAGTAGTTCTAAGTTTTAGTTTTAGCTTAAATCTCAAAATAAAATGAAAACACTTTAAAATGAAACTCAATATAAGAATCTTATTTATTTCTAATGCATCATCAAATCATTCCAAGAATACCTGATGATATTATGGCCAATTTTCAGTAGCAATTTTTTGTATTTTGTATAAAGAGAATGCAAACTAAATTTTGAGTGGGTGCTTCCAGGAATATATAAGATCTTTTGTTTATTTCTTATTGACTTAAATAATTTTCATTGGAATACTAGATAGCATTACGGCAAATATTTAGCAGTAGTTTTAAATATTTTCAGCTGTAATATATCACAGTTTGGTGTGTTTTCAATAAGCAGGGAACTCAATACCAACAAAAAAAATAGATGCAGAAATAGATCTACAAAGAATAGTAACCTAAGATTTTTGAAAAAAAGCAGTTGGCACCTGGAAGACACTTATTATTATTGTATTAATACTTTTTTCTTAATCTATTATTATTTCTTATATGAATATTTATTTATCAAAAGGTAGATCGCTGCAATTAGCCCAGCCAAAGAAAAAAATGTAATATGCAGGCATTTCCATTTGATCAGATCCTTTCATCAACCACAACAATTATAATCGATAACTGTCGATCCGATATTGCGCTTTAAACTCACTCCCAGTGAAGTCTACTTGTTGCCCATTGACCTCGTTTTCCGTTTGACTTTTTCAACTCAACTCAAGTCGAGATCTGACGTGGAGATCGGCAGAAAGTGCCCGCCTCGTTGCGTTACGCCTGAAGTGGATCGATGCGTGTGGCCTGTGGATTTTGTTGCGAAAAACTGCGGGAAAAAAGACGAGAGAGGATGATGAGGATGATGACGATGACGACGACGACGAGGGCGGCGGCGTAGGGCACTCAATGTCGGCCCGAAAGTGCTTCAATGTGTCACTGGCTCAGACGGGCGCGTTGTCCCTCTGTCTCTGACCCACAAACATACTGAATATCGGTCTCTTTCCCGCACTACGCTTTTGCACACGATCTGCAGTCGAGCTGATCATGTCCTTAGCTGCACAGCTGGTGGCTGACGACAACAAGGACATGCCTCAAGTGGCAGAGAGACTCGCGCGACGGGGCGACAATTGCGGGGCAATGTTTATAAACAAACAGTGCGCATGGGAATTGCATGATCATCATGCACTTCACAGGACCACGATGACGACGACGGCGCCTGTCGCTGTTTCTGTCGCCCGGCAAACAAAGTTCCTCAAATTACACATAGTCGGAACCGATCGCATCTTCTTCCCTTTTCCTCCTTTCCTCCTTTCCTCTTCCTGCTTTCTCTTCCTCTTTCACCCCTTTCCCGGCACTCTCTCACTGTTTGTGCAAGTGGAGCGTGCGACTAGCAACTGTATAAACAAGCTCAAGAGATCGTATTAGTCCGGCTAGCAACCTCTCCAGTTGCAGCTCTTTCTAGCTAGAGCTGTCTGTCTGTCCATGTCTGGCCGCATTCTCCGGCTAAAAGCCAAAGGCGCGAGATGACAAATTTGGGACACTAAAATCAATTGACAGTTGTAATTACTTGTGTCAATAAGCGACGTCTCTCTCTGCATTCTGTAGGGTTAAATAGACACGCATATCTAGATACATATGTGCGCCAAAATATATAGTCTATGTCTAGTCAGAACTGCGGGGCGCTCGACCTCTTGCCTCAATTCGTTTTTCGCGCCAGTCCAATCGAAGTGCTACACAAGTCTCTATGAGAATCTTGTGAAATATACTACTAGGCAAATAAAATGAAAAGTATATAAACAAACGTAGTGTACCGCATTTTTACACACTCATATTCACACCGCATCGAAAAATGATGCATCAACAAGTGATACGGTGTTTTAATAACCGCTTTTTTATTGTTAATTAAGAACATAATTCACATAGAATCTTCCATAGATCCTTCTTCATACTTTTCTACCTTGCATTTCGCACTCTCTTCCTTTTTCGTCGAACAACAGCACATAAACCGAACAACTTAACCCTACAGGGTATCATTAGTTGATCTACATATGTAAACCGATTCCACATGCCACTTAGTGCGCTGCTCGGCAGTTGAAAGGGTTTCAGACGCCACGCGGCATGTGGCATGTTCAGCCGCATCCATCCTGCGTCCTTGTTTACAACTGAGCTCGGTCTGTGTTCCGAATTGTTTATGCAACCCTTTTTATGTTTTTTTTTACAACGCCTTCGCAGTGTCGGCGGCTACTTAAGTAGTGCGCAGCAGAACAGAACCTTTCAAGCGCTCCGCCTTCGCGACGGGGGGCATTACTCACGTAACCGTTGCACGCGGCGTATGCGTAATGTAATGTGTGCACTGTGCTCAATGCAATTTGCGAAATTGCGAATTTTTGTTTATGTTCCGTTTGTTTGCTTAAACATTTTTGGGGCCTGCATTCTTAAGCGGCCATTGAGAGTGCAGTTAATGGCAAATGGCTGTCGCAGTTGTTGTTGCTGGCAACGCTGTTGACGTTGCGAAAACGTTGCAAATATCAAAAGCGAAAACAGTTTTTAAAGTATAAACAAAACTGTTTTGCAACGAGGCAATGTTCACTTATTGTAAAATGCATTCGGGTTTTTGTCTTAGCCCATTTGCATGCACTTTGCTCTAGCTGCCCCGCCCTCCCCCACCAACCCCTTTGGCCGCCGTGGCCGCGGCAGTGCGTCTGTTGCACACATGTGCGCCAGTCATAAAAGGAGCAGCAGCAGGAGAATGAGATCGAGATCGAGAATGGGACTCAGAGTGAGAGTGAGAGTGAGAGGCGATTGCACCGACTGACACTTCGATTTGCAGCGACTGCTTGGTCTATTGTTGTTTCTGCAGTTGTTGTTGTTATTGTTGTAGTTGTTGTTTTGGTTATACTCACTGAAGTTGTTGTTGTTGTTGTTGTTGCACGTGTTGCGCGTAGGCGGGCTTGTTTATGCAACAGCCGAACTTCTTGGTAGAAATAACTCTACGACAAATTCATCAAGTGAGCGCAGTGATTAGCATTCATTTATACCCTTTCTCTGGAGAAGCTATGCTGCTGCAGGCATGTGTTGTGAATAGTTATATGAAATATACTATCGTAATATATATATAAAAAGCTTGTGTATTTATTTATGGCAATTAAATAAAGTCTCTAATTCGCAGCGCAATTTGAATAAATACATTTAACTTAAATAAATAAATAAATACTTATAAATGTATTAAAATTATTTTATTATTTTTTCTGAATACATATTAAAGCTCTCTAAAATCTTAAATTGATTTATAAAGCTGACATTATTATTAACATACAAATATTTAATTCCAGCTGATAAAATAGTGTTAAAATGTTTAAGGTTAATAAGAAGCACTTGGAAGTTGTTAAATAAATTCAATATACTTTTAATATGCATAAATATCAATAAAGTATTTTTTCGAAATACCTAAAACTGCTGTCTTTATGAAATAATTACTATATAGTGTTAAATCTGCTTCTAAATATTTTTATATTTATTTGATAAACAAGACAACAGTTTTTTAATGGATTAATGACAATGCTTGATTCATAATAAAAACTACATCTGCGTAAAGAGTATCTGCACTTCGTTTACTCTCAACTTCTGTCTCTTCCATTATCTCTCTCTCTTGCCTTTGTTGTGCTACCGAAGTTGTGCTCCTCTCTTACGCTTTACGAGCTGCAGCCCAGTGCAGAGTTCGGGTTCGCGGCACAGGGCAAACGACATTGCCTAATTGCCTGCCCCAGCTCAGTGGCTCGAAGGGGAAAGGGATGCGGTGTCGAGGCAAGTGCAAGGGTGGCAAGCGCATCGGGTCCATCGGATGTGATGGATGAGTAAATGAAACGTTTCGCCTACGAGTTGAGTAAACACAAATCGAATCGGGCGAATGCGATGTGTTCGGGGCTATTTATGTTTATTTTGTTTTGAAAATTGTGCGTTTAATTTATAGTTAATTGTTTTTCAGCTTTTCATTAACCAACCAAACGGGTTGACTGTGTGCGGTCCCCCCGAAAAAAAAACGGAAAAAAAATTTCATGGGAAATCCGAAACAACCGAACGCCAAAAGCCGAACGAACACACACAACGAAGCCTCGCGCCTGGGCAATTGTTGTGCGATGATGATGCTATTTGCGCAAGTTGTTGATGGCGGTGCACCCACACAGGGGCACTCCTGCCCCTCCTCCCTGCCTCCCAGCACTGTACCCCGTTGACTATACTCGCCTCCAGATGCGCCGCCCCATACAAAATGGCCACCCACCTCAATCTCAACCGCCGATGGCAGCTGTTGAAATCTTTGCGCAATTTGAGTTTCAGCCACTCCCCCACTCCTCCCCGGACACCTTCCACCCCGCCCACTGTGGGGCACTCCTTTGCTTATTTGGCTTGAAATAAAAAAGCATTTAAACGGCATTTCGTTAGCTTCGCCAGCGGCAACAGCAGCAGCTGAAATTGGAATGATAAATGTTTTGGTTTTTGTGATTTTGTTTATTGTTCAAATTTCGCCCAAAAAAAAAAAAAAATTATCCAAATTTTACCGCATGTATAAAACGCATTTTTTATAGTCAGTCATTCAAAATCGGCAAATGTTGAGTTGATTTTACAGTGCGAGAAATTATGAATTACATCGTGAGATATTAAATGACAATCTCACGTTTTGACATCTATTTCCTTTCAATTTAATTTCTTTTTGCGAATTTTAACTCTTCAAAAGTGAAAAGTATAATCCTTAGTTTAGTGGATCTTATAGCAAACTTTTCTTTTTTAGTAGCAATCCTTCAGATTTTATGCCAATAGTAGCTAGACATCCCTGAAACTGAAACTAAGAAGAATAGATACCAAAATATTTAGTTATAGACGATCCCAAAGCAATATTTTTTGTTTGAGTAGAAATCCTTAAATTATTGTAATCTCTAGTCTTTTATCTGTGGAATTCCTTGAATATACATATTATGCATATGCAGCATTCTAATATTGTATGAATAGGAATCGTGATCTTGAGCTTACGCACTTCCATCTCTATTTATTCAAAACAATCTGCAATATTATGACCTCTAATAAGTTTTTTGCATATTGTCACCTGAATTTCTCACCGTGTATGATTAGTTCTTGTAGTTATAGTTGTTCGCAAGCTGTTTGGATAGAAATGTTGTGGTGTAGCGGACTGCGCGAAGCACACAACACACACATGTGCCATGGGGGCAACTTAATTAGCGTTTTTAATGGAGCTGCCGACTCGTAATGCTCGACAATTAAAGACGCGGGCCCCGAAAAACCAAGAAGAGCAAGAACAAGAGCAGCAGGAGTAAGAGTGGGGGGGGGGAGGATGAGGAGGAGACGAGCTGCTGATGAAAATTCATTTTCAATGGAAGTGCGCGTGAGATTTGTTTTCCCTGCTTTCTTGCACAATGTTTTTCGGGGACTTATCAGCTGCCAGAGCGCTACTAACACTTGAGCAAGATCGACTATCTGAAAAACAGAACTCACTCGACTCGAAACGAGTGTGTGTGATCTGTTTTTTTCACCAAGCTGTGCGAAGTGTTTTGGAAAAATCCATCCATATAAAAAAACATTCTAAATGCGCATACATGAATCAGAGTTTTCTTTGTTTTATATGACGCCTTATGCTTTCGAAGTCATCTCTTTGTATTTTTTGCTTTTGTTTTGCTTCTTCTAACGGCATCTCACCTTTGAGGCACTTTTGGAATGCTTAAACGACTGACGCCCTTCATGTCTGTTGTTGTTTTTCATATATATTTATTTATCGTATTTGGAACATCGTAAAAGAGCAAAGCGCTATGAAGCTGTTTAAGTGTTCATTGTTCTGTGTAAACAAATTCGCGGGTGAGGCCAATTACAGTGCAGCCTCAGTAGAGTGGAAGAGCATTCAGGCAATAAGCTATATTAGAAATATATAATTTTAAAGTCTTCCCTGATTGCGCTCTCACAACTTTTTGTTTCGTGTTTTACCTTACAGCTGCCTAACCTCATCAGGTCTACCTTTAATTCTTGCCCCAAATATGCATGTGAAGGCGTCTAATTGGGATCTTAACACAAGAATTAGCTCAAATTTTACGCAATGCATAAATCAACTAATTCTCTTGTTCTTAACTTGTTAACGCTTCGTTAGCGTCTTCGGCCTTTTGCGTTGGAAATTTACGATTCAAATGAATGCCGCCCACATTTTCATAGTGTCATTTCTTTATCATTTATTTTTTTCATAATCATTAAATTTCTTTTGGTATTTTTTTTTTATTTTCTGTGGTATTTGCTGCGCCACGCCCACTGGCGCAGGAGCGGCAGCCATTAGGAGCAATTTTCAATTTCCTTTCTGATGAAGCACATGGCAAGAGAGCAAATTACATGGCACACCGAACCGAATGATGATTCAGTGCCTCCTCCCACCACCACCCAGCAGCTTCTCTTTATATCCAGCTTATCTTATCTTCTTTTTTTCTGTGGTGGTTCTTTTTTTTGGTTTTCTTGGTCCTCGCACACGTACGCAATTGTCCTGAGTCGATGCGAAATGCGAAGAAGATTTTCTTGCAATTTTCACGGCGACGGCGCAAATGAACGACCATTATGCGGATCTCAAGTGAAAGCTGAGTCTGAAGTGAATTTGTAACGAGCTGAGCAGGAACGGGAGGAACGGAACGGAGGGGCACAGAAAGAAGTCCGAAAGTCGACGACCAACTCAGTGCATTGCAGTGAGTTGTGACTATGCTCCCAAACCTCTCCGTCCCACAGTCATAGCCAGCCCGAAGGACATGCTTCAATTGAATAAGAAGAAAATTACACTTAAACGTTGCGGCGTGTCGACAACTACAGCACAAAAAGAGCGAAGGGTGGAGGAGCGAGCAAGTGGGTAGTGGAGGAAGGGAAAGGAAAGTAGTAATACACTGAGAAAGCCGGTCAGCATTAGTTGGCGACCTTTGATTCAATTGCATTCATTAAGGCGGTCTACGGGCAAAGAAAACCCAAGTGTGAAGAACAAGTTCGTGAAAATATGAAATCCTCAAAGTTATCTAACTGTTTCTATGATTGATAAAAGGAAGAATTTAGTAATGAATCAAAAAATCATGCTTTAATAATAATATTATAAAACATCAAGAACTATTTTAAGCCAAAGTCAGGTGCAATAAGTTTTCGTGTTAGGGTGTTTGCTACTTATACCTAGACCGATTCCTTAGATCTTTTGTGTGCCAATCAGATAGTTCTAGGAATGAGCAAACATATATTTTTCATACTCTTAAACTATCACTAACTAGGTTAACTGTAGTTTATATTTAGTTAAGAGTATTTCAGGAACGTAAAATTATGGTAAAAATATAAAATTAGTTAAAAAACATAATAAGCATAATAAATATATATAAATTATTAGAGTTAACTGAGAATGAAAGGGAGTTCGACTGGCAAAGTTATTTCTGCAAAGAACTGATTGATTCATGCTACTTGTATATAGCCTTTTTTGTTTTCAATAAAATGCTAAAATTTATGATATGCACATTCCTCATTCGCACTTCCGGCTAATTAAATCAGCCATAATCGGCCATAATGGGCAGTTTAACAAGCTCGTTGGAGCTGCCAACTTTGCTTCGCCGCGGGGACGCGCTCTCAATTAACAATTTCACTTGAAAAACCATTTAACAGCATTTTCTCAATGAACTTCGCTTCGCACTTGTAATGTCAGGAGCAGTAGGCCCCCGGCCCCGCTGAGTTTCCACTGCTCCCCGCGCACATGTGCCCCTTGCCGTCACCTTCAGTTGTTTACAGCGCCAGCAGTAGCAGCAGGAGGAGAAGCGATTCCAAACACAAACGACGACAAATAAGCCCCAAATGGAGTTTATTTGCCTGCGACGTTGACAGACAAACAGTTGCCGCCTGCACTCATACTCGCACTCGCACTCGCACTCACACGCACACTGGCACTCCCACTCACACTCGCATAGCACTCATACGCAGTGTGCGCCGGCTGCATTAACATATCATTTGGCTGTGCCGTCGCCTGTGTACGTGTGCCTGCGTATCCGTGTTTGGGCTGCCTGTTTGCCTGTTTATCTACGCTTTGTTTACAATAAAGCGTAATCATGTGTTACTAATACCAATAATAACGGAACGCCAATGGGCAATCTAACCCTAACGCCGCATGAACTCGTCCCCTGGCTGAGTTGCTGAGATGGAGCAGAAGAGAAAGAGAGAGAGAGCAGTGAGCGGGTGGGTGTGCGGTTTGGGGCACCACGTAGTCGTATGTTGCCCCTGGCGCTGCAGCCACTTCAATGTCAGTTCGTGCATGCATAATGCATGAAGGCAGCAACGCAGACAGAGGCACCGCTAGCGACGCTCCACTCGGATCAAGTGCACTTGCAGCAGCCGCAGGAGACGCGATAAACATTTCGCCAGGAAGCAACTGTCTTTTGCCTCGCTATTTGTTTATAACGAAAATCGGTCAAATTAATCTAAATATATATATATATATATATTTATATACGCTGTGTGTGTTTCTGCTGATCTGGTAAGCGCGCACTTAGCGCTCTCGCATTCCTATTGAGCAATCAAATTGGGGAATTCATGTTGAAATTCATTTAAAGCTCATGATGAATATCTTTTTTGTTCGATCGTTTTTTATAATTTTAAGTACACTTGGCCTGGCACTCTGGCGCGTTAAGTAGTCTCCCTATATATGCGTATATAGCTGACTATATACATGCATATGTACAGATGTATATGCGAGTCAGCTTTATTAAATACTTAAGTAGAAGGCCTCAAGTGCCAAAGTTGAAGTGTTGTCGGGGTTATTATTGCAAAAATCCAGCTATAATTGAGGGCAATTATTCAACATATGGCAGAGAGTAAAATATATGTATTCCCCTTTCATTTTTAGCTTCGTAAAGAACTTCATATTACTGAAATTTGATATATTTAATTAAGCTATGGTAAATAGTTTTAGTTTCAGTTTTCGCTGTCTGCGTCCTCTACCGATTACTGTGACCTTCTCTCTATGTCTCATTCTATCTCTTACTTAAAGATCTGTCTAGCTTTTCTCTTCTTCAGACCTTGATTTTCTTGTTGGCTTCAATTTTTGCAAAAGAAACAAAAGACTTAGTGAAAATGTTGCCACCTAAATCACGATTTCATCGCGTAGTTAGAACTGATCGCAGGGAAGATCCACAACTGTGATTGCCAAGCTTCTTCAGCTATGAAAAATCGAGGCCCAGAGCATACCCTGTAGCATGTCCATGATTTACATTGAACTACTGATCATACTTTTTTGGGAAATATTTTAAAATCGTATCGCTAATGATCGAAACCAAGGATTAAGTTAAAGTAGATCAAAACCTACAGGCAATTGAATGTAAATATACAGTTAAGATAGAAAGAGAGGTTGAGAGCGATTCAATATTCTTATTCAATTCAGTTCTCTAATTTATTTTTCAATCTTCATAGCAGATTTTAAATTTGATATGTAAAAAAATGCGAGCACTTAGATATTATTCAATCTGTTCGTATAATTCACTCGCTTTAGAAACATTATTCATATTATCATTATCTGTTGCTTCTGTTTTTTCTGAACTTCCCCTACGTATTAGGCGGAACATTAGGAAATCGTAAATAAATCATAGACACGAACATTTATCTAGATCGGCGTATTTGTTTGCCGGACGCTGTAAAAAATTGCCACCCACACGGCAGAAGCGAGCGCGACTTATCGTTAGTTACCCTATAAATGCGCTACAGCTAGTCGGGTATGCTGAAGTACAGTGAGAGAATAACGCGCTAAAATGGATAGAAAATTTTAAGCATACCTGTTAGATTATTGCTAATGAAATATGCCCAATCTCGCAGCAAATTTCGCTCAGTGTATATTTTTAAATTGCAATAAAACTCAGCGCGCCAATTTGTAGGCAATTAAATTTGATTCTCTTTTAGGAATTTTGATTTGGCGGCGATGCGGACGTATACGCGGATGCTGACGACGTTGACGTTGACGTCCGGGTTCCGGGGCAGCGTAGCGTCGCAGCAATCCGTCAATTTGGCTAACGATCATGATGATCGCGATGACGATGTCGATCATCTCGGGTCCAGCTCGATTGCTTATTCGATCACACCAAACTCATTGGTTGCGCGCATTGTTGTTGTTTACATTGTCAATGTGTGTGAGTGTGTGTGTGTGTGGATGTGTTTTTATTGTTGCCTATATGCGTGCTACATGCCTCGACTTTATTTGTTGCCACATGCCTGCAAATGATACTCTGTTTATTGGCCCGAATTAGCCAAATAAATGCAACAGCTTTCTGCGGTAAATCAACGCGCAGTGTGCAGGAAACCTTGAACAGTCGAGCCGCGCGTACTCAAGTGGACTTATTGCCACGACCTGCGCTGTGAGTGCCCAACGGGAGAGAGTGAGAGAAAGAGAGTGCGCGCTACACATTGCACATTTCTTCTAATCGCCGCAATGATCTCAATGCTCACTGACCTCCCCCTCGGCACGGCATGTTGCTGCCATAATTCCACATAGATCCGCATGCGGATCGCCTCCAAGTGCTGCTCCATCAATTGGAGGCTTTTAAGTCGCCCTGTGGCCTGAAGTGCTGCCGACCCAGTCTAATTCTCCTTGCAGGCCAATGCGCAATTAGCCGCTATTACACTAATAATACGCGTACTTGTGGCCCCAGCGCAATAATAATTGAAAAATGCGTTCGGTATTTGGTAAATGGAAAATCAAACAAGTGAGAAAGCTCTTGAGTCACCTGATCGACTGGGGGTTACCTAGTAGCAGTAGCATAGACTTTTTTTATGAAGATAATAATTTACAAAAAAAGCTATATATATTTTGAGCTTATGTTGGGACATGCGTTTGGAATTAAAATATATTTAAAAGAAGAAATAGTACACATTCTAATATATTCTCATAAATTTGCCGAAATAAAATTGGAACTTAAAAAATTGTTAATAAATGTTACAGCCAACATAACAGGTTTAAATTAGGTGGCAACAGTGCACGTTAAAAGTACAGAAATGGCCTAAAACTCAAATTCAAATCTTGTGAATATTTAAAGGGTAGTTATGGTAGATCTAAACTTTACTCTTAATTTTTAGGCATGCATTTATTATACTATTACTCATTTTTTTTGTTTTGTGTACGCCCCAATCTACCCCTTTCTATGTAGCTCAGCGTGCAGGGTACAAAAAGGCCAAATTGAAATTGAAATGAAATGAAAAGCGCACATTGGCCAAAGTGAATCGCGCGGCACTT
The DNA here is from genome assembly GCA_018151445.1 of Zaprionus inermis. Classification (NCBI taxonomy): domain Eukaryota; kingdom Metazoa; phylum Arthropoda; class Insecta; order Diptera; family Drosophilidae; genus Zaprionus; species Zaprionus inermis. The sequence continues at coordinate 137,770 of JAECXD010001328.1, read as the reverse complement.
AAGAGCTTAAAAGTAGCCTCAGAACAAATAGATCGCACTGCCGCATCTCATGCTCCTTCTCTCCCCCTGCCTTACCTTCCCCCACCCCTGCTCCGAACAAGCTGACCTTCGATCGGCGCCGGTGGCAGGCAACTGGAAACCGTCGACAAGGCCTCGACTGATCATGTAATCATTGCGTGTGGCTTTGTTTACATCTCACGCCTGCGCCCCCGGCTCGGCTCGACTCGGCTTGGCTACTTGTCCTGCCTTCTGCGCCAGACAGGACATGCCACTGCGACTCGCCTGCGGCCACTTGAGTGTGTCGCCAGCTGTGTGTGGGCGGGGCATGCGCGTGTGAAATATGTGTGAATATTTTGTTTGGTTTTGTCGAGTCCCGAGTCTCGCGTCAAGTGCAGCCCGCCTGCAGACATTGATATTGCTTCAATATTTTGACCAATTTGTCAAGTATGTAGAACCATGTAGCTTGTGTGCGGTCAAGGTGTCCGCCGGCGTGCACGCCAATTGATACGGCGACGCGTCGCAAGTCTAGACTAGACGCGTTCGCTTTGTTTTGATTTGCACCACGGGACGCGACTCTGGTGTCGCAATCCTCTGTTGCAGCATTGCATTAGCGTTTTGTCGCCAACGAGTGGCGCGGGCGCAGTCGCTGTCGCGTCACGTCAGGATGCCAACTCAGAGACCACACACACAAGACGCAAATAGAGCAAACCGTACTTCAAATAAGCAAGGCGCACAGAACAACAACTACAAGCTACAAGTAAGCAAAGCTACAGGCATAGTACCCTGCTAGGGCCTATGGAGGAGCGGGTATAACAAGGCGAGTAGGTTGGACAGGGGAGCAGGGGACTAAGGCGTAGCCTGCCTACAGCTTAAGCTCAATTTTAAAATGTCCTTAGCTCGCAGCCTGCGCAGCTCGCTCCCAACTTAAACTCGGTTCATCCCAAGTTTAGTTTAACTCCTGACAGCGTCCCCTTTCTCTCTCCTTTTCTCTCTGTTTATCCCCCCTCACACAGCTTTTAAAGACGCCGGCAAACAGGCAACCGCAGCACGACAGGCACATTTAATGCACTCCAGCTCCAGCTCCAGCTCCAACGAGTCGTAGTGCCACTGCCTCTGCCACTGTCAGTCTCAGTCCCAGTCCCGCTCCCAGTCCCCATCAGGTGTGCGGTGGCGTTGACTTTGTGTTAGAAGCGCAAATTGTTTATGCTACTTCGGCAGCAATAAAAAGCGCAGCCTCGGCCGGCGCATAATGTGCTGCTGCGGCCTGTGTGGGTGGTCCCGGCCAGCAGCGATCGCTGCGCAGTCTATTTAGGGTTACATACATATGTATGTATGTTTGGTATGTAAATGCGCCGCGTGCTAATCACCGGCAACTCTTCGGAGTCGCTCGTGTGGAATTGATCCAATGTATTGTCATTGCCCAGAAGGATGTGCTAAGGCAAGCAAAGGGGGAGGGGCGCGGTTAGGTGGTTGTAATCCCTGTGAGAGTTGTGTCGTCATAATAGAATTGATTTCTGGTGAAAGCAGCCACTTGTAACACACACACACACTCACACACATTTCTCTGGAGTGCAGAGCAGCCACATAATTTGACTTAATTGTGTCATTATGACGGGCTATCTGCGCTGCCTGGGAAATCGGGAAATGGGGAAAAGTGGAAACTGTTCCTACTCAAGTCAAGTGCGACCCTTTCACAGTTCCTTCAGCGGTTTGTTGACCCCGTCCGCGATAAGCTTGGGAACTTTGCCCTGTCTCGAATTTTTTCTGGATTTTACGCTACTCGAATTGTTTTTTAATTTTTTGCTTATTGCTCCAGCTTAGAATTATTTATTTTCGTTTGTCAATAAAATCGACATCATTTGCATTTTGATTTGCGATTTGATTTGCTTGTTGCAACAACAAGCAGAGCAAGCAATGAAAACAAATCTCGTGCGCTCGCGGCGCTGTGCGAATCATTTCGCTTGCAAATTTGCCAATTTCATATTTACGTCTTCATAATTTGCACTCAGTTTTCGCAGTTTTACGATTTGTATGCAGTTTTCTCAATGATTTCTATTTTCGTTGCCCAACCGGGCGAAGGGACCGGCGGCTAAAGGGAGTTGTTGGCGCAGGCGGCATCGACTCTGTTTATGTGAAATGAAATGAGGAATTTACGATTTTTACAACTTCTAAATGAGTCGAATAGGAAAAAAAACTTAGGAAAAAAAACTGTAAACTTTATTTTTTTTTAATATATTTATTCATATATATATTATTTTATTTAGTTAAATTAAATTTTTCTTATTTTTGAATTTAAAATATGAATTATCCAATTTTGCTACCTTTTGAATTTTTGGTTTGGTTCTTTGCTAGTGTTGCCAGACTATGTTTGTATTTTTTTAGCTTGGTTTCCAACCAGTTCGACAGTATGTTAGAATTAGGGTCGAAATACACACTAATTCGCAACCAGTATTTAGCCAAGAACCAAACCCACCCTCGATGTATTTCGAAAATACTGCTTAATTTAGTTAACAGGCAGCTGAGTGTGCTCTGTAATGTAAAATATACTGCCTTACCAGCCTGCAACAGTGCTGCCAACTTAGCTTTTTCTTGCTAATTCTTTGTTTTCAATGTCAAGTTGGGGGAACAGTTAAAAAACCGTGTGTAGTGGAAGACCTAGCTTTTCTTTAATAAATCTACCGGTTTTCTAACTCTGTTTTTAGTTCTGTAAAAAGTCTGGCAATAAGTCCAGCGTAAGAATTCTTTGAAATAAACTGGACAAAGTCGAAAAAAAAAGAATTATGATTCCTTTTGTTAATCTCATACGCCAGCTATGACTTTATTTGAATTGCATAAACTTATCATATTAAAATAATAATAATAATAATAATAATAATAATGGGTGGCATATGGGTCTACATACATAGCAAGTCTATAATCAGTTAACACAGTTAAATTATAAATACAGACGCATTATATAGAAATAATCACGAAATTTAATACTACAATTAGGAAAATCATATGCGGAAACTCATGCTTTGCGCATCTCTTTCTAGTGCGTGGGCTTGCTTCTCTCGCTCTCTCTCTTTCTCTCTCTTCGTCTCGCTCTCTTTGCGTGTTTCTTGTTCGTTTTTGGCAAAAGTTTGTTAAGAAGTCGCACATGGTGTTTACAAATTGGGCTAATTGTAGCTTAGCCAAGCGACACGTCAGTTGGCCCGCTCCGCCGGCGTGTAGAGCAACTTGCCATCCGAGTAGCGCATCAGTGTCATCATCTTGAGCATGCGCAGCTCCTCCTTGTCCCTACTGGCGGGATTACTCTGATGCTGTTGCTGCTGTTGATGGCATCGTTGCTGGGGATCTGCTGACTGGTCGGGTCTTTAAAATACTCAAGTCATTAACATTCTCTAAAAAGCTTTTGTTCGCTGACAATTGTTTCACGCTCTGCACGTCCTTCTTCAGCTCCTCCATGTCGCGTTTCAGCTTGGCGCGTCTGTTCTGGAACCACGTGATCACCTGCGGGAATTGCACACGATCAGTAATCGATTCGAAGATGATCTCTCTCTCTCTCTCTCTCTCTATCTAGCTTATACTCACCTGCGCATTGGACAAACCCAAGCCGGCGGCAATCTCATCGCGATCCGCTGGCGATAGATATTTCTGATAGAGAAAGCGCTTCTCCAGCTCAAAGATCTGTTGATTCGAAAATGCTGTGCGCGATTTGCGCTTCTTCTTTGGATTGGAACGTGTGGCGAAGATGTTCAGTGTGCTGGGATCTGTAACAAAGAGAAGAACAGAGAGAAGTGTGAAATATTGAGCTTGTCGTAAAAGTTCTTAACCCGATTTGTGGTCTATAAAACTTATATTGCATCTTTAGCTATACGTAACTATCAAACTCAACTCGCTCGCTCGGGCGGCGGCAGTTTGAACGGTTTTCCTAAGCCACTTTCGTTTCAATCAGCGCACTAGTTAAAACAATTTCAGAAATACCAACTCCATATCGTATTCATAATAGACAACAAAACGTGCGATGAGTGCGGGGCGGGGCTGATCGTAAAACGCGCTCCTTTGTCTTATATATAGCGTAGCTCTCGCTTGATGTGGCTCGATCGTCGATGGTTTTATGCGCGTTTCTCGCCTCGATTTGTTTTTATTGGCCTCCGCGTGTTGAATGATTTCCTTTATGGGTATTTTGTTAATTTTTTCTATCTGCTGTTTCGGTATTTTCTTAAGCGTTTCGATTGGGATTTGATTTGGTTTTGATTGCCGCTGTTTGTTTTCCATCTCCCTTGGCATGTTTAAAGCTAATACGCCCGCTGATTGATGTTTTTCGAAAGTATTTTGGGGCAGGAAATCAGCTTAAGCTTTTGTTTATTTGTTTATTGCAATATTTGCGGCTCTGTTCTGTTATACTCGAAACAACAGGTAAGCGATTTCTTATTGGATTCCGCTCGGGGTGCTTAAGGTGCCAGCGGAAGTGGCCGCCGCGCAATGGCAGCTGCTGCCGTGGTGCAGACAACCCTCAAGACGGAGGACACAAGCACACACACAGAGAGAGAGAGAGAGAGGGAGAGAGAGTACACAACTCGATGGCTTGTTCAACATGATGGACAATTAACAATTAAGACGCCCATAATGACTCGCTGCTTGAGGGTTTGTTTGCCCAACCGGACCTGGCCATTTTGACACTCGTTCGATGTGTTTATTGTAAAGTTCATTTATCAAGATTGCCGTGCACGCCCTTTTCTAGTTTGCCAGCGGGCAGCGAGGAAGCGCGCTCATCAAACCGATATGTTTGCCGTACACAATCGTAAACTCGATGGGGCAGTCACGTGACATAACCATCAAGGGCATGTGCATAGGGGTAGATAGATGTAGTTGATATAGTATGTGTATATAGCTAGTGTATTTGTAGTGTGCTGTGTTTAATTTCATCGTATTTTACAATGGAACTCTTAAGGAAAACGTGAAATTACATAACTTCGAGTGGGCCTAAGGAAGGCGTTTAAAGACATTTATTTACTTAGACTTTTCTTTCTTATTTAATAAGTATTACATTATTATGTTTGCACTGTATAACTAGTATAAATCTTAACAAACATATATTATTTCTATGGATATATTTAATAAGTATTATGTTTTCTATAAGATCTTCATAATAATTCTCAATAATATATCAATCAATTCTTTCCCGATCGATAAATAATCATCAATTATATCGCTACATTTAATTAAATAAAACTAAATTGTAATCAATATCGTTCTTTGAGCGACTGATCGATTGTGGATCGATAGTTTTTAATTAAAATCAAATTGTTTTCTTTGCTCTTTGAAATTAAAGGCAAATTTTCAATTAAAGGCAAACTCGAGACCCCGTCATAGACCCCACTTAAGTCTGTTGCCTGTATTTAGCTGGAATTAGCCATAAATCTTGCTAGCCGCGTTGCCAATTAAGTCTTGGCCAATAAGCCGCCCACTCGACGCGGCAACGGCAACAAATTGGACATGGCTGCATGTAAGTTGAGCCACGCCCCTTATTAGTGCCACGTATGAGTTGACCAAAACGCCAAATGGCAGTTGCAGTCTCTGTGTGTGTATGTGCGAGTGTGTGTGCCAGTGTGTGTCCGAATGTGTGTGTATTTTGGCCATTTGTTGCGCTTTATTAATTATGAAGCCTGCACAGGGGGCTGGCCAAGTCGTGCAGCCAAAGTTGCACTAACAAGTTGTGTAAAGACGACACACACACAGAGACACATACACACACACACACCGCATACACACTCACACACATACATATTCAAATTTGCCATATGAATTATGGCCTGCACCCACAGTCAGCCGCAGCCGGAGAAGTCTGCGCAGAACAAACAATGTCATCAGCATAACTAATCAAAGTGACAGGCAGCAGGAGGGTGAGCGCGAGTCCGAGGGGCAGGCGGAGGGTGAGAGGTGATAGCCAGAAGTAGCTGCTTGGCCAAAATAAGCATAAGTTATGCCAGTTGGCCAGCGTTGCTAATTGAGACACAAACAAAATGACGCATTGTCCTCGCTAAAAGAGAAAAGGACAAGGCAGGGCTAGGACCAGAGCTGGGGTAGGAGAGAGGGGAGAGTGTACAGGGCAGAGTAAAAAGGTGTCGGGTCTACAATAGTCAACGGGGCTTGGCTCTCCGGTTTGCCTGTTTCTCTCATTCGCGACTCAAACTGACAGTTGTACAATATTATGTATTGTTTACTGCGCAGAGGCGTGCGAGTTAGGGGGACTACCAGGACGAAGATATATTTGTATATGGATTAAAGGGAAATGTGGATTTTATTATAGATCTTAATCAATTTGTAGTTTGTATAAATAGCTATAATTTAATAGGCTTAATTTCAAGCCAATTTTAAGCTTAAATATGTGTATAAAGATACTCTAATGTTACTTCTACATATATATAGAATATATAGAATTTAAGTTTAAATTTTATTCTGAGTCGAAGCGATCTATAATATATACATATAATATATGTATGTTATACGGATCGCTTTTCTCAGTTTTTTCAAATTTCTTTTCTCTCAAATGGATTCAACTTTTTTCAGCCCCCCTATCGGCAATGACTACGCCACTGCGCTCTGTGTGACGTGCCTTATCGCCGCCAGATCAGAGCACGGCTCGCTGCTGTGGCCTAATGGCGTTGGTGGTAATTAGGTAAATTAAGTAGCTCACACACTCTGGCACACACGCACATACTGCAGACACACACACACACATTAACCACAACTCATTAAAGGCTACTGTTGGGCCCAGACAGAGAGGCAGAGTTTGGTTAAGCCGAAAAGTCCATCAAAATCTGCTCAAGTGTCAAAGAGGAGCAACACACAGGAGATGGGGAGGAGGAGGGCAAGCGGGAAGATACGTAAGCAGAGCACTTCGGCTATTATGTTAATTAAGTGGCCAGTAAAAACGATTCAATTAAAGCCAACTGCACAGATCAATCGGGCAACAACTCTCCGACTATCAGCTAACAGCATCAGCTGCCCCTGCTCCCGACCCCGAACCCGAGCCCGATTCCAGCTCCAGTCTCAGCTTGGGATTAGCTCGCGGCAACAAAGTGCAGAGCGGCGTCTAATCCGAAGCGAGGGAGAGATAGATAGGAGCGATCGAAATCAGTTCGAGATGAGTATCGCATCGAAAAGTGTACAAGGTGCTGTTCACACGCTCATCAATGTGGGAGAGAGATATCGAGAGAGAGAGAGGGAGATAAATGCTCTACCTACCCAGCAGCATGACAAGCTGGAATGCTCGGGGAATGTAGAGTGTGGCCTGTAGAATGTAGACTGCAGATTGTGAGCGGAAGACTCAATTAGAAGCCGATTGTGGGGATTTATGAGCACAAGGAATTTCACATTTTCACATTTTGTTTCTGCCTTTGCTCTTGCTTTATCCATCTTCCTCATCCTTCGAGGAGCCCGGCTAAATACCTGCCAATAGCTTTATAAGTTTGCCGCCGCACAGTGGTGCCAAGTGCAGTTCAAATATATCATAACTATGCAGGAATACAAAAATGTTTGGATACGAAGAATGAGGTTTCAGATTTCAGACAAAGTTTTGAAAAGATGTGGGAAAATTACTAGAAGAAGGAAGAAGTATCTTTGAAATAAAAGAACAGACGGTTTGATTTTATTTTATAGGTGGAAAATTACAATATTCTTTTGAGTTCTATGGGAATTGATAAGGTATAATATGACATAAGTTTCTGTAGAGTTATATAAATAAATAACTATGTGTACAATTAATTTTATTTGCAATTTTTAAGCAGCCCAAAAAGCAGGCAAATTCGCACACTTTGCCCCACTGTGCCGTGCTGCAAAATTATGACAAATGCGTCGACCTTCGAAATGCAAAAGAGCCGACGCGACAAAGAGTTTTGCTAAAAGCGTTAATTACCTGCCCCGTTCCCCATGGATTCCTCCCGTGTAACCTTCCCGGATATTCCATAAAAAACACGCCCATTCCGCACATTTGGGCAGCGGCGAGCAAGAGCCGTAGCCATAGCCAAAGGGAGCACAAATTGCGTTGTCCAGAAGCTCGAAAGCGTAATCAAAAACTAATTTTAATCCTGTTTGGGGCCACGCTGATGAGGGCTCAGATTAATGCGATGGGCCCGCGGATTGCGGATCGGGCGGGCCAAGACAAAGGCCAACGGGCCGAGCAGCCGAGCGGTGCCCGTCACGCGCCTCTCTCTCTCCCTCTCCCTCTCTCTCTCGCGCTCTCTTGGGTCGCATCGGGTCGGGTCTCTGCGCGCTGAGCCGATCATCATTTTAGCGGTAGGTCCAGGTTAATTTATTCTAAATGGCTTTTTGAAATCCCCGAAAACACAAGACAAGAAATTTACTTATGACGTTCTCCTCTCCACCACACCCCCGCCATAAAGATCCCAGAGCGAAAGATAGGGAAAGGGGGGAGAGAGAAACCGAATCTTGATGATTCAGACCGTGGGCCCAGGCATATTTTTCTCACTTTGGCGTGTCTGCGTGTTGTTAGCAACGAAATTGATGAGTTCGAGCAGGTTATAAAACTCGATACCTTTTGGCTACCTTTTGTTACCTCTCCTGTTGTCGTTGTTGTTGCTGCTGTTACGAGTCGAAAAGCCGAAATACAATAACACAAATTAATATAAGAAGATGAGACAAATTTAGCCGCCGACAAAAGAGAGTGCTACACAGCAGCGATCGCCCCCGTTCCTCTTGCGACACCAACGCGCAGCCCAAACTTCATAACGAGAAAGTTATAAATTTTGGTATTTTCATTTGCCCGGAGAATTCTTCGCGGCAACCACGGGCATGTGTTATATAGAGGTCTGCAACTGGTGGGGTCTCGAAACTGTCATCGTTGGCTGCTTGTTTACACGCTCGTAATACGCGCCGTAATGTCGTGTAGTTTGTGGGCTCTCCACTCTTCACTCTCCACTCTTCTCTCTCTACACTCTTCACTCTCTACTGAGCTCGTCTTCAAGCTAGTTTTGTGCAGGAATTACTATAATTAAGTCGGGCAGAAAGTAAAGCCAATGCGTTGATACAAAGTTGGCACGAACTGCAGACAGACTTGGTTTTTGCCGACTTCGTAGGTTCTCGACTCAAGGTTGAAGTTATCATAAAGATGCGATCGATGAGAGATAAGCAAATGTGAGATATATGCATGAAGATAAGCGCAGAGAGAGAGAAAATTGTAGAGAGTAAAAGAAGGAAGTAGCAATTCGAGATAGATTGTGAGAAACAGAACTATATCGCATATATTTATATGTCTTAAGAAAGAGAGAGGCAGATATTGTAGAAAGGGGTGGAAGCAAGAGAAGTAAATCTTTTGTTTATTATACTATAGCTTACCCATATATTTGCACACTTTATCGGTTAAGATTCTTCGATATTTAAGTTCAGATTAAATTATAATCTTCTTTCAAAGAACTTGCCTTGCACATTTCACCATAACTCTTATGTTTCTCTCCCTTTCTCTCTCCATCTCTCTCTCCCTCTCGCAGACTCTATAGAGCACTCTTATTGCAGTTTTTTACCGGCACAAATTTCCCCCATGTCGGCCCGCAGCTATTTTGATTGCAGAGTTACAACATCTTGTAAACACGAGAGTTTTTCGGCTCTTTGGAGTTTTCTTCAGGCTTTATTCTTCGACATGTTGGGCAATTTGGCAGTACCAGCAATTTGGCGAGCCAAGAAGAACATGTCAACGTCTCGAGGGTCTCGACGCATCGCAGTCTCTTCTTTGCTTTTGGTTTTGATAACCCTTGCGGGGCTGTAGCAATCAAGTGTTGTTGTAATCAATGGCTTCATAACTGCCAGCTTAATTTCTTCATATTGTCGAAGACTTTCTTTTTATATGGTAGAAAATCAGAGAAACCGGAGAAGGGTTGGACATGTCAACAAACCGTTAGCGCGGCAAGCTCCTTTCTCCAAAAAAAAAAATACAGCAAACGGATGCGAGCGCCGGCAATTCATCAGGCATGAACGAACCTCTCTCTCTCTCTTTTCCTTTCTCTCTCTGTCGCATTCTCGTACGCCGCATATATAATTATGCTTCGATGGATCTCGCATCTCGGTATACTCTCTGGTATTTTGATTGATTTTAATGGTCGGCAAATCAATTGCGACGCCGCCAACGAAGACGACGCCGACGCAGCCAAACGAAGCGCCGAAAACGTGGTCATCCTTAATTCAATAATGAATACGTAAAGCTATGCTTAGACCGCGATCTATAGCTTGGGCTGCCCCCACCACCCGCTCTCTCTCTCTCTCTCTCTCTCTATCTCACTCAGCCCGCAAACATGGCCACACACTGCCTGCTCTGGCCAAGCTTGGCCTGCTTTCCTGCCTCATCGCGAAAGTCTCAAAAAGCGCGCGACGGCTTTCTTCTTCCTCTTTGGTTTTCCTCTTCGTTTTCGTCGTGTGTTTCGTTCTTGGCTTCGTTCTCGTCGTCGTCGTCGTCGTCGTCCGTCCGTCGTGTCGGCCCGGGCACAAAGAGTCGGCGCTCTTTGATCAGCATATATAAAATACTATGGCCACGCCCTTTAAAAGGTAGATTAAACGAGATGGCGCTCGGCCAACGTATACTTAGCTTAACGTTACGTAAAGAGCAATGAAGTCAGTCAGACAGGCGGACAGGCAGACGGACAGGCGGACGATGGAGACGACGACGAGATCCACTTCGACCTGAACTTGCAGCAACAACGTCTGCATGACGCTCACAACCCGAGGCGCACTTGGGCTGCAGTTGCACGATCAGGTCGCTGAGAAAGAGAGACAAAGAGGGAGGAAGGCAGGGAGACTGTGGGGGATACTGATTGTTTCCTTGTGTAAAAACAATATAATGAAAATAAATTGCAATTTTAAAAGACTTTCTTATAAGTTTAAAGTGAATTATTAAGCAGTTGGTAGCACATATCGTAGCAATATCAATTTGGGAACAAGTCTATTTGGTATTTTTGATTATAATTGGAAATTTTTTAAGCATTTGTGTAGATATACTTCAAAACAAAAGATTTAAGAGAGGTTTATATCGTCAATAACATATTAATATACAAGTAGCATCTATAATATATTTGTAAGGATTAAGCCTGAGTGTAGTTATGATCTCAGACTAAGTGTAAAGCATATTTGCTATATTTTCTTATATATTACCAACTTTATGGTATAAAAATGCTATAAACCTTATGCATATATGTATTAAATTTAATAATCTAACCTAGACAGTCTACTTTAACCATGCTGGGCCTTCTTGGCCTTTTCAGTTTTTGCGTGCATCCCTCGCACTTTGGCCCACAGTGCGAGAATTGCTTGGTCAGAGCAGAAATAATAAAAATTATGTTGCCTTGCAATTTGGATGCAGTGCCCAATGAAGCGGCAACTGCGACCAGGCACAGAGCAGCGTCCGTCCCCCTACTTGTCTGCCGCTGCCGTTCCCCGTTTTTCGCCTGCAGCCTGCGCGGAGCTGCTTCTGCGCGTTGCCCTGGACTGCATCACTTTTTTATGTTTGCACGGCTTTTAGGCCAAGGCGTCGGCAGGTTGCCGGGCCACAAAGGGTTGGGGGGTGGCGGCGATGGTTTCGTGGGGTGTACGGGGCGCGTTGTTAAGTGAAAATCTGGCGGGGCAATCGCTAACATCAGCTAACAATGGTCATCATCATTAAAACGCGATCAAAGCCGCGCAATGCGGCGTGGTTTGAAGATCTTCTGCACTCGTTACGCCGAATCCTGATTGAGTGACCTTCTGCGGGCTTACCCTACCCCGCCTTCCGCTATTTGCCACACCCCTTTCGCTGGGCACAAACTGGGGCAGGTCCGAAATTAGCTGGCTTAATGTCTTTATAAGTAGCCTGTTTATGTGTGTGTGTGTGTTAGTAGGCTACACTCGGCGGAAAAAGTGAATGTAGCAATCGAAAATCGGTTGCTTATTAATTTTAATATAATTTTGTACAGTGTATCGATCGATCGATTTACCAAAAGGTGCTTGTAATCAAAACCGTTTAAAAACAACACACTAATTGAGTTAGAAGTCCGTCGGGGGCTTTGAACTGGCCGACAGATGAAAGAGACCGACACGTTTTATTGGTGGCACAACAAAAAGCGTTGACAACACTACAAAGCCCTATAGGCACTATACGCTCCCCCCCCTGCCTGCCTGCCCTCGCCCCCTGCATGGCGACTAGATGAATGGAAGCAGCGCAACAAAGCGAAGATGATGATGCGATGATGCCGAACAAACCGCTAACATGGCCCAGAGACATTGTCCCAATGGCTTTTCGAAACTCAGCTGCTTAATGAGCATTAGCTCGATTTGTATTACAATAACGAGCAGGGGAATTCGAGGGGATGGAGCGGAAGCGGGATCGGGCGGAGTAGGCGGGGTACAGCCAGCAGAAGAAACAGCAGAAGAAGAAGAGGAAGAAGCGTTGATATTATGACAAGCTGTCATAAATTACAAATTAATGAATCGCCAACTGAATCGACTGACTGACTGGCTGACACGCAATGTTTCTTAGTCAGGATTGCGGGAAATACCCTAGACAGAGAGAGAGAGAGAGAGAGAGAGAGAGAGAGAGAGAGAGAGAGAGAGAGAGAGAGAGAGAGAGAGAGAGAGAGAGAGAGCGAGAGAGAGAGTAGACTGTTTGTTGGGCTGTGTGAAGAAGTAGCAAGTATTTTCTACGATACTTGTTAAATACTCTATAATACTTATAATATTTTATTAATCACATTAGAGACTTATATAAGCGATTAACCAACATATAAGCCGAACCCTATTGAGTTTTTCTGAATAAATGTAGAATTGAGCTTTAATCTTCTTTTCCACGTTTTATTTTGATACTCTGATACTGATGAAATAATACATAATTCTTCTAAGGATTATTTTTATTATTATTCAATACCTTTTACTATTAATCTGAATTTATTCGATATCTAGAGATATATTATATTTTACATATCTAAACTATTTAGCACAACGTCTAATCCCTATAGATAGTATCTACCCAGTCTACTCATGCTTTGCCTTAGAACATTCAGTTCTCCGCATACAGGGTATCTAAACAGTCTTTCACACATGCTTGCTTTTGTTGGGGTAGTCTCTGCAGCTCCCGCTCTGTCTCTTCCTCTCTCCCTCTCTCGCTGAGGACAGCCACAGACTGCAGGTAGCCCGCTCGTTTTGTCTGTATGTGTGTGCAGGGTCGCCGGTGCGATCCATCTAGATCTGAGACTTGATTTCCATTGATATGCAGTTGTTGTTGTTGCTGCGGGTCTCCCTGGCTGTTTGGTTTCTCAGGTGGCGGCGTTGCCACCGCATTGGCTTGCCTACCTTACACCTCTGCGGAGAGTGGAGATCAAAGACGGCACTGCCGACTTAATAACATGAATTAATCTTCTCATTGTTAGGCGAGTGAACTAGACAGAGTGCAGTGGAGAGGGCAGACGAGGAGAGAGAGAGAGAGTGCACAGGGTATGTGCATGCGTGCCAAAAATTACAGTACAACACGCAACGAGGTATGCTAATCCATATCTGTATCGCAGTCGCAGTCGCAGTCGGCGTTGCAGTCGCCGCTAAGCAGGCACAGTTAACGCGGCGCACACGGAAAAAGCGGCGTTTAATTTGAATTTGATTTGATTTGGCTTTGCCTTCGATTTCGGTTTGATTTCATTCATTATTTTTTTACCGCAAAAGGCCCGCAGCATGAAACAGTGAGAGAGAGAGCGAGAGTAAGATACATTCAATGATAGCGAGAGAGAGAGAGAGAGTGCGAGAACGAAGCTGATCAAGCGTGGAGGCCGTTGGGCAAAGCGAATCAGTTGGCAAATTGACCAAGCAGCACTATAGCGCAGGGTATGTGGACTTTGGTAGGCAGTTGGTCAGCATACTTGTGGAAGCGTTAGTTATCTTAAAGAAATTAAAAATACATATTGACTAGATCACAAAATCGATCTATAATCGATCGATTAACGCCTATACACATTTGTATTGAAGAACCTCTTTGTAATTGGCTGCTGATATATCAATACCTTCAACAAACAATTCTTTTACAGGTGCAAATTTCTAAATTTAAATATATACTCGAAGTTATCGATACATTTCGTTTTCATACATATCGACTAATCATAATATATGTATACAGTTATTTAAGAGACATATTTTAGCAGTATGTTATCAGCAGACAAGTCACGCAAATGTTTTCGATAATAATATCGACAGAGTTATCGATAATCTTATCGATAAAGTTATCGACATTGTTATAGAACATGTTATCAAGTTATACTATTACCGATAAGTGTTGTAATAATATTATCGATTTGTTATCGATAGTGTATCAACCTGAATGCTTTGATAAATGATCGCTGTCGCTGTTTGTTGTCCGTTTGTGATGTGCGAGAGATCAAAGTAAACATGCCGCCGGCCGCGAAGCTGAGAAATCAAAAGGGAAAGAGAGTGAGAGGGAGAGAGAGAGAGAGAGAGAGAGAGAGGGAAGCGTAGCCCGGGGTGGGGAAGGGAACTCAAACGTGGCGAATATGTAGACGATATTGATCGAACTGCGACGAAGCTGATCAACGGCAGCAGCGACGTAGGCAGCGACAGCGACAGCGACAGCATCGGCAGCCGTAAAGTATTTGAAATGACTTTCCGGCGTGAGCGAGTGGAAAATGAAACGAGCGCAACAAATTAGCTAATCAACGCCCATTAGTAGGCGAGTAGCCGATGCCGATTGGAGTCGGGGGTCGTCCAATTGAACGTATAGTTGGACTATTGGAATTTATGATAAATTTCCGTTAATATGCGGCAGCGGCAGCACGAGCAGATCTCACAATTCAAAAACAAGTTAATTTTCAGCCAGTTCCCTCTGCCCCTCGTCTTGCCGCCTGCTGCAGCCTGCCTGCCTGCGCCACTGTGATAAAGCAGGCAATTTTATAACGCAGCGTTACGCAGCAGGACGACCGACTGTCTGGCTATAAAGTGAGTGTATGAGTGTGTGTGTAAGTGTGAGTGTGAGTGCGTGCATACAAGTGCGTGTGCTAATAACACATAATTTTCTTGTAAAACAACCGCTGCGCGTCGTTATCGTTATCGTTATCGTTATCATTATTGCGCGTTTTTATGCGCGCCTGCATGTTGCCAGTTGGCAAAAAGGCGTTGGCTCCACTCACTCGATTCCCCCTCTCCCCCTGCCTTCCCTGCGCAACTCTCTGCTTGCCAAGTCGACAATATTATTTTATTTATGTTTATCGATATTGTCGGACAGATAAGCAGTTCCAGAGCCCGAGCCTGAGCCCGAGTTCAGCGCGCTGAGGTTGCGCTCGTAGGTTTCCATTTTAGTGTGTGCCGTTAAATGCAAGTTGCAAGTGGTAAGTTGAAAGTTGATTAGACAGAGAAGAGTAGGAGTGAGAGACAGCAAGAAAAAATGAGACAGCGAGAGAGAGAGGGAGAGAATAAGAGTGGGAGCAGGAAAAGTGGTTTGAAAATACCTTTGATTAAGTAAGTAATAAGCGAAAACTTGTTAAAAAGTTCGCGTTATTTATTTTTATTAGGAAAATACAGTTGGAAATAATTAACTTTCTAAAGACATGTAAGATTTACAAATATTATCCATTGACACTAAATTTCCAACCACTTAAGGATCTTTATCTTATTTTTATTATTATCATATTGTTTTCCTAAACACATTGCTTTATAAAAGAAAAGTTTGCAGTCTTTTATAGATTCGTATTCTTTAGATATATTATAGTATTCTGCTGGCAAAACTGTATAGATCTTGTAGATCCGTATGCCCTAGATATATGTAGTTGGCAGACCTTTGTATATTTGTTGTTGCCAAATTAATTAAAAATAAATATTTTTGGATTTGTTTTGATAGTTGTCTATTATCTGGTTTTCTTTATTTCTTATTTTCGTTACACATGGATATATCTTCATTCTTCCCTTTCTCCTCGCTCTTTATCGATCCCTGCCTCCTGCTGCTTTGGCAACTTGTTTGCAGTTGCTTCAAGCGAACGTATTAGGCTTAACTTGTACGGGTATCTTTGAGGAACTTGTTCGCGCTCTCTAAACCGGACATTAGCGAATGCATAAGGGTCCCCAATTGCATTTGCATGCGGCGGCTGTAAAACTAGTTGACCAGGCCAGGCATGGCCTGAGACGGGACGGATAAACTGCGCGAGTGAAACCATAAATTAAAGTATCAAAATGCGTGTACAACAGCTCAGCTCAGTCAGGGGTGCGGGGTATCGGGGTGCGGTGGGGGAGTAGCGGGCTACGGGGTGCAGGGTGCAGGGGATCCAGCAGGAATTTGGCGCAGCGGCAGCTTGAGGAAGGCGTTGGCCACCTGACGACACGTCAGCGGCGATTGTTAAGCCGTTGATATATTTGGCCAAGTGGGCATATTTGTGTGTGCATGACTGTATGTCGAATGAGTATGTATGTATGCGTGTAGGTAGTCAGATCAGCTATAAGGCCTTGGCAGCGATGGGCGTGGCATGGGTTTTGCGTGCGCCTATGCGCGGCACAAAACAATAAATTCTCCACAATAATGTGCAACAATTTGTGGCAGATTTATTTAATTGCTTGCAACACACACACAAACACACGCACACACGGAGATACACACACGCGTTGCCAACTCAGCGTATTATTAAAAATGTCTTCGCAAATATGAAAATGCGACAACTTTTTCGCTGTCGCCGGCTGCGTCGCTGTCGGCGTCCTTTTTTTTGTGCGGCGCTCTTGGAATTTATTTAATTAAATCTACGCCCCGTTGGCTGCCGCACTGCTGCTCAGGTCGGCCAAATACGCATAAATTGTGTTGTTTATGCAGTTCCCCCCCTTGGCACAGCGCTCTTACCCTTACTCGCTCCGCCTGCCATTACGCATACGCCGCGTATGCCGCCGCTGCCGTCGCTTATTGCGGCTGATTGCCCCACAAAACAGCACACTGCGCAGTGCGAGCGAGACGGATAGAACAACTGGCCAAGAATTGATGACTTTTGACAATTTCATTGGCATCGACGCAGCAGCAGAAGCAGCAGAAGCAGCAGAAGCAGCAGCGCAGCAGCTGCTAAACGCCTCGCATTGAGTTGACAGCGAAATGCGCGTTGGCTGCCACCTGAGTTGAAGACGAGGCAGGCAGCACCTGGACAACAGTTGAGAAGCAGTTGAGCAACTGTTTACGAGTACCGTTAAGCAAATGATAATTAGTGGCAATCAATTTGCAAACCGAGCGCGGACTACGCCCAATCTAACTGGAAATCGAATTGAAGCACACTATCGCTGTAGGATTAACTTTGATACCAATTTTTATTGGATAATTTCTTGATTTCGTATACCCTGTGAACATAGAAAAAGGGTAGTTTCACTTGTATATACATACAGATATTATTCTTGCATTATTTGCCTGCTGTGTCTATTTATACGCTTATCTGTCTGTATAAACATTGAGATCTCAACTGTTACTAAAGTTAGAGTGTTCAAATTTCGTAAGAAGTTCCTTGTATGCTTACGACAGCTCAAGCTTTTATTAAATATAGTGTGGCAAGCCCAACGTCTTCATAAATCCATACTCTATAGATAAAGCAAAGCTTTCACTATTCGCTAGTGGAATTTTAGTTAAATAACTAAAAAATCTCTTATATAGTATACATTACCTACATGTACATTCATTATTACATCATTAGTATCCTGATTCCTTTTATTTGTTTGTACGAACGCAAAGATCTCAGTTATTACTCAAGTTAGCGTAAAGAAATTTCATACTCAGGTACTTGTATACTAAATACAGCTCAAGCTGCTATAAAATATAGGACGCCATGCCCACTGCCTTCATAAATCGCAACTCTATTGATAAAGTTAAGTTTTTACTGTAATTTAAGCTTTAAAACTACGAAAAATATGAACTGATTTCATATTTGCCCCCTAGAATTCCCAAACTCTCAAGAAGTGCTATAAATACCTCTGGGCACACTCATTGTGCCCTCCGTTGCCATCGCCTTTGTTGGCAACCGCGAGCCAATTCAAGTTGGGATGCGCGCATTTACTTTCAAGCTGCTTGCCTTATAAGTAAGTAGCTTGGCCATTGTCAGCCATGATCCAGCAACAACAACAATAAGAACATCAACTACTACAACTACAACAACGGGGACAACAAAGACGCATAGTTAAGCATAATTTAATAGATACGCGGCCAAGTTTCGCAGTTGGCAGTTGGCTTTATGGTTGACACTATTGTCTAGGCCAAGTTTGTATGTGGCTGTCGTAAAGTGATGAATGCATTATTATTACTATTATTGTTATTGTTGCTGTTGCTGTTGCTGTACAGCCTGCCTGCCCGACTGCTGGTAGTGTGCATACTTTGTTAGGTCTTTGTTGAAAAGCGTTAATTGAGTGTTGCGAATGTGCAACGGCAATTGAAATTGTTTATGACTTGCAGTTGCAGTCGACACGATGCGGGGCCAAACAACAATATGATGCAATTGCCAGTAAGAGAAAGAGTGAGAGAGTGAGAAAGGAGGAATGGTATAAAGAAAGAGCTAATGGAATAGCAGCATGTACAAAAAATATTGTAAGGTACACTCAAACGAATTCCTAGGTAGAGTTTCAAACTGATATGAAAGAGTATAAATATGCTAGAATTTCTGGAAATACTATGAATATTCTAGAATTCTCTAAAATATGTTTTTTTAAAAGTGAATTTTAAGTTATACAAAACTACATGCAAAACAAATTTGTTTACTTTCTATAATCCATCAATTTCATAGATAACTGACTGGAAATTTGAATAAAATATGTAAACAACTCTAGGTAAGTTAACTTTACTAAATCGTCCAAATTATATAGTTATTAAAAAAATCTTAAATAAATCCCCATGTTCTTATACTACACTCAGTTTTCTCTCAGTGCACTCTCCAACAATTATGACATTAAGCACTTTGGCTAATCGGCGGCGACATCTGACTGAAGTCCTGATCACAAAAGGATCGCATGCTCGAGTACTTGAGGGGCAGAAAGAGAGAGAGAGAGAGCGATAGGTGTCTGCAGGGACAGAGTAAGACAGAGGAAGAGTGCACACTTTGAGCCAGCATTCGCCTTTGGTATTTGGCGTCTAATTAGAGCCTGGCAGATATCGGTATATGGTATAGCATTATTAGTAATTCCACTTGAACCAAACTGGCAGCCACTTGAAGGCGACTCCCGTCGCCGTTCGATTCTCAACGATTCTCGGCAGCGTTTTTCTTGTATTTAGTGCGTTTTAATTGCCGTAATTAGCGAGAGACATTCAAGTGCATTTTGAGGCGCCGCCGGCTGCCAGTCTCGAATCTTGAGTCTTCAGTTTTCCTGCTGCTGTCTCCGATTGATGCCCAGCTCCAACATGGCCACCGTTCCAATGGCGGAAGCAATTGCCGGGGCCGCTCGCAAAGATACGCAATAAATTAACACCAAACCGATTAGTGAAAAGTGCCGATCCGTATCGGGACACATGTTTTGTGTGTTCTACTACTATATGTATATGTATGTATGTTTTCCTGCCCATGATAAGCCCTGGGGCCAAACGCCCCATGTACACTTTGGCATATTCGCTTCTGCGAGTGCATTAAAACCAATTAAGCTGCCCGACTTTGATGGGCGCGTCAGATAGGCCGCAGGTTAAGATCAGCCCTGAGACTGACGCGTCTAATGAGCTCGTTTACATAGGCCTCATTCATTCGATTTGTCTACACTCTTCAGTTTTTATGCCTCTTCTAATGGCGTTTATACTCGTATTCTTCAATCGCGTAAATAGTTAACCGAGTAGAATAAAGTAAGTTGTTCAAGCAAAGATCTATTACGGAGTCACTTCATTGAGACTTCTTTTTTTACTTGTTGGTAATAAAATGTGGAACAGTAAGTTGGATAGAAGAGAGGAAAGAGTTAGCTTTAGGAAGCGCTCTCATAAAAGTTTGTTTCCATGGTTTACTTTGCAGTAATTAACATTTCCTTCTATATTTTAAACTCTCTTTATTCACGGAGTTTGCTATCGAAATTCTCCGAAGCTACTTGACCGAGTTGTATGAAGTTTTGTGAGCACATTGTATAGATCTGGGAATCGGCCAAAATTTATTTTTTATATTACTAAACTTTCTGAAAATCTCAATAATTGCTGAACAGATATACTCATTGTAAACCAGAGGTGTGTCTTCTTTTTATAACTTAGTGAGTATTTAAATATATTGTTTGAATACCAATAATCATATATCATAATATCATATATCTTCAATAGTGTGATCCTTAAGATTCACTGATTCGACTTTCTCTTTCGACCTTCAACTACTGCAGTTTTATTTACTTTTCAATCGACAATTTTCGCAATCAAACCAATTGGTTAAGCAATTCTGCTGTTCTTTCATTCATTGCAGCAATTCTGCACTTGTACGTTTAATTATGGCTTATAGAACTGGACAGACTGTCACGATGGGGTATGGTAATGCAACCCGCACCTGTAAGTGCTGACAAAGGTGTAAAAGAGAACTGGAATGTCACGTCAAGTCAACTCGCTAGACATGTCCGTTAAATGATAAAAGTGCCAGCACGAGGCCCCCCGAAAAACCCCGAACCCAACTCGAGTGGCACTTGGGTTTGGCTAACCCTTATGTCTTTCAGCTTTTTTTCGGCTAGTTTGGCTGGCCCCGGCTCTGGCCCCTGGCATTTATGTTTAACACTTTAATTGTGATTACAACAAGCTGCAATCAAATGGAGACGAAATGTATCAGAATCGAGTGGGAACAACGTGGCGAGCAAGCTGGCCTGACTGACGGACGGACGGTTGGATGGATGGATGAGTGGACTGGGTGGGGCGAGGGGAACGGGCAGAGAGTCGCAAACTTGCACCGCCGGCGGCATTGGCTGCCGACTGAGCTGAGTCCGACTTCGACTGCCCTCGCGCTCGCCCTCGCCCGGCTCTGGCTTTGGCTTATGTTTAACAGGAATAACAACAAGCGCGTCATGTCGCTGGCTTTATTAAATTACTTGTCAAAAGTGCTCACTCACACACACTCACATACACTCACACACACTCACACACACACACACACGCATACACTGCCAAACAGGCTCTGACTGGGACTGCAGGCAGGCAGGCAGGCAGCGTCGCGTCGTTGCACATGAAACAAACCGACGACGCCTGCACAAAAACCTCATAAGCATATGAGGCCAGTGAGGTGTGTGACTGTGTGTAACTGTGTGTGTGTGTGTGTCGGAGGTATACATAACGTAAGTATGTGCCGCCTTTCGTTGGCATAACGAGACTTGTCACAACAATTGCGCAAAATGAAAAAACCCAACGACGCGTTGTCGCGAGGGGGCAAGAAAAAAAATCAATTATTGCCAAAGCGATTTTTAGCGCTGCGAGTACGCAACACGTATACGCGCCGTGGGCAGCCGTCCCTTGCCTTGCTCCCTGGTTCCCCGCACACACTGCTAAGGGGGATTAATTAATCTTGTCAACGACTGCAAGTCATTTGGGCAGCAACAACTACGACTACAACAACAACTGCTGCAAATAGTCAAATTAATTTTCTTCACACTTGAATCAAACGATTAGGCAAACACACAGAGGCGACTTTCCCTACCACTGCTCCGACTCCCCACACCCGCATCCTCCTACCTCTCACTCTCCCTGCCATGCCCTTGTGCTGTGCGGGTGATGAAGGTGTTAAATGTTTTGTTGACATTGGCAGCAGCAACCGCCCCCTTTGTGTGTGTGTGTGTGCGACGCATTTCGAGGAAACATTTTTCACAGCTTCTCTGCCAGATTTTACCATGAAGTTTGTCAATGACTTCGGGTTGTTCTCGCACCCGTTGTTGTTGTTGCTGTGGTTCCTGTTTTTGTTGTTGTTGTTGTTGTTGCTGTGGTTCCTGTTGTTGCCTGTACCATTGCGGTGGTTGTTGTAAACACA
The DNA here is from genome assembly GCA_018151445.1 of Zaprionus inermis. Classification (NCBI taxonomy): domain Eukaryota; kingdom Metazoa; phylum Arthropoda; class Insecta; order Diptera; family Drosophilidae; genus Zaprionus; species Zaprionus inermis. Next base: position 115,847 of record JAECXD010001328.1, on the reverse strand, counting down.
ACTTGCGCATTTTTCCAACTCATCACATCGCATCGCATTCTTGATACGATTTTCGGCTTTGATTGTTCGAAATTGTTGGAAAATTTGTTATGCTTTATATGGACGGGGGAAATGCAACATAAAAGGCGGGACAACACACTGAAAAAGGGAGTATAACGGGTGTGTAAACGGCACCGGAAAGCTAAGAAGTGTCGAAGGAAATAATTGTATGGCTGTTGAAAGAAGAAATTGAAGTTTTAATGAACTGAGAGAAAGAGAGAGATGTGTCGATGTTTTGATAATACGAGAACATATCTTTGAGGGATCTGTTGTTTCCCTTAATTCTCCTTTAGATAAGATCATCAAAAGTGTATTAACAGACTGCCAAAACTGTTTACTCATTATAATAAATGCAATAAGTACATCTGCCCCATATGCATCTCTCCGCCTGATCGATTCGTTGCGCCCCAATGTGCTCGCCTCAACTGGAGCACATGTCGATCCTCGAGCAGAGCCGAACTAATCGCCGCTGGTTAACATTAAATTTTGCATTACAAAGCGCATTCATCTCGCATCAAACGATGCCCCCAGAGAGGGAGATTGAGCGAGAGCGGGAGAGAGAGGTGTGGACAGCCCAAAGTGAGTTCATCAACAGGCGCACCTGCTGGCGCAACGAATCACTCGAGAACATAGACAGACAGCCAGAGAAACACCTTGTCCCTTGTACTGGGACACTTCTGCAGGCAGGCACTTCCTTCGGCCCTTCCTCTCTTCCTCCCTTCCTCCACGGCCATCAACAGTTCTTCTTCATATCAAACGCGATCCGTAACTGTGAATAATTTCCCCATCCGCTCGTTGAGTCTGCGTTGCGACTCGTTTCCTCGTTCCTTGTTTGTTCTGCGTCGTTGGTATCTGTATCTGTATCTGTATCTGTATCTGTATCTGTATCTGTATCTGTATCTGTATCTGTATCTGTATCTGTATCTGTATCTGTATCTGTATCTGTATCTGTATCTGTATCTGTATCTGTATCTGTATCTGTATCTGTATCTGTATCTGTATCTGTATCTGTATCTGTATCTGTATCTGTATCTGTATCTGTATCTGTATCTGTATCTGTATCTGTATCTGTATCTGTATCTGTATCTGTATCTGTATCTGTATCTGTATCTGTATCTGTATCTGTATCTGTATCTGTATCTGTATCTGTATCTGTATCTGTATCTGTATCTGTATCTGTATCTGTATCTGTATCTGTATCTGTATCTGTATCTGTATCTGTATCTTAGTATCTGTATCTGTATCTGTATCTGTATCTGTATCTGTATCTGTATCTGTATCTGTATCTGTATCTGTATCTGTATCTGTATCTGTATCTGTATCTGTATCTGTATCTGTATCTGTATCTGTATCTGTATCTGTATCTGTATCTGTATCTGTATCTGTATCTGTATCTGTATCTGTATCTGTATCTGTATCTGTATCTGTATCTGTATCTGTATCTGTATCTGTATCTGTATCTGTATCTGTATCTGTATCTGTATCTGTATCTGTATCTGTATCTGTATCTGTATCTGTATCTGTATCTGTATCTGTATCTGTATCTGTATCTGTATCTGTATCTGTATCTGTATCTGTATCTGTATCTGTATCTGTATCTGTATCTGTATCTGTATCTGTATCTGTATCTGTATCTGTATCTGTATCTGTATCTGTATCTGTATCTGTATCTGTATCTGTATCTGTATCTGTATCTGTATCTGTATCTGTATCTGTATCTGTATCTGTATCTGTATCTGTATCTGTATCTGTATCTGTATCTGTATCTGTATCTGTATCTGTATCTGTATCTGTATCTGTATCTGTATCTGTATCTGTATCTGTATCTGTATCTGTATCTGTATCTGTATCTGTATCTGTATCTGTATCTGTATCTGTATCTGTATCTGTATCTGTATCTGTATCTGTATCTGTATCTGTATCTGTATCTGTATCTGTATCTGTATCTGTATCTGTATCTGTATCTGTATCTGTATCTGTATCTGTATCTGTATCTGTATCTGTATCTGTATCTGTATCTGTATCTGTATCTGTATCTGTATCTGTATCTGTATCTGTATCTGTATCTGTATCTGTATCTGTATCTGTATCTGTATCTGTATCTGTATCTGTATCTGTATCTGTATCTGTATCTGTATCTGTATCTGTATCTGTATCTGTATCTGTATCTGTATCTGTATCTGTATCTGTATCTGTATCTGTATCTGTATCTGTATCTGTATCTGTATCTGTATCTGTATCTGTATCTGTATCTGTATCTGTATCTGTATCTGTATCTGTATCTGTATCTGTATCTGTATCTGTATCTGTATCTGTATCTGTATCTGTATCTGTATCTGTATCTGTATCTGTATCTGTATCTGTATCTGTATCTGTATCTGTATCTGTATCTGTATCTGTATCTGTATCTGTATCTGTATCTGTATCTGTATCTGTATCTGTATCTGTATCTGTATCTGTATCTGTATCTGTATCTGTATCTGTATCTGTATCTGTATCTGTATCTGTATCTGTATCTGTATCTGTATCTGTATCTGTATCTGTATCTGTATCTGTATCTGTATCTGTATCTGTATCTGTATCTGTATCTGTATCTGTATCTGTATCTGTATCTGTATCTGTATCTGTATCTGTATCTGTATCTGTATCTGTATCTGTATCTGTATCTGTATCTGTATCTGTATCTGTATCTGTATCTGTATCTGTATCTGTATCTGTATCTGTATCTGTATCTGTATCTGTATCTGTATCTGTATCTGTATCTGTATCTGTATCTGTATCTGTATCTGTATCTGTATCTGTATCTGTATCTGTATCTGTATCTGTATCTGTATCTGTATCTGTATCTGTATCTGTATCTGTATCTGTATCTGTATCTGTATCTGTATCTGTATCTGTATCTGTATCTGTATCTGTATCTGTATCTGTATCTGTATCTGTATCTGTATCTGTATCTGTATCTGTATCTGTATCTGTATCTGTATCTGTATCTGTATCTGTATCTGTATCTGTATCTGTATGTATCTGTATCTGTATCTGTATCTGTATCTGTATCTGTATCTGTATCTGTATCTGTATCTGTATCTGTATCTGTATCTGTATCTGTATCTGTATCTGTATCTGTATCTGTATCTGTATCTGTATCTGTATCTGTATCTGTATCTGTATCTGTATCTGTATCTGTATCTGTATCTGTATCTGTATCTGTATCTGTATCTGTATCTGTATCTGTATCTGTATCTGTATCTGTATCTGTATCTGTATCTGTATCTGTATCTGTATCTGTATCTGTATCTGTATCTGTATCTGTATCTGTATCTGTATCTGTATCTGTATCTGTATCTGTATCTGTATCTGTATCTGTATCTGTATCTGTATCTGTATCTGTATCTGTATCTGTATCTGTATCTGTATCTGTATCTGTATCTGTATCTGTATCTGTATCTGTATCTGTATCTGTATCTGTATCTGTATCTGTATCTGTATCTGTATCTGTATCTGTATCTGTATCTGTATCTGTATCTGTATCTGTATCTGTATCTGTATCTGTATCTGTATCTGTATCTGTATCTGTATCTGTATCTGTATCTGTATCTGTATCTGTATCTGTATCTGTATCTGTATCTGTATCTGTATCTGTATCTGTATCTGTATCTGTATCTGTATCTGTATCTGTATCTGTATCTGTATCTGTATCTGTATCTGTATCTGTATCTGTATCTGTATCTGTATCTGTATCTGTATCTGTATCTGTATCTGTATCTGTATCTGTATCTGTATCTGTATCTGTATCTGTATCTGTATCTGTATCTGTATCTGTATCTGTATCTGTATCTGTATCTGTATCTGTATCTGTATCTGTATCTGTATCTGTATCTGTATCTGTATCTGTATCTGTATCTGTATCTGTATCTGTATCTGTATCTGTATCTGTATCTGTATCTGTATCTGTATCTGTATCTGTATCTGTATCTGTATCTGTATCTGTATCTGTATCTGTATCTGTATCTGTATCTGTATCTGTATCTGTATCTGTATCTGTATCTGTATCTGTATCTGTATCTGTATCTGTATCTGTATCTGTATCTGTATCTGTATCTGTATCTGTATCTGTATCTGTATCTGTATCTGTATCTGTATCTGTATCTGTATCTGTATCTGTATCTGTATCTGTATCTGTATCTGTATCTGTATCTGTATCTGTATCTGTATCTGTATCTGTATCTGTATCTGTATCTGTATCTGTATCTGTATCTGTATCTGTATCTGTATCTGTATCTGTATCTGTATCTGTATCTGTATCTGTATCTGTATCTGTATCTGTATCTGTATCTGTATCTGTATCTGTATCTGTATCTGTATCTGTATCTGTATCTGTATCTGTATCTGTATCTGTATCTGTATCTGTATCTGTATCTGTATCTGTATCTGTATCTTCCACTCGTTTTATGAATAATTCATAGGTTAATTGCCTACACCTTGTCGGGAAACTAGTTTCCCCGCCGTGGCGCCAAGTGACCCACATAGGAGTGCACATCGCACGCTGCGATAACGAGACACAGAGTCAGCCAAAGTTTTTCCAGTGCACGTCTGCAAGACTGCACTTCGCTCTACCGCTGCACTCTCTCCCTCTCTCTCTCTCTCCCTCTCTCATTCTGTCTGCAGTAGTCGGGCTGCGCTGTCTGTGGACGCATCAATCTCACTTGTGGCATGGTCAGTTGCAATTGCAGTCCGAGCGGGCCGAGTGGCCCCGCGATTGAGCAATGGCCCCGCGGGGTCACGCCGTCGGTGCCAGTGGGGCATGTAGAAAATGCGTTTTTAAATGGCTTTTTATGCGTGGCGCGGGCTTTTGATGTTGCTTCGACAACACATGCCGAAAATTCACAACTCTTTCGTGGCGGTCCTGCGGGGCAGCCTTTGCTACCCCCTGTGCCCCGTGGTTGTCTCACTGTGTGTGGTGATTAATGCTCGGCATAAACGCGAATGCGTTTTTAAGAACTTTGACAAGGTCCTGACTTGCATGGGCCGCCCATATGTCTGGCCAAGGGCGAGTGCGAGTGTGTGTGTGTGTGAGTCATTTGTTTTGGCTTCCTTTTGCCTCTTCCTCTACTGGGTTTGTATGGCAACAGTTGGGCCTCCCATATGGCTCGTATGATAAAGTTATTACCAAAAAATGCGCTGCTTTTCCTCCTGTCTCTCTCTTTCTCTCTCTTTCTGTCGATGCTTGATTTTCGCTTGTCTCTATAGCCTTTATATGACCGGCTTGCCGGCTTTGATCTTGACGCAGTTGCTCCCCACCGCGCCCTTCTTGCGGGGTAATGGGCCAGCAAAGAAAAATGCAACTCGAGCTCAATTAGTGCTCATCAAAAGCGTGCAGGTAACACCTTCAGTGCGTTGCTTTTGCACACCATTCGCACACACGCACAGCAAGGCATGTGTGTGCGAGTGTGTGTTGGCCTTTTAGCAAGCTTCACTATTGTTGTTGCTGCATTCTTTGGCACGTAGCATGCAATTTTCTTAAAGGGTCTGCGAATGTGTCTCTGCCTGCGTGAGTGTGTGTGTTCGTGTACATGTGTGTGTGTGAGTGAGACCACCCATGTGTGTGTGTGCGTGTAGAGCAGTGCTTGGGTTAAGGGATGTGCCGGGGGGCCTGCAGTCGGCCAAATCAGGGGACTGCCTGCCAAATCTGTTGCCACTCTTGGCTCGCTGCCTTTTCTCGCACCCGGCCATGAATGCAAATGCTTTATGGCTAGCGAACACGCAAGTCCATATTTCTATAGCCATTTTACAATAATTTTTAATAAAATATTTCTACTCTTTCGAGGCGCAACCGTTAATTAGCGAACTTATGCGAGCGCCAGCTTGTCAACTTGTTTGCCTGAGGCCGCGATAAAAAGCGGCAAAAAACGGCTAGAAAAATGACAAGCCAGTTGGTTTTAGCTGTTCTGCGATTTTTCATTCCCCCCCTTCCCCTCTCACTCTTTCCTCTGACAATGCCACGCCTCACTGTCCCTCGCCCCTCCCCTGTTCATCTATTAGAATGTGGTTTTTTTTCTCGCCTCGAGTCATTTTTGTTAATTTTTATTGAGGCAATCGCAGTCGATGCGATGTTTTATACTAAGTAAACTTTATAGCCGCAATTTTCAATTTGTTGTTATTGCTCACGTTGCTGTTGCTGTTGCTGTTGTTGGATTCGCCGTTTTAATGTCATTAACACAGAAATTTCTGTTTAAACTTTGCGATGTTATTAATCATTTGAAATGAACTTTTTTTTCGTGTGTATCTGTTGAGTTGTTGCTGTTTTTATTTTTCCACTTTTGGATTTTCCTTTTGTCTGTGTGATTTATGTTTTCGAATATTTTTATCGCTGCTCTATTCAATGAACGACTACGATTGGCGCAGCATCGCATCGTAGTGTTTACACTTCCCGCGGAGCATTTAAAATGAATGAAATCGCAATAAACTGGGAAAGATCTTGGACTTAGGAAAGCGGGGAGTTAGGGGAGATAGAGAAGGGAGACTTTATTTGATTTTGCGCGTTTTTGCGCGTACTCGTGAAGTGAGTGAACTCTTTACTTGCGAAATGAATGAAATTCGAAGTGAATTGTTTGTACAGCAAATTAATACTAGAAAGTCGAATATTATTGATATAGCAATGATATATCGAATCGAAATGCGAAGGAAAGTTATGCCACAGCCAAAACTGTAACTAGTAAAAAAACACCGCGTTCTATCTTGCTGTATCGCATTTTTACTCGGTGCGAAATTGAGCCAAGTATTCTAAATGAACGAAATCACAGACTGAACCGAGTCCATGAAATGTGAATAATTGGTTGAAGCACTCATAAGTAAATAATGATATAGGAATAATTAAGTACTTATTAGTTGACTTCAGCGAACTTGAGCGTAGCTAAACAATTAAAAGTCGTGAATTTCAAATCCTCAGCTATTAATTTATTCATTTATTTCACTTTGTCACAATTTTCCATGGAATTTCAATTGCATTGTCTACTGTTCCACTCAGCATTCTAATCATTCAGCTAAAAATGCTCGTATAACAAGATTGATAGATTGATAGACCACACTCATACCAAAGAGTAGTGAAAAAACTAGCTCTTAGTTAATCAAAATTCTTTCCAATTGAAAATCAAATGTATAGTTCCGCAACACTCATATCTATATGTATCTGTTATTTGGCTAACTGTGTTATTAGCGTCGCTCTAATTATATGTGTGCAGCTCTGGCAAATATATCGGACATATCTGATCAGATGTTGAAATTCCAAACGGTTTAGAGCAAATAATGATACTGGAATTATAAACCAAATTGCCACTAATACGCCATACAGAGAGATATATCTCTAGGCTAATGCCCATGTAGAGCGTTGTATGGGCGCTCTATGCTTATGTGCATAACCTCAGCGGGGGCGTGGCTGAGGGTTGAGGGGGTGTACAGGGAGTGGGTCGCACGACACGCCATTTTGAATGTCATGTTCGAGGTGGAAACGCGTTCTATATATATGTAGTCAAGATACTAGATACATGCATAGCTATAATAGCTGTCGATGGATATGGATGTGGAGTAGACTTGGCGACTTCATATACAGTATGGACAGATAGCCTGATCTATGGACATGCAAAGCTGTTGACGTGACGTGTAAATTGCATTCTAATGATGTTGGTTAAAATCCAGTTTACAGCGTTGTTAGCAGGCGAAGCGGCTCGAAAACTATTTCACAATTCAAAATTACAATTTTCCCATTTTTACTATTTTTTTTCTTCCTCGCTCACTCTTCCTGTCGCTCTCTCTCCATCTCTCTCTGTGCCCATTGTGTGCAATTATACAAATTTATGCTAAATATAAAACTTTACTAGCGACTTTTTGGCACCCGCTTGACTCGGCATTAAGTATACGTCTAGTTGAACTAATTTGTTTTGACTGCCCCGTCAACCCTGTCCCTCAGACCCGCCTGCTCTCCCTTGCTGCCCGCATGTTTACACTACTATCTGTCAAATCAACTGTCAACTCAAAGTGCCATCACATCTTTCCATCTCCTTCTGCCTTCTGCATCTCCCCCCCCCCCAGTGGTTCTGCGTGCGTTTTGTGGTTCACGCTTCGCTGGGACGAAGTCTTCGTCGGGCTGCCATTGCGAGTGGGAAAGGAAAAGTTTTCAGTACGAGTAATTAAATTGTAATTAGGGCTGCATCCGTCGGCTCTGCCTCGTCTTCGTTGTCGTTGTCGTTGTCTCTTCGTCTTCTTCTTCTTCATACCATTGTCGGCTCATTCGCTGTGCCACTTCCCTCTCCATCGTCGAGCCGCTCTACCCCGTGTGCGTTCAATAATTTAACTGTCTGTGCCAATTGTCTTGGGCGTTTTATCAACCAGCACAAAGCGACAACAACACGAGGAAGGGAAAGAGCAAGAGCCCGAGCCCGTGCCAGCACTCGTTACATTATTAAGCATTATGATACCCTGTACTTAGCGGAAATGCAAAGAAAAAGCTATGAGAACAAGTTGAAATTAAAGAATCATCGGCAAAACCTAAGTGGGCTGCTTTGAATAGGCAGTTCAGGCGAAAGTAGTGCCGATAGTATGCATTCAAAACATCGTAGAGGGAGGCATATGGTCATATTAGTAGCTGTGGTCGATAGTTATGCCGATAGTATGCAGTCATCGAGCAAGTAACTAATAGAAATCAACTATAGGAGAAATCTGCTAAACATTATTTCTCTTACCGATAGTACTGCCGATAGTCATCATATAGCGCATTCAATCTATGTTTTCCTTATTTTTTGCTGAGTTTCATTTACAGGGCACTCGTTAGTCGAGCACTGCTCTATTTGGGAGCGTTCTCATTGTGCTTATTTGATGAACTCGCGTCGCATAATTGACGAGCCCTAACGACAATTTCATTGTACAAATCGCAACAACTTTTCAGCCATTTTCATTGTAATTGCGCGAATTATGCTACGCAGCATACTCTATCAAGATGGGGGTTATTAGCTGTGCGCAACAGAAAGGGGTGGACAGACAGTTAAGACGGACTAATATAAGGGCCACCTAATTACTCTGGCCTCAGACCCGGCCGGAAGTCGGAAAAGAAAGAGAGAGAGAGAGCAAAAGAGATGGCGAGTTAAGAATGGCGGCGCGACGCGCTTTTGATCAACTTCTTATTAACAAAGTGCAACACTGGCAGCCGCACTTGCAACACTCGTTGCACTTGCAACAATTGCACACCGGATGCCTTGGGAAAATTGTGAAAAAAGTAATTTTTGAAAACGTGGCTCCTTAAATACGGCGCTACGCGCTCCACGACTGCGTAATAAACATAATCAGATCTCAATGCCAGTAGCCGATTAGTGGATCACTCGATCACTCGATCACTGCACTGCCAGTTGCAACAATTTGTTGCAGTACGTGCTGCGCGTAAATTCAATTTCAGTAGCCGTCGCTTTTTTATGAAACTCACACGACGCGGTCGAATCGAGCGAACGCCCGATCGACTGTTCAACTCTGTGAGTGATCGCGAGCTCAAACTCTGCGATTGATCAAGTGATCGTCTGAGTCTCCGACAAGGTCCGGGTCCAGCTTAACGAGAAATCAACGCCGCTAAGCAAATTATGCCGAACGATACGCATGCGCCAGAGCCATCAGCAAGATCAGCGACTGATCGCGTCCGATTGGGAAAGCCACGAGCAAAGAGGCGAGACGGAGAGACGCAGGCAGACGAAGGCAATCAAAGAAGAGACCGAACCGCGTCTAAAATTGATTTAGCCACCTCACAGAGACCTGACCCAACTACTGTTTTTACGCTTTAAGCAGAATCTCATCAAGACGTAATGACAACAATTGATCAGGCCCAGACACAGACACAGACGCACACGCAGACGCAGATGTTGCCTCGACCCATTTGTGCCTACGCGCGGTTTATGATGATGAGACGCCCAGTGAATTACCCCGATTGCCCAGTTTCAAATCTGTTTATATTAAAATGTAATTTACTTGCGGTTCTCGAGCTGTGCTCAAATCCGAAAGTTGATCAGTCAGTGGACTACTGTGCGCCGCGGTGCGATCTTTAGAGCTTAGGATCCTAACAAAGATTTCTTCTGTTGCCGCGCAGCACACACTTAAATTCATTGGCTTCCTTATTTACAGATACTTTGTATTCTTTTGTGATCTATTGTTATCCATATTTAAAATTTGCTCTTTCCCCAGAAAGTCATTTACTAACTAAACGATTTTTAACACCATTTCGGAGTTTTGTGTGGATATAAATTGAGCTGAATAAAATTTAAGTGAGGCTTTAGTGTTTGTAGATCTTTCTCTGTTTATCGTTTAAAGAATTTCATTATTTACTTTGATGTATTATATATTATATATATATTATTCAGGGTCTTGAGAATTTTTATATGTAATATCCATTAACGATAGACTCATGTGATAGTAAGTTTCTATATCGATTGTAAATTGGCGCTAACATCCATTCTTTAAATTCAAAAATCTATAAATATTCATAAATTATTACGATAATAATTTATCGATAGCATTGGCTACTTAATCGATGAAAATCAATCACTTTTCCCCATTTTTTTCAATCACAGATAAACTAGCTTGTGAATATAATATATCGATATCAGTGAACATATCAAACTATAGATATATCGATTATATATCGATAACTTGAAGATACTTTAGATATACTAAGCTTTTCCTACGCTCCACCTCAGTTCAGAGGTTCCTTCCCCCACTTACCCTGCTCCTCATCAAAGTTTTTGGTGGACAGCTGAAAGAGTGCATCGAGCGGCGTGTCCCCCGCCCCCGCAGCCGCAGCCACCTTCTGAGTGGATTCGTCTGGCGTCTGTTTACTTTGTTTTGGTTTCTCCTCCCGCTCATTCCGTGTCGTGCGGTGGTTTGTGCTCGGTGGCGAGCAGCAATCGGTGCTGCCATTGCTGCTGCTCGAACGCTGCGAGCAACGTTCCGAGCTGCCATCCTCGGAGGGTATGGGCACAATGGCGGGATCCATGCTCATCTGGCGCAGCAGCTGCGCCTGGAAATGCTCCTGCAGCTGGCGCTGGTAGTCCCAGGCCAGACGCTGCTCGTAGCTGTGCAGGAGTGCGGGCGGCAAAAACGGATGCAGGCCGGTGGGCAGTGTGGGCAGACCGGGATGCAGCAGTGCTGCTGCTGCTGGTGCTGCTGGTGGAGCCGCCCCCGCTGCGGCCGCAGGCACAACCGCCTGCAGCGGATGCGGTGCCTGTAGCCGCTCCTGCAGCAGCACCGTAGCCGGTGCCGGTGCCGGCGTGGCGGCTGCCTTACGTTCATCCGCACGTCCCAAGATGTCCGCAATGGAGAAGCTCTTCACGCGTTCCCCCTGGCCCGGCTGGCTGCATTTGCGACTCTCCAGCGCGGCCGGACTGCGCAGCAGACGCAGCCGCTTGAGGCACAGCGAGGGCGGCGCTGGCGGCGGACTGGGCGAACCCACTGAAATCTCCGACATGGCCGGACTGCTGCAGCTGCGTACGGTGAGCGGACTTAACGTGCGTTGCGGCATCGTTTAACGTCGATTTTCCGTAGAATTTTACAATTTTCTTCAATTTCGAAATTGAATCTGCAATTTGTTTAATTTTCTCTATTTTCCACGCACATTTTCAAAAGCAGCGAGTGAAAAACGCGTCGGCAAATGCGCGAACTGCGGCAACGGCAACGGCAACGTCGACGACAACGTGCAACGTTCCACATTCAACACAACAACGCGAATGCTTGTGCCCTCAGCGCGTTGGAGCGCGCGCTCTCCCTCTCTCGCGCTCTCGCTCTCCCTGGCGCTCCGACGCAACGCTCACTCTCTCTCTCTCTCCCTCTGTGGCGTGCTCTTGGCGCGCAACCAGTTTGGCCAGAAACTTGTTTCGATGACGTCAGAGCAGTGGAGGCAGCTGCGCGTAGCTTCAGCTTGCAATCAGTCTAGGCGTCTCGTTCTGGCTGCCGCGCAGAGGCGTGCTAAGCAGCTCGACCAATCGCATCACACAGCCTGCACTATCTTTCTCTCTCTCGCCAACCCCCTTCTGCCGCTCTCCCTCTCTTCACCAGCTCCTTCTCACTCTCTCTCTCTCTCTTTGCAGGCAGACAACCGCGTTGCGGGCTGTCAACGCGCGAACGTCATCAATTTTTTCAAATTTGACATGCGTTTGCTCCCCATCTGTTGCTCTCTCGCTCCAACCTTGGCTGGCAGTCAGTCTGAGCTTCTCTCCTTCTCCCTCTCTCTCTCGCTCACTCTCTCACTCTCCCTCTCTCTCTCTCGCTTTCTCTCTTTGCTGTTGCTGTGTGTGGCTGCCTGCCTTTCCACGCGGCTGACTGTGTTAATTATCGTAATTGCTGCTGCAGTTTCTGTCCTCTTTTATTGCTCTTCGCTCTCTTGCTCGCTCCCTCTCTCCTTCTCCCTCTCTCCACCACCTTGTGCTGCCCCTGCCTGGCCCAGCTGCTCGCTGGCGCACTCAATTGTCATCAATAATGATGTCTAGTTTTCAGTCTCTTCTTGTACCGTTGCTTTTCTGCTGCTGCTGCTGCTTCTCCTCCTGCTTCTTCTTCTTCTTCTCGTACTTCTTCGTCTTCTTGCTGCTCTGCTCTCTTCTGGCTTTTCGCCTTTGTGCGCGTCTATTTTCGCCGCTGATGTATTCGCCCCGACTGCAGCAATTTGCGAAAAACTCTTTAAAATCAGCTTTGCGTCGAGGTGTCGTCCCTTGGCGTCGTTTGCATTGACCCGCGCTCTCCAGGCCGCTCCCATTCCCGCATCCGCCGCCCTCCCTGTCTTCTGCTAAAGGGCAAGCACATGTCTGTCTTGCTGTATGTTAGTTTACGCAGTACAGTGAGCACTCAAAATGTTGCCAAATTCTTCAAATATTTCTCTTTATTCAAATTAAGTTTCTTTTTATTTCTGACTGCAAGAGTGGTGCGATTTGTGCAGCTGTTGAGCAAGAACTGTTCACGTTACCGAGTGCCTGCTGTAGCGCCATACTTGCATATGTCTTGGCTTTATATTGGCACACATTCGTTTGTTTTGGATTCGCTGCCAGCTGCCACTGTCGCATTCTGTGACTATTCTGCTTTGCTCCCCGTCCCTTTATATATTCACTCTCTCTCTCTCTCTCTGTCTCTCTTTCGCTTGCCCTCTCGCTCATCCCTTTTCTTTCTCCCACTCGCCCCTACTTCTCTCTTTTGCCTCTTGCGCATTGCATTTAAATTGATTGCAGTAAATCACATTTGCCATTTGCGCTGTTACGTATACGCCCCGTTGTTGTCTTGCCTGTTCGTGTGAGTGTGAGCGTTGCAAGTTTTATTCAATTTCAACTCCGTTGTTTGTCCTGGTTTTTCTTTTCGACATATCTTTTGCATGCAAATGTCTATTTAACTGCAATGCGCCCCTCGTGCAACGTCGCGTCGTCTAAGTGAAATGATGCAACTGTTGAACCGGAATCGATAACGCTGACGCTTTGTGGAGGGTCGCTTGGTCTGGCTATATAATATATTATGTATATATATATAAAATGTGCTTAAATAATATATAAGAAATATACAGTAATGAAACTGCAAGGATTGCTTTTGGGACTTACAAAAACAATTTGTTACCAACACATTAAAATTTCTCGAGCAAAAGTTTCCCTTCTACAAATATCTTTAAATTGCAGAAATGTCTGTATTTAATAGAATTGAATCTAAGAATGTAGATAAAATTATAGAAATTTAGGTATAACATGCCGAAAAGGCTTTGACTTATTCGAAAGTAACTGCAAGAGGTTCCTTATTTAGTTACTTCTAACTATTTGACTGCAGTTCCTTTTAAGTTAGTTCAAAATACTATATACCGTTAGTACCACCCTCTAGAGCACATTAAAAGTTCAAAGGGTATCTGCAGCAGCGAACTTTTTCGCTTGGCTTTCGCTTTTTTTTTGCGCTGTCTTTTGTTTTTATCGCGCTGCTCTTTCAATGCCGTCGCCTGACACCAGTTTACCGTTAGCTATGGCCAACTGTTTCACTTTAAAGATGGCCGTGTGGCTTGATTAACGTCTGCACTTGACTGACTGACTGACTGACTGAGTGAGTGCATGAGCTGATTGAATTGCACTCCTTACCTACGGTTTTCTCTGTGTTTCCGTTTCGATTTCATTGTTTTTTTTTTGCAGCCTGAGAATTTAGCGCATAGCAACGCGAGCGAGCGAATGTTGTGTTCGAGTGTGTGTGTGTGTGTGTGTGTGAGTGTATTCGAAATCAATTACAAAGTGCCACTTAATTGGGCGCCTCAATAGACGCGACACGCCCTGTCAATCACAATTAGCATGCGCCCCTAGCACACTCGACGCGGTTCGACTCTGCTCTCGGTGCCATTCGTCGCGCCTCTAATTCTGCAAATTCATAAGCCAAATGTATTCACTATTCACACTATTCACTCGACGATTCGGGCGGTATCCTTTTCATTAGTTCGCACAAGATGGCCGATCCCGACCCCGACCCCGACCCCGACTCCGACGATCCGACGATGACGATGACGACGACGATGAGGCTCATTCGGTGTGTTCATTAAAACCTCATAAATAGCTAAAGTGTTTATTGTCGCACAGACAGATAGACTGACAGATACACTCACACACACAGAGTGAGAGAGAGAGAGAGAGAGAGGGGGCACACACAGCTGGCTATACCAAATCCCTGGGGAGGGTAGGCAGAGCGGGAAACGGCAATCGGCAATCGGCAACTCCTGAGGGTTGAGGGCCCTCTTCAGTCGATTGTGCGTCGCATATTTGTATACAATGTCATTGGTTTTGGTACGCGTTATGGTTAGGGGCACGAATACGCGCCTACACTGACAGAAATCGAAGGGAAACAGAAGTTTCTTTTGGTTTTACAGAAATATGTCGTTTTTTTAAGACCTAAAATAGATCTACTACAGGTATTTTAAATGTAGTTTAATTCAGGATTTTGAAGTGAAAACTGATGTTTCATAAACGAAATTAAATATACGTATTTTAAATATTTTTTAAATATATTTTGCCAAAGAAAATATCTATAAGAATTGCCTATATAATATAAAAAACTTAAGGAATAATGCAAAAACAGCTCAAATTTGAAAACTACCAAAAAGAAACTCAAGCGAAACAAGTATAAGCCTTACAATTTGAATAACTGCCAATTCACTCGTATTTTTCTCACAGTGTACTGCGTACACGTATGTATAGTGAGCGGCAGCCACGAGTGTCACTCGGTAATAAAGTCATTCGCATTGTCGTTGTAGTCAAATTTGTCACGCCCCTTGGCGGGCTCGGCTGCCGGCGATGCATTAATGTCGCCTTTTGTTTAGCTACGGCCCCGACTGACTTCCACTACTATGGTACACGTTCCCCACTCCACGGGGACCCGGGAGTGCAATGATGAAGTTGTGCCATGTCGTTGTCAACGTGTTCAACCGGGCTGCAACCTGGTGCTGAAATGCCTCCTGCCAATTAATGACAGCCTCAGCTGGGCCCGAAAAAAAAACCCGAGACGAATGCGCTTATGAGTGAGTGTGAGTGCCAGTACGAATATGAATATGAGTATGGGTCTGAGTGCCAGTCCAGAAAGCAAGGATCAAAGCTGGCACATCCTTTTCGTGTGCATTCGACACCTGCAGCTATGAAATTATTATGCAGAACCCGCTCGACCACAAAACCGAGAAACGGGTCCCATTTCGTGTGTCTGAGCTATAGCTATATTATCGGACTGATCGTGGGACCAGCTGCGATTGTCTCTGCCTCAGGTTCTAAGCTGAGCAAAGCTGAGTCGGAAGCCGCAAGAAAACGACTTAAGTGACAACAAAATATCAACATTTTCAAGTAGTTTTCTACCGCAGTAGCATAATGATTGAGTTTGCAAGTGGAGCAGGGTATTCGAAGCGTAAATACCCTACATGAAAACAAAACTTAGTAAGGTATGGCTTGAGCGGACTGAAAGATGCATTTGCATTTATAGAAATGTCTTTGATATGCCTTACTTAAAAAATAAAAAGAGAGCTGCTTGTCTTCTTTAAGAGGATACTCTTTCGTTCCTTTCGTGCTGGGTATCTTAAAAAAGATACCGAAATGAGCCTAACCCGAGGGCAACGGACGAAGATGCGATGTGGTCTGTCTCGCTCGGTTTCGGACCGTATCTGGTCTGGGGCAATGGCAATTTGTATATCTCTGTGATAAATCAAAACATTATCAATAATAAAATCGGTAGCTGTTTGCCCTTTGGGATCATTTGAGGTGGATTTTATGCGGTTCTTTATTGTGGTCAAAGAGACATTAAGTCTCGAGATGACTGAAGACTGGAAGAAAACGAAAATCTAAAAAAGAAAACCAAAACAAAGACAAAACCAAAATATATTTCTGAGTGCTTGTCGGTAATTCGTATGCAAATCGAAGCTAAAGTTGAATGTCTGATCAAGCTGAGTGGGTAGCAGAGAGCAGCTATAGAGAAGGGGGCAGGGAGAGAGCGAGCAGGGGGGTTCTCTTACTTAAGTGACAGACATTAACACTTTTGTAGCTAAAGCTGTGAAACTTTTGATTTTCACAATTCCAATTAATGCTCTCTCTGTCTCTCTGTCACGCTCCCTGTATTTGCCTTATCGATGATATAGCGTCATGGCGTCAACGTCAATTCGTGAGCATCAAACGAATTAAGTGGCCCGAACGACGCTTGGCATTCCACAGCGCATAATATGTAAAATATGTATATAAAATACACACAGATATCACGAATATAGCATACAAAGTCGGGGCCTGCGGGCGCACGACGTGTGTGTTCTGCGCGCGAAGCAACTAATTGGCCTGGTAGCCGGCAGATGGAACCTGATATGGGGATACGAGAGTATGGCCCACGGATAATGCACATTAATTCGGCGGTCGCAGCGATTGAAGTTGATGTAGTAGCTGCTACCAGGCTACCAGGCCTGACCGGGCAGTGTGTGCCTTATCAGCGCCGCGCAATGCAGCGAAGCATCTTTAAGATACCAATTCTGGCTGCCGATTGTCGCCCCCGGGGCGGCGCATTTTAATCTAATTCTCTTTACGAATTCGTTCGATATCAAATTTTTTAAATTGATTGATAATTTCTCAATAATTTTTCATTCAGATAAGTTTTGGAAAATATGTGAGAGTTGAGCTGGAGGGAAGACGAAAAGAAATCGATACAGCGATGTGCCACGACCTCCACTGCAATATGATGGTTTTTAAGAAAGTTATGGGGTCCATAGGAAAGGGGTATAAAATTTTTAAATATTTCAGCATACTTCAATTAACAGAAATCAATTAATGAAAGATATGCCAACTTCCACCACTTTCTTATGTTTACTGAGGAAGCAAAGGTTGCTTAGGATGATATAAGTTTCTCAAAATCGTGCAAGGAGGAACGGTAAAGGCACGACTTATAAATACCCCTTGTTTCTACAGATTTCTGGGTGCTTTGTAACTACTTCTGGCAACATCATGATTGTAGGCGTCATGCGCCTGCGCCACGACTTGTCCGAACTTATCTGCGCCTCATTTATTCAAATTGAGTCAAAGTCAATTTTGGTCTTTCATATTGCTTCACAACTTCATTAACAATGTGCTGCGATCGAAACGAATCTTATGGTTTCATTCATGAAATTGACTTAGAAATGCGCAGCATCATCAACCGAGTCAGAGGAATTCGAATCTGACTCGTCTGAATGAAACAAATTGCCCTCGCTATAGTTTGCCATTTTCTGCTGCATCATTTCCATTTCCAGTTCCATTTCGAGCTCGATTTTTGGCTGCAGCAGCCAAAGCAGCCAAAGCAGCATTATCCTGTGAAGTCCCCGAGCGGCCTTTTTCTTCTGGTATTAAAGTGGCCCGAGGTGTCGGCTGTAAGCTAATTGGAAGCAACATCAAAGGGGGCCGCCGCCAAATTAAGTATGAGTTACCAATTTAGCTTTTATATCTCTATCGCACACACACAGAGAGACACACAGGGGAAGAGCGAGACTTGTTCTTAGAGTCAGTCGACTGCGGATGCGCTGATCGTCGCTTTGGGGGGCAGTAACTTGGCTCGGAGAGAGAGAGAGAAAGAGAGAGAGAGGCAGCTAGGCAGCGGCCGCACAGGCAGTCTCTCTCTCTTAACTGGTTTCTCTCTCTCTCTCTCTCTCGCAGATGTAATTGCAGTCCTTTGATTGCATTTGTGTGCCAAACTGAATTGTTTACATTTATCATAATCAGCAGCGGGCTGTAGTTGAAGCTGGAGTGGCTGCCGCGGGCGCAGCTTTTCTTTTGGCAACGCGGCGCCAGTTAACCTGGCCAGCAGCAAGTTTCCCTCTCGCTCTACCTCTTCCTCCTTGTCTCTGGCCTGGCCGGGCTGGCAGCGGAGTGATGTAGGTCGACCGAGGGCAGCACTTGATCGTGTGAGCTGCAGCCTAATTGCTGACAATGCGACTGAGCAGGAAATACGCAAAAAGTGTTTAACAAGCGACGGAAGCAGCGCGCAAAGCGACGCGCGGGCACAGAGATGACAAATGATATAGGGGCAGTTCCGAAAGAGACAACAATGTGAGGCAATTGTTGCATTCGCTCAGGGTACAAAGCAAATTAAGAATTTACACAGATTTGTGTATGTGCAAAATTTTTCAACTCAAAGAAAGTGATTTGCTGTGGAAACTTTGCGGTCTTTGAAGTAATAAAATTGAATTATTTAATACATATAGTTATATACAATTTGGTTATTCATAATATCACTTTGAGTACCTGCACGCAAGTTAACTAAATATGAACTCTAGAATACGTAGCTTAGGTTGTTAGAAAACGGCCTATTTCTGCTTAAGGCGCTAGCGAATTTTAGGAACAGTTTAGGAACAGGAAAAGTATAGGTCGACTGACTATATGTACAAAAAGTTTAATTAAAATCGGTCCAGTCGTTGCGCTAGAATTTGAGCGCAAACTTTGTTGTACGAGAATATTTGTATATTAGAGGAGACTTCAGGTTTTTTGGTATGCAAACAACACCGGAAGGCATAATATGTTTAATATATCATCCACATATCATAAACGACAGCTCTTGCATATCAAGTCGCCAAAGTCATTGCCATAAGTCCAGTTCTCAGGGAGAAACGCGACTTCTCGTGCCACGCAACCATTAGTCACTTTCGAGTCGATTCGATTAATGCGTTTCGACATTTCTACGCATCTCTTTACGCGCGGAAGGGGGGAGGAATGGTGGAGAAGGGGGACGGAATGGAAACCATTTTCTGGTTTTCTATTTGTTTTCACGGAAGTGCTAAGAGATTTTCCCATAATTAGAGCTGCAGAGCGACGGGCAGAGCCTCGATTTGCGCGGCAAATTTCTCAGCTACTAAAACTAAATGCCACCGGTAATGGCCGGTAATTTGTAGGCCCCCCGCCCCTCTCTCTCTCTCTCTCTTTTGCTCTCTGCCTACCAGGCCCCTTTGTCAACTCTTTCTATTAGCAAAAGTCGCTCTTTTGCTGTCTCGCTCTGACCAATGGGCTGATTTCAATTAAACAGTTTCCAGTGCAACTTTCGCCCGGCGCTTTCAAAACGCATTAATCACGCCCAGACGAAGAGAGAGAGAGAGAGAGGTGGAGATGGAGGCAGGCAGAGATAGCGAGACAGAGATGAAGGTAGACAGAGATAGAGAGAGATGGAAGTAGATAGGGAGATGAAGGGGCATCTCTACTTTATCTAGGGGCATGCGTTGCATTGTCACACATTTTCAAATGAAAATGAATCGCTTTTAACTAAAACTTAAGTTGATCCACCTTCTCCTACTGTCATACCCCATGCCGTGATCATGCATATGGAACAGGGTTTTCCGTCTAGTTTACGAACTGTGAGAGACAATCGAAACGTTCGTTCGATAAGCGCCAAATTAAACCGATCTTCAGAGAGTTCGCCCCCCCCATCACTACTCCAGCTGACCCCTCTTGGGCTGCTACTACTGCTGCTTCTTCGATCTGCCTCGATCTCGGCATCATTAGCAGCGGAATTGATAGCTTGATTATTCAAATTATTAACAAACGATCGGCGGACGGCTTGGTGTGTGTGTTTTTGTTGTTGTAGTTGGCCCGGCCAAAAGCGACGATTGATGGCGCGCTTCAGTTTCGAAAAGTGCTCAGGTGCAGGTCAAAGACAGACGGACCGACTCCAGTCCCGCACGGAGTCAAAGTGGAAGAGTTTGAGCTGCTTGAGCCGCGGTTTGAGAGTGAAAAATGTGTGTGCCGTCGGCGGCGTTGGCACCCTTTGAACTTTGCCGCAAAACGGTAGCCGACGCAAGCGTAGTCCGTCCATTTCGTTTGGCAGCGCTTGAAAACGAGTCAAGGAAGAGATGAGATCATCGTACAAGAAATACCCTGGAATATGGCAATTGAAAATTTTGAAATTTGAAACGAATTTGAAGTGATTTTAAGTGGTCTAATTAATGCTTGAATGTTTTTTTAATGGGTATATTAGTTGTAGATAAAGTTATCATGCAGTAACAAAGAAATTACTTGGAAAATTTTAAATAAAAGTGTACTGAAAAAACTACTTGGAGACGATATAGTAGTACTATTTATATTAAATATACGGATGTTTCTCTAACATTTTATATATCATTTATAACGACTTCAGTTTTCGAAAATATTTAAAATATATAATAATATTTAATGGCATTTCGGTCGTGCATACCCCTTTAGCTCGCCTAGTCTAATGGGCATAATGATTGCCTGAAAATTAATAAATATTGAAATAATTTAAGTAAATTTCATATGCAAATTGACGGCGTTCGGTCGCTGCAAAACGCGCTCGGCTTTAAACACTTGGAGCGGTTTTTGTTTTTGTTTTTTTTTTTCGATTGGGATTTGGATTTTTTTCAGTGTGTGTTGGCAACTCGTTTTCTTTGTTTTTGCCAAGTGATTAAATTAATAATTAATTAGTTTAAAATTTTGAATAACGGTTGTAAATAATCATTAATAAAAATTAAAAAGATTTCTTTTTATTTTAAGAGCTGCCCGTCTCGCATATCGTATTCCAATCAGTATATGCGCCGCAATAATATCAAGATTAACAAAACTTATATGTCTGTTGCCAGAATTCTAAATACCAATTTCAAATACCAAACGCCCGATGCCGTATATATATTCGAAGTTCAGAATGGCATCGCTTTGCGATTCTCGCTCGTTTCGCAAATGAGGCGCGACTTCTGCGCGGTTTGCTTAAATATGCCCAAATTTATTGACAACAATCTGCATATGTTTTTAGCCATAAAATGGGTTAAAGACGTGCTCAATATCATGTCTAGCTGGCTGCAGTAGCTACTGCCTTAGTTGACCTTATACGGTTTGTTCTAGATGGCGAGTGAAATTCCCCAAATTTGGTTTGGCTGCTTAATTAAAATCAAATTAGCAAGTATGTCACATATAATAAATAAACTGGTAAAGCAGCTGTGCCTTTTATTTGGTCAAAAATTTAATATCATCTTGAGTATATTGAATTTTTATACTCTTACAGACTAGCATGGCGAAGAAGAAATAAAAATAATGTAGTTTGACTCTTTCTTTTGCTTTTTTCGAAAAGACATTGCATTTTTAATAGAAAAGCTTCAATTTTGAACAATGATATGACTTTATGCCAATCTTTGTGTGAAGGTTCCTGAAAAGATAACTACCTTTAACTTTTCTCTTTTAGAAAGCTGTACAATCTTCAAATAAAGAGATAGATAGATGAAACAGAGATGTTTAATATAAAAAATTGATATTTACTGAATTTTCTTGAAATATATTTCAATACTCTAGAAATGCAGAAATACCACTGTTTCTTTTATGGAGGTGCCTGTAAAGAACAATTTAGATATAATATACTCTTTGTAAAGCTTTACTATAGATATTTCATCAAAAAAAGCATACTATGAAATTCGTTTTTCCTGTTTAAATTGATGCTTGAAAAATATTTCAATGCTTTTTTGAAATGTTTTGGTGGCTCTGAAAAGAGCCGATTGTTAATTCTCAGTGTAGTCTGTCTATCTCTCTCTCTCGCTCTGTTTGCCGAGTAGAATTTGTCTCTGTCTGTAGACGTGCCACAGGTGTCGTAGCTGGGTGGATTTGGTAGTTGCCTGCTGCGAGGGCTGCTGACGCAGTTGGTCGGCAACGTGCAGCGTGCCACACTTGTTGCACGCTGCCTGCATGCGTGACCTTTGCCCCAGGCGAGCTTGGCTTGGCTTGGCTTGCGAATTGCCTTTAGCCGGGTTCATCATTCGATTGTCCGATCCGTGTCAAATAAAATCTTGCTCTCTTTCTATGTTACTTTGTATCTCGCCGTCTCCCTCTCTCTCTCTCCTTCTCTCTGCTCTGGTTGTCTAGCTCGGGTGCTGAAGGGGCGCCTCCGCGCACCGGGCGTCAAAATGAAACAAAACAGACGAGTCTCGCGTCGCTCGTCGTCGTTGATAATGTCGTCCTCAATACTTCGCTCACTTTCTGTACCATTCATCAGGTTGCATATGCGCCGCACGCAACGGCACGCCTCTGCCGCCCACTCATTTGGGGGGCGTGCCCAGCGCCTGGGCAGCAGCGGAGACGGGCACGGGCACCGGCACGGGCACGCCCACCATGCCGGCAGCGGCTGCCGCGGCAGCCAATCCGACCATGTCAGCCTCGTGCATGGGCTTCTTCTTGAGGATGCTCAGATCGTTGACGTTCTCCAGGAAGGATTTGTGTGCGGAGAACACCTTGACGCTATCGAAGTCCTTCTTCAGCTCCTCGATGTCGCGCTTCTGCTTGGCCCGTCGGTTCTGGAACCATGTGATAACCTGGGCATTCGACAGACCCAGCGAGGCGGCGATCTCGTCACGATCGGCCGGCGACAAATACTTCTGGTACAGGAAACGCTTCTCCAGCTCGAAGATCTGATGGTTGGTGAAGGCGGTGCGCGACTTGCGCTTCTTCTTGGGCTGCGGACGGTTTGAGAATATGTCCAGGTGCGACTTATCTGCAAGAGAGAGAGAGAGAGCGAGAGAGCAAGAGATTAGTTCGAGTGCTGCAGCAAACCGGTTGCGAGTATATCGAGTATATTCACATTCGCATTCATATCGCACTCGCAGGCGGACACGAGTGTTAACAAGCGAATTTGTGAGTCGCGTTAGAAATACTTTTTAATTGCTCAAGCTAAACGCTTCGATTTACGATATGGACGAGGCCAGGGGCTTAGGTCGTCGGTGTTACAAAGGGGTGGGGGTGCGGGGCAGGTGATGATGGCATGCGGTGAGAAATCAAATTTAATTGCATTTGCCAAGTGTTAATTAAGACATGAGCTGCGCGAGCAGTGGCGTAGCTGAGAATATTTGCAGAGGGGGCTACGTATATTATAAGTAAAAACTGTACTTCATATAATAATAGAGCGTGAGTTAATTAAGACACGAGCATAGGCGTAGTTGAGCAGCTTTTCAAAGGGGTTCAATGTAACCTCTGTAAAAACTGCATGTTGCAAAAAATAGAGCTTGGGTATGGCCTCATTTATAGTACATCCCCCCGGCACAGACGCCCCTGCTCGCATTGCACTTAATTACCAACGCTTTGCCTTACAATTCTCGCCACATATATAATTTACTTGTGATTAATTGCCCCGACTTGTGGGCGTCTAACGACATTATCTCCATCATCCCCATCGGACTTTGCCTAACTGCAATTTGTCTCGATTTGCCGCTTGATTTACAATGATTATGACTATTGACAGTCGCAAATCGCATCGAATTGCCCCATTGATTAACGAGCACTGCAATTAAGAATTATAATTCTCAATCCGAATTGGGATCGGTAACTAGTTTACGTGCATATAACAAACGGCAAGAATTCGAGTTCCAATCGGGATTCGATTTGTAGCCAGCTGCCCTACCCCCCGCTGCCTGCTTATCATAATTATGTATATGGCATATATAATAAATACATTAATCTATGGCATACTAGTATCTGGGGCCCCATCGCGGAAGGCACCAACCGGTTCGGATTGGTGCGCTTCACGCCCATTTCGATTGCTTGTCAAACAAACTAGCCCGACATTAAAAACTAATTAAACGCTTCGAGCCGCAACTTAATTTGCTCAATTTGTATACAGATCGGTATACGTATTCATATATCCAACACTCGCCTAACCATAGATCTGATTAGGCATTTGTGGAACGCGTGTTTCGTATGCAAAACGCATTCATTTCGCCCATTTGTTATCTCGAGCACGTTTTGTAACCCGAAACCCATTAGGCACTTGAGCGACCATACCCGGTCTTTCTCTACCCGCTCCTTTCCCCGTCGTCTATGCCTTTCTCTTTATCGCAGACTCATTAAGTAATTTCTGTGACTTATCTGCAGGCAGGCAGCGGCAGGGGCAACGACAGCGAGAGTGCACACTTGGGTAATGTCCTTGTCCGGGTCTCAGGTGTCCACTTACAGGTCTTCGAGGCGAGAGTCTACACCCTACACATTCCCTCAATTCCTCAATTGGGGTGGTTTGTTTTGGTTGCATTATGTCAAACGAGTCTTCGCAATATGTTTAAATATGTCCAAGTCTGAAATTCGAAGCGAGCTCATAAACTACCTCGCGGGTACTGGGTAAAGCTGATCGGTCCATTACTTTCTGAGGAACCTATGCAAGAATCTTATGTTTTAATTTGTGGCAGTACCGGGAAACGGATCGAACCGAACCAGACAGGCTGTCTGAGGCGAAACCATTAAAAATGAGAAACCAATACGATAACTGCGATCGGTAGAGTTCAAGTAGTTGGAATAGGTTGATTGTAATACAGTGCAAGTTGCTGTATAGTTAGGCAACTATAAAATATCATGAGCTGTAGCCCCTAACGGATTAAAGATACAAAATCCGCATAATGCTAGTCTTATACTAGCATTTTTAAAGTTAACTCTGCTTAAAGTCGTCAAGTTTTTCCAATAATGAAGTGTATTGCTCGTTAATAACTTTAATTTTCCATATAATTGAGCATACACCCGCACATCTGTCACACTGGCTGTCTCGCTTCCGCTCCCGCACTCCAGACCCCTCTCTCTCTCCATTTCTCTCTCTGTCGCAGTCACAGTCACAGTTCATGTTTACACTCATTTGCAGCATTAAGTGGGCGTTTTAGAGTCAGACACAGAGCACCCTGCTCCGCTACAGCTCCCCCCTACTTACTCCAACTCCATCAGCCCCTGTACACCCCATTATACCCTGCTCTCTCTCTCTCTCTCTACACACTCTTCAAACATTTTGTGTTTTCATGGTAATTATTGTCTAATAGTTACAACAACTGCAACTCGAGCTCGACTATTTATATAGTGTGTCTGTCTGTCTATATAGTATATATTGTATATATATATATATATATATGATATCTGCCTCGACACTGCCAGCAAGATTTGTGTGCATTCGTGTCGATTCTGCAACGATTAGCAACAATTAGCCGACGGCCAACTTTGCTCATGTTCATTACCTAATCGACTTTTTACCCAGTTTTTACTCGGCTTTTTCAGTTATTCATTTTTCTACAACAACAACAAAAACAACAACAACGAGTACAACAACAATTAACATGCCGTTTCCATTTGCTTAAATTGCAGTTGTTGTCTACGTTAAACAAAAAATAAAATAAAACTAATCGACAAACTTGTACGCAGCACTGTAGTCGCTGACTCTGCGTATATTCATGAGTGTATTCACTGTACAACCAGACTATTTATGACTATTTATCAAATATTGTATAACCGAGAGTCGAAACATTTACGACGTCGGGTGCAACATCGTTTGTCAATCAGCAACCGACGAAGTTCGGAACGATAAACACGTAATACGCGAGTGGGAAGTGTGTGCTATGTGTACAATGTATAATGTGTCCATAAACATGTGACAATCACTGTATACTGCACTGTGAACTAGTTCAAATTGCGAAGGGGGGAGCAGCTGAAGATAATGCTAGGCATCCAAAACCGAGGAGCTTAGACTTATAAATCTCATTTACACTGCGCGAGAGAGAGGAGTGAAGGCAACAAGCAATTGATAAAGAAAGGAAAAATATTCAGATATATTTATAGGTAAATGAAACAGATTATCATCATCTGAAAACGAGTAGGATCGATCCTGATTTTCTAGTTATCTAAAAACTGTGAAATTATCTGCAAACTATTAAGCTAAATAATACCAGATGATACTCTCATCTAACTAAATTCACAACCAAAGCTAATCCTCTTCTACATGCATAAAATGCTAAAGAATCGAAAAAACTCTGAAAATATTTTTAATTTTAACCCTGACTTTTGTACGAGAATTTTATGAAAACCCTAGTGATCTTTACAGACATTCTGTGGAGCATATCGAAAACTCAATAAGATATTAGCAGATTTTTTTAACATCAAGAAATATTCGATTTTATATTCTGAAATTATCTAACATATGATATCATACGCCGATCTAACTAAATATCCCAAGCAGTAGCTCGATTCTCTCTCCCCGTCCGTGCATAAATCTTGCGCTGATAAATGATATCACTTCATTCACCCAGTTTAGTCAATATATTGTAGTATAGATTCGTTCGCCACTTTAGAGCATCTGCCTTATCGATAGATAGCCATGCCATGCAATGCCACTGGCTCGATAGATGAATGTATTCTATTTATATAAATATTCATTTAGCTGTAATTTGTTTTGGTTTTTGGCACATGCCGCCAATTAGTAGCCAAAAACAAAGGCTAGAAATTAGATAGAGAACAGCGGAAATGGGAAGGGAGGACGAGGGGAGGAAGAGGTTGAGATATACGAATGAGATTGGGTTCGAATAACTGACGATCGTTCATTTCAATTAAGCAGAAATTCACGAAAAACGAATCAACAATTAATAGCAACGAGTTGCTTTGCATTTGGTTAATGAAAGATTCCGCCAAGAGAAGATTGAGACACCTATGAATGGATCGGGAGATAGGTCGATCTCAGTAAAGTTGGTGAACCTACCTTGCGACTCATCAAAGTCCTTGGTTGTCATCTGGAAGAGCGCATCCAGTGGCGTTCCATTGGCCTTGGCCTTTGCTTCGGCGGCAGCGACGGCGGCTGCATTGCTGCTGCCCGCCTGTGCCTGCGAGGGGGAGGAGCCGCTCGATGAAGGATGACGCTCACGTTCAGCCTGTGCCGCGGATTGTGCAGCGCCAGCGCCGCCAGCAGCGTTGGCAGCTGCAGCGGCAGCAGCAGCAGCGGAATCCCGCACAATTTCGGGCGAGCAGCAATCGCTGGCCGCGGAGCTGGAACGATCCGAGCCACTCTCCGAGGGAATTATGTCCATGCCCATGTGGCGAAGCAGTTGGGCTTGGGCATTGAAGTGCTCCTGCAGCTGGCGATGATAGTCCAGGGCGAGACGCTGCTCGTAGTGCAGCAGGGCGGAGGGAATGAAGGGACGCACCGGCATGGGACCCAACAGATGATCCCAGGGACGCACAATTTGACCGCCCGGCAGCAGCATGGCAGCCGCAGCAGCGGGATGCATCTCCAGCGGTTCGCTGCGTGGCTGCAGCACGGGGCGTGCGGCGGGCGGAGCAAGCAGTGTGGTCGCCGGCGGTGGCGAGACGGAGGCGCTGCGCTGCTTCTCGGCCGAGTGATGGCCCAGGATGTCGGCAATGGAGAAGCTCTTGACGCCTTCGATGGCGGACTTGGTGCTGCCGCCGCTGCTGTTGTTGCTAATGTTGCTGCCGTGTTGTTGTTGCTGCTGCGACGCCGGTGCCGGCTGTTGGGGCGGTGGCGGACTCGGCGTCTGTTCACGCGGCTCCGACGAGGAGGACGACATGCGTAGCCGTTTCAATGGCTGAAAGTAATCCTCCGGCCGTGTCAGGCCGGCGGCGGCGGCAGCAGCGGCAGAGGCAGCCACAGCGGCAGCGTGTTGTTGCATGAGCAATTGCTGCTGCTGCAACAGATCGATGTGATGGCCGCCACGTGGATGATGCAGCTGGTGCTGGGCCGGCAGCGGGCTGGGTGCGCCGCCGACGGATATTTCGGATTCGGCAGGGCTGGCCGGACGCATGGTGGGCGGACAGAGCATTTAGCTGGTCTCGATACTTGCGATATAAACTTGCACTTGCACACACACACACACACGCGCGCACACACACACAGAGGGAAGCTTGGTGTCTGCGTTTAGTTAATAAGTACTTGCGGCAATGCACAAACAACGCCACGCTACGATGTTTACGATATACGATATACGATGCACGATATACGGTTACGGTTACGGTATACGCTGTACGATAAGTGCGGTATTAACGACAGCGACGCTGATCCAATGGGAGGACCTCTCAACTCGACGTTTCACAGTCAACTGTTCGAAACTAGATTGAAGATTGGTTTGCTAACTAGACACGTCGATATTTCTTCAGTTCTTTTGCTGCCGTCGCTGCTGCCGCCGACTCTGCCTCTGCCTCTGCCGTCGCTCTCCGCGTCGCACGCTCACTTCGGCTCTTTAACGTCGTCGTTTGCTCTCTCGTCGTCTGCCCGAGCCGGTCGTGTCGTCGTGTCTCGTCTCGTTTGTCTCGTTTGGTGGTTAAACTCGGCAATCAAATCATAACTGCACACAACAAGCCAGAGAGAGCAGCAGCGCGAGCGCGCTCTCGCAACAGTGCCTCTCTCCCTCTCTGTAGCGCTGTTGTTGCTCTCTCCGGCTCAGCCGGTTTGCGCAAGCGAGGTGGCCACAGCACGCCGTTCGCTCGCTCGCTCGCTCTCTCTTTCTGTGTGCTAGCGCAGTGCTGCTTGTACGCAGCCAATCGGTGACGTTGAGAGCGAAACAGGCAAAAAATAGCAATGGTGGCGTATACGTAACGGTAATTATGGCGTTCATCATGTGCCACGCGCACGAGCGAGACAGCCGTAGCGCAGAGTGCTGTGCGCGCAAGTGGGAAACGAAATCAAAGTAGAATCGAAACGAAAAACGAGAAACGAAAAGAAAAAAACGCGACGCTCCTCAGTTTGTAACGAGACTGTATTTAGTATTCGAGCCTCTGCAAAGTTTTCACAACTTCGGCAGCGACGCGACCGAGTTGACCCTCCTCCTCCGCCTCCATCGCTCCCTTACCCTGTCGCTGCCTCTAATGACGCACGCAGCGCAGCCGACAGAGACGGAGACAGCGTCGGTTGCCGTGTTTAATTGTCAAACGTTTGCATTTAATTTGTTGCAAGAAAAACGTTTAATTAATTTGAATGTCCCGCACTGGCGGCATAATGGAAATGGGAAAATACAACAAACGATTTTGTCAGGCAACAATTGTGAATGCTTTGAGAAAATAAATTTAGGAATTGAATGGAGAGGAAACTAGGCGAAATAAGAGGGAGAGCGAAAGAGAGATGGAAGTTGCATGAAGTTGTTCAATTAAGAAGAGACATTTTTTTAAAGTATCTTTTTATTCAACAATCGAAAATTAAAATATTATTATGTTTATTAAATAAAAAATAGTTTAGATTTAAAAAACAAACTTATTATTGTGTATTCCTAGCTTAAAGATAGTTTGCCATGGAATTTGGTCATGAAAAGTGCTTGAATCTTTGTTTTTCTGTATATTATTAAAGTTCCAGGAGTTATTTTTAAGTTTTTTTTTGGCAGGAGTTTTGAACAAGATTAACCAAAACCATTATGTCTGAGTTGAAAATCATTTTTCTAATATTTGAACCTTAGAATAAAAGCGTTTCTGTTTATACATTTTATGTGTAAAAAGCACTCTTATAAATGAAATAAATAAATATTAAATATCATAAATAACTTAAGATAAACAAACTTTAACATGATTATCCTCCTTAGTCTATTTAAAATCCCAACAAGTCATCGCCGATGGTAAGCAGAACGTAATCATCATCAATAATTGATTATTTTTGTAAACGATTTGCATTTCAGATACAATAATATTTTCTTTGTTTTTTTTAGATATATTTTCGAATCTACTTATGAGCCTATTCAACTTTGAGTAGTACTATATATAAGGTAGCGCACTCCTCACCTCATTGTGCGATTGTCGACACATTTGGAGCGACCCAAACACGCCTTGGCCCTTGGTACGGCCTGAGCGGCGCGTAATCCTTTTAATTGAAACAAATGCGCATGGCTTGCAACACAAAGAGGCAGCAGAGGAGAACAAATAGCTGTCCCAACGGGTGACCACGGGCCAGTTGAACAAAAGGCGTCAGGGCGTCTCAACAGACAATGGCAACAAGGGTCAGGGGTCAGCACAGAGAGCGAGTGAGAGAGAGGAGTGCGCAGGGTGCGCTATTAGCTAAACATTTGAGCCGACGAAACCGAAGAGGAAAATCTAAAATCGAAACCAATTGCCGTCGCTGCAGGATGCTAAATGAAAAAGGAATCGCCGGCGACCACCAGCCGGCAGAGGCAGAGGCTGAGGCAGAGGTCGAGGCAGCGGCAGAACGCTCGACTTTAGCCACAGTGGGTCCCGGCTGCCGGGTCGGGGTCGAGCTACCTGGCGGTTGCTGCCGCTGATAAGGACTAATCACACAAATATTTGAGCATTTGGTTTTTTCTCTGATTGAGTTTTGCCGCGCGGCGGTTGCAACAAAGCGCGGCACGTTTGATTTGCCGCGTTTAGCGCTTCTGTTTTGGGCAACAGCGCCTTTTCCCCAGCCCTACTCCTTTACTCTCTCTCTCTCTTTTCCCCACTCTCCTCTGCATCTTTCGGGGTTTTATAATAATTCTAATTTCTTATTTCGCTGCGTGCTGCGTGGGAAAGCCTGCGGTGTTAATTATGCTCGCGTAGGTCCTTGGAAAATCCTCGAAGGAAAAAGAGGAAAGTCAATTTACACCTTAGCACAGGTGTAGTGTGTGTGGCTTCGGCTTCATTCACACGCTGATAGAAGACTGAGCAGCGAGGCGACTTCTGGTTCCTGTAGCGGGTAAAGGGAGAAAGTGATGGGGGGCACAAAAAGGGTTCATTAATATGCAAATGGCGATGGATTTCATTGATTTATCGCAGCCGAAGACAGCTGCAACAGTAACAGCAGCGGCAGCTGGCACAGTTTTCCGTTTTCCACTTTTCCATAACTCAGCTGGCTTAGCTTATCGAGTCGAGTAATCGCTCCAGTAATCGCTCTAAACGATTTCCACTTCAAACCAAAATTATGCGCAACGCGGCCCACGCCCACGTTCGAGAAAATATATATATATATGTTTATGGTATATACTGTATGGTTTATTTATATAGCAGCCCGCGGGCGCTGCTCCATGGCCACAGACGTGTCTCGACGTGCTCGACGTATCTCGACTTGTCTCTAATTGTCAATTAGCAAGCTTTCAACAGCCGTCAAGCAGCTTCCACTCTATCGATTGTGTTTTTTTTTCGATTTTTACCCAGCTCCCAAAGTCTTATTACATTTTGAGATCTTTTCGATGTGGGAGCCGCCACAGCTGCCTCATGATTTACATATGCCGCGGCAGCGACAACCCGACAGTGCGACAACCCACGCAGCACTCGATGTGGCAGTCGATTCCGTTGATAAATTGTCGTGTCGGTAGCATATCGAAACGTACCTGACTCAATATTATCGATAATTATAGTTCTATATAATGCAATTACGAATTTTCACGCTTCTACTGAAATTTCGGCTTAGTTTCGATCGGTTTTAGTTGGAGCTACTTGCAAAACTAATTGAGGGAGGTAAATATAAATTGAGCACGTACAATGAAGTACAATCAAATATACCTATAAAAATAATGTAAAGCAGAGCAGAGCTTTATGCATTTTTTTTTGCGGCTAGTATTTTATATACTCGATTCAACGAGTACAAAAGCAATGTATCCCAAAGTGATTCGTTTTTTTTTTAATCCCTTGCTCGAATTGTTTTAGCGAATTTGCGTGTGTGTATCTGTGTAGCTTTTCTTTTAACTATTTCAACTGGTTTATAGATTTCGGAGAGATTTAATACACATTTTCTCCCCAATTATTTTCGAATTCCCA
The DNA here is from genome assembly GCA_018151445.1 of Zaprionus inermis. Taxonomy (NCBI): domain Eukaryota; kingdom Metazoa; phylum Arthropoda; class Insecta; order Diptera; family Drosophilidae; genus Zaprionus; species Zaprionus inermis. The sequence goes on along the minus strand of JAECXD010001328.1, from coordinate 83,838 downwards.
TAAACGAATATCGAAAGATTAGGATCAAATTGTAAAAAGATAATAACAGCTATAACAATGTTGATTTAAGCGTTTCACTTTTGCTTGTCCCTTTGGCAAAGAGTGCAAGTTTTTGCCATTGACTTAAAAACTGACTGGGCCCTGGACAGGCCGGGAGAAAGTCAACAACGGCAACTTAAATGTTTTGTGCCCGAAAAAATAAACCCAAAGAAAAGCCATGAAAAGAGTAGTTAGACCTAAGCCCAGAAAGACAAAAGTGCGCAGAGAGCGTGGTATCGAGCATTATAAGCATTGCCAATTTCACAGTAATCAGAGACAGCTTCACCGACAGCGGCAGCGTGGCCCAAAACAAAGCCGGCCCCACACAGCGCTGGCGGACAACGGGTAAAATAAAAAGTAGCAAATCGAACTAAGCCGTTTAGGGCCACCCACCTGGACGGAGAAGCAAAGCGCGAAGAGTGGAGGCAGCAGAAAAGTGTTTTCCAAGCTGTCAAAGAGCAGGCAGAGAAAATGTGGCGCGCTCGGCTTTCAGGTCAGGATTGGTAGCACGGCACTCGGCCACGCTAATCAAACGCTCCAAAATGCCAGCTAAAAGCCAACAAAAAACAAGCTAAAATGAACAGCTAAAAGCGTGTGCAGAGCGGGACAACAAATCAAACGCTCACTGCAAATGGAAAGCACAGAAAAGCCGAACGAGCGAACAAAGCTGACAGCGGAAAACAATGAACAAGCGAATGCTAATTAAAGCGATGCTCAAATTGAAATGTTAAACTTTTCTGTTTGTTTTATCGGTTGGTAATACCCTGTAAACGGCGAAGGTTTCGATGTGAGGCTAGACAGACTAAAGCTTATTGCCTACATGACATTTTACGGCCCTTACTTAGCTCTAAAAGCATTTCAAAACTTTCTTGGCTTGAGTTCCAAATTCAATCCACAATTTAACCTATTTCATCTTGTATCTCTACTGATTTGCATGGATTATTAAAAACTGGGCTTTATTTTAGTACTTTTCCTATGAGTACACTCATATTTCTCTGTTTTCTTTTGCAAATTCTCCTTATTATCCCTTAAAATATATTCAAAACAAAATAAAGCCAATTTCGATAGACTTAACTTAAGATTTACTAGGAACATATAATACTGAACTTACTTTGCGAATTTTTTCTACGTGAATTTTCATTTTTGTCTATTCTTTGGGGAATGCAGGGTATCTTTCTTCTAAATAAATTTACAAACTCATTTCATTAGCCTAACTCAAAAAAACCAACTTTAATTTATTACTTTTTGCATACGACTTTCGATTTATTCTACTTTTCTTTATTTACAGGATATGCTTTAGTCAGTCAGCTATCACTTGCCCACTAAATCATGCATACTTACGAGCATTTCGAGTGGGCCGAGCAGCGGACTGAGCCGGCTCGATACAAGCTGCCACTAGACATAGCCGCACGCAGTCGGATTCGATGGGAGATCTCCGAAAGATCAATCTCAAGATCGATGAACGTGTTACACACTCGCACACACACGCACACACACTCGTGCACACCGACCACGAGTCAGATGCTCTCAAGCCGTGGGCTATATCAATATTGACCCATGATCCAGCTACTCACACGCTCCACTGTGCTGCGGCACATTTGAATTTTCCCATTTCCATGTCCACGCTCAGTTCTCTCGCTTTTCCGAGCGCTGAGAACTTTGTTTGGCTAGTTTTTCGACTGAATGCCGCATACAAATATTTGTGGCTCGGGACTCTTAATTGAGTTAGCCGAATTCGGGAATCGGGAGAAACGGGAGTAACTCGGAGGAGAGCTGCGCGTGGCTGGCGTTGGTTTTGACCGATGTGTGATAATTACATCGACTTTTGCCGCTGCGGCCGCTTTGAAGCGCCCAGCTCGCAGCCGCAGGAGCGGATCAGTGGGCGGCGGCAGAGAGCTGAGCAAGAGGTGTGTGTGTGTGTGTTTGGGGCTGCCAGTGCGGCATTTCTTCTTTGAGTCACTGTTGGCCGTGCGCAAACAAACGGTTCACTGCATCGCATCGACTGCACCGCATTTTTGTGTTTCTGTGTGTTTTTTTTCGGTAGCAATCGCTTGTTCCAATATTGGGACTGTGTTTAGCATAATTAATGCGTGCGGCAATTACCAGGCCCAGTTCGAGCCCAAGCGCAACGATGCTCTTTTTTGCCCACTGTGCAATGCCGAGCCGCACCGCGCCGGCCCGACTGGCGACTGCAATCAGCATTTGCATGCAAAATACTTGCACTAATTACACGGCGAACTTTGTTGCAATTGCGAGCGGGTTGCTGCGTGTGTGCATACCCTGCCGTCAGTCGGGGAGGGTTGTTTGAAGAGTTCTTATGTGGTGAAGTTTTAGGCTATGCTGTGAAATAAATATTCTACTTAATTTCAATTTTATGTAGACTGATATCAATAATATATTCATGTAATATCATTTCAAAACTGTCTTTAAATAGTCACAAAATTTATAGATTATAAAATTTTACTTTTTTTGCAATATAAATCTTAGTCAAGAAAATATATAACAGAAGAGTTTTTGATATTATAATTGTTTTTTTTTTTTTTTTGAGCATATAAATGAATGATCCGCAAACTATATACATTTTATAAAAATAACTCGATTTTATAGTTAATATATATACATATTCTTAAATATACGAACCTTGTTTATTATCAAAATTTATGCTTTATGCTAATAACTATAACTTTCGTATTTGTTCATAATATTCCTTTATACAAGTAATATGCTATGTGCCACTTATCTTTTATTTTTTCATTACATCTCAAGAATTTTCCCTCTAGTAATTTTCTAGTTATTCGCATAAAAATTTCCCAATTAGTGTATGCAAGGTTCGTCGTATTGCCGGCATAAATAGCCTCTCACATTATTGTTGGGGCTGCTAAAAAGCTCAGACACACACGTACACATTCGCATACACACGCACTCACACACATACTCATACGTATGAGTATCGGAATCAACTCGAATGCAGTTAAAAAGCGCATTTCAAACACCTCGCAGAATCGCAGCGCAGCGAGTCGACTCGAGCTGAGTCGACCAGTTGCTCGTTTGGTGGTCCACAAACGCCTCAAGTGAGCATTAAGCGCTGCCCAGCCCCTGCTCCAGCCCAGCTACAGACGCAGTCGCAGTCTCGGTCCCGGGCAGAGGGTACTGTGCCCTGTCCCTGGCCCTGGCCTCGGCGTGGAGCACATGACTTGATTGCCGCGCGCCGCTTGAGATGACGTTGCATTTGCTGCGCTACCTCGACGAGATGAGGCTACGCGAGGCAGCGAGGCTGCGTTTGGGGCAGGAAGCGAGGAGGAAGCTGCTGCTGCCGCTGCTGCTGCTGCAGTTGTTGTTGCTCATATGTGGAAATAACAATTCCTGTTGCAGGCGAAACTCGCTTTGTGCCGCGATGATGCTGCGGCGCATGGAGGAAGCCAAAGAACTTGCAAGCTGGAATCTATTGCAAGTGTGTGTGTATATACTAGTATGCTAGTGTGTGTGTGTGTGTGTGTGTGTGCGGAGCTGAGCGCCATCTCGTTTAATGCCTTTAAGGCGTGACCATAGTATTTTATAATATGAACTGATCAAAGGATGCCGACGCGTTTTAACTTTGCCGGCTAACCCAGAGAGAAGCGACTCCAGTTTTGCACGCTGGCAAAAAGCCAACTGAGTGTGTATGTGTGTGTGTGTGCGAGTGTGTGTGAGTGTATGTGTGAGTACAGGCAAAGTGCAACTGCACAACAATAACAAATTGAGCAAATCGATTTGTTTGCCGGCTTTGCTTTTGCACGAGGCTTCTTTAGCTTCTTTTTGTGCCATCGTCGCTGTCGCTCTCTAGTTCTAGCCTTTTTTTCTGGCTTTCGCGGCATTTTCATTTAGCTTTATTGCTCATTAGCTGCATGAGTGTGAAAATGGCGAGTGCCAGCCGGAATACGAGAGATAGAGAGAGAGACGGAGCGTACCTGCTGAAGAACCCGCAACCGGAAATGCAGAACCAAGCTGAAACTACTGAAAATACACTGAGCGCAGCAGCGAAAACAATGTATGATTAAGTGTAATATGCATATTTAATTAAAGTGTATTAATGCATATGCCTATAAGCAAGGCACTGTATTAAAAGTATACCAAATTATATTTACATATATTTTGAAATGAAAATATTAACAATATTTAAGCAATATTATCATATTTTGCAAGTTTGATTTGAAATAAATATACTAACATACAGAAAAATCTGTAAAATTGCTAAATGTATCTATTTATTTATATTATTAATTTATTTATAATATTTCACTACTATATCTCTTTATTTTAATCATTATTATCGTTTTTTAAAAACTTCATTTTTTTTCTTTTCAAACTCAACGTGCAATCACACTAAACTCTTTCTCGCAGTGCAGCTTTGGCGCATGCGACATGACTAAACAAGTTTGTCGATAAGCTGCCCCTGCCGGACGCCAGCGACGCACTCGACTGTACTTGAATTTATGACATTTTAATGTAAACAAATTAAATCTTTGCAGCCGAGTGGAAAGCGGAGCAACCCCACGCGACGACGTCAACGGGGACAGGGACAGGGACAGGGACAGGAACAAGTGCGCGTGACAAATCTGTGCAGAGAGCAGGGTGGCGGATTGGGAGGTGGAATTGGGCGAAAAGTAGAACAATATGCTCATCGATTAGGGCCAGTCGTGTCACAGTTTATTGTAGACTCATTAGGGTGTCCTGCGGACCAGGGCAGGACACAATGGTTGCAAATTGATTGGCGAACTTGCAGCTGGGCTGCATCTGCAATCGGCAATTGCATTTATGACTCTATTAATGTCAAGAGGGCAGGAGAGAAGTGTCGGGCAGAGCAGAGGGGTAAGCTATGCGGGAGAGGGGAACAACCCTGCGCGTTGATTGACAGCGCGACCAATGCGCAACACGGCAAATGCATCATTTATTTATGAGCGACGCCTCTTCACACCCTGCCCGGCCCTGCTCTGCTTTGCTCTGCTCCGGCTGAGCAAAATGAGGCTGATTTCCCGCCACACACAACGCGGCGTTCCACTTCATCCGCTTGCCCCTCAACCTACCCCTCTTCCCCTTCTTCCACTGACATCGCCTGCCATGGTTTTTGCATTTATTAATTGCCTGACATGTCCATTAATTTAAATCAATGATTTAATATTATTTTTGTATCGCGTCTTTGGGTTTTTCTTCTCCCCACTCCCCTTGCCGTCATTCTCCACACCAACCCACCGCAATTAACATAATTTTCGCGCAAATTGCAGCATAAATCTCGTCTCCATTTTTATATACATATATAATATACGATACGATACGATATATTTATTCGGTGGCGTCGGGCCAATTAAATCGGTACAAAATTAAATGCCAACACCAGGCAAGGCAGCTTCCCAGCTACAGGTTGCATTGCCTGGCGTGAACCGCTTTCATTTTACGGCTAAAAGTTGCCAAATTACTATATAATTTCTTTGAAAATCATTTGAATTCTGTTTGAAAATGTATTTTGTTAAAGCTTTCAGGTCTATTTTGCATGAATATTTTTAGGATTCAAGAAACTTAAGTTTTTAAATCAGTTCGGGAGAAATTGATTAAAAATATATGAACAGAACTGTTTTTGCTCTTTATAAGCCTGGAAAACCTGTATTTTCCTTTTCAATTGACTTAAACTGAAAATTCTCACTTAAAACTTTCTCAAAATCATACAATTTAATATTGAGCTATAGTTTTCTTTATATTTTGATCTGTAGATTGATTTAGCATTAAAGTTGGCTACAATTAACTAAAAAATATTTTTTGTACTCCAAAATAAAACATATTTCTGAAAATTGAACTCTTTTTCACACATAATTTATGAATTAGCTTGAAAATAGTATAGAAATCATGTTAAAAAATATAATACTCAACATTTAAAAACTTGCCAACCTCGTAGTTCAACAATTGTGCCCACTGTACATGCACCGCATTAGAGATGAAGCTCAACCAAATGGCAAATGGTAAATTGCAAATGGGATTTTCGCGCTGAGTTTTGATGACTTATTTACGATATCTGATAGCAATTATTTCTGCTGTCACAGTCGACAGTTTGTTTGACTCGATGCCGTCACAGTGGGGCAACAAAAACAACAACTGAAACTGAGCTAATAAACTGTGATTAGTTGCATGAGGCTTTGCCATTGGTCCGTCGCCCTCGGCTCAAGTTGCCACTAATTTCGATCGTTATATGGAATTTATTATGGTAAAACTAAAGTCGGGTATAGCTACGACTAGGTGTGTGTGCGTGTGTATGGCTTTGGCTACCGTTGAAGCGGCCCCTTTGAGTCTTTCGAGTCCATAATTAATTAATTTGATTAGCGGGTCGCGGCGCAGTCGGTGGCATTTTCTAGACCCGCGATCCTCACGATCGCGTACAGTTCGAAGTTTTTTTTTCCTATTTTAAATTTAATTTAATTTAATTTATTTTAAATGTGACTCATGCATATTCATGGCCAGCCCCCCGCGAGTGTAGCGAGTGCTATTCATATTCATTTGCGTAAACATTTTAATTAGCAGTCGAAAATGCTATTGGGCCTGTGATTAATTTCCCGCCGATTAGCTGGTAATTTATTTGCTTGACTTGTCTATCCATATAGTGTATATCGTATATCGTATATAGACCTATGCTATACATACGTGTCGAGTCAATTTCGCATGGCAGATCTAGCCGGCTGGCCATCAATCAAGCATCATTCCTATCGTCTTGCTGCGTCCAACGTGATCTGGCAGAATTCTGAAAGGTGACAGAGGCAGGGGTGTAGGCAGTGGGGGGGATCAGCTGGAATTAACAATCATTAGGCTATGGTACACCCGTACACAATTCTATACTCTACATATTACGATATTCAACCCCTCTGGACCCGCCTGCCTACACCACTGCTCTCGTAGGCTTTACTCACCTCCAGCCGGAACAAATTCATAAATTAACATTTACGTCGAGGGTAAATCATTAAAAAATGCTTTAATTAGCAACAATCTGAAGCTGAAGATTTCGCCCTAGTGCAGAATAGACCCCTTTCGGTACCGCCACGCCGCCTTCCCAAGAATCGAACGCTTCAAAAGCGCCGTCACCTTCATATTTCCACGAAAATTCCAATTGTTAATGAAAATCCCAAAGACATAAGAAGGGATTCTCTTCTGCGAGCCGACAAAGAACAAACAGTTTTGGAAGTTTGGGAACTCCGTGGAATACCATATATCGCCCTATCGATGCCTATATCGATCCTAACTAGCTACCGTTTAATTTTTATTGCGAGTGTGAAATTGTCGGTGTTTTTACGATGTTTGTGGCTGCCTCTTTGATGCTGCTGCTGCTGCCCAGCCCCTTCGGTAGTGCCTTAGGCTATTTGATGTTTCTATTCACACAGATCTCAGATCTCTCTGCCACTCTCTTTTCCTGTCTCTTTCTCTCTCTCGCCGGGGTCCAATGCCAATGTCAATTCCGAAGATTCCGCTCGGTGTGCTCTACGTTTTTTTATGGCCCGAATTGGCCACTCACACGCCCCTGCCTGGCCGTGTGCCTCATAAAGTAACTTCAGGGATCCCTCACTCTCTTCCTATCTCTCTCACGTACCTCTCTCTCTCTCTTTCCTATTTTGACGTTTATAAATACACCGCAATTTGTTTTTGTTGCTCTGACGCAACGCTGATGGACAAAGGTGCCGCGAGTGTGCGTCAGTCCCACTGTGCGTGTGTGTCTCTGTGTGTGTGTGAGAACATATGTCGCCCACTGTACACCGGTGTATCCTGCACTTTGATTGCTTTATTTGTTGTTTTAGGCTGACAGTGACCACTCGAGAGGGCGTTGCAAGTGTGTTTTGATTAGACAGTTGTTGTTTTTCTCTTCCCTTTCTCCTGTCCATCCCCTTCGTTTTGTTTCGTTTTTTTTTTACTGCAATTAGTTTCAAATTTTCCGCGCGTCTTTGGTGGCAGCTTGGGACCTTGGGAAGTATCTGTGGCCCGAGCAGACGTTTCCTTCAGGATGTGCCTCATTTGTGCGAGCTAACTGCTTGAGGAAGTCGATGCCGATCTTTGCGAGATCAGCTGTCCCGAAAAAAACTAATATTCCTCTTAACTGATTAATGGGCCACTACGGCAAGTGCAGAACACTTTGTGAAGTAACTGGATTCAAAAATGTTATGGGACTTATTGTAAAATCAGTCAAAGAAAGGTTCGACTTGCTTTCAAACTGCTTCTCGAAGTATTATTTTTTTAACACAAGTTAGTATAGAAGATTTTTTGATTTGTGTAATAATCTGTCTTTTTTTTTCTGAACTATTCCTAGTTTGTTTAAAATGATTTTTCTGATACATCATTTTTAAAATCTTTTTCTATATGGAATATTTTTAATTAACTCTATAAAATCAGTAAAAAGTAACATAAATGCAGTTCCCTGATAAATCATATTGTTTTTTTTTTCTATAAGTCATCTTTCAAGTCTATGAGATAATTTAGAGGCTTAGATAAATAATTTTCTATTAAAAAACCTATTAAATATATATTTTCTTTTCCTCCTAAACAGTTTATAATGCTTTTCCTGGTAAATCGTCTGCCAAATTCCCTTTGCTATATAGCCCACTCCCGCTTTAATGTGTACCGCGAATTCGTTCGCTTTGACATTATTCATGCCGAAATTTGTCTGCTTGGCAGCGATGCGTGTCAGGCGGGCCTGCCTGCCTGCATGCCTCATGCCGAGACGCCACCGAGACGCCTCTGGGATGCGCCCCTGCACGGACAGTTATGCTAATGATATCATGAGACGTTTGGGTTTCGGGACAGGGAACGCGAACGAGAACGGGCTCAGTTCAGGGCGGATCGTCATGACTGACTTTAATTTGACAGTATTTTTGCATGTCATTTTGTCACTTTGTCATATTTCGCAGACGAGGAAAGGCAAAGGAGAAGGAGCGGAAGAATGAGAATGAGGTGCGGGGCACAAATCGAACCGGCGTCGGCGTCTTGAAACGCCGCCACTTCCGCTGTGCGACTGCGGATCGGGGCAAACGTGTCATGGGAGTGTGAGAATGGACAGAAGCGACACATTTGGCGGAATCTGGCGAGGAATGCGACAGAAGTGGAGAAGAGGAGCTTTTTTTTTCAGATGTTTCTTGCATTCGCATGTCATTTGCAGGCAGCATCGGCAGCAGCTACCTGCCAATTACCTAGCCATCATTCTAGCCCAGGTGAGGATCGACAAGAGATGGGGCCGAGGCTGGGCAGATCGGCAGATCGCCAGAACTGGCGACCACCAAGCTAGCCACATCTAACAGCCAAAGCGCGCTTTGATCTTATGCCGCCTGGCCAATGGCCAAGCAATGTGATTAAGCCTGCTTTACACACACACATCCAGAGATCAAGAGAGAGAGAGAGAGAGAGGCACAGGCACAAAGAGAGAGAGCCTCTCAGCCTGTTTTGTTCGCTCGTTATTCTCCACTTTGTACGCCTGTCTGCTCATTTATCAAAGCTGAGGCGCGCCTCGTGCATCTCTTTCTCTCTCTCCGTGTGTGTGTGTGTGTTCGCTCTCTGACTGCGTTAAGCGGCTCATATACGCGCCTTAGCGCACTCCCCTTGCCGCGCTCCCCACCCATGCTCGGCTCGCTCCCCTCTACGGCCGAGCAGGCTGTCTGATTTTGGCTTTGAAGTTCGGCGCAGCTGCGTGATTGGCTGCGGCTAAGTTGGCCTTAACGTGCCACACTGAGGCGCAACTAAAGTCTTTAACAGGCTTCTACTTGGGCAGCATTTCTAAATACCCTGCAATTAATTGCACGAGTGGGGTGTGTCGACTGATTATAGAATAGACTGTAGTTACATTTCGTTAATGAAATGAGAATTTAGAAGACTTGCAGAACTTTTTCTGGTACTTAAGACATGTTTTCTAGTAAAAACTGAAATAAAATAAACGAAAATTAGTTATATTTAATATATTTAAATAGATCTGTAAAAACAAAACTGAAATTTAGTCTTGCTGGGTTAAAAAATAAGTTAAAATTCTATTCATTAGTTAAAATGTTGATATATAATAAAGAAAATAAATAAATAAATACATGTAAATAGTATTTCCTCATAATAGGTTTTGTATATTATATTATAACGTATAACAAAGTAATCTTACATTTTTCTTAAACTTATATACCTTTCTGAATAACTATTATCTCACTCACCCAGCGTATCTGCCAGTCGATCACTCCACCTACCTAAAGGGTATGCAGAGGAGGCAATATCATCTTTTGCTGCTGCCGATGCTGCTGGTTCATTAGAAAAATGACGGCTTTTTTATGGCTTACTTTAACGCTTACTTTGAGCTGTTGTCGTTGTTGTTGTTTTTGTTGTCGTTGTCGCTCTTCTTCTTGCACCTCTTCCTCTTCCTCTGCTTCTTGTTGGCTTAACTCATTTGGCCGGGAGGCCTCTTGCGTTTGCCCATTAACCATAATGGCCACATTGCCACCTGTGTTGCTAACGCACACGCACACAGTCTAAAACACACACAGCGACGCACACACACTCACTCACACGCTTTTTCAGACACTCTTTCACATTGCATGAAAATTGCTGCATACCTTGCGGCGTCTCTCGTTCTCTCTCTCTCTCTCTATCTGTCCCATTTCCCATTCCGTCGCTGTCGCTTTATCACTTCTCCGCTTTGTGTCGCATTATTATCGATGCCTGCTAATGATTCAGTTAGCCGCGTTTTTCAATTTTCGCAACTTTTGCGCGCCGTGAGAAAAGTTTCGGTCCAAAATGTTGGGAAAAGTTTCTTTTGCTTCGTCAAATTGCGGAAAAACCCCAAGAAAATCCAATAGCTTCGATTTCCGCTGTTGGGCCATGAGGAACGGGCGTTTTCTTTTGGCAAATTTAGACTAATCATTGCCATAATTTATTGTCACTCAAAGGCAAAGCCCGAAAACTCTGCGACGAATTGTTGGGCTCATTGAACTGCCTTGTCTCGCTGGGGGGCAGTACAAGTGAGAAACAGAGGCGTAAGCAGAATGTTTTGACAGGGGGGTTGGTGAGAAGGTTTAGCCCAGTGCTGGGAAAATGAAGAACAAGTATTATTATTATTGAATACAGTCTTGCTGGCTTGATTTGATATTTTATTAAAAAAAATTTGTAAACTTTTGAATTTGTTTTATTTTTTTCGATTTTTATATAAATATTTGTTTAAGCACATTATATTTGATTTTTAACAAAATATCGTATTATTTTCTGTGTTTACTGAACTTCCCAAGTTTTGCAATATATATATTGTTGTTCAAGTTTAATAATTCTACGAATTCCCCAGACTCCACAAAGCTCCCTTACAATTGTGCTTCTTCGACATGCTGAGCATAGCTTTCCCTTTTGCCTACGCCACTGTGTGCTGCGTACAACCCCCCAAAAGAAAGGCAAACAAACCCCCCGTCAGGCAAACAGGCAAAAAGTCTAGCAGTCAACAGATCACAGTTCATGTGAGTGCGCAAAACTAATGGATTGATTTATGTGGCTCAGCACCTGGAGAGCTGAAATTTATTGTGGGCCGAAGGGACATAAATCAGGCGACAGGACAGGCGACAAGTTGTGCGTGGACGCGAATGGAAGAGAGAGAGAGACAAATAAAGCGAGAAAGTTGGTGAAATTGAAAAGGGATAAGCAATACGAATTCGCAACGCCAGCGAAGAGATTGTCTACTTGGGGATGTTGGGAGGGAGTGAAGGCTGCGCTGTGTATTTTGAGTAATTAATCGCTCCCAGCGGTATTTTTCGGGCGACAATAAAAATATGTTTCTCGATTTGTTTGACTTTGGGGTCAGATACCTCCGCACCAGAGACAGTGGCTGCTGCTGTGTGTGGGCGAACGGGAAATTAATTGCCGTCATTAGGCGGGGGAATTAGGAGACAAAGACCCAGACCCAGACCCAGACCAAGAACAAGTCCAAGTCAGGATGTAAACGAAAAGTAATTTGAGTTTTTATTGCTTCCGCGTTGAAAGAGATTTGTGGCAGTGTAAGAGACAGAGAGAGAGTGAGAGTAGGAGAGAGTGTTCTTACTGGGGTTGCGGCAAGTAATGGAGATTAATACACAAGGCGTGAACCGATGAAGATGCAGATGAAGACTTTGATTTCTCAGATCTCTGAGTTCTAGACGAAAAGTGGGTGCAATGACTGGGCAGAGTCGTTCAGCAATTAACGCTGTGACGCTACATTTTTCCTCCCAAACTGCGATGGTAAAATGTGTAAATTAGCTTAAGTTGAGCCTGACGATCGGATCGGGCAGTGTAGATTGGAGATCTGAGATCGGGAAACGCGTGAAACACTATTGTGAATTGTATGTTGTAAATCTCTTCGGCCTCGGATAGGAATCTATATTAATGCCTAATTGCGGCATGGCTATTGGGTTCGATTGCGGCACCTGTGCGAGGCAAAGGCGGCGGCGATCAAAGATAGCAATCGCACAAAGGGATCAGGATCGACTCAGGCTCAGGCTCAGGCTGAGGCTGAGGCTGAGGCTGAGGCGCAGGGATCGTCTCTCGTTTACGATTCTTCACGCTCGAGGAGAAGGTGTGAAAGGCATTGACCAAAACTAAAGTGCCCGGTAGAGTCCATTAGCCACCTACGCCGAGGCGAAGAAGGATCGCTCTGCAGATCGCTCTCTCGCAGGTCCTTGCGCTAACTACGTGTGGCGAATGTGTCCTTTGTGCCTGGCTGTGGATTATCACACGCTGCATAATGGGTTTCTTCGTCAGCAGCAGACCCGCTGGCAAACCTGTGCCAATTCCCTCTATTCTCTATTCTCTTCTATTCTTCGCAGCCCATTCTTCTTCTATTATCTTCGCACATTTGTTACGCATTTTGTGCCTTTGTTAGCCGTCATTAACAACAAGAGCAGCAACAACAAAAACAACAGCAACAATCAAACAGAGAAAAGTCTTTTAAGCTAAATCGAATTAATGCACCGATATTCAATATGCTCTCTGGGGCAGAAACTGCTCCGCTTTTGGTTGCTCATTGTTCTCGCTTTCGTTGATGCGATTTGATTTAATTTGATTTCAGATATTTTGAAAAATTGAATTTTAATTTGCCACACAAGTCGACTGAGGCTAAAAGGTTTCCACCATTTTCCGATAAGCGCGAGACAAGCTGGGAAATTAGCCATTGGTTCCATCTGAGTGCGAGCGTGGATCTTAATTTGTCTATCGAGTGTGGGCCTCGAAATCAGGTGGGCAGTTTATTTAGTCGGGAATTGAGTGGGATCAATTGGTAGCTTAGGGGAACTATCTTAATTGCAATGGAAGGAGGAGGGTTCGGTAAATTTATTGGAACTCTTTTTCGATAGGAATTAGATTCATATTTATGGCATACGAACTTCATAATGAAAAACCTATTTTATTCATCATAATTATACTTGGTATTTTAATTTGAGCTTTTCCATCATTTTACATAACAAATACATTAAAACAGACAGTATAGTATGCTATACAATGAATTTCTTGGTTAATCTATAGTGACTCAATGAATTATATATAATATTTTAATATAACATTTAACTGATTTATACATGCGAAAAATATGATACCTCTCTGAGTTTTTTAGTTTTTCCTCTAGTTTTGGGAGAATTCCAAAATATACCTTGTATATATCAAACTTTGGCATATCTACAAAATTCACATAAGCAAATTTAAAAAAAAAAATGAAGAATAAATAAATTAATTAATACTATTAAGTATACTCGAATTAAGTAATCCCCTCTTAACCCTATAAAGGCCTTGAAAATGAACTTTAAGCTAACGAGAAGTTATCTATTAAATTATCATGGTTTCCGCGCGCGCAACACGCTGTTGCAACATCGAACCTCGAGCCGAGGTTGCAACCTCTTCACACGCAACGTGTTCGCATGCGGTCTGTAGCTGCTGTCTCTCTCTTTATCGGACATTCGCTTGCTCACTCGCACATTGGCAGCTCACAGTTGCTGCTGCTGCCGCTGCTGTTGCCGTTGCAGGCGTGTCTTGACGGCCTGTTGCAACAGTGACGTCAGCACGCTGTGGCAACCAATCAGCGTGGCGCATTCAGGCGCTTGCGCTGCGCGTCGGCGCACAACGGCGAAACGAGTCCGCAACAGTAACGGCTACGGCAACAGAAACATTTAGCCAAATTAATTGCAGGATAATAACTTATGATCTGAGACAGCCCCTGCTCAGTACGCCCGCTGCTCTCTGTCCCTCTCCCTTCTGCTCCTGCCCCAGTGACAGCCGCAGGCAGCACAGGCCACGACTCTAATTGGTTTTTTACGTTTCTGCCTCGCGCTGCCTTTTATGCCGTGCCACAACAACAACAACGACGACGACGACGCAGGCGACACCGTACTCACCCACACTCACACGCCCACACCACTTACACACAGCTGCCCCTCCCGAACGTCCGCTCCTTCCTCCCGCCAACCCCTACGTCCCTCGGCAACGACGCCATTACGCCGAATGAGAGCGTCGCTATCTTTGCGCCATCTGCATTTCATTTTATTTGTAATTGGATGTAATTCAATTTGAAAATAATTGTTGCTATAATTTCAGTGTAATTTTCTGTTCACTTCTCTCTCTCTCTCTCTCCCTCTCTCTCTCTTGTCTATCTCTCTCTCCCTTCCTGTCTGTCACTGTTTTGTTTGCACACACGCTGTTGGCATTTGTTTTTGTGCTCCTTTTGCCAATTCGACGCTGTCGCTCGTAACTCAAAAATAAATTAATGAAATGAATTCTCAGGGCAGACCTCATCGTCGTCATCGTCGTCGTCGTTGTGTGACATTTGAGTTGGGAACGCATTGCAAAAAAAATAAAAAAAAGCAAAAAGTAGCTGGCTACACAGCGCTACAAGATTGACGGATAGCGAAAAAAAAGTACTCTAAAAATATATGGAGAGCTATTTAAGCTATTAAAATCTGAAAAGCATTAGATAAAAGTCTACAGCTATCAATACAAAATATTAACTACAAGTTCTTAAAATTAAATAATTAATTAAAATTTAAAAATAGAGTAGATACATATGTATTAATATTTTTGGTAATTTCACTATTTCTAGTTGTAGCAACTGTACAGCTGTTACTGCGTTCGCAAATTTACCAGAAAGTTTAAGGACATGAAAATATATCTAGGCCGATTCGCTGACCTATTCTATAAATGTATTTTTATGTATATGTAATTATTTCTAATTATTCTATATATTTATTACTTCAAAATCTATGTTAGCAACTTTAAAGTTTTTAGTTCCCTTAAATTTGTTGCACAGTGTATCATCGCCATGCCTACCATGTCTATCCGTGCCGCGACAGACAACACACACTCATATAGTAATTTGACAGCCCCAGCGATCCATACGCCAGTATTATAATATCACACTCGCATTATTATTGGTAATTGCGCTGTTTCGGCTTTCGGCTTCAGGGACAAGGCGACGCGATTGCGCCACTCCTCCCTCTCCTCGCCGACAAAGCTTATTGTTTAATTAATAAGCTCACTGTCACTATGCCTCTCCCTTTTGGCTACTATGTATCTCTCTCTCTGTCTCACTCTTTCTCCCTCTTTGCCTGTCAGTCACAAATTAATTAACGCCGCCTTCAACTCGGACCTGCGTTTTGTCTATTGCCAACCATTAGGCCTGATGACGGCGATTTTGGATGGGGCTACGACTTCGGGAGCGGGTTCGGGTTCGTGCTTGGGCTGGGGTTTCTACATAGCAGCAAAAAGCACTTTTCCGCTTTGGGACTCGCAACGCGCATCTATCATTCAGCACGGCACGAAACAATCATTCTCTATTCATAATTGAAAAAGTAACGTTCCACTACCGTTTGGCAGGCCGCTTCTGCTAGTGCACTGAGCGAAAATATAGCATAGAAAAGAGTGATAAGAAAATTCCAAGTAAAATATATGTAGATCTACTATATCTATATTATTATAATATAATATTTATTTCTACAGAAGTGTATCTGAATTCATTGAATTCTCATATTGCACTGTTTGTCATCCAATTCCTCCGAAACGGTTGAACAGATTTGTATGAAATTTTGTGGATATACTCATAGGGTATATAGGTCTAAGAATAGGCGAATTTTTATTTTGTATACCCCTTATCAAACTGAAAAATTAGCTAGCGCATTCATACACGTAAAAACGACCTATTTCTGTTTATTCGATCTATTTCTGGCTTACTATTTACTGTATATCGTTTTCAAAATTGAAGACTCGCCTACTTCAGTTTATATATACATTATTTTAGTTCAGTAACTCAAGATGAAAATATAGAAGAGGGTATAACAAATATACCAAATTATATATATGAATATCTTCCTTTTTTCTAAATAGACCGCAGTTAGGCAACATTCACGAGTATCACTTTTTCCTCCCATTTTCTTGCAGTGCACAACCACAACCACAATAACATTTCTGTCTGTATTCTCTCTAATTGCCTCCACTTAATGGCGCAATTTGATTTTCAAATAGCGGTTCGCTCTGTCCGAGCGAGATCATCAATGACAACTTTTGTCAGCAGCTTTTCAATTGAAACAACGAGCACACGACTCCAAGTCGGACTCGTATGGGTTAACATATGTATGTAGTATCTGTGTGTGTGTGTCTGCTCCGGCAGCAAGTGAAATCTGCCTCGACAGAAGTGCGAGATGTGGTCAAAGAGTTTAACACGAATGAAGCTCCCTTCAATTTAGGCTAATTGTGGTGCGGCACAACACACACACACTCCACACTCACTCACGCACACTACCACGCACATTCCGGCGAGAAGTGCGAGAGTACGTGTCGATAATAATATTTCAGGCTAATTGCATCTACAATTTCGATCGGCGGCAACGGCAACGGTAGCCGCAAAAGTGACATGCAGCTGACAGCTGAGTTATGACCACACAGGGGGCAGGGGAGATCTGCAGCAGCACCAGCAGCAGCAGCAGCAGGGTAGCCCCAAATTTGGGGTTATGCAGAGCATCCACAGCCGGCGGCCATTTTAGTTCAAAAAGTGTGTACAAATTTACTGTGAAGCTTTCACTGGCACGAGCAGCCGAGCTCGACGGCAGATCTCCAGATCGCCAGATTGGTCGATCGACGGTCGGTGATTGGGGATCGGGAAACGATCGATCAATGAACGACGATCAGCGACAGATCCCACAGTGAAGGGGTAGAATATTATCAGTCGGCCAGCGGAGGCATACGGCAATGGGCAGACCGATTAATACTCTACCAAGTGTCTTACAGGCAGGAACCTTCGGTTTTTAGCTGTTTTACGTAATTAGATAATATATTTCTATAAGTCTTTCTATACTAATGTAGATCATATGTAAATATAGATGTTTTTAAAATATTCCAGTTGGTGTTGGAATAAAAGGACCTACTATATAAAAATACCTTATAAAAGTATGGAAATAACACTCAAAATCGTTTCTCAACGGCTTGACAATGCTCTCATCTATGTCAAAGATTTAAAATAACCCAATCAAGGTACCTTGTGCTATTAATATTATATTATAAATACCCCCCAGCGCGCCTTTGCCGGATTGCAGGGTATCAATGAAGAAGGCAGTCAGCACAATTTGGCCAACTGACTAACTCGGCGCAGCGTTCAGTTCTTGCTGCGATCAGTTCTTGTCCCATAGGTAGCGTCGGCAGCGACAGCGGCAGCGGCAGAGCCCTTGTGAGGCGACGCGATGCGACGCGACGTCCAAAGCGAGACATAATTACCACCTTTAAGAAGATGATGGTGGTTTTTCGCGCAGCTTTGATCTGTGCCGCCGCAACGAGACTGCCAACTTGCAGCGTGCGCAGCTTGGTGGCGATCACCTTGGCCAACGCGTCGCGTTGCGTCGCGTCGCATCGTGTAGTGCGTCAGAAGGCGACGCGTCGCTATGGACGTCGATGTTGCCAGTTGCTAGTTGTGTGACCGCGCTCTACCGATCTATCTAACTATCGATTTTTAACGCGAGACTGACATTAATGGAGCGGCTTACCCCGCGCATGCCCTGCGGCCTGCTTGGCGTAATGAGAATGCTTAATTTGCTTGGGTTGCAACAGTGCAGGTCATACGAATAGGTACCTAGTTGCGTCAAGCACCCCATTTGGGTACTGTGTGTTTGTTAAATGTAACCGTTATTTGTAGTTTTTCTCTTTTTTCCTACCTTCCAACTTCTTTAGCTTTAATTTTCGTTTGCTTGCAGCAATTACGCGCATGCGTCATGGCTCTACTTATCTCCCTTGCCACACCCCCCAGTTGCCCAGTTCGCGTTACAATGTATGCTATACGTATGCGTCCGATATGTATAATTACGGCGTACTTTTGTTTTCAAGCTAAAAAGCTGCAATTAAACTTTCTCGCTCGTTTTTCCCGCTATCTGTTGATTGCGTTGCCATCAAATGCATCGTTTGCGCCCATTAATGAGCCACTTGGGCGGTTCCACTGCCAGCACTACCAGCAGCACTACCAGCACGGTTCCGACAGTGCCGGCATGCAACGTGCTCGTCTCGGTAGGGTGTTAGCTTGGTTAGCTCTTTGAACATGGTTTGCAAAAGCAACTGAAATAAGCGAAATATTTAAATGGAAATGCAAATTTTAAATAGGAAAATGTTCTTAACGTCTTCAAAGTAGTTAGAGATGAGGTACATGAGGTATATGTAACAATAGAATTGGAATAACAAAGTTGATCTGTTTATTACAGATATTTAATTATAATATGAAGATATTTAATTACAACATTCATTTATATACCCAAGCAATTTAAGAAATAAATGAGTAGCCTTAAAAAAATATTCGAAATATGTTACAATTTTTTAGGTCCACGAAATTTGCATAATAAAAATGTTGAGCTTTTCCATTAAGATTTGAAGAGACTATCATAATTATACATTAATATAACTTTATAGTTGATACAAAACAAGTTCAAACATTCAAACATGTGACTTCTGAGGATTTCAAAAATAATATTGTGCAGACTAATAAAATATCGTTGGAACCATCAAATATTGATGCATAAAATAACAATCAAAATGAAAATCTTTTGATTTAATAAACCAAATTTGTGCGGTAATAAAAACAGACGAATTCTCTCGATAATTATAATTTGCTTTAGTGTCTTCGCAATCGCAACTTCGGGCTATTATCTCGAGACACTCGGTCGGGCCGATGCTCAAGTGTAACCCTAATTTGGCGAGCTGCAATAAGAGTTGCGCCCGAGAGAGGCCATTTACGACACTTAATCTTCAGTCACGGCACGTTCATAAATCACTTGACTTTCTAATTTCAAAAATTTCACCGCACTCCCAGAGAGCGAGAGAGAGACAGAGAGAGAGTGAGGGAAACAGATTGTAATAAATGTTTGAAATTTCAAGTTCATTAAGTTTTGCTAATAAAAATAAAGTCACTTGACTGCATTAAATCGGATCGGACACGCGCACTTGTACTTCAGTTCAGTTCCAGGCACAACCCCCGGTCTTGCCTGCTCTGGGTTGATTCTCTGCTTGCTGCGACTGGATGTGCGCTCTGGAGCGGGTTCATTATGCGGCAGACATAAAAACTGACAGCTAAAACTTAGTTACGCATACCAAAAACAACAACAACAACAACAAAAACGGGCAGAGGAACGCCGAACCAGAACGACAAGTGTGAAGTGCCGCAGGATAATGAACGCAGGTGTAAACGGGAAGCGGAAATAACTAACGCTTTTTGTGGGCACACAGGGTGGTTCGAGCTGGCAACAATAAACCCGAACGACGACCCGGCGCACCCTCACCCGGCCCACTCACTCCCCACTCCTCACTCTCTCATGATGACTATGAAGAATTTTCAATTTCATGAACCTGCCCGGCGTAGCCAGTTAGGCTGTCGCCTGTCGTTTGAGGTGTTTTCCGTATTGTCATAATATCCATGTCCTTTTATGATATGGGGCGGGAGGGGTGTAGAGAGGTCGACTCGAAGAAAGCAAGCGGCCTGCAAGCGGGGCTGGGCATTTAATGAAGTTTTCCAGGCGAGTGGCCACATTCGTTTCAATTTGTCAATCTCGCTTAACACACCCAGCAGCAGCAGTGGCTCCACCCGCGCCCAGCGGGTGGTTGTGTGAGTGTGTGTGTATTCAGGAGTGTGTGTACATGTGAGTGTGTATTAATGCGTGTGTGTGTTTGAGGCGTGTTTTAATTCCGCTAAATGGCGCAGCGTTATGTAGTGCATAAAATATCCATGACAGACTTCGCCTTTATCATGTGGCATTCTCAAGTGCTGATATACCCCTATAATGTCAAGGTAAGGAGTAGGCAAGCCGAAACCTTAGCATACTGAAAATAAATAATTATGATATTCAAAAATAGATATTAATAGATTATATTATAAATATTTTATTGAGACTGATGTTTGTTTAAGTATTGTGAAAATTTAAAAAAATATCTATGAATCTATAATATCATAAAGAAACTAAAAGTATAAATAGTTACATAAAAATTTCTTTAAGATATTAAATGATATTAAGATATTTTATATATATATTAATTTATTAAGATATTAAAAAAATTGACTGTTTCATAATGATTTAAACCTTTAAAATGCTTGAATTAGTTAAAAAATACTAACATGTTATCTTTTTGAATAAAAGTATATTTTTCTTAACTCATCTTTCCCCAATAAAATTCCACTCTTTTTCCATGACACTCCAAATAAAACTCTCCACTTTATGGTATGGTTTTTTAGCTTACCCCACTTGGCTATATCCCACTTAGTTGCGGCCATTTTGTTAGAGTGTTTGAGTGCTGTCTGTGGGGCAACTTTGGGTCTCTTGGGCACCTCAATTCGCGGCATGATTGACGTTACCCGATCGATATCGATATCGATCGCAGAGCGCGGCACAGAGCAATCCAATCAGACGCTGCTGTAGGTCGCTGTGGGGCATTAGTCGACGCCGCTGCGCCATAATTTAAGCGAATTATCTATGAAATAAAATCACCGTTCGTTTTGTTGCCGCGGCGCCCGCAATGGGGAGAATGGGGGAATAGAAGAATGGACAATGACGCAGCAGCTCTATCAGCAGCAGCAGCAAAGTTGTCAGTTGGCGGCGGAGCACACGTTTCATTTTGGACTATTTGTAATTAGAGGCGGAATGGCAGCCCAAATGGGGCAGCTTGTAATTGCCGCCAGAGTCGACACACCTTGAAATCTACGTCCACATGCACATCCATCTCCCTGCCTCCTCTCTGCCTCCGATAATGTCTCAATATTTCTCAATTACAGCAAGACGCAGATAATTTGTTGTTATATGCGCCACAAACGGCAGAACGGGAGAGACCGCCCGGCTGCGGCAGCTGGTCCGATTGGAGCCCGGTTTCGGATCGGGCAATCGTACAAATAACTCCATCGTTGACTCCAATCAACTTTGGCGGCAGGCGGCAGGCAGCTCCCTCCATGTGCTGTTGCACAGTTGCTGCCGGCCCCCGACTCACACACACACACACACGCAGAGCGGAGCCATCTCGTACTGGGAGGTCCCGGTTTCGGTCGCAAACCCCCCGTTTGCTCCCTCTGCCTTTCTGGCTGGCGGCCAGCGGCTTTGGCTTCGGCCCCGCCGACTCGCAACACTTCGAGATCGTGCAGCGCCGAATGCTGCGAATGCTTCACATTATTAGATGCGGATTACCACTCTGGTGCAAAGATCAAATCACTTTGCTCTGCACTGAGCGAAATTAGAGAATCCTAAAGACAATTAAAGTATATTTTCAAAGATGTAAGGAAAGTACATTGCATTTAAGAATGATTAATTAAAAAGATGTTTCTCTTGATAAGGTTTTAATCTGAATATTCAAAGAATTGTTGTGATAAAGAGAAAAGAATAAATTGATATTCAAATTGAAGAAACGTTTTTCATATTAAACAAAAAAAAACTTTATTGAATACTCTATAATTTAAAGAGAAAAGAATAAATTGATATTCAAATTGAAGAAACGTTTTTCATATTAAACAAAAAAAAAACTTTATTGAATACTCTATATTATACAATGTGCTTTTTAATCGGGCATAATTATAGTACTAAGAATTAAGGAATTATAAATAAAGGAATTGTGATTTCACATAAATTCGTCTCGAACAGAAGAAATTATCGCTTAAGACTTAAGGTTGAAAGAAATTAAATAAAGCTAAGGTATAACAGAGTATAACAGTCTCTTCACTAATAATAGTCTTCTCATAGTCGTAAATACAACTTCTATAAAGTTTTGGGCTTATTAAAATGAGCAACAAGGCCCACTGAAATTTTGCTCTGTGTAGCCACGCTGTAGGTAAGCAGCGAGTACGAATGCAGGTGTGGGCACGCGGAGAAGGCGGAGGAGTGGGCAAGGGGATGGCTTGCCAGGCCCGTCTTGGACCGGGGCCGATCTGCTGGCGTTAGCTCGAGGTGGCTCCAATCACGTTTTTTCGCGCGCTGCTTGCCTTTTTACGATTTGTTTGATCTGCCCCAAATGAATTGCGCAGTTTCAATTTGAATTATGCTCAGTCGCAGTTGCATCAGAGCAGCAAAGGAGTGAGCAGTGAGAAGAGAGAGGAGGAGGAAACACATGCTGTGTGCACAATTGCAATTGAAATGTCATTTGTCAAAATAAAATTTAAACGGCCTTTCAAGCTGCCGCCGCAACACCCTCAGCTCGACTAATCCCGATCCTTAGTCAATGTCTCGCTGCCCCCGCCCCCTACCTCGGAAGGAAACAATGCACAATGTGCGTGTTCAACACGTGTGCTAATCTCATCCGAGACCAAACCGACCGACAGATCGACCGACTAAACGCAACAAATCAACCTTCAATCAAGGCCCGCGTGCGATTCCGACTCGGATCGCAGTCGAGCACACTGGCTGTGCCTGTGCTTGGGCGTTGTTGCGTCGATCCTTGTGCGGCATCATCAAACTGGCATAAATCTTTAATGGAATTCATTCATTATGGACACCAGGCAATGGCAGCAGGCGGTGGTCTCAGCGACCACAAAGCGAATACGGTCAGCGCGGCACAACTTGGAAATTGGCAAGCCAACAATGGACCCTAAAGGGGCTCGACTTGCCTTTTATGCCCGCACACTGCATTGTAAATTCCCCGCTCTCTCTCTCTCCCTCCTACTCCTTCTCCTGCTGCGTTTTCGGGATCGGCCTGCAATTACGTAGGACACACAGACAGGCAGAAATCGCTTGGCTGCCGATTTTCCTTTTGTTCACAAAGCGAAGGCGCTAAAGGATAACACCTTCTTAACGCCTTCCAATAAGGTTGTTTGCGTTTGCGGCCTACATGAAATAAAACACGAATATCGCAGCAAGATCATTGATCCGAAGGGGGAGTGCATAGAGACTACATAAACAAACTTTCTATGAGCTTACAGCTTAATTATTTTTATTTTATGTCATAGTTTTCTCAGATCGAAAAAGTTATAATCTGAGATAAACAACGCTTAAATTTTCTAGTTTGATTTCTTAGTTCCTTCATGATCTATATAGTTCGTATTTAAAATAATTCAACTTTTGTGTAATTAACTATTTGGAACTGTATAAAGGTTTTCTAGTTTGTTTTTTAATTATTCCACTTTTCTCTTGGTTTCTTTAAGAACTTCATAAGCAATTTTTAAAGATCTGCATCATTAATATGCTATTGCTCAGTCAACTGAGTCATTTGTTAATCTATATTCTATAGTACAACTTTAAGAACTATTCCCTCTTACTAAAGATCAGTTAATTGCTTGATATTTTCATTTTATTAAGTTCTAACAGTTCTCACTACTCACCCAACTATGAAATTAGGTTCTAAATAACCTGAGTACACGCTGAGTAATCACATACGATCTTGTGATCTTCTAGATCAGTTGGAAAATCTAAAGAAAAAAATGTACGCTAATCACAGCTCAATTTGAGGTTGCTCAACATACTCATTACCTTCCTCCCTGCCCCGCCGGCCAGTCCAGTCCTGAGGCGCAGCCTGCTGCCGGGCAGCCACATGATGATGCAGCCACAACACATCATCAGCCCTTTCGAACATAATTAAGCCGTTGCCTGGCTGCAGTCATCTCTCACTCACACACGCTCTCCCTCTCTCTCTTTCTTTCGTAACCTCTCCTTTGGCTGTTCTGTTGTGATTTTGAGGCGTGAAATAAATTGATAATTTTGGCTTTATTGGATTCCTCGCCTGCCTCTCGCATTCCTACAGCGCTGCGCTGCGCTGCTGTAGGTCCCCATTCCCCTGCTGTCTTAACTCCCTTCTCCTGCTTCTTCTTCCACGCTCAGTTCTTCTGGCGTCTGGGCAATTAATCTGGGCAAGCGTGCGGCTGGGCGGGCATTGGCTGCGCATCGACAAGGATTAAATCGATTTTATGTAGATGCAGTCCGATCTGATCATGATTTTCGGTCTTCGATCTTCGACTCGAACTCCGACTGAAATCATGAATTTCGTGTGGCCTGTTTTGTGGTTTACGAAAATTACAAGGCCCGCGGCTGCCCTCTACCCTACCAAACGGTAGCCCGATCAGCCCCTTCTCTGCCCCTACAACTCACCCAAACTTGCCGCGAGCGGTGGCAACAGTTTAGCGTCTCTCGTTGCTTTATGTCGGCTCTCAAATGTTGTTTATTGATCGGGGCACAACAGCTAAGCGGATCTGCTATCTATATGTGCGCTATATACACACACACACAGAGGCACAAGTTGAGCGTGTGTGTGTCGCTTTGAGTTTCCGCTCGAGTCTCGAGACTCTTAAAAATCAATAAATTCTCAGTCAAATTTTCTGAGCCAGAAACTCGCGTTAAAATGTCATAAACAACTTTGTCATAATTTTGGTAATTAAAATTGGCCGCCCGCAAGCGTTGCTCAGCTTACAATATACATATATACACAGATAAGATTAATGTATGTATACCATACATACTCGTAACTCTGCTCGCATCTTGGCAGATCGGTCAGATCAGTCGCGCAGTCGGAGTCGCAGTCGAGCTGATTTATCGTGCCGCTTTTGAGGTGTGACTTTGTTGTGCGGTTTTACGATGCCGCCGATGGGCTACTGGAGCTACGGACTGGCTGCTGAAGAGCCTCTCTTCAGCTCCCGCGCATCCCTCTCTCCTCCCCCTACCCCAAAACATCTTCCATTTACAATCAAGCTCTTTTAGCCCAACCGCACTCTTCAGTAGTACATTAAAAGGGCCTAATGACAGCTTTTACAGTTAATTGAATTAGGCATTCGCATTGTTGAGAACCTACGATGAGTCAGTTCGTCTGGGTTGAGATATTATATAGGTAGTATGCTTTATATGATGCCTAGGCTGAGACTGAGCACGGCAGATACAGTAAAAAAATTCTCATAAATAGATTTTAATGAGAAAATTAGTTTATAAGTTATATTTTTAAATATATCGGTAAAATAATTTTTTGAATACTTTTATTTTAATCTAAGATCTGAAATTTAATATTTTAAGATATCAAAATCTCTTTGAAAACAAAAACAGTATTCTTTTCTGTATTTGATCTAAATAAGCTCCTACAGCTTTTGATTCTTATAGCATTAATAAAATAAATAAATAAACAAAAAATACAAATATAAAGATATTTTAGATATTTTTCAATAACACAATTTATTAGCTTGCCAATTTGCGGCATTTCAAAGAGAACTTAACTCAAATTGCATAAGAAAAACCCCTTCAGAACCTACCTATTCGGGGCTGGAGCCAAAATTATTGTGCTCGGACATAGAGTTGACACATATATAAAGATAGATAGATCGGATTCCAGCGAAACTGTTTAGCAGTTTTACATTTAAAGCCATGCAAATGGGATCGGCGTGATCTTCAATTAGCGGATCCTTCAACTGGTACCAGTTGATATAATTGAAGCGGTCCCCAAACTCTCTGCTGCCCCCCTGGCTTCGACTAACTAATTAACGACAATTGGCAACAACAGTTGTTGGATAGTTCGGCCTGAAATCGCTAATCGTAGGTTGGGTGCAAACCGCAGGCCGTGGCAAAAGAGAGAGAGAGGGAGTGAGCGAGGGAAGGCGGGGGAAGATTAGCTCAACAACTGTTGGCAACAACAGACCGGGGCGCGCGTTTAGAGACGCTTGCCGGATGATGGCCATGCGACGTGTAAACAAACAAAAACAATTTAAAAGCCATTTGGCAAAACAATTCTCCAATTTTCTAATGACGCTCACATGTTGCGGTTTTTTACGAAAGAAAGGAAAGAAAGCAACGGCAAGAAGAAGCGAAAGAAGAAAGGAGAACGGCACAATTAGTGGGAAATCCTTTATCAAAACAATACTAGACGAGCCGAGCCAAGCCGAGGCGAGCAGACAAAGGGTTCGGCACAATGGAAACGGTTAATAGACACGTCGATTGCCGCGTGCTCCGAGGCCATCAACAATTTCGACTCTTCCCCTGCGTACCCTCTTGCCCGCTCTCTCTCTGTCTAATTCAAACAAACAATAAAAAATTTATTATAGAAAAGCCGAAGGAAAATAACGCACAAATTGGTGAAGAAACAAAGCGCGCTGGGAGAGACGGAGAGAGAGAGAGAAAGTGGCATGTCATATGGCCGCAGGAACACCCAGAAGCATCCACTGGGAACGGAGTAGAGTAGACGGAGGAACGAACCATCACCATCCATGTCCAAGCCCACAAATTGAAATATCGCCCAGCACCGTGGGCTAATGTATCAATTTAGTTTCGGGTTTTGTTTTTTGGGTTTTTGGTTTTGGGTTCGGTTTGATTGGTGCGTTTAGGGTACATTTAGGGAATTGATATTGCTCCAGCGATATGTGTATGTATATATAGACAGGGTATACTATATATAGAGAGCGGTGGGTGGGGGCAGTACTCGCTTACCACACGCTAACAACGATTATAAACAAATTTCCGCTTTTGACGCGCGCGCGCCGAGCTCGAAGCGTGTGGGCTTTTTGGGCAGAAGGAGCGGCCCGGGGGTGGAGCGGGGTGTGCAGGGAACAGCAGGCACTAAGTAATTTCAAAATGGACTGCTCAAAAACGAATTTGTGCAATTAACGCCCGCGGATCGACTGGAATAATGGGCACAAGCACAAGCACAGGCGCGTGCACAGTTTATTAATTATACGCCACGTTGTGCCAACGCCCAAGCGAGCCCATTCGGAGCAGTTGAAGGGCGGCTCATTTGGCTGCCATTTTGTTTAGTTTTATGTAAATGGCCAAATTGCAAACGCTGTGGCGCCTAGTCGACTCCAAATTGGATTTTAATGTAGGCAACTCGAGCGGAATTATTCTGCCCTAATCAGTTGACTTTCTTGCGCCGTAATCATTAGACAAACTCACGCATAATTATGTGTAATACGAAGAGGGTGCTGATAGGGGGGTGGGGGTCTCTCACATACACACAACATTATTCTACCCCACATGAAATCGATCATAATTGCGTGAGATTTAAATTTGTGCAAGCAATGAGGCCCCATTTTTTGCTAATGGGGCCCAATGGCTGCAGATACATGTATGTGTAAGTCAATATTTAAAGATATCCAGGTATCTTCACATGTAATGGAAGTAGTGCTTCCCCCCACAGACACACACACGTGCCGCACAGAGCGGAAACTTAAGACGCCGCATGTGGCGACTTTAATTGCAAATCAAACAATCGAAAAGCGTAGCACAAATTGAGGCAATTCAAAAGCGACTTTAAGGCCAGCTACAAGTCTGTTAAAGCCAACTTGAGCTTGAGCTGGCACCCAGACCGAGTGGGGGGCGGCGTCGTGAAAGTGTAAGCAACCACCATGTTCGGCCTGCCTCTCCCTCGTCCCTTCCACATTCACGCCTTGGACTGGTGCTGCGGCTGGTGCTGCCGGGGTGTTTCACTTTGTTGTTCAGTTTTTCCATTAGTGGCCAGTGAGGCGCGTGATGCGCGTTAGCCCTGCCTGCCACCTCCCTCCCAGCCCCTTTCAGCACTTCTGACGCCATTATAGACAACATTTTGTTAACAAAACCTGACTTGCATATAAATAACCCACGAAACAAACGAAAATAACTGCCCTCGACTGGGCCCCCCTCTCTCTCTCTCTCTCTCTCGCACACTCTTGACCTTTCTCTTCCTTCCTCTCTCCATCTCCCTTTCTCTCTCTGGGCGGGATAACAGCATAAGCCCGAATCTGGTAAACAACCACAAAGGGAGATAAAGTTAAACTCATTTTACGGTGTGCGAAATTGTAAATATTTATGTTCTGCCACTGGACGCACAGTGGGAGAAAATCGCAAGGAAAATGAAAGTACACTTATACACAATATTAAATATATATTATACATTTAATTTATATCGATGTTATTTAGTTATAAATAAAACTCATAGTATACCATTTACAAATATTAAGATTGACTGAAAGAAAGAAAAGAAAAGAAAAATTGAATGACAATAAATAGAATATTCATAAAAAATACGAACAAATAACAAAATACACAAGTTTTTTAATAGTTCAGCTTTAATAGAAACATTCAAAGTTTGATGTTTTTTCTTTTCTCTAAATATATCTCAAAATCGAATCAATGAAAAACAATTTAGCTTCCTACTGTAGTTCTCTATAGATACAAAAGCAAGTAGTACACAAAAGAAATACCTAATATTTATAAAGTAACGAAACACGACCATGCATCGAAAACAAACATATAGTAATTGGTATAAGTCGTAGTACAGTCTCCCGTACTAACTTTAATTCTTCAAGAAATTGTTGAGTATTTTCTCATTTTGTGCCACTGTATTTTAATGTTGACGCCATATTTGTTTGTGGCTGCTTTGGCTGTTGTTGTTGCTGTTGCTGCTTTTGTCACAGTTGTTGTCGGCGTTGTTGTTGTTGTTGTTGTCGTTGTTGCCGTTGTTGTTATCCTTACGCATCAGAAGACTTAATGCGGATAAATGGTCTGACAATTACGTTTATGTCAACAATAAAAATTAAATTAAATCGTTTTTAAGAATGCGGCTGCAGCGACAACCCTCGCAGCGCTCTCTCCAACCCTGCACTCACATAGCCTGGCAACCCCCCTACCCGCTGCTGCCCCCCTTCTGCTGCCTGCTTGCGACAGATGTTGCAAATAAATAGATCGAGGTGACGCTGAAGACAAAAATCATCACACAGGCCAATCAGAAGGGGGCAAGCGAGAGAGTGAGAAAGTGAGAAAGGCAGAGTGGGGACGGGGCAGTGAGAGTGAGAGGAAGCGGGAGGGAGGGGGAGTGATGTGTGAAGAGTTTGTCATGCTGCCATGCAAACTGTCAAGCGGCATGTCAGGCAAGTGTCAGCGTTGGCGGCCTGACGGAGACAACTTCAAAGTGGACCACAACAGGCTGCCGATCGCCGAAGAAGAGAAGATATATACTATATACATGTATATATTTGCTTAAGATATACATATTTATGGTAGTGTTGGTGGCACAACATGCGTGACAATTTAATGAGCACGGAGCACTGACGGAGCCTGCCTCTGCTCGCGTCGCAATGTTTTAATCAAAATTAAGCGTAATTTTTTTTGATTTTGATTTTATTAAATGCGACTTAAATGAGTTGGGACACACAACACCCTCTCCACCCTCCCCCATACATACATATACATATATATATATATACTATATGTTTGTCTGTAAGCGATGCAGACTAATTAAGCAGACGGCACTTTGCTCGCGGCTACGCAACATCTACAACAGCGCCGGCCGCGTTTATAGAGACGGGCGTGGGGGCGTTAGGGGGCTGTACTCATGTATCTTAATGGCAGCACAGGGCAGAGACGCAGAGGGGACTGGCGATTTGCTTGAGATCTCCTCGGCGCTAATTGCGTTTATATCCTTCAGTTAATGGCACTTAATTAACAACTGTGCCGCGCCACTGAGGCATGAGGCCCATGAGGCCCAAACGCTTCTTGCTTCTTGGATATGAGTACTGCCTGTCTGAGACCCTGACTAGATCCGACTAGATCGGCTATTTTATAGGTATTTATAAGCGATTGTATTCACTATGTACAATATCTGATTATTTCAGCCAGTTGTATAGAAATTAATTGAGAAGCAGCTCACAGAACTGATAGAAATTAATATTTAATAAAAGTGCACAGTTAATTATCTTATGAGTTTAATAACTATAGCAAATGGCTCATAGCTTAATAATAACATATTTAAACATTTTTGTAGGTAGAAAAAATACGTACTTTATAATACGATTATTATTTATATTATGTCTAGAAATCTTCTCTAAAATTGAGTTCAGCTTAAGTGAGGAAACATATTTCATCTTGAAATGTTCAAAATTAAAAATGAGTTTTATAATTTCTATGCATTTTTTATTATTATTAATTCTCTAAAGGTTTTGTGTAGAAAAAATAAGGGAAATATTCAAAATGTCACCTCAAATACTTAAGTCAAAATATATTATAGCATTTATGAACCCATTGTACACATTACACAAGCTTCGTATATATTCCCGCTCATCCATAACTCATTCATAAGGTGTTACCCCAACCGTTTCATTGAATACAAATCGAGTCTTATGTCCAATTTCGCCATATTTCGCGAGAAAATGTGACGAAGCGTGTTGAATAAAAAGTTGAAATTTATTTATGGTAATAGTTGGTTGGGTTCGCATCGCTTGAGCAAAAAGTGGGCGTATGCGACTATAGTGAAATTTATGTCAGTTAAATTCGGCAAACAAAGGCGACAGCGCAACACCCAGAAAACACTCAAAACACTCAGACAGTCACACTCGAAACTGACAGTCCAATTAGCAGAAATAATCACACAGACAGACAGTCGGATATATCTGTAGTATATTTCTGTGCCGGATGTGATGGAGCAGCCCAAAAAAAAGAAGTGCTACGGCCAAATGCATATCTGAATTTTAAGTGCCGCCAACGAGAGATCTCCGCACACGATTCCCAGGCCCCCAGCCATGCAGAATGCCTGTCCCGATTCCGTTCCGATTTGCCATGCATCACTGCCAATTCGCGGGAATTATACGAGACGTTGACTCTCTTATTAAGCAGACATCAATTGGGAACATGGGGACTCGAATAAATAACCAAGCCAAACGACTCTCTCTCTCGGGTACAGTCGGCGCCAGGTTCGACCATGTACCATATGAATATATACCCCACATAGCTGCTAGTTACCCTCCATGCGATGTCCATCAATGTTAATTGATTTCAGTGTTCTGTTTGGAGTGTTTTTTTGCGGCTTTTCGATCTGTTGCCATGACTAAATTATGACAATTGGTGACTTTGATTGTTTAGCTTAATTTGGCTCGACTTGCTAATGAAACTCACGCCGCTCCAGGGCAGCTAACTAATTGAGACGGGCTGGTAATGAATCCATTCAACGTTAGTCGCAGATTATAGTTAGTAAACTCTTATGTTAAATACATGTATATAAATGCAATGTCAAGTCGAATAGTCAAAAATGAAACACGGAAATCTCACAATTCTCAGCTTCCTGTAATAGACAAATCGCTTTCCCATCGCAAAGTCACGCTGAGTTCATTTCGAACACACTCTCCAAGGAAAACGATACATTATTTGGATTCTAGAGGTAAAGTCACATATCTTTAACTATATTAATTCAATTTCCTGCTGGACTTTGCTCAGTTTAATCTTTATCTATATTAGTTCAGTCAACGCTTTCTATAGTATTTGCTTAGGTTTCAACAAATTAACTCGATCTCATTTAATAACTCGATCACGCGCTACGACGTCTTCGTCTATGGGGACGGGCCCCAAATACAGCATCGATCGAAAATGCTACTAATTGATTTGTTATAAACAGGAATGCTGTCTCAGGCCCCGGTCCAAGACCGGGCTCGATTTAGACGTGATTTGCGCAATGCTCAAATGGGTTC
This sequence comes from Zaprionus inermis, assembly GCA_018151445.1. Taxonomy (NCBI): domain Eukaryota; kingdom Metazoa; phylum Arthropoda; class Insecta; order Diptera; family Drosophilidae; genus Zaprionus; species Zaprionus inermis. The sequence goes on along the minus strand of JAECXD010001328.1, from coordinate 51,938 downwards.
AAGTGGGTTTTAACTAATTTCAATTAGCGGCTTTTTGTGGCTCCTCTTCCCAAGTGCAAATTGAAGTCATACATATAGATATACAGACGTCCGTATATGCATAATAATATAAATCAATAAAACTGTTGTGCTACTATTAAAATCAACGAAAATATCTATATGCGAGATACGCGATACGATCAGATACGAAATTACCATAAACAAAATGTGTTAATTGGTGAAACGCAAAACTAATTAATTTACGCAGTCGCAGTCGCAGACGAAAATAGTCGAATCGAGGCTCCGTCCTAACCGACTAATTAGTCTAGTCAGCCATTAGTCTTCTCTCCCTCTTGACTAATTTATTTATTTATCGATCCATCAGTTTTCGTTAGCACACAAAATGGCCGAACGATCGCCGGGCTGACTCAGTTCGGCCAGACCGATCTCATGTCCGGCCAGTCACATGGCATCGGAATGGGGAAATGGGGCTGACGCCTATCGGCCCACTCGATAATTATGCCATCCAAATTAACACTTTCAGTTTACACAACGCCAACTACCAGATGCAATTAAGGCAATTAGTCCGAGAATATGGGTGGACCGACTGGACTGCAGAGGAGTGTGGCCTGCCTCGACAGACTGCTCAGTGGGCCGTCATTCATAACGAAGACGAATACGCTCCAAGTTGACTGCATGTACTAATGAAGCACGGCATACACTTAGAAAAATGAGGTATTAAATAACTTAAATTATGTTTTAAATATTTTTAGACACATATACTCCTCAAGTTCTTAGGAATATTAATCAAGTTCTTTACTTGAAAATCCGAAAAACATACATACATATTTTATTTATAATTTAATTTATTACGACATTTTTTAAAAGTTTTAAAAGTTATTGTGGTTAGTTTAAATTTAAAATAATAATAATAATAATAATTTCGTCTCTCTATTTAATGAATTCTAAAGTTTTTCACATTTTTCAAGCTATTTAGACTTTCAAAGTTCTGAAGAATATAAATGAATAATTTATTTTGAAAAACTTCTTAAAATTTCTACGATTTTACTTATCATGCTCATGGATATAATAGAAATATTAAGAAACAATCTCTTACTTGCTTACAGGGTATGCGAGAGGTCTGCATTGTCGACATAAAAGCACACTGCTGTAATTTTCTTTACACTCTCATTTCTCAACTTGGTTATCCAACGATTTCTCACAGTGTATGGAGGGGGCGTGCGCTGTGGCAGGCCATAAACAAATTTCCAACAAAACTCTTAAGCCAGCCTTGCGCCTGGACGGCAATGGCGGCTGACCAGGCCAATCAAAGCGGCCAGTTTCCAGTTTCACAGCTCAACTTGTCCGTGTCGACCTCCTCCTCTTCCTACTCTCTGGCTCTTCCCTCCTCAACTGGCAGCGAACTAGGCCAGGATTTGTGCCTGGCTGTCAATTAGAGCTCGCGCTATTTGCATAAACACAAAGCGCAGTTGGACTCGCAATGGATGGAGGGTAGCAGAGAGGGGAGCGGGGCTGGTGGACGAGACGGAGAGGGGGGCAGCAGTTGTCATTATGTCGTTGCAACGTGTAATTGGAGGCAAACTTTGCCGACAAATGACAAATGCAGCGCCAAAAAGAGCTTAGCACACACACAGCGAAACAATCCTAGATACACATTATATACATACATTTATATATATACACATACATATACAAACATACCCATACATACATGCATCTGTACATGCACACATCAAAAGGATGCCGTCTCAAGCTTATGAATTACAAATAAGCCACAAGGCAGGACAGCTAGGAGCGGGGAGTAGGTTGGGCAGGCAACGTAGAAGGTGGGGGCGTGGCAAACACATCTGCATACAGAGAAAGGGGCGTGGCGCGCGCACGGCTCGTTGCGGCTTTGAATCAAGGCGAAATGCACTTGGCCAACTAATGCGCCAATTTGAATGCGGCAATCAGAGAAACCAACAAATGACAGGGTAAGTAGTGTAGGCTGCACGGCGGCAAGATACCCTGTGGATAGAGTGAACAATGCTTAAATGAAGGTGAGTTAAGAGTTGCTAGTCTGGCACAGCCGAACTTATTACAGGGTAGCAAAGCAAACAGAGACAACAAACAGACAAAATATTTAAGTTAAATGGCAGTTGGAGTCAAATTGGAATTGAAATTGGAGCTGGAATTGGAATTGGCATTGGAGCAGGGGCTGGGCGAGACTCTGAGAGCGGGGCAGAGGCAGGGGCAGCAACAACAAAACCAACAACAATAACAAAAACACTCAACAACAACGACGACATTTGCTGGCTCGATATCAAATATGGCCGCAACATTGTCATTATATTTTTATCTTTTGTTGCTTTTGTTGCCTCTCCTCGTTGCTGATTGTAGTTTTTCCATTTTTCATAGCTCTTGAATTAATTGCATTTCCCATGCATTTTTCATGCAGCATTTTCATTCTACTTGGCATGAAAATTAATTGCACTTATTGTTTGCTCCACGTGTCTCTCTCTCGCTCTCTTTCTCTCGCTCTCCCTCACTCTGGCAATCTTTATATATAGTTTTGCAATCTGCTTATGAATTCCATTTTGGTGCTGACTCTATATTGTTCGCCATACAGGAATAATATACAGACATTATCTCAATTGAATGGCGTAAACGATCATGAACAATTATGGCATGGAATGGAATGGTTAAGGGTGTCTATATTTTCTATATTTTGCGCTCTAATAAATATTCATAAATAAGCATGCAATGATTTATTTTATTTTTGATATGCCATACAGATTTTAAAGGCAAAATTAATTCATACCTGATTTAATCAAAAATTATTTACTCTTATTTTGAAAATTATTTTTGTGTGGCTTATTATTTGATAAATTTCTTAAACTCTGACTTCAATTTACTAAAAATATATTTAATTATTGCACACAGAAGAAGTTGACTTTAGAAATTGTCCACGCCCTCTTCCGCTCCCGTAAATCGGAAGAAAAAGAATTGCAAGCGTAATTTTAAAGCATAAATTTGCATTCTTAGTATTTAGAACAATTAGTAGCGTTTAAAGAATTTGTGCAAATTTGAAAGAGATCGCAATTTAAATAGTGAAGTTATTCAAGTATTGCCAAGCTCTTGCCACTGACTCGATCGATATTCCTTGAGTGAGTTCAGCACGCACGTAAGCTAACTGAGCGTAGCTTTCTATGCATGTACATGTAAGTCCCCCTGCTGATTATAATAACAGCCTACCTAATAATCGACTATTTTTTAATGGGCTCCATTTGCTTGTCATGTGATTAGAAAGAGACGAACAAAACGGTCGCAAGTCAAGCACAGCGACCCCTGCCGAGGGTATTTTGTACTGTCATAACATTGTTTCGTATTATATACATAAAGCGGGTAATTAAAGCACACCTCCTTAAGCTCTCGGGGCGCCAAACCCTTGATTATACACTGCAAAAAACCGATGCATGGAGAGAAAAGTGCCCAAGTGGCACGCAACACTCGAGCGAGCTGCTTAGAGGTGCAGCTAATAAGCGCCTATTGCAGATATATTGCCACTTTATATAGACGAAAAAAAATATGCACAAAACTATGGAGGCAAAATAGTCAAGTCACAATTACACAGAGGGCAGCCGGGTGGGAGAGGGGAGGGGAGGCACGGGTAGAGCGCAGTTTAATGGCCAACAAACGCCTTCTCATTAGACGATAAATTGCACAGGCGCATGACACGAATTTCCAGCAACAGCAACAGCAACAACAACACGAAACTTACTAAATATTGTGTAGTAGTAACAACAACAACAACAACAGCAGCAGCAGCAGCAACAACGAGTGGCAAGAAAAACGGTTGCATGCAACACAGGCAAATGTTAACGAACAAACAAAGTCGCAGCCAGGCCGCAAGGCAGCCCGCAGTTTGTTAGACGAGTTCATGCAAATATCTACACGACATACTGCATAGCTATTATATATATCAACCAAATATATATATATATATATGCCTAGTCTGGGCTGACATTAGTGAGAAGCAGCAAATGAGGGTATAGCAAAGCAGGACCTGCAGCAACAAGAAGGTGGCGAGCAAGGGCTGTGTTGAGTTAGGTAATTTGTGTATAGACGACTAGCAGTTACCTAGTAGTCAGACCTAAAGATTGTCTTAGGTTCTACTCCATCCAAGCTGTCTTCCTACTTACCTAACCTCACTGAGCTCAGCTTAAACTCAATGTGAGCTCAACAGCCGCGCTGCAAACACACATGCCTCCTGCAACTCTAGGGTTGGTATGGGTTATAACTGGCATACCTCTTCATAAACTAATAACTCTAAGGTATTTCTAGGGGTATAACTGACATATATTATACCTTTTTCTATGCTGCAATGCATTTAGCTAATAGATGCTTGACGTTTTTACGTTTTGTTGCGCCACCCGACGAGGCGCGTCGTATCATTAGAGCTTGCCTCCAGCTACAGGCAGATTCCTATACACTGGCAGTCCCCCTTGCCCCTCTCCACACCCGCCAGCTATGTCTATGACAACATGCAATATGCTGATTTGTGTTTTGCATGTCGGCTGCGTCGGCCTGATTTGCAGCAGCAGCAGCAGCGGTGGCAGCAACGGCAAACGAAGCCGTCAACGTCAGCAGCAGGCAGCGTAATTGCCAACAACAGCAACAACAACAACAACAACAATTGGAGCAAGTGTGTTACAACAACAGCGAGAAAAGCTATAGTTAGCCGTAGTTATATGCTAAACTAATTGGACAATATGAAGTGCGTGATATTGACTGCTAATTAAGCGAGTTATAGCCAAGTTATAGTCGACTTTATGCCGAGCAGCACGCGCGCGCGCGTTTTTCATGCGCGTTTATAAACGCGCGCGATTAGTATACGCCGCAGGCAGCTGCATGGATGAGGGCGGCGCAATTATTGCCACGCCCACACACAACGCCTGCCCAAAACGAGAGCAAACAAATGCGATCGTTGGAGTAATCTTTGAACTGACCGTCAGCTGCGGCAGGTAACACAGTAGCCGCTACCTAGAAGCGGGCAATACACTGACTGCCGAAAATACACTGCAAGTAAACGTGATAAAATTAATAAAAATAATGCAATTTACTCAAATTTTGTAGAGTTACCTTATAGTGTAAACAGAAGCGTAATACTTATCAATGCTAGTTTTTGGACTCGCTACTCAGGGAATAGAAGGGTATTTAAACTTGAAACCTATCTGTCCGTCTGACCGTGTCTGTATGAGCGCCTAGATCTCAGAGACTATTCGAGCTAGGTCTACACAATTTGGTGACATTATGCCTTATTAAAAAACGCAGATTACGCTTGTTTTTTGAATTGAAGCCACACGCTCATAAATCGAAAGAAAACGAAATGCAAGCTTAATTTTTAAGCAAAAGTGTTCATTTCAGGAATGCACAACAATTATCACCACACAAATGATTTCTACAAATTTAATTAAAAGCGAACAAAAACATATAAATTATTCAGCAAATAATATTTGTGGCACGTCGCAAGAGAACTAGCCTGTTATCATCTCCAATCATCTGCTGTCTCGCTGTGCATATAAATTGCGTGTAATTATGCAAAGAGGCAAACAGCAGGCGATAGGGAGCTGGGAAGAGGGGCCGGTCAAGACGTAAGAGTTCACACCTAGCCCGAGTAGCCTGAGTAGCCTGAGTAGCCTGGTCACTTCCTGCACCCTGCAACCGGCGCCGTGTCCAATTCAAATGCCGCCAGCCCCTTTATCAACTTGCAACTCCCATTAAAGCGCCGGGACGCCATTAGAGCGATATCATCTACGTAGCAGGGAAGAGAGAGAGAGAGAGAGAGAGCAGCGAGAGAGAGGGGAGAGCGAGATGGTCAGATCGACGATCTGATGCGGCTGTCGATTAGAGGCATGACAACAGGTGCTGCACGTATGCAAAAGGATTGCGCGATGCGCGAGAAAGGATAATCGATTCGAAGGCGCCTGCAGCTGCCTGCTTAATGTGCTCTCGCCGAGAGATCTCCTCCTCCTGCTTGGTTGCTCCTCCTGCTCCTGCTCCCTCTTCTTCTCGAGCGTGTTTGGCTATCGCTTTTATAATGTGCTGCGGAATTCTGTTGGGACCAATTTGTTTTAATTTGTTGCTGCTGCTGCTGCAACGCGCACCCTTTCGACGCGAAGTCCGTGTGAAAGTGTGAACTGTTCGTGGCGCGAGGCGTGCCCCAGACGGTGCCACACACGGGCAGCTGGCTGCCCGGCTGTGGTAACTGCCAACAGACACGATCACACGAAATGGAGCTTGCTCCTCGCACAGGGCTCCAAAATCAATAGAACTGCAGGCAAATTACGAGTGCGGCAAATGCGATTGCAGCGGGCAAGGCGGCGAGGGGGGAGGGGGGGTTCATGCCACGACGCTAATAAACGAAATGTTTTATTGCCCGGCAACCGCGATAGGGCGAGGCGCAACGTGACGGCGGGCAAACAAATATGGCAGTCGGTGCGGTAATTGGTCGCCATTTTGACGCGCATTTCGTTCCATTTTCATTTCCATTTCCAGTTTCTCAGTTTCTTCGTCTGTTTCTCGCTTTGTTTATGCGACACGCGCCACTGCGCAACAAACAGCAACAGCAACAACAACCACAAGAAGTGCAACTGCAACAACAGACAAACGCTGAAAAGTTGATTACCAACAGCGACAGCAGCTGTCGCACTGTGCCCCTTTCCCTCCCCTCCCCCCATTGGGCATTTCCACAGCTGAAATCTAGACCCATTTCCGCCCTTCAACTGCGCCTGGCTTTACGAAGTGCTAATGAGTTGCACAATGCACGGCGCAGACCGCAACTGCAACGAGCCGGGGCGGCATGGAGCATCGGGAAACGAGTATCGACAATCGGTAATGCGGGAAGCGGGAATCGGGAATCGAAAATCAAGACTGCAGTCTTGCGTTTTGCGGCTTGGCGCTGCTTCCGCTATCGTTGGCAACATTGTTGGCCACTTGCAACCGCAAACAGCCCACTCAAAGCAGAAGCAGCAGGCAAGCAGCAAAATGCACGCAGAGAAATTAAGCGTAAGAAACGACAAATGTACCTTTAATTAAGAAGATAATTTATTTGCAGATTTCAAACAATTGCACGTCAAACAAAAATCTGCATCTTTATAATTTCAAATTTAGAATTATCTTCATTATTTCTCTCAGTGCACTAAGCGATCTGTGCCCTCTAAACCGCAAGCTGCAGATTAGTCGTCGTAACTCATGACATTTATGACATGCCTCACCAGGCGCGGTCGAGCAGAGCAGAGCGGACAGACAATCAACCAATCAACCAATCAGTCAGTCAGTCAGTCAGACAAACAGTCAGCAAAACGTTAAGTCAGTCGGTCAATCACTTGCGTAGCGACTGAACTGATTGGGTACAAAAGATGCTAGGAAAGTGTGCAAATGGTACAACGCTGCTTTAAGGTACACGCGGGTACAGCAGAGTGCAGTGTAGACTCAGTGAAATAATGCGGAATTTGCGCACATCGCGTATTCGTACATTGGGCCTCATTAGCGCAGCAGCCAATTAATAAGCCGAAATAAATAATTGCACAATTCATTTGGTAATTAGACATGGATCATAAAGTCGAATTAGGTAAGAGCCAAATAACCTACGGAACGGAGATGGCCAAGAGATATGCACTTGCCAGGCGGACACATACACACCACACACACAAACAGAGCGAGAGAGAGAGAGAGAGGGAGAGACATGCAAATGAAATGAAATTGGCTAGAAAGTAAAAGCAAATTGAGTGTGTCCCAACGCACACAAAGTTGGCCCTACAGAGTATGTATGCATGCGTACATATGGTACATGTACCTATGAATGTACCTACAGCTGCGCATATAAACAATTCATTTGTCACACTAAATTTGTTTCAATTCATTTGCTCGAAATGACAAATAATGCGATATAATTACATTTTGGATCGGGGGTCGCGCAACGTGGATCGTGGCTCGTCGAATGTGGATCGGGGTGCGCCCTAATGAGAGCTTGCTCGGCCTGTTCGACGCTGATTTTTAATGAGATTCTTTGCTATTTATGTGCGTTTTTCCACAAAACTCGAATGCGACGGCCTCAGTGTGTGTATGTGTGTGTGTGCGTAATTATCATTTGCCTTCATCAGCAGCAACGGTGCGTATGAGTGTTGTGCCGCTGCCAACGCCGCAGTCAACGTCGCTGCGTCGTTCCACATCAATTGCCGCACAATTCGCGCAGAGCCAGCAGAAACGGGAGCAGAGCAATAATTGTGGTACAGCGCGGAGGCATAGTCGGGAAGGGAGGCATGAGGAGCGCAATGCTATCGCCTAATTTAAGACAATCACATGAAAAGCAAAAGAAAAATATTGGAGCACTATATATATACATTCCTGTACATCAGGGCGGTCGATCTTCAACTGACGTTCGCTAATGGGCCGTTACGGCAGTGCAGACCTTATAAATACATTGTGGAAATCAGGCTGTACCATGACTTTTGATATTTATATGGTACAACAAGAAGGAAGGAAGGTAGCCGATGTACAGAATATGGCACTAGTTCTCTGGTTCATTCCTATGTGCTACTATACAGTTTCCCCTATTTCTTAAATACTTGATCTACAAACAACTTGGCTTCCTCTGTACCAAATTTTGTACCAACATCTACATTATTCACTGAAAAAGAACGTTCAGAATTTATTCTGCTTGCAAATCTACGGATCAGCTCCGTTGAATACATACTGCATATTAGCCGAGACACCAACCAATCGCATTCCAACTTGTTAACGCCACCTAGCCACAATCGGTGCAACCTAGAAGCAGTTGAACTGCTTTTAGCACTGCTTGCACGCCATTGCACAAACAACAAACTTATGATGGGAAATTTTCACCTGCGTTAACAGGGTTGTGTGTAATTTCACTCGGGACACAAACCAAGGGAAATTGTCACTTCCTCAAACCTGCAAGCAGTGCAAAGCAGTGCCTTGAGGCCTGCGCTAGCAGCAATTCCGTGAGCCCCAAAATACAAGCAGTGCAGAATTTCAAGTAACGACTTTTTTTTAATAAATTCATTTTGAAATTACTGAAAAACGAGAGTAGCTAACGCTTTCCGTTTTTTTTTAACATGTTCATTTTTCTTCAGTCGTTTCTGACACAATCCCACAGAGTCGTAGAGTGTACATGAAAATAAGATGAAAAATATACCCCATTTTTATGGAATTGTTTATAGTAGCGGTGTTTTTATTGTGTCTTCCGTTTTACGAACATTTTTCAACTGGCGTATGCGGCATAATCAATAATTTTTAATTTAACATCAATCGCACAATCGTTTCTGTTTCGGCGTAATGACCATTATTATATTTTCAGCATTAACAGGCAACAGCAGCAACAACAACAACAACAATGACAGAAACGACAACAACAATTGCTGCAGCAGCAACAAAAAGTCAATTCAATTTTAATGGAGTAGCAATAAACCAGAAAAAGCGCAAAAAATTGTTATAGCCATGCGGCGTGGCCGGCCAAAAGCCAAGCCAGCCCAAGCCAGCTTACCGCCAGTTGGCAGGAGATATGTATATACAACAACCCATACACACATACACACATATAGCTATAGCCATAGCTGCAGCCAACCGCGCAGATCCGCAGTCGGGCAATACAATTTTGCAATTGAAATAAAATAATTTAAAATCGTTTTCATCAACAACAGCTCTAAGAGGTTTTTTTAGAAATGATTTTGCGGCAATCAAACGAGGAACGTGATCATGATGTTGGAGTGGGGATGATGATGACGTTGATGGATGACTATTTGAAATTGATTCGCGATGAATGCGAATGCGATTCCTTGAGATTCGCCATCATTTTCATAGCCAATTGCATGCTTTTGACCTGCTCTCTCTCTCTCTCGGTGTCTCTTTCACTCTCCTGCCATCTCGCTCGCCTGGCAATCCGACGATTTTCTTAATACGAAACGTGCCTGCCTGATGCGCCGTGTCCAATTATATAGTTCGCTCTTTGCAGCTTTGTAGGGTATGCTAAATCGCGCGTCCAACTCAAGTTTAACATTTGCGCGATTTAATCATTTTTTTGCGCGCGTTCTCAGCGCGTTTTCCGTCCCGTCTCTTACTAACCCCCTTCCCCACGCACACTTCGACAGTGGGTTGGACTTATCGTTTTAGCCGATTTGCGGTTAAATTGTGCCGCAGCAAAAACAGAAAAAAACTCAAACAAAACCAATTTCAATTTCAAACAAAACGTTTTGTCCAAATTACGCAAAGGTTTCCTCTTCTCGTTTTTCTACTCGCTACGTGCGGGTTGCATCATCTGCCCAAGTTGGTCGAAAGTCAGAAAGACAGAGATTAAAGACATCTCTCGAGATCTCTTGAGTTGCTACGCCGCGTATCGGAAGTGTTTTTGCCAATTGCCGTTTGAACGTGGCAAAAACGATTCACGGAAATTACGCTCGAAAGAGATTTTTAATAGTATTTGCCGGGTAAATCGCATTTGCTCAATATCTTCATGAGTTTACTTATGCCATTTGGTCTAATCAATATCACCCTACCATTTTGGTCTAATCAATATCACCCTATCATTTTGAAGAGAAATGACAAATCGATTTCAAATAGTCAAGGTAATTAGCTCTGTCAACAGTGACGCCCTCATTCGAGTACTCATACTTATGAATACACTCACATGCATTCATTCGTTGGCTTACCTATCTTTTGATAAATGATTCGAGTAGTTTTCGATATGCTTATTTATGTTGTTGATATGGTTATAATGAGCACTCTCTCTATAGACCGCAATTTGCTGCTTTATCGTTTTATAATGTCGCCTCCCACTCCCTTCCCTTAAATATTGTCAACACTAGCGAGGCAACAGGGGGCGCCTAATGGCCGCCTTTCTAGCGCCACTCTTGTCCCTTCTTTTTCTTCTTCTCTTCCGGTCTCTCTTGTCGTGCTTCGTTCTGTCTTTGATAAGTTTGTGATGCTCCGCTGTCTGCGCTGTCATATTATCATGTTAACATGTCAAAAGCGCCAGCCAATTATTCTATTATGGCTGACCCCCTCCCACCTCCGGCTGCACCCTGTCCACCTTGTGACCAGTACGTCCAGTTTGCTTCAGCTGTCTCTGAGTGAGCTTTGTCTGCTGTGTGTGGGCAGCTGCCTTGCTTTTTGATTGGCCTAGGCACGTTTATACTCTGTAAGAATAGAAAGAGGCGTATGGGTGTGTTCAAACTATAAAAACATTCCTAATAAAATTCAATCAATACAATACACTTTTATCAGTTGAAATTGGCAACAAGATCAAGTGAAATTGCACAATTTAATGACACTTCGCATTAACTATGCGACCCACTGTGCGTATGCGTGATGCCTTATATGCGCTTTGTGTGGCGCAGCGTGGCTCGACTGGAAGTCAGTGTGAAATGTTGGCGAAATTAAAAAGCGTCAATTTGTCACAAGTGGTCAGAGCCGGACACAGAGAGAAACAGAAACAGAGACTGAATACAGGCTAACAGAAGAGCGGGGGGACAGAGGGTCGTACATTCAGAGAGTCGTACATACGTGCTGCTGTCATTAAGAGCGCTTTTGTGGTTGAGTGTTTAATTGCTCACAGTCACAGGAAAATTCACCACGACTGGCGCCACGCCCCACCCGCCCCACTTGGCACACTTTCTGTCGCTTGTCATCGTCGCCAACTCGACTAAGTTATTAACTGCGCTTGCGATCCATTAAGCCTCCAATTGGACGAAGACGACGGCTACGACGACGATGAAGCCACAGCTACAAAGCCGCGTGTGGGTGTAACGCAGCAAATGCACCACAAACACACACACACACACAGGAACTTTGGTAAGAGTATTCATACATCAGACTTTGTCACTCCAGTTGAATGCACTGACTGCCGTTTGCTTTCATAACGCATACATACTTAATGCATATAACATACATATATACTCAAAGGCGATACTTGGCTTGATTTTGTTAATCTAAAATAACTAGATGCATGATAGATTCGACTTGAATAAAAGTTAAATTTTTCGCAAGTATTTCTAGGGTTTTCTAGTTTCGTATTATGGTTTTCCTAATTATGTCAACTAGGTAGAGTACCTAACCTTATGCCATCTGGTCTAATCTATATCTCGCTTCCTCTCATCCCTTCAATGACAAATCGATTTCAAATAGTCTCTTCTCCGTTCCGTAATTAGCTCTGTCAACAGTGACGCCCACATTTGAGTACTCATACTTGTGAATACACAGAAATTCATTCATTCCTTCGTTTGGCTATCTTTTGATAAATGATTCGAGTAGTTTTCGATATGCTTATTTATGTTGTCGATATGGTTATAATGAGCACTCTCTCTCTCTCTCTCTCTCTAGACCGCAATTTGCCGTTTTATCGTTTTATAATGTCCCCTCCCACTCCCCTTCCTTTCGATTATTGTTAACACTCGTCAACGTAAGCGGGGCTAAGGGGGCAACCTAATGGCCGCCTTTCTAGCGCCACTCGAGTGTATCCACACGGTTCTTGTCCCTTCCTTTTCTCCCTCTCTTCCGGTGTCTCGTCTTGTTGTTCTTGCCTTGCTTCGGTCTGTCTTTGATAAGTTTGTGATGCTCCGCTGTCTACGCTGTCATATTATCATGTTAACATGTCAAAAGCGCCAGCCAATTATTCTATTATGGCTGACCCCCTCCCACCTCCGGCTGCTGCCTGTCCACCTTGCGTCCAGTTTGCTTCAGCTGTCTCTGAGCGAGCTTTGTCTGCAGTGTGTGGGCAGCTGCCTGCTCATTGATTGGCTTAGGTACGTTGATACCCTGTAAATGTTAGAAAATGGGCAAGGTATATCTTAATCTACATGATTGTTGACATTTTTAAGCTTGAACTGGGAGCTTGGAAACTCGGGAATTAAATTCTAACTAAATTTATTCAGAAGCATGGGTATCATTTTAAGCATCATCTAAATTTTGGTTTATTCAGGCTTATCCTTTTCTTGCTTACAGCGCATCTACTCGTCGTGCAGCTCCCACGCATTACGCACTTAATAGCTAGATTTGGCTTTGTTTTAGCGGCTCTTCGCGTTATTTATGAGTCTTTTGCGCTCTAGGTTTGATTAATGTGTGACACACGGACTGAGGGACAGTGGGATGAGTAGGGGAATAGTGGAAGAGACTGCGAGACAGATGGAAGACCCATATGAATATTAAACTTTCGACTTGGACTTTTAAAGGCGATATAAATTAACTAAGCTGAAACTCAAAGACACATTAACACAAATCGCTCGTTCAGCTCGTTGGACTTCGCTTTAGTTTGCTTTACCGGTCACGTTCCCCGCACCCTGAGTAGCCCCGCCCCCTTGCTGCCACTACGCGGTGGCGTCGTGCTACGCCTTATCGAGCCTTGTAAATGTCTCAACTATTTGTTAAATGCTAAAGCGACATGGTCATAATGGAAATGACAACTTAACAACAACAACAACAACTACAAGAAGGGGCCGCAGCAGCAGCCACGTCTGAAATGTTAAAAGGCTCGGCCGAATTGTCTCCTGCTGCTGCCTCTGCCCCTGCCCCTGCCTCCTCTGCGAGTGATAACTGTATTGAGAGTGTCATTAACATTTTGATTGGTTTGCCAGACACGACGTTCCACTTGCAACTCGCGATTCGCGACTCGCCAAGCGCAACTCGCAACTTGTGGCTGCAACAGGCCATTATCGCCAGCCAAGACATGCACATCATTTGTTAAATAAAGTACGAGTCAGCGACAGATTCGAACTGCAGACAGCACCAGCAACCCGCTCCAGCTAAGTAGATGACTCCCCGACTCTCTGCTCAACTTGTCTTCCCATTCGACTCTGCTCCAACTCTGCCGTGCGAGACAATTAATCAGGGCGACTTTTTTGCATTCAAAATGAAAACACCTTTTTAGTCCCAGTCACAACAATAACAAACAACACAGGAGACCAGAGACAGGAGAGCTATGCCGTCAATCAGCAAGCTGGAAGCCAACTCTACCCATTGTGCAGGGTACAGAACTACCCAACAAATAGGGAACACATGGGAATACAGTGGAAAGCTCATGAAAATTAGCTAAAAGAAATACAAATGGAACGTGATAGATTTTAATATATATTTTCGAGAATTCAACCTTTTGTTTATTTTAAGACAAACATATATCAGCTCAGTTCAACTGAAATTGATCAATATAATGTCGTATTCCATCAACTATGCGACCCACTGTGCGTATGCGTGATGCCTTATTGGCACTTTGTGTGGCGCAGCGTGGCTTCACTGGAAGGCAGTGTGAAATGCTGGCGAAATTAAAAAGCGTCAATTTGTCACACGTGGTCAGCGACGGACAGAGAGAGAAACGGAAACAGAAACAGAGACAGAAGACAGGTTAATAGGAGAGCGGGGGGACATACGTGCTGCTGTCATTAAGAGCGCTTTTGTGGTTGAGTGTTTAATTGCCCACAGTCACAGGAAAAGTCACCACGACTGGCGCCACGCCCCACTCGCCCCACTTGGCACACTTTCTGTCGCTTGTCATCGTCGCCAACTCGACTAAGTTATTAACTGCGCTTGCGATCCATTAAGCCTCCAATTGGACGAGGACGACGACGACGACGGCAAAGCCACAGCAACAAAGCCGCGTGTGGGTGTAATGCAGCAAATGCACCACTGACAGCAAACTCAACACACACACACATATACTGGCACAGTGGTAAGAGTATTCATACATCAGACTTTGTCACTCGAGCTGATTGCAGCGACTGCCGTTTGCTTTCATAATGCTGCTTTATGTGTTGCTCTTAGGAGCACGCACTCACTCGAATATATATTTACTACTAGATACATAGTGCAACAGTATATTTATACATATATATACATACTTGTGTACACTTCTTCATAACGAATAATTTACTAACGCCCCAGCCTGTATTGTTTTTTTAGAATTCATTGTGACTTGCACTTTCTGCGCGTTATGTATAGAAAGTTGTTTGCTATGACGTCCTGTATATTATAATAAGGTGCCTTATACTCTCTTACGACCAAGTTAGCGGGTGTTGCATGCCACCCAATGTGCAAGACTCGCACTCTTCTCTCTACTCTCTCGCACATTGCAAGCTTAGTAAATTGCAAAATAAATAAATACGCTATGTTATGTTTATAATTAAAATCAATTGTAGATGACACACACAATATTGGCATAGATAACGTTGATGCTGTTTATTTGCTAAGCACGTGCTTGCAAAACAAGCTATTGTATATTTATATTTATAAGGTTGGGTTATCTTGCATATCAATTGATGGGCGTGCGCGAGTATGTGGTTGTGCCTGCCGAGATAGAGCCTCAATGGAAAGGGAGAGAGAGATAGAGAGAGCGTGACAAGTATTCAATGTCACCCTCAAATGTGTGAGTTGTATGACGTCTTTAAACACTGATTGCGCTCATGGAGAAAGCTTCGCTAAATTAGAAATATCGAAACTGAGAAAGAGAATGCGAATGAGAGACAGATGTCAGCTAAAATTGAACTGTTCATAGATACCCTACGAGATGCGCTGACTTCAGTTTCAATGAGATCGTGAGAGAGTGCGGGTTGCCTACTGCTGCAGGGCATCGTAATAGCTCGCGTTATCGTTTATATGCTTATATATTCGTGAACGAATATACATATGTATGTAGCGAATGTGATTGCATTTTAAAGCATCTCATTTAACACAGTAAAGTACTTGTATGTGCTTACACAATGATATCTCAACAAAAAAAGACATTTCAATTGATTCGACGACAAAACACTCTAAAATGCGTATACATGTGTTGTTATATTTTAATCTTAACTTTTTAAATATAGATACGATTAAATTATAGTGCAAGCTGCTCTTATCATATATTGTTATAATAGCTGAAGATGAACTGCAAATGCGTGATAAGCGTTATCTAAATTCGTCTCATTTCAACAGAGAATAATAAAAGTGCGCTACTATTTAACGCTTGCAAGTACTGATAAGTTTGATTCTTATCGATATATATATATACGACGTACCTTATCTTAAAACTAACCTAGGAAGCTGATAAAATCGTAGCGAAAACAAATATAAAAACGCCGTCAAAAATTCCGTCGACACAACATTTACGTAGCATTTGTGGAGAAAGAACCCGCGAAGCGCGAACTGCGAAAATTGAACAGAATTCAGAAGAATTGATAAATTGAGATATGGTGTTGCTAACTATTGCACTGCTGCTGTCGGTGGTGGCTCTGAGCTATGCGTTTCTCACCTGGAACAACGGCTATTGGCAAAAGCGTAGGGTGCCCGGGCCGAAGCCACAGCTTTTGGCCGGGAACTACCCGAACAGTGGTAAACAGCATGCCATATACGATCTTAACGAAGTCTATTGGTAATTGTAGTCTAAAATATATTATATAGGGAATAAGTGATATGAAAATAATATAGCTAATTATTAAAGTATTTCGGCATGATCTTGTACACAATTGTAGTATTATAAATCATGAACATATTTCGATAGATCAGCACGGCTAAAAGATATATTTTCAACTAATTTAACATGTACGAAAATCTTCAAACAGTTTTGTTAAGATTTTAATCCAATCTAACCTCACTTTCGTTCCCCACAGTAAATACAAGAACGATTACGATGCAGTTGGCATATTTCAGGGCCGATCTCCGCAGCTGCTTGTCATCAGCCCAGAACTGGCACATCGCATATTCGTGACGGACTTCAAAAGTTTCCACGACAACGAGCTGTCCGAACTGATCGTGGAAAAGAACGATTTCATTCTGGCCAATAATATATTTACCATGGCGGGCGATCAGTGGAAACAGCGTCGTGCACTCATTACACCCGGTCTAACCATAAGTCGGGTAAGACCACAGCGATCCACGCATATCCTAGAAAACTACTTAACCTTCCTTACTTTGTCTCAGATCAAAACAGTATACCCTGTAACTACTGATGTTTGCGGTAAGATGACCGAGTTCATCAAGAAACAAATTCGCATTGGACCTAAAGATGGCATCAATGGAAAAGAGGTGGGTTACACCGCGAGATATTAGACATAGTACGCTCAGTAATCGAATGAATTTCTCAACTTGCAGCTAAGTCTGCGCTTCTCCACGGAAATAGTCACCGATTGTGTGCTGGGATTGAGCGCTGAGAGCTTTACCGGTAAACCAACTCCGATAATGTCGAAAATCACAGGCTTATTCGAACAGCCGATCAGTTTTCTATTGCAAATCGCACTTATTTCAATATTTCCGTTGATTCGTAAGCTTAAGACCTTACGCGCTATACCCAAGCACGTGGAGGTCTTCTTTGTTGACCTCATGCAGAATGCGCTTGATGCAAGAAAAAGTCAATTGAAGTCCGGCAAGACCTTCGATCGCATCGATTTCCTCGACTACATCATGGATTTATCCCGGAAAGAGAACCTCGATACTCGTCAGTTGACTGCATACACCATGACGTTCCTACTCGATGGCTTCGAAACGACAGCCGCGGTGATGAGTCACACCCTGCTGCTGCTGGGCCGAGATCCCTCCCTACAGCAGCGATTGCGCGAAGAGATCGAGGCGCATCTGAATGATCAGGGGGCTGTAGACTTCGACAAACTACACGAACTACCCTTCTTGGATGCCTGTATACAAGGTGAGTAATTTTACAATATTTATCGAGGCTATAGTGAACTAATTATTTCGAATTTTGTAGAATCTATGCGTGTGTTCCCGCCCGTCCCACTCTCCAACAAGATCTGCACGCAGACCATCGAGTTGCCCAATAGGAACGGCAGCCCTATCACCATAGACAAGGGCACGATTGTTGTCGTACCTCACGGATGCTTTATGAAAGACGAGGACTACTTTCCTAATCCCGAGAAATTCCAGCCTGATCGCTTCATGGAGCCCGACGCCGCCAAGAAATATCGCGAACGCGGTGTCTTTATGGGCTTTGGCGATGGACCTCGAATCTGTATAGGTTTGTGATGGAGTTCTCCAAGTTTTTGATATCAAATCTATATAATACGTTTAAATTTACAGGCATGCGCTTTGCTCTGACGCAAATCAAGGCGGCCATTGTCGAGATCCTCTCGAAGTTCGATATCAAGGTGAATCCCAAGACAAGCAAGGAAAACATCTTTGATCCCATCAGCATTATTACCAAACTCAAAGGCGATGTCTGGCTCGATTTTTTTGATCGCAAATAGGCGACTGTGTAATACTAATTGTGTAATATATATTGACACTGCATATCTCTGATTAAGTCTCTTAAATTGTTTTCTTCAAGAGGTTTCATCGTTGCATGATTTTTGCTCATGTCGCGCTATAGTTGTCTTTCTCTTTTTTTGGTAGTGTTTGTATGTAGCTTCAGTTGTCATCTCTTCTGTAGTTGTGATGAGCTCGTACTCGGCTTCAACTGGGAATTTGGGCATTTGTGGCATCAACTCTTCGTTGGAGGCAACAAATTTCAACTGTCACTCAGGCGAAACAGTTGGGTTTGTTGGTTTGTGTGAGTTTTCCTGCAACTGGAACAGCAATCGCTATAACACCTTCATGGGGCCTGGTCCGGATCTCTAGCCATGTGAAATTAATGAACACTGAATCGCACAAAGTCCTCCCAACCCCCGCACTTCATGCTCTCCTCTCCTTTCGTCCGACCATTCTCCGCATGGCAAAACAATTTTTAATTTCAACTAAAATGCATTTCAGATGATGAACGAGACAGGCTCCTAGACAGTCACGTTCTTGTCCTTCAACCTCCCGTTTCCCGCCGTCCATGGTTTTAATTGTTTTGGGAAAAGGCGGCCAGTAAAAATGAAAATATTCATTTGTTACACGGCGACTTCCGTTCTTTTTTTTTGTTCGTATTCCTCCTCTTTTTTTGTCGTCTGAAAACTTGAGTTCGTGCTGAAAAATGACCGTGATTTCGCAATCTGCAAAAAGTCATTTATAAAGCGAGGCCCCATGGCCCCATGGCGAAGCTGAAGCTGAGACACATTAATTTCGAAAAACCTTTATATCTTTCCAATTATGAAATTATGAAATATTGAGCTAATAAAAGAATTTGTTAATCAAATTTCATTTCAAAAGAAAACGAGCTTCAATTTAATAAATATGTACTCATTTCATCAAGAATTTTACTTGGCAGCATCCAAAATATTCGATTTGAGTTTTGTACTTAAAGATTTGCTGAAAATAAAATGAAACTTTTAATTTTCAGCAGTTTTGGGTTTCTCCAGAAGGAAACCGAGTTGCAGGGCACATAAGAGCTCCGGCAGCCTGATTATGTCTTTTATCGCATTGTTAACGGGCAGTTAAGAGCGCAATTTTTGCATACTGACAAATTTTTACTGAACAAGATCGTGAGGGGGCAGAGGTAGCTCATTAAGAGCTGCTGCCTAAGCAAATAAACACATTTTAATTAGCATTTAAAATGCGTATTAAGCGAAAAGCTTTTAAGAACAACAGACAAAGAGCGTCTCAGATCGATGTATCAAAATATGAGTGGTATTCCCCAACTCGCCCTGCCCGGGTCCTGACTTGTGCCTGTAAAGACGCGCTCGTTCATTAACAAGCGCGTCAAGCTGATAACAATGTCAGCTACAGTGAAGAGTAAGAATGAAGCAGAGAGAGAGTGAGAGAGAGAGAAACTGACTGTAAAACAGGTCACAATGCTAATTGATTGCAGCCAACGTGGGCTATAAAATTATTGAAGCAACCGCCAGGAGACACGCATTTCTCGACTCGGATAAGCAAATTGCGTTCCCAAAATTGTGACTCATCGCGGCACGAGCAGAGTCAGGTAGTGCGCGACCCTAAGCGAGCTGCACCGTACCGCTTAGCAGTGCCTAATGCACTATGCGAAGACCCTCAGCCCTCGACGGCGTCTACACAGATTAAGCAATTAACTGAGGTACTTGAGATAAGTCCGCATCACGCCCAAAAAAGAAGGATCGGAGAATAGATGTCGGTCAGGTGTCGCTTTCTGTCGCTTTATGTGGATCGCATTCAATATGCAAATATATGTGACGATTCGAGCGATTATAATCCATTTGCCAGTATAGAAATCAAACAAGGGACGGTGATTTTAACTAAGGGATACCCTATGACTCAACTTTATGAGTACAGGTCTACAAGGGGTGTAACTGAACATTTTTTACCATGATTCAGTAAAACTGTATATAAATCTGAAGGTAATTATTAGGGTACTTTATTTACAAAATTTGCTAATAATATCGCGAATACTTCCTAAGATGCAGTAAAATTTTCTTTGTCTAATATTTATTTTTTATGTTATATACTACTTTACGATATCCCCTCCAACTCACAGTATAGGGTATGCGAACGTATCAAAAAGCTTTAAGCTACATTTATAATCTCGTTTTGTCAAGCAACTCTTTTTTATGAGCTAATATTTAAAATTTTAATGTTATAATTTACTTTCCAAATATTTGACGTAAATATTTGGTTTCTGAAATAATATGTGGGCGTACGAATGAAAGCGAATCGAAACCTCAAGATTTTTACGAGCGTATCTGATTTAATTAGTTTTATGTGTCGAATGACAGTTAAAAATACCGAAATAAATACTAAAACAAGCTTACATAGTTGTTCAACAAATTAGCAAATATTTTGGAAAGCTTTTTGAGGTCGCAAACTTTTTGCTGGGCAGTTTAAGAGCAAGTGCAGGGAGTACAAGTCTGTGTGCCCAGTCTGTGCTGCCTACCCTTTCCTAAAATCCACTTAAGGCAATAAAAATCATGGCTGCCTGCCCCCCGTCTACACACCCAGCTAAGTGCGATCCATAAATATTTCCAGCTAATCGCAGAGAAACAACGGAAATTGTTTGCCATCATACGAAAATTGCCTACAAATGAACTGCTTAACGGCGTGTCGCACATTTGCCGAGCATTCAAAGGGCACACAACACCCCAGCAACAACAACAACAACATGAACAAGAACAATGCAGGGGGGGGGGGAACACAACACCCCAGCAACACAGCACATTGTAATACATTTAACCAGGCCCAAAAACTGTGCCACATTTGCGTTTTCGGTAGCGGAAATAACGGTTACTGTCAAGGCGCCACAGAGAACTCATTGCAGTAGTCGACCCAGGAATACCCTGTTCATAAATTGTATAGTTACGCTTAAATTAAGTTAAACTATTTTAATACCTGTAGAACTCGAAAAAAATTGATATAACGTCGTATAATTGTATATTCATGAATATTTTAATGTAGGCAAGTGCTACAGGGATCTTAAAATCATAAAGAATAACTTAAACAAGTTTATGAACTCTTCTAACACAAATATGTGCCTACCGCAGTCACAAACCTCCAGCCCGCTCGCACTTTACAGGGTATTGCAACAATTGCTGGCTGAAATTGCGCGAGGGCATATTTAATTTATAAAACAACCGAAAATGGCGCACAGCAAATTGTTCCGGGGCAGATTTGTGAACCACAATGCGCGAGGGCGTGGACGGAGCCCTCACGCATAGGGGGCGTCGCATTGAAGGGGGTGCCCGAGCGAAGAGAAAACGCTGCGGCAAAAATGCGTGGAAAAAAATCGGTAACTTATTAAAAATGCCCATATAGCATGTAATATGCATGATTATTGTCTGAGTGTGTGAAAGTATTTATGGGTGCGTGTGTGTGAATGTGAGTGTGGCCTCATAAAAATCAGTGTTACCCTGTGCAGACGGGGTGCAAAATTAATTAAGAATCCTGGTGCCCATCTCTATAAAGATATAGTATGTCGTAATATAAACGTAAGTGAAACAGATTTAACTGCAAATCGAAGCAGGAAAGCCTTAATGAGTATATAAATAAGGTATAACTACCTTAAGTGCACTCGTAAAACAAGCTTAAGTGAAACTGCAGTCGATCGTGTTTCTCGATCTTGAGATCATAAGGAAACTTCTCATGCGCAAACAGTAAAATAAAAAGTAGTAAAATATTCATAAAAATGAGTTCGATAATGTATTTATAATGTTCATTATACATTAATTTATACACAATATGTACCTAATATTTCATATAAGTATTTTATATAGAAGTATACGGAACATATATTACTAATATAGTCAAAAAATGGTCCTATATTTCTCACTTGAGTTTCTTTTCAATACAATTATGCATGGATATCGTATGCCTTTTTCTACAGCTTCTTTAGATTTCTGTTAACTGTGCCTTTGATTTCTAGATAACAGCTCAATAATCTCATATGTTGTCTATTCTCAGCTCTAGCCCTCTCCCATTTCCTTCCCAGCTACACAATGCTCTCTAACATCTTCAAGAAATCTCTGCACAAAGCGCTACGCTGCCGCCTTTGACTACAGCTGCTGCTCAACAAGTCGAGAGTTCGCAGAGCTCTCCCCAAACACTTTTCGATGCCCATACATTCCCTCACACACTCGCACACACACACAAGCAGTCACACACACTCAGTCACATACATACGTACACTTATGGTATGGCAAGCAGTTGGGATTAAATAATTAATGTGTTAATTTATCGCTTAGCAAATTGTGTGGTCAATTCACTAACAAAATCACGCATAGACTGCCGAGCCCCTGCCCACTTCCTGCTCACCCCACTCTGCTCCCCTGCCTCCTCCCACCCCTCGCCACTCTCCTTCCTCCCTTGTCAAAGTGCGGACAGACGTGGCAAACTTCGAAAAGCAATCACAATGTGGCGGGGCGTGTTGAGGGAAATCACTTAAAAAGCAGACAAAAAGCGACGCCCGCTCGTTCGCTCGCTCGCTCTCTCTATCTCTCTCTCGTTCTGCTGCTCTGCCGTCTCTGTCGCTGTCTTGATTCGTGGACATTTGAAAGAGATTCACATAAAGCTAAAACTGTCACCAATAATAGCGCTCACCTGACCGCACATAAAATTCGCGCAGCAAGACGCAGAGGGGGGTTAGGTACGGAGAAGCAGAGGGCACAGCCATAATCAGTATTGGCAATTCGAGTGACAGTTCTACGGAGCCTTCAGTTCGGTTCAGTTTCCCTGCCACACCCACACCCAACTTGCCGCAGCTTGGCCGTGCGCCATTTGTATATGTGGCAAATAAAAATGCATATCAAATGAGACACAAGCTGAATGTTGCAGTCGTCAGAGCGAGATGACAGAGCGTGCAGTGGGGCGGGTAGGGGGGTGCAGCCATTTGGAGGCACTTGCGCAGAACTTGTCTGCTGAATATTCCATGAAGTTGCCAATAAAGTCAAGTGGCAAGTCCTGCAAATGGCAGCAGGAAGGGGAAGCGACTCTACTGCGGCTGCTGCTGCCGCTGCTGCTGACTGCAGTCTGCTGCTGCATACTAATTTTGTCTTACCTACACCCTTCTACCCGTACTCCTACTACTACCAACC
This sequence comes from Zaprionus inermis, assembly GCA_018151445.1. NCBI lineage: Eukaryota > Metazoa > Arthropoda > Insecta > Diptera > Drosophilidae > Zaprionus > Zaprionus inermis. Next base: position 28,551 of record JAECXD010001328.1, on the reverse strand, counting down.
CTGCCCCGTGGCATTGTGGTGGCATCTTGGCCTCATTTTGTATTCATACCAAGCACCAATTTCCTCCTGCTGCTGCTGTTGCTGCTGCTGCACTTATGCTGCTTCAAGTTGTTGCTGTTGTTATTGTTGCTGTGCCTACTATTAACTGAAATATAAGTACAACAAAAACACAACGCAGCAAATTGCAATAAAAATGTGGACCGCCTCTCGCTTTGCATTAAAATTGCATTGCAATTGCCCGAGTCGAGACCTTCTTCGAGTTGCTGTTGTTGTTGTTGCTGCTTTATTATGGCAATTGTTGCCCGTCTGCGTTGTTGTTGCTCTTGTTGTTGTTGTTGCTGTTCAAATGAAATCCAATTAGCTGGCTACAAGGCCTACGACGACGACGATGTTGCGTCGTGACTCTTGAGAAGTCCTTTTCAGTACAACTGCCTCTCAGCCTGTGTGCGTGAGTGTCTATAACTTTGTATGTAAAACTACACTGGAAAAACAGTCTAATGTTGTTTATAAATATGCTTGACTTAAATACTCAAGAAATCTTATTAAAGTAATATAATTGAAATCATGAAAATGCATATAAATGAATAAATTGTAAATCATTAACTCATTATTTTATATTAATATCTTCAGGCATTATAATATTATAACTAATATAATATCAATTTGGTGAATATTTTGACTTTAAAGTCTAAAATAAACTAAACTAAATGCATAACCATATTTAGGTTGTTTAAAAACTACCTATTTCTGTTTATCAACGATTTAATCTGTTCTTAGGTGGTATCGAATTTTTAGAACATGTAGAATAGATGTTGGCACATTCTCTATCCGATATGCAGGCAAAATTTCTACAAAACCGCTGCCCCGTTTCCAAGGAACTTACTGAATTTTTAAAATAATATATTTATGCAATACTTGAACTACTACTTTAAATTTTCAATAAAATAGTATATGCCAAATAAATATTTTTTTTTTCAACTCGCACTCCTTTCGCACAGTGTAGCGACCCGCTCACGCGCTCAATTGAATATGCAGTAATTGCGCCGTTACATTCGCTCATTCGTTTCATTCCACGTTTCATTGTCGTCCATGATTTGCCGTGACTTTTGGTAAGCAAAACGCGTTGGGCCTAAGTGCAGAAATGAATTTTTGTGATTAATTTTTGGGTAGACTGTGGAATAATAAAGGAGAAGCCTCTCTAAGACTGTCCCCAACCACGAGCCCAACTCACTTTCCCACCTCCTAGCAGATGGCACATGCCAAGCGGCATCGCCTCGTCTCGCCTCACCACGATCCTTGCCACAATCAAGTCGCGGCATTCCGCGCGAGTTTTTCTACTGCCCTGCCAACCTGCCCCTCCCCGACAATAAAACTGTCAATTAACCTTTAAGTGAACCCCTCGAAGATGCCCAGTCGAACGAGGGCCTAACGAAATAATTTCCATTTGCCATGCAAGTCGCCGGGTATCTTATCGAGCTGCCTGCCAGCTGAATAGAGATCTCACAGCCTGGACACAGCCTGGACAGGCTATGGCTTTAGGCGGCTAAGCCGTAGCCAGAGTAGACCACAGGCCAAGACGTCGCTGCACGCCCTCGAGGACCCGTAATCGCCCGCCCACCGGGCGAAACGCCCGAAACTGACAAAACGCTGCTATTTCCAATTGTGCTATTAATCTGCCACATTTGCACCACAGCGCCCCGTCTCGCTCGCACGCGCAACGGCAACACGCTTGGCTAACCCGAAAATAGAAACAATCACAATGAAAATACATTCTCTTTCTGCCGCGTTCGTAATAAAAACCCCAAAAGCAAAACGTTTTCCATTTAAAATGTCGTCGCAAAGCGCTCTCAGCTTGCTCGCTCTCTCTCTTACTCACTCACAGCTCACACTCCGCTCTCTCTCTCGCTCTCGCTCTCACACTCTCTGTTTTTCTCTGCTACATAACCAATGGCAGCCTGGCAGTGCACGCCCACTGCGTCAATTGCGCGCCAGTGCTGCCAAGCAGTGAGCAGAATCGAAACCAGTTTGGCCATACTTCACGCTGCGCCGCACTGGTGTGAGCAAGAGAGCGAGAGAGCGCGCGAGAGCGAGACGAACGCGGAGAGGCGTTGCCAGCACGGAGAGCGACTGCGCGTGAGGGCGGGGGGGCGGTAGAGCGACGCGCGAGCGCGGGTTGGTCAGACAGCGAAGTTATTATGGTAGGTTAGGTTCAAACAAGGTGGCAAACAGGCTCGTTAACGCTAACCAAATAGGAAGGAAGCAGCAGCAGCAGCAGCAGCAGCAGCGGCGGCGGCGGCAGCATCGTCAACGCCAGCAGCGCTGCTGCAGTCGAAACGTTGCTGCGCTGTCGGCGTCGCCGGAAACAGGTTTTACTTGATTTTTGATTTTCTGTTTTGTTTTTTTTTTTTTTTTTTTTTCACTCTCCCCAGCGGGGTGACTCCTGCCTGGGCTTATTTGGCTAACAAGCAGAGGCAGCGACAGCGACGGCGGCAGAGAGCGAAACGACAGCGCAGCGCAGCGACGCAGCTTCTCGTCCGTCGGCATATTTTCGGGCTGCATTTATGAAAAGCGTTTATGCCCGCCAGCACGCGCCCGCTGTCAGCTCTCGCTGCTTGAGGGGATTCACTGCAGATTGTCGAAGTCGAAGTCGAAGTCAGTCAACGGCGTCAGCTCAATTTGTCGAGTCGGTCGAAGCGTCGAGTCGGTCAATAAGCCAAGTTAATTGAACTGTAAATCGCGTCGGCGTGTGTTGTGCAGTGCAAAAGCAAAAATAAAGAAGAAATACAATATATATTCGATAGAATAAACAAGACCCAAGTGAAGTTCGATATATTTTCGATTCAGCGTAATCAAATTGGCTCCACACGTTGCCAGCATGTCCAGCCACGAGGAGGATGAGCACGAGCACGAGCATGAGCATGTCGGCGTCGGCGATGATGTGGAGGAGGATGAGCAGGAGATACATGTCGATGTCGATTCCGATTCACGCATGTCCTGCGGCAGCGGCTCCGATGTGGATATGGACGGCGGCAGTTGCTACGACGAGTCCGAGACGCCACTCAGGTGGGTAACCAAGCGGCGATCAGCTCCATCACTTTGCCAAATCATATGCACAACATTCCATTGTGCCCGTTCATAATGCCATTATAATCTTTGAGCGCTTTTATGGCGCCACACAAACGTATTCTTTATGAGCTCGGCCAGACAAAGGGGGCTCTTTGAGAGTGTGCGGAGTTTACAGTGAGCACAAGAGAGAGAAGAAAATATCATTATAAAGATTTCATAGTCTTCGTTTCCAAAGAAATTCTCAAATTTCTAAGCTGCTGTTGAGTTCTTTCTCAGTTCATTTACAATTCTGCATCATATTTATTAAAATTCGTAAGCAGAAGAGATTGAGAAGAAGCTTGAAGATCAGCAATTTTAAAAAAAAATAAATAAATTTTAGAAATTTTTTTTTTTTTTAAATAGAGTTTATAAGCTCTACTTTATGTCTACCTTAGTATCTCCAAACTACTTCTACATATTTTAAGGAAACTATAATTAACTAGAGATATATAATACGATGAATTTACTTTCAAAATACCAAATTTCCGAGTTATTTCTCAGTTTCAAACACACTGCAGCTTCCTTCCTACATGATTCCCAAACTTCTAAGCTGTTATCGAACTCATTGTCAGTTCTTTCTGAATTCTACTTTATATTTAAAGGGAACTTAAACGAATTCCGGTTCTTTCATTCATATCTTCACCATTAACGTGCGCTGACTCTGCCTAACAAGCTGGCAATAGATGAGGGAATCGATTGGGGCATCGATTCTTTGCCTCTCTTCGTTGTTTCATTCATCTTCTCCCTCGCTTTGCACCAATTTGTTTGTGGCGTGAACAAACCTCTTAAAGACTAATAAATTGCTGCAGCAAACCCGCGCAGGTAACTCCCTGAATTTACAGGGTACAAGCAGCAGGGAAGGGGAGTAACTGAGACGGGCCGCCGATAAAGCGCACATTAGCAAGGCGCCAAAAAGCGCGCGCTGATAACAATTCCCCAAATGGGCTCGAACGAGTTTCGAGGCAGAAAGCGTGAGGGAGAGTGAGTGAGAGAAGAAGAGGGAAGGAGACAAAGACACAGTCGGCGGGCCCGCCGGAATCGCAGGCATATTGGATTAACATTTTAATAGAGCGCGCTATAAAAATGCCATAAAAACATCTCTCGATCCCCGAACGAAATGTGGAGCAGGCAGGTGAATCGAGCCCATTCGATGCATGTTTTATGTGAAGCTTTTCGATTTTTGTTTTTCTGTTTTCGATTTTCGATTTTCGGTTTCGCGTTTTGGAAAGTCGTCCGAAAATTGTTTTCAATTATGCGACAAATTAATGAAACATTCGTGACTCGTTTGCGATGGCTTGCGATGATTTATAGAATGTAAATAAATTGCCGTCTAGCATATTTGCATAATTACTTAATTTGCCAACATTACGCATACGCCGCGTGTTGCGACGCCGAAAACATGATTTCTGCGTGTTGCCAGCTTATCGCTGCTCCCGGCTATGGTATCAGCAATGCCAGTGGCGTAGGCAGAGTGGGGCGAGACAGGATAGCAGGCAGACAGCAGACAGTATATCCATGTCTCAGTATTTTTGTATTTAATTGGAGATTTGTATTATTTGATTTGCAAATTGTAGAAAGGGAAATAAGTAGTTGATATGTAAGTTTATTATTAGTTGGATGTATGGAAATATAAAGTGGATGTATTAATATATATAAAAAATTGTAATCAGGCAGCTTTTGTTTGGTATTTAAGTATTTTTGCAGTTTATTTACTTCAATAACTTGAAATAACTAAAATATGTTGATAAATATTGTTATATTTTCGTCATTTTGCCTTGTTTCTTAAAGAACAGATATTCAAGTTAGAATATCATCTACAAAAGAGCAAATAATTATTATGACAGATTAGAAAACATTGGAATATTTGAATTCGCTTGATATTTTCTTCTAATATTATAAAATCACGCATTGACAAATCATGAAATTACTTTACTTAGATCAATAAATATGCCAAACGTGTCAATTTATATAAACAACTTAAGATCATACCTATAAAAAGCTTTATACGCACCATATATGTGTGTAAAACATATTTATGTATATTTTTAAGTATGTCATATATGCCTCAGAAAATACTTTCACCCCATTCACTCGATCATCAATCGATCTTTCACCTGCACCAAAAATTCGCACGCGATTTTAGCCTCAATTGCAGTTAAGCCCCCCTTGCAGACGCCTCTGGCGTGCTGTGCTGTGCCCGCGTGGGTCGTGCAACCGTGTGACTGCATATGTCTCCAAGGCGACATTAATTAATAATTTGTTCTCGCACGGGGCTTATCGAGGCGACACTTTTAGCATTAATGAGCAGAAAAATAAGTTTGCTTTGGCATTACGCTAATGTTGCCCTCTCCGTTCCTCCCTCTCTCTGCAGCGAATCCCTGCAATCGGAGCAGACGCGCTCCTCGTCCAGCGAGAATCTGCCATTCAGCATATCGCGCCTGCTCTCGAAACCCTTCGATGGCAACAGTCAGCGCAACAACAACAACAGCAGCCCTGGCAGCCACAACAGCAACAACAACAACAGCGGCAACAACAACAACAACAATCATGGCGAAGAGAAGGAGCTGCATGCAGACGAACAGGATCTGGCCGCATACAAATTGGCCACCAGCATCGCCAACTCGACATACGGCAGCGCCGCCGCACTCTACACGTATCCGCATCTATATCCGTCGGCTGCCGCCGCCGCCGCCGGCCATGTACTCCGTGTGCCGCCGCAGCGTACGCCGCTGACCTGGGCGCTGCCGCCACTGCATCATGCGGCGCTGGCGCATCAGGCGGTCAAGGATCGACTGGCAGGTGAGTTCCACAGTAGCTACGTAGCTGCAGCTACTGTTTGCACAGTGGTACCAGACATGATTGCAACCAGGAACGGGAAGCGCGGGAGGGGGGGAGTGCTGACTCTGCTCGACTGCGGCTTATTAAAGTCGGGCTAATAAGCGCGATCAGAGAAGTCTTTTAAGCCAAACATGCCTGTCGGCATGTCACTGCCGCACGTGTGTGTGTGTGTGTGTGTGTGTGCGTACGTGCCACTGTCAGTGTGTGTGTGTGTGACAGTGTGTTTGAGTGCGTGTGTCTGCTTGTGTATGTGCGGCCCTAAAGTATAAAAACATGTTTGCCTTCAAATGCACAATCGCAGCTTAAGCTGAAAAGAGAAGCTGAAGCCGAAGCCGAAGCCGAAGCCGAGGCTGAAACTTAACGCTGCGCCACCGCCCAGAAGCAAACGCATTTGCATATGGCAGCAGGACACGCCAGATAGACTCACCCCATACCCTGTAGTGGCTGCTAATGGGGAAGGCATGAATTAAAGTAGGTAACTGTATGAAATTAGAAAGAAGAGCTTGGCAGAAGGAAGAGTGAAACTACTTCAAAGTAAAGCCTTAATTAAGCGTATATTATCTAAGTTATATAAAGCCTATCTAACTGATTCATCTAAATCTCTCAGTGTCTTCACTCTGTAGTCAGCTGCAGTTGCTAGGATTTTTCTGTATGCATGAAAAGGAAACAGGGAAACTTGTAAAAAACGTGTGAAGTCTGCAGTAAAGCCGTAGAAATTCTAAACAGAAAAATTTGTCTTAAGGTATACTTCAAAAAATTAGTATGCAAAAACACCGCATCACTTATTGATATATCATTTCTTACTCGGAGTGAATCTTCTAACCTTTTTTTATTCCTAAGTCAGTAATAGTTTCTAGTCGACTTCAGTGTCCGAATGAGGAAAAATTAAACTTTTCATGCGCTTTAAGATAGAAAAGTGTGCCTTAAGTGCTTAAAGGAATTGCCGAAACTATTCTGATATATATATATATAGCATAAATTATCAAAATGTACTAGGCCGAAACTATTACCTACTCCACTTTAAAGTTTATATCGCTTCAAAGCTTGCTGACGTTCCAGTTTACTTTAGTGTCGTCCAGTCTTCTCTGGCTAGCTGCATTTCCTGTGCAGGGTATCTGCCAGCCATGCCAAGCACTCTCTGGCTTGTTTAATTTGTTTACATTATGAGCTTCACTTGTAGCTACAAGCGACAGTCGCAGCGCGAGCCGCTTAAATAATGAGTTCGCGTTGATTTTATTACGCCTTCCTGGCAGGAGCGCATTGTCAGCAGGGGGAGGGGCGAGTAAGGGGTGGGGCAGTAGCAGGTAAGGGACAACTGAAAGCCTTTATCAGCTGCCGCGCCGTCACCGATTGTCCTCGTTTAAGTCATATTTGGGCCATTTTGGGGGGCTGCCCCGAAAAGCTGCTTAGCGCGCATTGCGCTGCGATTGGAATTGCGATTGCAACGACAGAAGCAGCCTTTTTCTTAGCTTTTTTATGGCCAACATCCGGCGTATGGCTGAATAGCCCCTCGGGTATTTTAATGAGCTGGTTTTACATGACTTTTTAATTTCGCGCTGTGCCCCGAAAAGGAATTAATTACACATTGGGCGGTCCGACGACTCAACGCCGGAGTAAGCAAAAGAGACGGAGATAGGTAGAGTGAGTGTGTGAGAGAGAGAGAAAGAAGGTCCCTTTGACCAGGCTTATTTATCGCCGCATACCACACTTCAATGCGACGCTGCCAACTGACATGGGCAGCTTTTAATTAGCCCCTAAGCAGCTAAGCTGCCAGACCACATGGCCTGCCCCTCCGACCCTCCGTCCCTCAACTCCTCGCAGCCCTGCTGCCACTGGCCACACTTATCCCTCGACCAGTTTCATTCTGATAAGCTGGCGCCTTGGCTTTTTTCATTAACAAGACAAACGAGAACGCAACGCAACGTGTCCAACTCCAAGTCCCAGGCGAGGTCTCAGTTAAGTTCGACGTTCTCGCTGCTGAGTCCCTTTTCGTGGGCTGACCCTAGGCGCCATATGATTAATAACCATCGCGTGATATCATCGTGTGCTACGCTGACAGCGGGCGCAGCATATGCCAATTATATATACAACAAATAGCTGAAAAATACTGAAAACAAAAGAGAATACTGCTAATTTTGACTAAATTTAGCCTGCAACTCACGAGGTAAATTTGAGAGTGAGATCAGAGCAAGGAGAACTGAATTTGATTAGACATAAAGTGATATTTAAAGTAAGTTATCCGTAAATACCTCAAATAACCGAAACATACTGCAATATTAAAGTAAATTTTGCTTAATTTGTGTTTCGATTAGGCCAAGATCGATTAGATCTCAGCACGTCTACGAGATTTTTCATATATAGTAGTATTTTTGCTGTTTCGATTTTCGTTTATTAATGACACCTTAATGTTATAGAGGCTAAGACCTTCTATCATTAACCTATTGTTGTATTTTGTTGATCCTTAGCAACTTTCAGCTCGATAACGAGAAAAAACATCAAAAATAAGTTAACTCTTTAGCAAACTATTAATAAATGTCATATACGACTTTCCTTGTAGTACCCTACTTAGAATCAGGCAGTCGGTATCCTTAACCCTTAACCATTTTAAAATTAAAATTTTCCGGCGATAGAGCGACTTAAGCATAAGGTCAACGTGTAGATACTTTACTAAGCTGCCAGCCACACATTGCGCATACGCCAGGTGGGTCTGTGGCTTCAACTCAGTCGCCAGCCTGGCCGCAGGCGCCATCAATAATGCATGCTAAAAGCTTTTAGCATTATTTTACGTATTTTGGGCAGGCAGTTTGCAGGCAGTCAAAGCCGTAGCTGAAGCCGGCGTCGTCGAGGCAGCTTGTGAGTCTGTCGAGTATCTTAAAGAAACTCCCAGACTTAAGCCAAAACATCATAAATAAACAGAGCAGAGCGGGAAAAGTGGAAAAGCGTTGGTAAGCCATAAAATTATGCTTATGTGCGTCGAATCCTGTTCTCTTGGCGCCGCCCCCTCGGCCTGCTGGAATCCTTTAAGGATACGCTTACGCTTATGCTTACGCTTACGCTTATGTGGTGCGATAAATGGCTTTTTATTGAAATTGATATTGCCTGAAATATTCAAATGGCTTTAGAGCCTTCCCCCAGGCGACTACGAATTTATGCGCAAACGGAAAAGGGTTTTCCAGCCAAAAGTCGCAATAAAAAACATGATTTGTCAGCTTAACACCCGCCATAGATTCCCCCCGCTATTGAGAGAGTCTGCCAGCGTTCTTATTGATGGAACAGTTCCGGTTCACCTTTGCGGGCTACTCGCGGGGGTGGTCTGATGGGGTTGATGGTGTTAGGGTACCGCAATGAGCTCTTACTTCAATTGAAGTGGGCGGGGAATGTGGGAGTAGGAGAGTTTATAAAGAGAATTGAAGAAAATCAAAGATATGTTTTTTTTTTTTTGGGTTGCCGAGGAGAAATTTACAACTTTTTGAAGTACATAGACTTTAGAGTTTATAGGTAGTGCCTTTTTGGGCTATAAGTGGTTTTCTTTTTGGGTAAAGAAAAAAAACTTTAATCAAATATAAAATTTTGCGGGTCTACTTACAAAATTATAGAGTTATGTTGATTATGATAAATGTAGATTTCATTGGGAAATCTATAAAAAAAAAAATGAAGCAAATTCAGAGTTTTTGCACAACTACTCGAAATAATTGAAAACATAATGAAGTTTATAGGCAAATTTCTAATGCAATCATGCGATTTGTAATTTAAAATAGAAACTGGAAACTGTTTAAGTGTTTTCCGAGTTAATATCGCTTCATGGGAATAGCTACAATATATTTCGAGAGTTCTTCCGCATTTCCCACCTTCCTCACTTCAGCAAAGTCACTGCATGTGCTGTTCTCTTAGATTGGTCGTTCAATTTGTTTGGCCAAGCAACTTTGGCACAATATTCACAAGCTCATGTTGCCAGACTCAAGCTTATCGCTTGACCCCAGTGACGATGGTTAAGCCGGTTTCCCCGCCGGTTGACCGCGACGCTGACCAAGACGACATCGTTTCAATAACTTTGTTGCTGCGTCGGGCCGGGCTTATCGCACATAATAAACAACAACACGCGAGCCAAGGCGAACTCAACTCGAGCAGGCAGGAATTTTAAAAGGTTCAGCGCCAGCGCCAGCACCAAGCCGGGCCGGGCCGGGCCAGCGCCCGCACCCATTAGGCACAGACGGCAAGTGAGACGGTGACGCTGACGATGGCGAGAGACGGAGACTGAGACAGTGATGTGAGACTGAGACTGGGTCACATGCGCATCCTAGGAAGCCGCGACTTTATGACTCAACTGCGACAGCGACTGCGACTGGCAGACTCAATTGATGTCGCGTGCATTGTCCAAGCGAGCGTCGTCTACGATAAAGGTTCGGCTCGGCAATTAGTCCGACTTAAGCAGCCGAGCCCGAGTCCCGACTCGGAGTAGGAGTCAGTGACTCTTGCGAGGGCTGTGCAAGGGCTCGGGGTATCTAAATTGATTTCACAGCAGGTAACGGGCCGCGTCTAAGGTCAAGGCACAGGTGCCGCAGCCGCTGCCGCAGCCGGAAGCAAATATCGGAAATTGCTTGTTATCTATTTGGGAATTTATTGTTTGCTAATTGCCAGGACACACGCATACGGGGACACGGGATAAGTGAAAGTGAGCAGCGCTACCTGCAACTACTTAGCTACACCTTTATCTAACTACACCTTTGCCTATAAATTCCATAAATGCAACCCCACTTACCTAGCATCTCGTCTCTCATTTGCCTCCCCTTATGCAGCTGCCTTTCCCATCGCTCGTCGCATCGGACATCCGTACCAGAATCGCACACCGCCCAAGCGAAAAAAGCCGCGCACCTCCTTCACACGCATCCAGGTGGCCGAGCTGGAGAAGCGATTCCACAAGCAGAAGTATCTCGCATCCGCAGAGCGTGCTGCACTCGCGCGCGGCCTCAAGATGACCGATGCGCAGGTGAAGACGTGGTTCCAGAATCGTCGCACCAAATGGAGGTGAGTTTCAAGAGCAACAATTATTTTCGAATTTGATGCGAATCAGCCGAGGGATTATACCATAGCATAGAATCCTAGAATAATACAATAATAAGTGCTACGTAAGATATCAGCTTGAATTGAATCCTTTATAAAAGTTATAGCTCAATTAGAAATAAATCATTCTTTTTCTAGATAAGATATTTTAGAATATTCATGATTATTAGAGATAGACTAATAGATAGATAGATAGATAGATAGATAGATACGATATAGATAGATATATTTCGCTTGATATTATATTTCAGTATCTTTATAAGCATTTTTGCTATGCGAGATATTTGCATGCAGTGTTAAACCTTGTTGCAAGTTATCTGAGAAAAATCAATAGAACAGACCACCTGACTCACTTCAGAAGTGTTGACAGGTGACACCCCTACTCCTACCCGTTTAAACTACAAAATGTATCTACAAAAGGCTTCGGTCTAAGAGGAAAAAAAAACAAGGAAAAGCGGGAGAGTGAAAAAAGCATACTTTCGAACTGGGGGGTAAAAGGTTTATCCATTATGCATGAGCACATTAAATGAAAAAGCGCTGCCAGCGAACGCCTCCGCGCCACCGCCTCTATCAACCCCCCCTGCGCCACTCTGCCTGCCACCATGCTGCTTTTGTAGGGGTTGGCCAGCTGCGGGGGTGGATTCTCTTTGTATCGGGCATAGCGTCGTCCTGCGTACCGCCGGCTAATAACGAGTACGCCGTCGCTTTCACTAGCCCAACGCTAATCATGGCCACAAAATGGCGTCAATGAGAATACTTTATTCTATTTTTAATATGACAACAAAGTTTGGCAAGGATTTTGGACCAGGAACTAGGGAAGAAGCCCTAAAAAGTGAAAACTTAAGCTGTATATATTGAAAATATAGTATGGTACATCCTGATAGATGTAAATAATATTACTTTCTAAAGTATTTTGCATTTTAGTCATTAAAATCGTTCGAAAATTTTAATATTTATAATACATATTACGAAATATCATTTCATATATTATTGCAAAATAATTGAATTTCAGGCTCACCTTCCAAACCGCGTTCCACACTACGCTTCATATAATTATAGTTAATAGAACCCACATATGTCAGACCTCATCAACTCTTTATAATCACAAAATAATGATGCCCAATACCATTTAATAATTTTTAATAAGTCACAAACACTACCGATGGTCATCTAAGCAAATCGATCTGCAATTGAAGCTTGACGTGCCTTCATTGAGCTCTTTAATCGCATATATAATTTGTATGTACATACGCATATTACTTACTTATATATAGTATGTATAAACGATTCGAAATCGTACAACTCTTACTTAGCGCGACCATCTGTTCTCGGTTATCGTTTTGATTTATGGGAAACATTTCGAAGTTCCCGAACATTTGACATGCAAATGGCAATTAACGAGCAACTCCCCGTACTCCCACCACCGCCAGTTTCGACTTGCCTTATCGGGCAGGTAGTGCCCGTGCTACCCTATAAAAATAAACAAGTCACGCGCATGTTTCTCTCTCTCCCTCTCTAATTTGATGAGGCATCGATGCGAGTCGCCTTCGAGTTGCGTGTCTTCCAATTTGTTTTCTATTTTATTACAATATTCGAATATTTTAATAATTTCTATAGGCCATTTAATGGGTATTATTGTGATATGGTAACAGTTGTAGAACTCTTTTATAGAGTTTTCTGTAAAAGTGTTTCAATTATGTGGTCTCTTTCATTGTTATTCGTTTTAAGCGTTGGGTATATTCTATATTAAAGTTGTTTTATAACTCTTTCGGCATGGTACATAATTCTGTAGCTGATATTCCCCTATCAGGGTATTATTTTCTTGGCAAATATTACAGTTTTATTTAAATCGCTTGAGAAAACACTCATTCCGTGCTGAAAGGGTGCCAGAACTTTTTTGTAGACCTCGTAAAGGCGACACCCAAAACCAGGCGGAAAGAAAGAGAAAGAACCATGATGTGTATTACCTTTGGGCGCATTTAGGCCGCACTAATTGCCGCTTAGCAGGCTTCTTTTCAGCGCCAATCTCTCCCACCTCTGCCGACAAGTTGGCTTGTTTTCAGCCAACTCAGCTTATCAGCCATTTTGAGGCTATTTCAGCTCGTAAAAATTAATGATGTAAAACGCAATTTTGTTAACGGCAAATGGCCACGGCTCGTTTGTGGCTAAGTGAAATGGCAGCGTAATTTGCAGGCGGCGCCATCATTATGCATAACTCGTAAATACCTCACACACACACACACACACATATATATACACATATAGTATATAAACTTGTAAGTGTATCGCATAATTGGCTTAATGCGGGCCAACAAACTGCCGCGCTGCTCGCAATTTGAATAATGAAGCTGGGCCAACATGGCGTATGAGTTGTGTTCCATTTGCTTGTGCATTATGCATTATTTATATATGCCATAAATAAATCGCAGCCTGTTCGCTACAACAACAACAACAATAAATAATTAACAACAATGAGAGAACGAGCAAAATGCTGGCAGGCTGAGCAATTGAATGAAGCTTGTTGCCTGTCAATTTGACACTGTGTTTAGCTTGAAACGAGCCAAAACAAGAAAAAAAATACAGGAAGCAAAAGGCAGAGAGTAAAAGACAGATGGGCAGAGGAAAACGCATGTGGGGAGGAAAGTCAAGAAAAATGGCTGTCATTGTATTTTTTTCTGACTTCGTCTAACTGTGCTCTGCGCAGGATTAAGTCCCGGTTCCTGCTGGCCTTTTTCCCCCAATGCCTACGCACAGTGGGTAGTCTAGACTTGTGCAAAAATTTAATTACATTTTTTATGCAATTTTGGGAGTTAAAAAGTGTTTTAAATGCTGTTGAAATTCCAAAATTGTTCCGTATCTCACGACTTCTGCTTTTAAATGAATAAAGCAATTAAAATATAGATGAAATATACAAATATTTTATATATTATTGTTAAAGTTGCTTATGAAGTAATACAAAATAAAAGGGAAGCTACACTAAATATATAATTTAAGTAAGTTCATTGTAGAGTTTCATTGAAATATGGCAAGCATTTGTTGCTTTTCAAACAGGGTATCTTTTAGTTTATGCACAGCAAACTTGCCCGTTTTTTTTGCCGCTTGCTGGCTGCTGTTACATACGTAATTTAATTAGCAAACAGCACATAAATCAACTTGCCGTTAAACCCTTTTTAATTACACAACGATGCATCAAAAAAGTGCCCCAAACTTGGCCAAAAAAGATTCTACACGAGTCGCACAAAGGAAAAGGAAAAGTAAAAGTAAAACTTGCACACGTTGCTGCTGAAAATTAATTGCCTGGCAATGTGGAGAAGTTTGCGTTGTTGAAAGCTGTCTAATTAAAAATTTACACACACGCACACCAGCACACACACACACCGCAAAAGTCGAGAAACGAAAAGAAAAATCAATTTGCCTGAGAGCAAAGTTTTCTTGGCTGTTTTTCGACGCAAGGAAAATCAAATAAAATTAATTACAACTGCCTTGGCCATTTGTAAATTAACTTTGAAGCTTTTTCCTGGCCAGGCGGCACGTGCTCCCTGCCGTCTCTCACAGGAAACGCCCGAGGGCGCCCCACGCTCAAGGGGCGACCCACTTGCCCAATTAATGGGCTGGCTAAATTGTTATGTCTTGCAAGATAATTACCAGAGGCCCTTTTTACTGGGCACCAGGGAGCGTACAGCGACTTTTAGGCCTTGCTGATTTTGTCGTAATTTGTTGACGTCGTTTGCGGACGTTGTGTGAAATGATTTTAATTACCAAGCAAGTGGGAAGTGCCAGAGGAGAAGCTTGTCGTGCAGCTGCCCCAAAGCGTTGCGACAATTGAGTCGCCATTAAAGTTTCGTGACAATAGGCCGCAATCCCTACTCCGCCTCTCTCTCTCTCTGTCTCTCTCAGCCGCCCCTGTGGAGTGTGCAGTGAAGCGATTTATACGCCAAGCTTTAATAAACATTTTAGCCTAATGTGCTGCCATTATTTATCGCCGGATAACAAGAGTTTTCAGCGTGCCGTCGGCGTTGGCGCCAAATAACAAACAGTTAACATTTGTCCCGAGCGTTTGTTGCATTTTCATTTTCTGTTGGCTTTTCATTTGGCTTTTCACTCGCATTTCCATTCCCATCTACGGCTCAGCTCGTGACGCAAGATAAATTGCCGTGTCTCCCCTTCAGTTTGCTGGCAGACACACACACACACACACACACAGACTCTCTCTCACGCACTCATTTGTTTACTTGTTTTGGAGTTTTAATCAATTTTCGGTTGAATTTTTTATGCGCTAGCTGTAAAAATGTGCGCGATAAAACACCGAAAAAATGCTCCAAAAGTAAAAGTCGAAAAACATATAATCTTCATACGCTTTTCGGGCATAATAACTCACAATTGCCGGAACAATTGAGTTGTAGTTTATAAGGTTTCCTGTAACTCAATTAAAGCCGCGTCCCACTGTGCTGCTTTTATTATGTCCTGTAATTAAGCCCACAAAACGCATCGATGGCATTGAAATCAGACCAGAACTTTTTTACGACTCATTATTCTTAGTCTTTCCGAATTGATTAATTACGGTAGAGCTGTACCATCTTTTGAAAATCAACATATCCTATTTATCAACATATCCTGTCAATTTTATAGTTATCATAACCCAAATAAAACAGTAGGGAAGGTTTATATTAACTTTTTAAAGTAATAAGTGTTTTTTTTTTTAAATTATGCAGTTCAATTTAGTATAATAATATGCTCCAAATTGTGTAGCCATTCTTTATTTAGGAGCATTACTACTAAATCCCAAGTTTAAGTAAGATCAAGATCATAAAGCAGAGGATATAGGTCTTCTAAGAAAAAATACGAAGCTTTATCTCAATCCCTGTTAAACTCAAAGTTTCATTAAAAGTTTATTATATTTTCAATATTACAATGATATGTGAGCATGTTCTGTGGGTAACTACACTTTCCTTTTCATTTCCCTTAGGCGTAATGCATTTTTAATGGGGTTCGCATCGAAGTTATGTGCTTGTGTAGTTTGAATGATGACATTGCTGATGAAAGCCGTAATGATAGCATATTAAGCCATAATATAGTTATGACATGTGTGGGTCGAAAACATACACACACATTAATGAGTCGAGTATTTAGCTAGTCTGTGTAATTACGGGACAAACTTTGCCAAGCAAGCAGAAGAACTTCATTAGCTCATGAAATATTCAACATGGCGCGCTCAGCCCCTCCCACGCATTGACCCAGCCCAGCACACAGGGGGTGGTTCCGGGGGTGGTTCGGGAGTGTGTGCTACAATTAGAGCATAAATGCTGCGCAAACGCAAACTGCACGAGGGATGGGGATAACTGCAGCAGCAGTGGCAGCGGCAGCAGAGTTGCAGCAACCTACAAAAGGCAGTTGCAATTCCAGTTGAATTATTGATGCGCCCCCTGCTGTAAGGGAGGTGAATGTGGTCTGGGGCAGGGCAGGGGAGGTCAAACAAATTGCCAATGCTTGTTCGCTGGCTTCCAAATCCCATTTGAGGGCAACATTTAAAATGTAATTTCACTCGAAATTAATTTTCAATAAACAAAAGCGAAACGAGACGAGAGACGCGCGTCCCTCAGTCCCCCCGATGCCCACCCCTACAGATTGTGTAATTGCGTCGGGCATATTTGATTTGATTAGTTTTAAATGGGTTTAATAAGCCGCCCACATAATGACTTGATGAGCCCCAAACTGTCCGCAGCAAACCTGCTGAACTTCAGGCAAATTGTTTTTCGATAATGAATATGCACATTAAGCGATGACGGAATATTGATAGAGCTTCACTCACATGGGGGAAGGTTAAACAATATGATATTGGCATATCGTAAATTATGTTCATTCTATTTAATGTCTGCTTAATCGACAAATCGATACTTCATCATCGATTTTTAATCATCATATGAGCTCCTCAATTGCACCTATTGTTTCTCTCGCATATTTCTATTGAAAACTATTTGTTTTAATATATACATTTTAGTTATTTAAAATTATAATGAATATTAAAAATCACTTCATTGTATAACAGGTTCTTTTTATTCTGATTCATTTTTTAAATAATAGTTTTTTAAAACGCTGACTTTATTCCGCACATATCTGCGCCTCGCTCGCACTCAAAATACCTATTTAAAAAATATATCTTATATATGTACAATCTTAACTAAATCCCTCTCTCTCTCTCTCTCTCTCTCTCTCGTTTTCGCTCCTCCCTTTCAGACGCCAAACAGCTGAGGAACGCGAGGCTGAGCGTCAGGCAGCCAATCGGCTGATGCTCTCACTGCAGGCGGAGGCGATCAGCAAAGGCTTTGCGCCACCGGCAGCGCCGCTCAGTACACAGACGGGCGTCAATGGGGCTCCGCTGGCCGCGCTGCACGGCCTGCAACCCTGGGCAGAGGCGTCGCATGCAGCGGGCTGCTAATCGTCTGAAGATCAGCAAACATACATATACATATAGTGCATAGGATAGTGCATAAGGTTTATTTGTGATAAAGTTTGCTTTGTAAATAGAGTCGAAGTATGCGCGAGCCGGCGAGCGAGGACAGTGTCTCCTGCCCCCCCCCCGAAGAATGTTGTAAATATTTAGCTTTACTTTGTAGGCATGTTTAGTTCTTAACTTCATATATAGATATGCTATATAGACATACTATACAAATACCTTTAGTAGGTTAAGTAAGTTCTACCCTAATTTGTAGCGCAGTGTTTCCATTCTTTAGTTATTGTTCAACACTCGAAGGCAAAAATGCATCTCAAAATGTCAACTTTTAATATACAAATATAGAGTTATTTAAATACTATATTAAATATATGGCTTGTATTGTACTGTAGTCCTAAGACGATGGCATTACTTAGTATTATAATTGAATAATTAGTAAACATATAACTTAACATGAAGCAAAAAGAAACGAAAATAAAAATCCACTACGAAATCAAAGACAGTTTACACTTTATTTATTATATTTGGATATTTTAAGTGGCACTGCAATGAATATTACCTCAACATTTGATAGGTCTAGCTACAACAGGATCGCAGCTCTACGTGTTCATACAAACAAATATGATTCTACAGAGCTTGCAATTGATTCTAATGAAAACTTTATCAAATCATCCGAGAAACACAATAGACCATGACATTTTTTTAAATTCATGACCTAAAAACAACTGTAAAAATAGACTTTATATGTATATAACTTCATACATTTCAAACTTTCCAACCAACTAGAACGTATTCAAAATTTAGTTTCAAAATTATAAAATTGTTGGTATCGAATTTAGTAATCATCCCCTTTCCAACCCCCCCTTACCCCCTAAGAAACCACTGTAAGTATCATATATCATACTCGTAATTGGCGCCTGTCTTATAGATATGATTTATAGAGAACTGTTGACTGGAAACAAGTGTGCCGCACCTTAACCGGATATATCATCGATCCCCTAATGATTCATCTATCCAAAAACAATCAGCCATATGCTCAATTCAAGAAAAACCAACAAGAATTAGCAGACGAGGGAGAAGACGATATATTCTTCCAACTATAGCAAACAACAAAGCGATTCCCCGGTCTTTCATTATAAATATATTACGTGTTTTTTGCGCTAAAAGGCAAAACAAACAGACGCCGCCCGACGCTGGCAGGTAGTCCCTTTGCTTAGACAGATCGACAGACCTTTCTTAAAGTGTTGGACCCTGTCACATTAGCGTCGGCTCGCTCGCTACTAACTTCCACTTTGTCCGGTCCGGCTGCGACCTCGAGTTGAACCCGCTACAAGCCGCTGCACGGTGGTCGTCTTTGCCGCTTGCCGGTGCGGAAGTAAACCATTTTCGGTTGCAAGTTGAAAGACGACGGCGCCCACAAAGTTGCAGACAGCAGTGAACAGTGGAGCCAAGGCGACAAATCGATTGTAAAATGAAATTTACCTTAAATAATGGATGATGATATTATGAAAATCCTATGGCATTTGGGTCAACTCAGCATGTAAAATTTTTTTGGATATAAATTATGAAATAGAATGCTTCCACTTAAATAAAATATGAAATAAAATTAAAAGATAACTTTATGCACTTTAATTTAGTTTTGCAGTTGAATACATTTAATTGTATGGCTATTTATATTTTCGATAGTATTGTGCGCAATTTATTCAATCGCTTACCACTGTGCGCCGGCCAGCGATCAATTGGTCTTTATTGCGACTTCGTCAGAGACACCTTTTTAATTTGGCAGTTGCCGCTGGCCACAGTCGCTGCCAATTGCGATCTGCTGACGATCCTGCTGCCGTGTGGCTATGGAGACTACTTGGAAATACACTTAAATTGCGTTTAATTGGACAATTTTTGTTTATTTCTCTGAGAGAACGTACCGCATTTACGTGTAATGAGGCCTCTCGGATGGGGCTTACTTTGTGCGGCCATAGCATGCGACTCGAAGTGGGGGATGACGCAGAATGGGGATGGAACTGGACACAGGGCAAGGGGGAAGCAACAGGGAAACGCTAGCTGGGAATTGGAAGTCTCTAATTGGCCGTCAAGTTTGAAGCGAGGCTCGGCTTGATTGATTATTGGGCCAAGTTGCGGACAGGCACTTGGAGCAATCTATTTGTGTCCACTTAGCGAAATGACAGCAGGTCAACTGTGGCTGGAACAGGGAACATGGAACAGGGAACAGAAGCAACAAAAGTTTCTGCCGAAAATCAGCAGAGAAGCAAAGCCAAATTGAAAGTGACCGGCGCTGGGCGCAAGGACTACGAGAACGACTACGAGTGTGTGTCCAGTCAGTCAGGCTGGATATGAAAAATACGAATGAACAGAAAATGTGGTTGGTCAACGGCAAAAGGCTACGAGCAGAAGCAGCTGAGGAGGAGGAGGAGGAGTAGGAAGGATTTCGTATGAAGCCTCTTGGCTCTACGAGGCCGACCGCCTGTCCCGTCCATGTCAATTCGGATTAAGGCTAGATTGAGTGGGATTTAAGTCGTAGAGGCGGACCTGCATCGTCTCTGGTCCAAGCAATTTTCAAATTAGTTTTTTAGCCTTTTTCAAGCCACAATTTTCGTGTTGCAATTTTCATGTTAACACGAGTAGAAAGAAAGAAACAAAGCAGGAAAGAACGACTGACTGAAGCTTGAGAAGAGCGGAGGGAAAAGGACGGCGAGGCAGTCACAATGGCAGTCGCAGTCACAGTAGACGGCGCACAGTGACAGCGAATAATTAGCGGCCATCATGGCGACATTTAAATTAAACATGAGTCGCTTTTTGTTTGCCGCTCTTCTTCTTGTAGTTGTTGTTATTATAGTTGTTATTGCTCTTGTTGTTGTTGTTGTGGTGGTTGCAGTTTTGTTGTGCCTGCTGGTGGCACGTCTAGCCTCTAATTATGGTCGCCGTTCGGTGGCCCTGTCAACCCTGCACGGGGCAGTCATAAAAAATGTCATAAAGGTAACCATTTTCAACGGCGCATGTGAAAAACTAAATGTATTCCATATTTGGTTTCATTGACTATGAGATACGCTACAATAATTGAGAAATTAAGAAGTAATATATATATTTCTCTGATTCTAAAGGCAAGTATAGAGAAAAAATATTTTTAGCTGTGATCTTGTTTACCGAAAACTTAGATGTGTATAGCTAAAATAGAATCCTTTATATAATAACAACATAAAGTTGGCTGCGCTTAAAATACTACAAATACTAGGAATTTTCTGCTGTATATATGTAGCTGTATATAAGGCTAGCTGGAATATACTAATTTATTATAAAAGAATACATTAACGCGTTTATTTATTTTTATTTTTTTTATATTGCCCATAGTATTTATTCTTATCTACGGTATTTAACCTTATCTAAGATATTATAATACATATATATATATCGTTCTTCAACTGCATCGACATACCCACTTGCCCTGTAGTTACAGGGTATGCAAGTTGTGAAATTGTGCTGCCAACCAGGCGACTGGCTAACTGTCATTAGTTCCTTCTATAGCGTCAGTATCAACGTGCTGTGTGGGTGTTAGTGTGTGCGTGTGTGAAATGTGAGGGGGGTCGGTTAGGCAGGTCTATTAAAATGAGTACACAAAGCGAGTCCAAATGAGTTTTAAAATGGAGTAAATGAACTGCACTGCACACCCAAGCAACCCTCCTCATCTATTCCAATAGAACGGAACTGTCAACCGATCTGGGACAGAGACAGGAACAGCCATTATACCTATCCTATCCCTGACTGGGCTACGCTGCGAAGAGAGTTCCAACGGTACTGCTAATGACGAGCGATACGCGGATACTCCCGCTAGTCGCAATTCGTGTTAGTTCTGTAAATTAATCATCGGACTTGTCATTAGCCTCATGAGCTTACAGTTTATTGCTTTTTGTTTTGCGTTTTTGCCTTTGTTTCTGTTTTGTTTTTGTCGCTTTGACTGCTATTTATTTCGTTGTTTTCTTTTTGTTTTTGTGTGATTTAAACATACACATGTGAATGCTAATAACTCATGATGACATGTTGTTTGTCAGCTCCGATAGTTGTTGTAGTTTTTAGGCAATAAATTGACGGACTAAATGATTTCGAAAGGTTCCATAAATTCAAATATTCCCAAAGACATTAAAGTGCCTAGAAACGTGTATATGATATCATATAATACTATGGTAAATTCGAGTAATGGTTTATAGACAGAATGTTTGACTTAAGATGTGAAAATATATTATGGACGTTAAGAGTTAACTCAGATACCATAGTATAACAGCGTCTAGACTTAAATATATATATATATAGAAATTGGCTTGCAATCAAGTTAATGTACTAATTGAATTCAATACGATGTTATATCTATATAGATAACTATACGAATATTTAATGAGGCATACAGAAAATAATTTCAATAGTTCTCAAGCATTTTCGACTATAAGTTTATATACAGCATAATTATTTTAAATATTTCTTTCAATCTGCTGCTAAGCTCCCTATAAGCCCTTCCTGTTCCCATTTCTCCATCGATGATACGGTCTTCATAATAAAATAAAGCACAGATGACTTAAGAACAACACTAGAAAAAGTGGAAAACGAGAATAGTGGAATCTGTTGTCGGGCAGAGTAGAAGTTCGTGTTTCACACTCGCCACACTCATGCCTGCAGTTGGGCATGAAAATTTAATCAACTTGTTTTTCAATTGAGTGCAAAATCACATCAGAGGTATAAAAAAAAACAGTTGAAAAGTGGAGGGTGGGTGGGTTGAGAGGAGGAGGAGGAGGTGGAGGAGAGTGTAAAGTGCCTGGGACCGGCACGTATAACTCAATTCGAAAGCAAGTGGTCAGTCAGAGGGGTTGGTCACCCTTGCAGGCACACCACTTCCATGCCTTGCCCTGCCCATACCCCCCGACGCCTGACCAAGTGTCAACAGCTAACGGGGCTTTCGTAGACCCCACTTCGAGTGATTCGCTGTATTTATTGGCCAAACACACAAATTTATAACCGAATCGTAAATAAAGAACGACTTTTGACGAGTTAAAAGCAGAGGCAGCGGCAGAAAGGTAAGCAGAATTGAAAAAAGGGATAAAAAACATTTCAATTTTATTGCTTTATCAATAATAAAGGAAGCGGGAAAATTTATGTTGAATTCCATTAGAGTTATGGCGTGAAAATTGACTAGCCACGTTCTCGACATTTTTCTCTAAGAAAATCAATGCAGCAATTAGACGAGGTGCCCGGGGGCAGTGGAGGCATGGTCAGCTCTGGCCAATCAAGCCTGCAAATCTCCAAAGTCTCTTTAGGCCTCGACCTCAACTGCTTAAATATTCAAATGAAACTGGCAAAGATTTCCACTCGGAAAATGCGTGACTTTCATTACATTTGATTTTCTTTCTTTAACTGTTTTGTTTCACGTTGCTTTGCTCTGCTTTCCTTGGCTTAGCCAATCCCATTTCCCCATTGTCCGTTTCACGGACTCGCAGCATTTGCATTTTTTATTTGATACAACAAAATTGACCTTTTTTCTGCTGGTCTCGGGTCTTTGGTCTGGCCTGCCGCTCTGTAAGTGGCCTTCGGGGTAAATTTTGATTTCTGCGTAATTTTTCTTCAGTCTACCCCTCTGCCCACCCAGTGGCAGTCAAAATTCTGGCCCGATAAATAATGCAGCCAATCGGACACAAAAACAGTCCAACAACTTTACGCACTCGACACGGGAAATTGAAATGAAAAGAAACTCATTTAGATATAAGGGTAGCCCTACCAGTTCTACCCAAACCATTTTCACGGGATTACTTGGTGGGCTGGCAAATTTTTCCCAAATGCATATTAAAATACACCTCGCACGGCCCACAGATTTCCACTTCTTCCCTGTCGAGCGAGGGCCAAAACAAATGGCTGGCTGTAAAAATAAACGACAAACGAAGAGGCCAACAATAAAAAAGGCCACGACTTACGACATTTCAAAAACGAACGTGAAAACGGGCTTAATACGCGTGTGCAATGTGACTGCGTGCACTGAGAGAAATTGCAGCGAAGTTGCAAAACGATTGTGGGATGAACAAGGGATTGAAATGTGCAAGGAAAAAGTATTTTGTATATTTATTTTAAATTTTAAGTTTTTATGAGAGATATTATCAAAAATTGAGTTTTTCAGCTATTCTTTATAAAATTCTAGATATTTTATTTTTCTTAAATATTAATTCACAATCAAAACCTTAATTAATTTTTGGGGACTATAGATTCCATCGAATAATTGAAATAATGCTTACTTTATTGAATTTTGGTTAATATAAAATAAAATCGCATACCTTCTCATATGTAAATGCTTCTTAATTTCCCACTCCTACCTCTCCCCGATTTTGCTCAGTGTCGAAATCGCGCCAGGAAGCGCTGGGCATGTCATGTTCATGTTGACTAATGTTTAACGAGCGCAACTTGTCCTTGTTGATGTTGATGTTGTTTATGAACCTGCCACTGTGCTTGCTGCTCAATCTGCCCCGCCTACCCGGTGCGCTGCGTCACTGCCCACTTGTGCCCCTTCCCGTCCCGCACTCGATTCGAATCCCTGCGGCCGCTGTGAGCAGATCGCGGCAAGAATTGACGCGCGTGCCACGACTCGTGCGTTTTGCCGACGTATTTCAAATTGATGAAGTTGCGACGGGAATGTTGCATGAGAATGAGAATGGGGTGGTTGCTTTCCTTCCACTCCTCCCCCTTCATCCAGCTGGTGTCAATTGTGTAATTGCCGAATGTTGTTTTCCGATGTTTAATTGAAAGGGTGTTTCGCGCAGTTGTTTCGTTTCCGCCTGTGCAAGTGGTGGCAGCTTCCTTGACTTGCCATTTCGTGGTTACACGCGTATCCCGTTACAAATCCAGTGTCAATGTTGTTTTGCCTGCTCTTTAATATAATTGTTATCCGCTTGCCCTTTTTCCCTCATTTTGGAGGGGTGCTGTGCGTGTTGTTGTTGCAACATGTTTGTTTGCTTGTTGTTTGTCGCAGAATCGCATGGAAAACAGCAAGTGTTGAGATTTTCCCAGCACTTGATGGCGATAAGTTGGCCTCCCCCTCTCGATCACGAAATGAGCAAACAGATGTCGCAAATGTAGTTGGAGATAAATGTCCTGGGAAAGTTTAGAGAGAACTTGCGATAAGACATGAGAGTTATGTGGACTAAAAGCATATTTTGTTGTCGCTAAGTTTATTAGTTTTGATGGGATAAAATAAGTTAAGAAAAATAATAATAATAATAATCGAGGAAGAATTATTTTAAGTATCGGACAAAATATCAGCTTTATGGGAATATTAATTGAAGATTTACAATAAGTAACTTAAATATTATTACCTTATTCTACAATACTTCGATTTAACTTTGTAGAGCTATACCATAATATGAAATAAAATAATTTAAAGTTATATATCATTTAAGTCTTTAAACGTTATAAAGAGGCCATTCCGTCTTAGTTAGAAATCTACAATAATTTTAATAATCATCTAATCACCAATCATCTCCAACATTTCTCTCTGATTTTAAATATATTTACAATTATCGTGATATTCCTCGAAAACTTCCTGCAATTTTATATCTTTCAACATCTAAAGTAACTGCTGTTGCGTCACTTGCGTCTCGACATTTCCAGATGCTCTGCTCAATTTCATCGTCTGTCGGACGCCTCTAGCACATTGTCCTTGACAGCTTCAGATGTGTCGGATGTGGCGCTATGAAAAGGCGTTAAAAGGAGCTTTCAATACAATTTACACAGGCCACATGGCACCTACAGGGACAAAGCGAGTGGGAGTTTGAGGTCAGCGAGGGGCAGTCTGAGCTTTATGCCTGCCATCTACGCTCAATGCACTGAATGGCACTCAACTTGGATGTCGATGACGACAGGAGAAGCTGCAGCTGGAGCTGAAGTGAGGTGGAGAGGCAGAGCTCGAACAGGATAGCAATCGCCTGGGAAACTCCAATTGCATTTTAATGCAATTACAATGGCAACAGCCCAATGTGCCCACCCTCACCCCTCGCCTGTGCCGCTCTGCACTGTGCCCTCGCTCAGGCCGACTGCCCTTTGGCCCCTGGAGAATGACACTCGATTTGACACCCCCGAAGGCCCACTTGACATTGACAATAAACAGTGTGCGCAAGTGCACTGCGAGAAGTTTGTGGGGTGATGTGTGAAATTTATATAAAAGATCTAATAGATATATTATAGTTATATATATATATATATATATATATATATATATATATATATATATATATATATATATTATATATATATATAGTTATACTAATAATAATAGATACCATTTATATAAATGCTCAAATTGAAGAATTTTAAGAGCAATTAGTAAGGATAGGATATAGGTATGTTAGGTATGTAAATACATTTTAAAATAATATACCACAAGGTAAATTTGAAAATATTATACCAAATTAATATTTGCATTATAAGAAACTCAGCTATTTCTTTCAGTGTAGCCTTGCATTGCTGAAATATGTCGTGCGTCCTTAATTTCACTTTTATTTTTACCAGATCCAGTTCCGGCAGCAGCAATTGCTGTTGCTGCTGTTGCAGATTAAAAGATATAAATTCATATTCCCCAAGCACCCCGGCGCGATGCGTGCGAAGTGTGTGCGCATTGTCCGTGTCCGCATACGCAGCCGACTCCCTCTGCCTACAGCGCCGCATCCATGCCTGCGCCCATGCACATGTGCACCCTCCTCCTCCCCGAGGATCGATTAGCTTGTTAGGAATTCAATTTGAAAACGTTCTCTATCTCTCTTACTCTATCTTTCGCCCTCGCTCTCTCTCCCTGCGTTTTTCCGTGCCTGCTTCATATATCTTTTTTATGAACGGGGATTGCGTGAATGATGAACCTGCCCAGTCTTATGGCAGCAGCAGCAGCCCGTGTGATTTGATAGCCTTGAGTGTCCTCCTGCTTCTTCTCCTCCCCCTCCTGCTGCTGCACAGGTGCATGACGTCACGAGCAACTATCGCACTCAAAGTAATTAACTGCTGAGAGCTCGTCAGTTTCGTCAGTGTTTTCCATCCCAATTTCATTTTCTTTTTTTTCCTTTTCATCCCCGGCCCAAAAATGAAATGACAACAACAGGAGTAGGAGATGGAGGAAGAGGGTCGCCAGCAGGCGGAACGTGCCTACAAGGTTTTCGCATCTGAAGACACAACGCGCCGTCATAAATGCGCAATTATATTTACTATAATTTGATTCTGACATGAATAATTGAATGGACTACATCTGCATAACGCCAGCGCTCCCTCTCTCTCTCTCTCTCTCTCTCTCTCTCTCTCTCTCTCTCTCTCTCTCTCTCTCTCTCTCTCTCTTTCTCTCTCTCTCTCGCTCTCCGGTTTATTAATAGATTTCGCTCATCTTTTATGTAAGTTCCTATTGATTTTTCAACCCATTTTGATTCGATGCTCTCCACAATCGTTTAACTACGCCTACAGTGCGTCAAGCCTTGCCACACCCCCCATCCTTGATTGATGATGATAATGGGGATTTTCATGTTAACCGTAAGTATTATATTATTGCCTTTTGCTTATTCACGAGACCATAATGATTGCGTGTGCGAGCTGTCATAGTTCTGCGGATCCCAAGCGTGATGGGAATGGATTAATCGCGATTTTAACTGCGCTCAATTCTTTCAAAATAGAGATTAATATTTTTGTAATTTCCGAAATCAATTGGAAATTGGAATTTGATTTGTATGCTCATTTTATAAAAAAATAATAAATAATAAAATTCAGAATTCGATAAGAATAATAAATCTTCTTCAACAAACTAAAGCAAGTTTAATTTAGTTTGTGTAGTTTAGTTCATTTGATTAAGTTTTAACGTAAACGAGTTTTAAGATTATCGAGAAAGAAAATAAAATAAAAAACATTCGAGATGCTGCTAACCGTTTCGGGACATCAAACGGTTATGTGTTAAGTACATGCTCAAACAGCAGATGGCGCCACGAGTTGCTGTAGCAAAGGCAACAACCGCATTAGCGAGTGCACAAACCAGTCGCTTTGAGCTACATTTATAAGAGCTGAATCGGTTATATACGGTAAAAAAAAAACGATAAAATCTTAGACCAGCCAAAAATGCTTGGGCATATTTGAATTTCATAGTTGCTTTTTAGTGTCTTCGAAGATTATTATCCCAGAGTATTACGGGCTAAGCGCCAAGCTATAAAAGCACTTTAAATAAGTAAAGTTGTCGTTATAGTTTTATGCGGTTTTATAAAGTTTCCCATAGACCTCGCGCCACACACTCGCTTGGCTGAGAAAATTGAGTGCAATTTGTTGATTGAAAAACTGCCAAATCCAGGTGCGAAAGCCGTTAAGTCTGTGCGAAAAGTTTTATGGCAACTTTGAAGCAAAATTCGCCTTAAGAGTTGGAAATGTTTGAAAAAGACTTAAGAACTCTGTGCAGATTATGTTTATTTTATCATTGGCGTATTATAAAATTGATCTAAATGACAAAAATAATAATTATCATAATAGTTATTCGTATCACTCTAAATACGCGCCAATATAGTTTTAACATTTTTAAATTCCACATGAAATCGGAGGAATTCAATTCATTTTTTTTTTTTTTTGGTTCTTTTTGTAGCATTTGTTGCTAATAATAATAACAATAATCATAGTTAAAGTATTGGGTATATGTGTGTGCATGTCTGTTCTTCAACGGGTTACGCCCCTCAATGCTGTTTGCCATAATCGTTTGGCTCAACCGATTCGCCCACTGGCGCAGAGGCAGCGACAGCTGCGTTTAGAGCCTCGTACAGCTCACTCGATTGACGATGATTGATGGAGTTGCCAAACAAACCATTCTCATTGTTGTTGCTGTTGAGGTTGAGGTTGTTGCTGCTGCCATTGCTGCTGCCGGCGCTGGTTCTGGCACGCAAATTGAGGCCACGAACTGACTCCGATTCGAGTGCATCAGGTCGACTGGCCTCGTAGGCTAATCCGTTGGCGAACGAGCGATGCAACAGGCCGTTGCCCACCAAGTGCTGCAGATGCGAGAGGCAGCTAGGGGCGAAAGGGATTGGAGAGCGGAATAAACCTGTTTAGCA